>OX243981.1:905000-2132500 GCA_945859745.1 Synanthedon formicaeformis | reverse complement strand
AGACCACAATAACAAAGTGTCTTTTGAATTAATGCAATGCAGTAAACAGTGCATAATTCAATATAACAGAAAATGATATCTAAAAGTAACTAATCAACACTTTACTCGTAGTTTGTGAAAGAGGCGCTAAATGATTTAATTCGGAGCTGACATACACACTTTTTTATGTTAAGGTTGATGGTAGGTGGATACCGTCGCCACCTACCATCAGGTGGACCATTAAGTGGTTCAGCAAAATGTTCTGCCAATAATAGTGGGGATAAGTAATAAGTAAGCGAAAGATGCTCGTATATGAGCTCTGCCATCCCTTACTCACTTACCGAAACACTACAGCACACATTTGTTAAAAGGTGACGGTAACCATCAAGTGGACAGTCAATCTGTCTTGTCGACCTTTCCGATCTTAGTATAAAAGAAAAATATTTATGCTCATTATTATCAGTAAAAACCATTTTTTGTACGTATACATATCGCTGCTTAAAAACTAAAGGGCCATAAAACAAAAAAAATCCAAAAATGTTTTTAATGCAAAAATACAATCACAATCCTTCATATTGTATGTTGCAAAAAGATTTATGATTGTTTTATTGGTTGTTTTAGTATATTTTGGTCATTTTTATATATTCAAAAGTAACTTTTATGCTTATATCGCTTCTAGTATTCAGTTTATTATAAAAGTACATAAAACATTTAATGTTACTTAAAAATACGCTTCTAACGATATTAAAATATGCATATATTTGATATATATCTAATAAGAAAAAAATAGACAAAGAATAATTTTTTTTTTTCGATTAGCTCTCCTGTAAAAAGTGTAATTTTGATTTGTGAACCTTTAGTTTTTAAGCAGCAAATATGTATGGTTTTTTATGCATTTAAAAAAATAACAACCGTTACACGAACAACCCAAAATATGTAGAGCTATCTTCAAAAAGGGAAAATTCGTCCTGAAATCCCAGTTTTACATAAAAACGTACGTAAAAAGATCCACAACCATAGAGAACTCCAATACAAATAGCCTGGAGGTATTACGTGCTCGGAATACAGGGTGTTGTGAAAATAACGCTTGCTATGAAGTAGAAGTAGAAACACAATTTTATACAGTACGATAAAATTTTGTTGTCATAACGCTAATGCGGGCTACTCCGCTATTTTTACGAGGCAACGTTATGAAAATAAACGGACCTTTTATTTACTACTAGCGACCCGTCCCCCGATTCGCACGTTGTTTTTTTTTTGCAAACCAAATGTCATCGTCTTTCGATTCTACCAGTTTTTTACTGACTAATTCTACCAGTTTATAGATATACAATATATATCTATATGTATGTATATTGTTATCATTTTTTAATTACTCGATTTTGTTCTTTTGTGTATTTACTTATAAATTTTAATATTTCTAACCTTATAAATTGAATGACTAATTTAAATAATGTGATTGAAAGTTCCAAATTTGTCCATCATAAAACTTTTTAACAAAAAATAAAACCGCCGAAAAAACTGAAAAGCATAAAATAATCTTATTTTATTTTACCTAAGTAATTTTGAGTCGCCGCCGCGCATCACTCTACGTAATTTTTGCTTGTTTGGCGCCGACTCAAAATTACTTAGGTAAAATGAAATAAGAAGATTATTTTATGCTTTTCAGTTTTTTCGGCGGTTTTATTTTTTGTTAAAAAGTTTTATTTTATATTTTATTTGTGACTATTATCTAATATTTACTACATGCTTAATTTTTAATTTTCCCATCTCCATTTTCCCACCCTTAGGGTAGGAATTTATTTTCCAAAATTATACGAGACCAACTTCGAGGTATACCCTATCCATTAAAAAAAGAATTATCAAAATCGGACTACTCTGTAAAAAGTTATGCGTGATCATACATATACGCATAATATACGCGTCGAATCGAGAACCTCCTCCGTTTTTGTTTTTTCGTTTTCGTCGGTTGAAAATATATCTTCACACATTCGACACAGCATCATCTAGTTCCATATTAAGCAACTAACTTTTTTTTTGTAAAAACATACATATTATAAATACAAAACATTCATGACTCAGGTACAAAGGTAAAATGTTAATACATAAACATTTGCCCCTAGCGAACTCGCGCCGTTTGGTTAACAGCCAGGGTTACTAGCCACTAGACCAGACGTGTCGTCAACTCATGGTCATTATAAACTCGTTACTCATGATAGAAGTATGTACAGAAGATTGACTCATCCGAACGCTTCGTTTACTCTATGGCGTCATAGCCACGTATAATATTAGGCACCGATCGATATTAGTGACTTGTAACTAATGAACGTGCCATCAAACAATACCATGGAAACAAAACTTTGACGGCGACTTGATTTTGCCACACGATAGATCCTTCGTGAAGGTCGACCTTTTTGTTATTTTTTCCACTTGCCAACTTTAGAGACCTTTGAGTAACAATTTTCTTGCAAAATCTTCATAATTTTCAAGAATCGTTTGTTGATTTCGAGCCTTTCGCATTTCAGACATTCAGCAGACAATCGCTGATTTATTTAATGTCTGAAATTTTTTGCATAGAATTTTCATTAGATTTTGAAGAAATGAAGCAATTGATGAAAAATTATTGACATTTTAAATTAGTACGCTCATTTATTTAATGTGAAATTTTTACATAAAATTTTTAGTAGATTTTGAGGTAATGAAGCAATTGATGGAAAATTATTGACATTTTAATTTTAGTAAATCTATTACTATCTATACACGAGTACATATCCTTTCATAGTTAAAATTGAAGCCGCATTTCGCGTATGACAGTCTATCTGTATTATCTGCTAACTCCTCCTGAAGCGGGTCAAGTGTAGTTGTTTTTCGCCTCTGTCCATTTCTCCGCTAATACTAAACCGCCCAACATATTTTGATTCGATTTTCACCAATGGAAAGAGGTATATATTATAAAACAAAGTCCTCCGCCGCGTCTGTCTGTCTGCCTGTCTGTTCGGGATAAACTCAAAAACTACTGCACCGATTTTCATGCTGTTTTCACCAATGGATTGAGTGGTTCTTGAGGAAGGTTTTAGTATATAATTTACAAAGTTACGCGGGCGAAGTCGCGGGCAGCAGCTAGTAATATATAATTTGCAAAAAAATAACCCAAGCGACCCAAACAATAGTAATGCAAGTGTTCTACCTATCCTAAGTACTAAGTCCTAAGTCTAAATTAAGGGCTTAAGAGACACGAGTGCAAACGTTCTGTGAATACACTAGAATTGTGTAAGAGAGTAATGATTGCTGAGAGACAGCTTGCAAGTTTATGAAAACGGGACACAATGTCCTCTCATTTGATGAAAAGTGGTCGCAACTTAAGAGTGGGTATAAGGCAAACAAAATTTGTAATTTCACCCGCGTGGCCCCTTGGACATGACAGTGACACAAAATACGTAGAACTACGCACAACATGCGACGGAAGATAGCGCATCTCGCTCAATAAAAATGTTATAAGTGCCAAAAGTATTAAATATTAATTATTCGTGAACTACAATGTCAAATGAAAAATTGTTAGATACAGCCTTAGATAATATGTGAAGTGAAATTACTGATACACTTTTAGCTTTGTATTGTGTGTCATTTTGAAAATAAAACTAAAATCGATGGAAATGAGAGCTCACTTGGTGATTTTTTTCTATCGAGAAAAATTTATTATATTATGTTTTCTGTTACAGTTGTCACTTTCATTTATAATGTATTTATCTATTTAAAAAAAATAATTAAATTAGACTTTGTTTACTTAGATAAAATTCATATCTAGGATTGGCTATTTCTCTTTATACCCGCTCTTAAGCAATATGCCTTACAGATGCTCTGCCTATCCTAAGATATAGTGTAATTTAAGGGCTTAGGAGACATATAGTGCACAATGTGCTGTTTACATTATACTCGTAGTATTTTATAAGAGTGGTCACGACGACAAACTGGCTGCTAAGTTTAAAAAAGCAGGGCACTACGTTCTCCTACTACTTAGCCATAGTTGGCATTAGAACTGTTGTAATTTTGAACTTTAACACTAAGGATTTAAAGCACAAGTTTGTCTGTAAACTGTGACATGTTTGTTATCCGCGTACTACAAAACTAATTCACGCTTCAAACTTGTGCAGCGCGGACGGTGTTCGAAACTTTACGACACTATTTCGAATAGTTTTGACTATAAGACACGGTTTCGAAACACTATTACGCAATGTTGCCATTTGTGACTAGGGAATCCGAGAAATAAAATTATTTACTTCGCGTTTTGAGAGCGGAAAAGTTTAGCGTTGAACAACACACCAAAAGATCACCAACTAAATTATAATTAAGTATCGTCTAGAAATAGCACTAGGAGATCACTTGCCAACGGCAGCTGGCATTGGTTAAAGAATGGCAGTAATACGACTTATTGACACTTTGACAACAAGTTCGGTCTAGGGGCTATATAACCTTAGCTGTTAGCCAAACGGTCGCGGGTTCGAATCCCGCTAGGGGCAAATGTTTGTGTTTACATTTTACCTTTGTACCTGAGTCATGGATGTTTTGTATTTATAATATGTATGTATTTACAAAAAAAAAGTAATCTATGTAATATATCAAATGTCTGGTATCCATAATTACACATTAGTTGCTTACTGTGGAACTCGATGGTGCTGTGTGGGATGGGATGTGTGATTTTATTTATTTATTTATTATTATTTATTTAGTGTACCCTTCTGTTTTACTAATCTGAGACCCTACAAATATTCCACATGAACTCCACTAAGTGGTACGACAGCCTGTCTTAAGACCTTTACGCCTTTATCAATACTAACAATAAATATGTAAGGGTTGGTCATGGAGTAAGTTACTTTGTTTTATAGGCTGTTTTATAGGTGTTTATAGGCTCTATACATAATATTAAAACTAAAGTGACGATTTTTAGAATTTTTTCTGTATGTATGTATGTATGTATGTATGTATGTATGTATGTATGTATGTATGTATGTATGTATGTATGTATGTATGTATGTATGTATGTATGTATGTATGTATGTATGTATGTATGTATGTATGTATGTATGTATGTATGTATGTATGTATGTATGTATGTATGTATGTTCCTCCATAACTCTTAAACGAATTAACTGATTTTCATGAAACTTGGTAGATAAACATACAGACGTACAGGACACAGGATACGCTACTTTTTCTTTTTCAACGCGGACGAAGTCGCGGGCGCCAGATAGTATTAAAATAAAGTCATCTATACGAGGGTATTATACTGCCTAATGATTGGCAGTTACCCTACAAATATTCCGCATGAACTTTATTTCAAGACTAAGCCTATAATTAAATGGCTAAATAAATTTACTCTCTTACCGGACCCTACCATGCCTTGAAAGGGATGCGACCTGTATTACCGTTTCATTATTAATAACCAGCTAAAGGTTAGCATACACGATCAATATATCAATCGCGTATTCAACGCCGACTTATTCAGGTGAAATATTAACATTGCTTCCGAAACATACGTCGCGTGACTCGAATCGTTACGGAGTTTCTTTAGCAAATTGCTTTGGACTTCGACTGTAAAATTTATATGTCGCAAGGACATGTCGATATCTATTGGGAACCTTCTACTTCATTGACTTCTCAACACTATTCTTCTAAGATTTTTTTTTATGTTAGGGTCGACAGACAGGCTGACGGTCCACTTGATGGTAGGTGGCTACCGTAGCCTATAACACAAGCAACGCCATAAGTGCTACAAGTGCGCTGCCGACCATAGAAGGATTAAGGATAAGGGATAAGGAAGGGAAGGGGTAATGGGCTCTGGCATACCTTACTCACACACCGAAACACAACAGCACATAATGCTGTTATTTCACGGTGGTATTCTGTAAGGTGGTGGTTACTGCCGCCAGACGGGCTGCCCAAATGACTGCGAAACGCAGTGTGCCCTGCAACTACTGTTCAAATCCAGACCAGAGTCAATTTTGAAAATTATATAAAAATCTCCAAAGTTGACCCCGCCGGGAATCGAACCCGGGGCCCCTGAGACGTTAGGCAAGCACCCTTGCCACTCATCCAAGATATGAAAATATCTTAGAAGAATTGTGTCTAATAACACGCGTCTAAGGCCAGTTTCAGTGCTCTCCTGACGGTCAGTACTGACGATACGCACGACCGACCGCGGTAGCAATACGCGTGCGTACGGTCAAGCGAGCTCTGTACGACTCGTGAATTTTCATACAAATAAGTGTCTCCATATACACGGTAATTACCGTAGATGCATCGTAATCTGGTTTTGATTTACCGTTAAGGTCATAATGTACCTTGAAGGTAGATTTACTGTGATCATGTACTGCATAAAACGAATCTCAAGTCAGTCAACTTAATAATTTTTTTAATGGCAACACTGCTCCTGGACTCCATCGTTGCCGAGAATTCCAAGAGAATCCTTAATATCTAAAAGTTTATCTCCACGCAATCTATTCTCGTCCTTATTTAAATATAGGAAGGAGTCAAATTTGCACATCTGTTGCTAATTTATCATTGTTCCAACGCCAACGAGAGAGAGAGAGAGAGAGAGAGAGAGAGACTGATATTTGATTATTAAATTAACTGATTTAAATGTGTACACGATTTTTTAACAAAGAAATTGTTCAAAATGTTGTTTTTTCCTTTGAAAAATTACACTGTAATTTACACGGTACACTTTTGGCAGATTCTTTTTTTTTTTCTTTTTTTTTCACCGTAATTTTGTCTAGAAACACCGTATTTTTACCCTTGCAACACGGTAATTCTCGATTTACACTGATACAAATGACAAGCGCGTCGGTCGCACGGTCGGTCGTGCGTATCGTCAGTACTGACCGTCAGTAGAGCACTGAAACCGGCCTAAGAAATGAAAATTTCTTTAGGCGCTGATTTCGTGGGACCTACACGCTTTGTTATCCTTTTATATATGAAAACTAGCTGCTGCCCGCGACTTTGCACGCGTAACTTTGTAAATTATATACTTAAACCTTCCTCGAGAACCACTCTATCCATTGGTGAAAACAGCATGAAAATCGGTGCAGTAGTTTTTGAGTTTATCGCGAACAGACAGACAGATCGACGCGGCGGAAGACTTTGTTTTATATATCGCTGCTTAAAAACTAAAGGGTCATAACACAAAAAATCCAAAAATTTTATTGCAAAAATACAATCACAATCCTTCATAAATAAAATAATATTAATATAATAAATAATTAAAATAAATAAAATAAATTTAATTTTTTTCGATTAGCTCTCCTGTAAAAAGTGTAATTTTGATTTGTGGCCCTTTAGTTTTTAAGTAGCGATTATAAGGATATAAGTAAGGATAAGGATAATTATAAGGATAACACAAAATTATTTTTTTTACGAAAAAAAAAAAAGTAATTCAACTGTCTGGTATCTATAACATTAAAATTATTATTATTATGAAGACATTAAAATGTATGAGGGGTAGGTAATGACTTTCCCTATACATATTTTCAACTAAATTTCATTTGAAATTTTGTTCAAACAAATCGTAGCAAAACACTCGTTATTTTAAATGGAAGTTATGTTAGGCCGAAACGAAATTAGCTGTGGCTAATTGCCTTTCAATTTTCAATGGACGGAGGGACCGACTTTTGTGAATATTTCAAAGTGCCATTACAAGTTGAATGTAATCAAATAATATAATGCCTTACACAGAAAACGCTTCAATGGAGTCATTAAAGCAAAATTTTCGAATAAGACATTTTATTTCTATACTTTTCAACCGACGAAAACGAAAAAACAAAACGGAGGAGGTTCTCATGCGTTTTATAACTTTTTACAGAGTAGTCCGATTTTGATAATTCTTTTTTTATTTGAAAGGGTGTAATCTTAAGGTGGCCCCATATAAATTTCGAAGAAAATCCAACCCTAATGGTAGGAAAACAGGGGATGTATGACCACACATAACTTTTTACAGAGTAATTTTGATAATTCTTTCTTTAATGGATAGACACGTCGAAGTTGGTCCCATATAAATTTGGAAAAAAAGTCCAACGCTAAGGGTAGAAAAACAGGGGATGATTGATTGTTTACTCACTGATTGTAGTGTATGACCATACATAACTTTTTACAGAGTAGTCCGATGTTGATAATTCTTTTTTTTTTTGTTGAAAGAGTGTAACCCCAAAGTGGTCACATATAAATTTGGAAAAAAATATCTTACCCTAAGGGTGAGAAAATAAGGGTGATTTATTGTTTACTCGCAGATTTTAATGCTGAGTTGAGTATTACAATTTTAAAAAAGTAAATATTAGTATAGATATAGATTTGCAGAAAGAAATCCGTGCAAAGTCGCGTGGTCCACTAGTGTTTAACAAGTGGTCTTCGAATGCCTGAACAGATCTTCAATTATATTATAGACTATTATATTAGATAGATACACAGACACACACGTCACCCCGTTTTTGCGTCGGACGTCGAGAGTTAAAAAAGAGAGGCAGCGAATGAGAGAAGAAATAAAAACTTGATTGCTTAATTTCTTTGCCCACAATTAGTTCTCTAATGGAAAAAATAATGAACCTTTTTTTTACACTGCTAATTAAAAACACGCGAAACAGCGTGTAGCAATTAATCATAGAGGAAATTTGTTTCAACTTACCTATTTGTTAGCTCGAAAGCGAAATTAAAATAACATGAAAGAAAGTACTGTGACGATTAATTATTTTCTTATGAAATAATTCTCAAAAAGAATCTTCATTAATGTGAAAAATATATTTTCGTGATTTATTAAATCTACACAACAACCTTTATGAATATTATTGTTTATTTAATTAATATTGCTAATGATTAAATAAAAAGGTTTGTTAATTATCTAAATCTATTGTGTTAGCGTCTTCTGCTATTTATATCGACTGAAGTTGATTGAAAAGTGCTCTGTAACGTTACAAAAAGAGATGTTCATTCATTCAGATTCATTCGGTGGTATGATATTGAAAGGTATCAGTCAGTTGAATGAACGCGTTCGCAAAGAGGGGTCGATGTATGTCGTTGGAATTGTAGTTCTGATAATATGTGTCGTTCATTGTAAAAGTGGTGTAACTCCCTATTTTTAAAACCATCTTTTCTTGCCTAATGGTATCACATTTAGTCATAACTTTCAATATAAAAGTGAAGTAACTCCAATAGTTGCATTAAAATCCCATAGATGAAAACAATGAATGAATGCTTATATTTTTTTTCCTACACTATAATTCGCAAAAAGCTCGTTATTCTAAAATTCAGTTACAAGGAGATAGTTCACTTTTACAATGAACGACACATATATTGGTCGGACGATAAAAGTATTCGGACTAAACATAAAGTGGTTTAATTAATGTACCCGAAGTAGAGGGTGCTAACAATACGTAATTCTAATTTTGCACAATTTCAAGAGCCACACCCTCTACGATAAAAGGTCCTGGGAGAATATGCTCGTTAAACATGAATTGTCCAAATTCATCCCTATAAACAAAATTAAGAATTTACAATGGCACCATACCCTTTTTTCGTTCCAGTGGTCTTCAAAGTTTAAGGTTTAATTGAATTGTGTAACTCATCTTTTTGTTTCGAGCCACCGAGAGTTTAAACATTGATTTCACATTAAAATTATTTCTACCCGAGTCATTCGTACTAAGTGTTTTATTAACTTTATTGTAAACTAGACGGATGCATCTCGGTTTGCCTGTGTAGATAAAGGGAAGGTGTGGTACAAAATAAATTAGATATTTCAGACGTTAGTGTAGAAACAGAGGCGGACAGTGATATTATATTTGACATAAGTCTAGTTAAGTGGCTAGTAACCCTAGCTGTTAACCAAACGGTCGCGGGTTCGAATCCTGCTAGGGGAAAATGTTTATGTGTTAACATTTACCTTTGTACCTGAATCATGGATGTTTTGTATTTATAATATGTATGTATTTACAAAAAAGGAATCTATGTAGTATATCAACTGTGGTATCAACTAATAATAAATCTGTAAGGGTTGGTCTTGGAGTAAGTTACTTTGTTTTCAGAGATATCGTTTTTATAGGCTCTATACATGATACATGATAAATCTTGCAACTGAATTTTAAGATAACTGTATCTTTAACCGTTGAGCTGAAATTTGGTATAGACGCTTATTTTGGATGCCAATGCATGCTTAGCTATGTGACGTCATTCTAATTCCAATATGGCGGATCATCCAAGATGGCAGACTAGTTTTTTTTCTGCACTACCACAATATGGGTATTAAATGAAAGGGCTTGCTGATGAGAACATGAAAAACTAATACAACTAAATTTTTTTAGTCCTCAATCATAGCTAAAAAATAAAAAATAAATTAATGGTAAAAAAACTTTTTAAAAACAAGCTTTTTATTTAAGTGCCCTAAAAAGAAGAAAATAATCTTTAAATTAAATATAAAAGCTTGTCGCGCTTTTTAAAAAGTTTTTTTACCATTAATTTATATAATGTGTGTTAGCTATAGATCTAGAGGAAAATAAATATACAAATAGATTGTAGAGATTCTGACAAATCGTGTTTTGAAATCCAACTGAAGAGTGTGTAGATTACCTGACAACAATCTGCAGACCCACTCGTGTGTAACAAGCCTAAAATGTAGTTACGAAGTATAATGTAGGTCAAAAGATTAACCCGTCTCAATGCCGGCTTTATGCAAATTAACCATCAATATTACAATTTGTTATAATTTCAACAGAAATTGTTGAAAATCTGTTTATTTTGTGGTCAACCAACAACTTCCAACAATAATTTTATCTCCAATTAAATTTTGAGAGAAATTTCCGTTTAAACTTTTTATACCGATCAATATGTTCATTTATGGTTATATCCAAAGATTTAAATCTATATATCTACATATATTTACATACATTATATACCTACTAATATATAAATTTAAAGTGTCTCTTTGTAATATCAAAATAACTGTTTTTTACTAAAAGTAATATATATATAAGTATGTACGGTACTTAAAAAAAAACTTTTTAATGTTTTTGTCTGTCTGTTTGTTCCGGCTAATCTCCGAAACGGCTGGACCAAGTTTGACGGGACTAACACTGGCAGATAGCTTATATTATGAGGAGTATCTTAGCCTGCTTTTATTTTAGAAAAAAATCTATACATATAACAAAAACGTAGGTAAACGCTATTTAAAAAAAACACACCTACACACTCAAAAACGTAGGTAAACAAAAACGCACACAAACAAACACACACACACACACACACACACACACACACACACACGCGCGCGCACACATCTATATATCTATATATGAAAATTACGTGTCACATGTTTGAGGTCTGAACTCCTAAACTACAGAACCGATTTTAATAAAACTTCGTAACTATATGTAAATTGGTCCAACTTAAAAGATAGGATAGTTTTTGTTTTGAACCCGGGCGAAGCCGGGAGCGTGTAGCTAGTACATTTATATAAAAACGTGTCGGTGCAAATTCTGCGCTTAAGTTCAGCGCTTAAATACAAAAAGTGCCCAACTCTTTTTTTTTAAGTTATAATAAAAAAAAAATACATTAGGTACTATAAAATTTGTACTCGCCGCTTGTATTTTTCATGTAAATGTAGGTATACTAATGTTATAAAGCTGAAGATTTTGTTTGTTTGTTTGGTTTTACGCGCTAATCTCAGGAACTACTGGTTCGAATTGAAAAATTCTTTTTGTTTTGGATAGTCCATTTATCGAGGAAGGCTTTAGGCTATATAACATTTTGAACGCGGACGAAGTCGCGGGCAACAGCTAGTATTTATATAAAAGTGTGACGGTCACGCGAATTCAGCGCTTTCTCCCACACAAAAAGTGCCCAACTCTCTTTTTTTTTGTTATTCAAAAAAAGAGTGTACTTACTATAAAATTTGTACTCGTATATTTTTCCGCTTGCTACGTAACCGGTTACGTGTGAAGGATTATTTTTCTTGCTATAAAACTAGTTACGTACAAAGAGGTTTTTTCTTCCTACGAAACTAGTTACGTACAACCGCCTACGAAACCAGTTTCTGACACATCTTTGCATTTGTGGGACAGGGACAAAACACATTTTTGTATTTCGTTAACACAGGCATAGCTATTGGCTATTTCGTAATGTAGAGAATGTAGATTTTTTTATTATTATTATTAGAGATGGGTTTGCTCTTGGCCAACAACCAGCTTAGTAGCAAGGATGAGGCCTAAGATAGAGCGAGCTCACCCAGAAGATGCCTATTCACTCAAACTTTAAAAATATTAGGGTTATATGCGCTCGGAAATACAGACGTACCTAACTGGTTTCGTAGCAAGAAAAACAATTCTTGTCACGTAACTGGTTACGTAGCGATGGTTTCGTAGGCGGCCGAAGGGTATTTTTCATGTAAATGTAGGTATAGTTCCATAAAGTTTAGTTTTAATGCAATGCTAATGCACAGTGCGCTGCCTGTCCTCCCGTACTCAATCGAGTTAGTGCGAGCATCGGCTGACGAGATTCGAATACCAATGAACCAATCGCGGAATATATTAAACTAGTCTGCCATAATGGATTTTTAAATTAAAAAGAATAAAATTATCCAACAAACCGTTGTCTACAACGTTACATTCTAAAGATATATTTACAATTGCGTCATACTAATCTATACTAATACTAGCTGGTGCCCGCGACTTAGTCCACGTTGAAAACGAAAAAAGTAACCTATTCTGTGTCCTGTAATGTTTATCTACCAAGTTTCATGAAAATCAGTTAATTCGTTTAAGAGTTATGCAGGAACATACATACATGCAATACTTTTTTTTTTTTGGTTTTCCCCAGGGGTTACGCCACCCCCGTAGGCCGTTTATTTAAAGTAAAAATTACAATTTTAATTTAGTTTTAAATAACAAAGTTACAGTTACAAAAAAAAAATCTTTTTTCTTTCTCTTATATATATTTACATTTACAAAAAAAAATCAGTTACGGGGGCTTGGGGGATCAAAGCCTCAACTTCCGACATAATCGGAGACACATGCAATACTTACACTTAAAGATTTATTATTAGTATTGATGATTGTTGATGATATTTGATCCCGGCTATACATTGGCCGAAGGACGAATTGTACTATAGAGATAAAAAAATATATCAAACTTGAAAAAAAAAGTAGCCTATCCTATGTCCCGTACGTCTAAATGTTTATCTACCAAGTTTCATGAAAATCAGTTGATTCGTTTAAGTTATAGAGGAACATACATACTTACATACATACAGAAAAAATTCTTAAAATGGTCAATTTAGTTTCAGTATCATGTATAGAGCCCATAAACACGATATCTCTGAAAACAAAGTAACTTACTCCATGACCAACCCTTACAAATTTATTATTAGTATTGATAACGCAGAAACGCGTCGTAGGTACAAAAAAAAACCTCAAAACTCTGTCAAATTAACCCCGTTTGACTGTGAATCTTTATTATTATTGTTAAAAATAATAATTTATATTTCATATTTCACAAATAATTTGATAAAAGCCTTTGATTTTTTAGTACTAAAACGCCAAAAGTTTCGTTTGTTTTGTGAGATAAAACTTTTTAACAAAAAATAAAACTGCCGAAAAAACTGAAAAGCATAAAATAATATATATATATGTAACAAGTATTATCTTGTATCATAGGCTGTAGAAATAAAATAACCGAAATGCGTTGCTCTGAAAGAGATATTATATTTTTTTATTAAATAAAATAATTTTACATTTTCAGTTTTATATAATTTCACCGTACTAAATATTAATCTTACCTGAAAGAGAAACAACATTTAAAGCTATTATTTATATCTACTTGTGAATTCTTTAAATGCTTTAAATTATTTATTATTTAATCACACGACTCGTATTAAAATCAGATAATATTATACCACCGTATTATTCCCGCGTTGTAGGTAGCTGCTTTTAAAATTATAAACAACTACCGACATACCTACTAAGAAGTTTACAACGCGGGAAATTCGAATTAAATGAAGTGAAACCAACTTCATTTACATACATATATATATATATATATATATATATATATATATATATATATATATATATATATATATATATATATATATATATATATATATACATCCCGCAATAAATTTGGCGTCTTTTCGAGATGCACTGTTATGGCATCTCCTACTTCTGCAGCACTGAATTTCAAATACTAAATGAATACTGGGGTATTTTTTGACGATAAACAAAGTAGGAATTAAGAAATAGTGGAATTTCTGTTTTTTCTGGTTATACGTTTTTTTGGAATTTTCATTCTAACTGGAGGAAATCTGAACCCTGTTTTATTATGAGATATATTAGGCTTCCGCGTATATGACACGTATAACTTAGTTTAAATCAGAATTCAAGTGGCATCTTTTCATAAAACAGGCTTTATAACGTCTCTTACGTAATAATATAATTAGGTATGTAGGTATGATACATAATATGTTACAAGTTTTCCATATTACAAATCATATAACTTTTGACGTCCATTTATTACAACTTCCTTTCATTCATTTCTAATGATAAACAATTATAAGTACAAGATTTCATAGAAAACAGCTCTAATTTATATTTTATCAATTTAAGATTTTGCGCTAAATTACTACTCTTATTTTTTTTTTGTACTGAACCTAAATGCACAAAATCCTTACAAATTAGGCGGGCGGAAGTGCCGCCATTTTGAAAAAAACCGTTTCGGCCTATATCTCCGTAACCGTGCACTTGAGGCCAAAATTGGTAATAACCTTTATTGTAGATAAATAAATTTCCTATCTTTTTTGTCTAATGTCTATATTTGTGTCAATAAACAAATCGTAATAGTCGAATAAGAAGTAAACGGTAAATGATAGAAAAAAAATATTGGACAAAAAAAAATAGGAAATTTTTTAATCTACAATAAAGATTATTAACATTTTTGGCCTCAAGTGCACGGTTACGGGGAGATAGGCCAAAACGGTTTTTGTCAAGATGGCGGCACTATTTGTGAGGATTTTGTGCATTTAGGGTCAGTGCGTGATACTGAACCTATTTAAAAAAAAAATAAGAGTAGTAATTTTGTGCATATGGACAAGAGTAACGGCTTCTCTATTACCTGTACTATATGTTGTATTGACATTACAACGCGGCTAATATTTTTCTAATTAAGTAAAACACTAATAGTCCAGGACAATTTAATACCAAATAAAAATTTGAGATCCTTAGGGGTAACTTTTGATATATATGTTTGTAGAATAATGTAATATCAGATGGATGAAAGAAATCTTTGAATCCAATTTGTAGAAGGGGTGGAGAAAAATAATTTAAAAAAAAATCCTTCAAATTATACAAAAATGGTAAGAGTTGAAAAATTCAAAAAAAATTTCAAAAAAAAGTTATTTTTGGATAAATATTTTTTTATAATCAAAAATAACTTTTTATTAGCTCTAAGATTATTGAATTATAAAAATTAATTTTGACTTACTTATAAATTGACTTTTTAAATGTGGTTACTTTTAATTTTTTTAAATTTATTTTAGATTTTTTGATGAGAGATCTACATGAAAAATCACTAAAAAATAAATTTTAAAAAAGAAATTTGAAGATTTTTTCCAAATCTACATGTAGTTATTTTTATTTTTTTGATCTTTGATTTTTTCAAAGATATTCAAAAAACAAAAAATTTCAAATTTTTATTTACGACGAAAAAAAATATTCAAAAAAATCAAAATTCCTCTTTTTACTTATACTTAAAAATTTCTTCGGTAGCTCGACTACAAATTTCATCAAAAGTTGCAGGATTACATTCACAGATGCAGGTGCTATCATTTCCTACCTCTTCAGTATAGACGTAACGTTAGTGACATTTGCTATTTAATGAAAATTGCAAAGGGTCTAATTGATTCATCTGAATTATTATCCTAATTATATTTAAATGTCCCTCATACTAATTTGAGAAATCGCTCTTAGCTGCATGTAGCTCCCAGTAAGACAAATTATGGGAAAAATACATTCATGTCGCGTTCATGTAAACTTTTTAATGAAGTGTTATTAGAGGATACAGATGTTGACCTGTTCCGCAGTTTCATGGTTAAAACAAAAAATATTATAGCTGATACATTTTTCAGTGGCCTACCGTGACTTTTATTTTATTTTTACTTTTATTCTTATTATCGTTGTTATTGGACTATAATTTGCTATTTATAAGTGGAATTTTTTTATTAGGTTTAAGCTATTTACTCACGACTGTTACTATGTAATTATACCTGTAAATTTCCCTACAATAAAATAAATTAATAAATAAAATCTATTGCGAAAAATAAAAAAAAAACCTTTGCAAAAAGAATAAAAATATAAAATTACCACATGTAGTTTTAAGTATAACTAAAGAGGAATTTTGAATTTTTTGAAAAATTTTTTTTTCTTCTAGTTAATATCCGTAACTAAAAAAATTTAAATATTTTGTTTTTTGAATATTTGAAAAAAATCAAAAAAATTCTATTTTCTTATCTCTTATCAAAAAATCTAAAATAAATTTCAAAAAAATAAAAACAACCACATTTGAAAAGTCGATTTATAAGTACTATAAGTAAGTCGAAATTAATTTTTATAATTCAATAATCTTAGAGAGCTATTACAAAGTTATTTTTGATTATAAAAAAATATTTATCGAAATTTTTTTTTTTTTAAATTAACCACATGAAGATTTCGAGTCAACGAACAACATTCATTTTTAACATTTGCAGTAACTTTATTTTTCTCTAGAAATCCCTAGGGAATTTTTTTTTGTCGGATGTCTGCTAGATTCAGGGTCATTAAAATATCCTATATTCTTTTACTGATTTTACTCATATTTGTTGCACAATAATTAATACACTTTATGAAATTGCATCCGGACGTCTGATAGCAGCAAGTTTAGTTTAACCAAAAGAGAATATTTCGCCACTAAAATGAAACGAGGCAGAGAATTGAGAAAACAAAATAATACGAGTATCTAATGTCGATGAACGCGGGCGGCGGCAACATCAGTCAGTGCCCCTACCCCAATGGGCCTCTTGCAAGCTTGAGCAACAGAATTATCCAAAACTCATTTTAACACAACGACATAAAGCATAATTTCTTATAGATACCACACTGGACGTCCTGTAATCTTAGTTTTACATTTAAAATATACTGTACCAAGTATATTTATGTTCTTACTAGCGCCAGCGGGAACTCGCGGAACTAATCATTATACAACTTCAGCCAAATTCCAACAAAAATCGCTTCCATCGATTTTTCTTCAGGGCAATGCAATAGGTTCAAAGGTCATTGTGACGGATTTTGTCGATCTGGCGTCCGTATATGGACGCCAAAAGTTGGTGGATGCCAGATTAAATGCAACTACAGTCCATATCGGACGCCGAATTTGTAGCGGGATGTATATATATATATATATATATATATATATATATATATATATATATATACAAGATCACGATATCACGATGTTTTATGTATGATCACGCATAACTTTTGACATATATATATACGCGTCGAATTGAGAACCTCCTCCGTTTTTGTATTTTTCGTTTTCGTCGGTTGAAAAATGTGTCGTTCATTGTAAAAGTGAACTATCTCCTTGTAACTGAATTTTAGAATAACGAGCTTTTTGCGAATTATAGTGTAGGAAAAAAAATATAAGCATTCATTCATTGTTTTCATCTATGGGATTTTAATGCAACTAATGGAGTTACTTCACTTTTATATTGAAAGTTATGACTAAATGTGATACCATTAGGCAAGAAAAGATGGTTTTAAAAATAGGGAGTTACACCACTTTTACAATGAACGACACAAATGTGTGTTGGCTCTTAAGATAGTGTATAGCTTTATTTCCTTAAGCTGCCGCATTCCACTTTCCAATAATCCTTGCTTTAGTTACTGACTTAGTTCGTAATGTAGAGACTCTATACTATAGCTTCGCACTTGTGAAATTGGCACCTAACTTTTTCAATTAAGTACCCAACATCTTTCGTACGTCTTTGTTCAAGTTGCTTTTAGTCATGTCTGTAATACCAATCACTTCTATAAAACCAAAAAGAGGTTACGAATAAGACTTAGTGAGTGCGATCACTAAAATTTTCGAAGAAAGAAAGCAAGAAATAAAGAAAGAACATGAACATTACAATTGTTATGTTGTTTGTTCATAAACATGTAAATGTTCTACGAGTGGGTTGGTAAAAATTAAAAATATAAAATTTCAAAAAAAAAGAGGCGAAAGTACAAAATTAAAAGCCATAGATAGGATTTTTACGAGGATATGACGGAATAAGTGGTCGTATCTTTTGATTACTGTGTCTTAAAATATTGAATTTTATGGCGACGTTATAAATTATGTTTGATATTAATTAATTTCAACATGATATTAGAAAAATAAATTGTATGAAAATATTAAAAAAAATTTAAAATAAAATTCCATGATAAAAAAACTAGGACGTGATTTCATGATGCTAACAGACGGGCAAACAGACAGAGTTACTTTCACATCAATACTAATAAATCTGTAAGGGTTGGTGATGGAGTAAGTTACTTTGTTTTCAGAGATATCGTGTTTATAGGCTCTATACATGATACTGAAAGTAAATTGACCATTTTTACAATTTTTTTCCGTATGTATGTATGTATGTATGTATGTGTGTGTGTGTGTGTGTGTGTGTGTGTGTGTGTGTGTGTGGTGCGTGCGTGCGTGCGTGCGTGCGTGCGTGCGTGCGTGCGTGCGTGCGTGCGTGCGTGCGTGCGTGCGTGCGTGCGTGCGTGCGTGCGTGCGTGCGTGCGTGCGTGCGTGCGTGCGTGCGTGCGTGCGTGCGTGCGTGCGTGCGTGCGTGCGTGCGTGCGTGCGTGCGTGCGTATGTATGTATGTATGTATGTATGTTCCTCCATAACTCTTAAACTCCATAACTGATTTTCATGAAACTTGGTAGATAAACATTTAGACGTACGGGACACAGGATAGGCTGCTTTTTTCTTTTTCAACGCGGACGAAGTCGCGGGCGCCAGCTAGTTTATATAATAAGTACCTATATAGAAATAGCATCTAATCAAGTTTTGACATTAAGCCATGACTTCACAAGACAGCGCCTACGCCAGCGTAATATATTTTGATAATATAATCCTTTGAAAAGTATACATTTTCAATAAAACTGAGTCTTATGAGAATTCTCATAAAGCCTCATAAACACGGTATAATATTAAATTGGTTAAATTATTAAATGGTTACATACATTCTTTTGATTTTAACTAAGACCTCTCATCATGTTAGTTAAGGGCCTCTTTCACAAACTACATGTAATGTGTTGATTAGTTACTTTTAGAAATCATTTTCTGTTATATTAAATTATGCACTCGGTTTACTGCATCATTCTATAGCCGATTTTTTTTTATTATTTTCTATTTAATGTTTGGGACGTTTACCGTACAAACAAAAGTATATCAGCTCCATTATCCCCGGTTACAGGTGACTTTAAATGACAGTTTGGCCTAATTGACGTTTGTGAAATAGGCGCTAAGACTTACAAACTATAAATTACAAATTAAAGGCTGACTAACCCTATTTAAAGCTTACAAATTTCTATATGTAACTAACGTTTTTATTTACTCAAAATCTAAGCAACTAACTATTAGTAAGACTAGTAAGTAACTTATATTTTTACTTAAACCCCATTACATACTTACAAATTACCTATAATATAAATTATATATAACAATTATCGTTTTATATTATAGATAATTAGCTTTTTTTTCTAAAATCCCACTACCATTAACTGTTAGTTGAGTGAGATTTTAAAAATTTGGTAAATTAAGTTTTTTTTTTAAAAAAAAAACCCTCTAGATAACTACCAAACAAAAGATCAGGGTTTTTTTAATCATAAACTGAATTTATGAATGCAATTCAATTTATGAAACCACAAAGTCCTAATATCAATACTAATAATAAATCTGTAAGGGTTGGTGATGGAGTAAGTTACTTTGTTTTCAGAAATATCGTGTTTATAGGCTCTATACATCATACTCAAACTAAATTTACCATTTTTAGAATTTTTTTCTGTATGTATGTATGTGACTCCATAACTCTTAAACGAATCAACTGATTTTCATGTAACTTGGTAGATAAGATAACGTATGGGACACCGGATAGGCTACTTTTTTCTTTTTAACGCGGACGAAGTCGCGGGCGCCAACTAGTTACTAATAAAAAGTACAAAATATATCACATAAACATTTCAAACTCCCACAGGAGTTGTTCGTCACACTGGCGCAAGTCAAAGAGGAGAAAATACATAAAAAATTTAAAGACGAAAAATCGTCCACGACGAAGAATACAAAGAGAGTTGACACAACTTTTCCTTCGAGTTTTAAGAGAGTGAAATTACTTATTCAGTGGTGACGTACGTAACATTACTTACGTACAGTTTCTTCGGATTAACTACTTTTTTTACGAATCACTAGCTCTCGCACGCGACTCCGCTCGCGTAACTATAAAATATAGTCTAAGCCCACGTTCGCACGAGAGCTTTATAAGCGTTCGGAGCTCGGAGTTTAAAATGGAGCATAGACGGCTCCGACGTAAAAAAGCGCCCGTGTTTCTCGAAAGCTCCTTAAAAACTAAAGGGCCACAAATCAAAATTACACTTTTTACAGGAGAGCTAATCGAAAAAAATAAATTATTTTTTTTCTATTTTTTTTCTTAATAGATAGATTTTTCTTATAGAAAATATCATTATATTATGTTTCCTGTTACAGTCGTCACTTTCATTTATAATGTATTTATCTATTTAAAGAAATTAATTAAATTAGACTTTGTTTACTTAGATAAAATTCAAATCTAGGATTGGCTATTTCTCTTTATACCCGCTCTTAAATATATATCAAATATATGCATATTATACATAGTTAGAAGCGTAATAAACTGAATAATAGAAGAGATATAAGCATATAAGTTACTTTTGAATATATAAAAAATGATCAAAATATACTAAATATGGAATAAAACAACCATAAGTAAATCTTTTTGCAACATACAATATGAAGGATTGTGATTGTATTTTTGCAATAAAAACATTTTTGGATATTTTTGTTTTATGGCACTTTAGTTTTTAAGCAGCGACATAGCCTAGAAGTCATATGGTCTATTCGAAACGTCAGAAATAACATGCGTTAAAGCGTCGAAAAAGCTCTCGTGCGCACGTGGGCTAACTTCCTGATAATGATACGTTGCTACGGATCTGTTTGCTACTAAATGATCGCGCTTTTGTTTTTTAACCTTATAGGGGCATTAGCAAATGCATGGCAGTAAGCAAGGGTCTTCTATCGCATGTCTATGGCATCTGGTTTTTACACCAGATGCCATAGACATGCCATAGACAACCATAGACATGGTTGCATGTACTATCGCGGTAAAGGGAGCAGTCCCACCGTAAGGAACAATTTCGTGTGCACATTTTGTATTTATCTTTGTTCCTACTTCAAATACCTACTCGTATGTCGTATTATAACATTTACGTTACTATGACAACCTCAATTCAACGTTAGACAAATTTGTATGAAAAGTGGGTCTGCTCCATTGACCGCGATAGTACATGCAAATAAATTATTTGATTTGATTTGATTTGGAAGTTTGTCTATGAATCTGTATCTATATACCGGGTGTCCCAAAACTATGCGACATGAAGGGAAAGTACCTTAAATATCGTAGATAGGATATTTTGCTGAAAGAAGACTTTATGTTATTTTTAAAAGTTAGTAATACTGCATTCAAAGATTTTTCTAAAAATTACGTCATCGTCGGCAATGAATATAATATTCATGAAATTTAAATCAAACATTTTACGTTATTCCTTATAAGATACTATGTTAAGTAAGAAGTATTATTACTTTTTGTCCATTCTTTCGATTGGCATCATAAAAATATGGGTAATTTTTTTTCACATTTAAGCCGGTTCGATTCCCAGACGAAGCAAGAAATTTTTAGAAAATCTTTTTATTCAGTATTACTAACTTTTACTTTTACTAACTTTCAGCAAAATATGCTATCTACGATATTTAAGGTTCTTTCCCTTCATGTCGCATATTCTTAGGACGCCCTGTATATGAAAATTTCGTGTCGCATTGTTTGACGCCAATTAACTCCTTTACCATTGAACCTATTTTGATAAAACTTCGTAACTATGTGCAATTTGGTTCAACTTAAAAGAACTTAAATTTATACTTTGAAACTTATACTTAAATTAATTTTTACTTTATACTTTGAAAAATTTATACTTGTATATTATAGTATAAAAGATTATTTGTATGATAATTCATTGTAATAATTAGTAATATTAATTAGCTCTCTTTTATGTAGTATATTTAAAATATTTGCACACCCTCGAAGGGTAGAATGTAGCGAGAAATATTTATTGTAAAACCATTGTAACCTATATTCAGCAAATAAATGATTATTATGATTATTATTATTATCATTATTATTAAAACCGTGCGAAACCGGAGCGTGTAGCTAGTAACAATATAAATATTTTACTTTTGCCTACATATAAACAGAAAATTTAAGTAAAAACAATATTTCAACAAAATTCTAACACAAACCAGTTATCAGTGCTCATAAATGTGCACTCAAGCTTTTTAGGTAATGAAATATCTATCTAAAGATAAAGCTATCTATTAGTTATCTATCTGCATGATAGTACTTGTATATGGTAAACTACAATAATGACTCCGTTTGGGAATAAACTTTTAAATATTTAACTTTTAGAGCGCTACCTAACCGGGACGCCACGGCCACATCGCTGGCGACGTAGGTGTGGCTACCCACGGTCGCCAAATTGTGTGGCCAGTGGCGTCTTGGCTGCCGTCTGTCAGTCAGTTCTCTCAGTTTTCGTATATAGAATGGACGCATCAAACTACTACAACATGGAACACGCGTGCCATACAAAACACAACGAATTTTATGGAACATTTAAGTGACATATGCGTAGAGCATGAACTGTCATTTAAAACAAAACAAACATAATAATAAGTACGTAATTTAAAGAAAATGTGACTTTACGTCAAGCCATTAGAGTTTAAAATGTAATAGTAGAAGTTGATCGTTACTACCTTTTACCATTGACGCGTGAAAGCAAGAGTCCGCCATGATTCTGTCAAAGGCGTTCTTTTTATGTGCCGCTTTGGCATTTGTGATGCAAATTCCATTGTAGTACATATTTCTATGAATGGACGCTTTTGTATTTCAACATAAACCTTCGGTATCGAAACTCATTCTTTTTACTATAAAAATACAGAAAATTTAAACATAGAACACGCGTGCCACCGTCTTGGCCACCGGTTTGGACACTGAGTGAATCAGACGCAGTTTACTCGCATACATTTTACTGGCGACGTCGTCACGTCGCCAGAGTCTCCAGTCTCCACGCAGAGCGCCGACGTTCGTGGCCACGCTTTCAAACTAGCGACGCTTCCAAGCCATCGCCAAGTGCGTTATCTGCCATACATTTCAATATAAATTGTTGGCCACGTCGCCGACCACGTAGCCTTGACGTCCCGGTGAGGTATGGCGCTTACTATAGAAAATATTGCCATATCAACGGTTACTTATAGCATCGTCGCGTTGACACGTTTGATCCTGTGGCTAGTAGTAACCCTAGCTGTTAACCAAACGGTCGCGGGTTCGAATCCCGCTAGGAGCAAATGTTTATGTGTTAACATTTTACCTTTTTACCTGAGCCTGGATGTTTTCTATTTATAATATGTAGGTATTTACAAAAAAAAAGTAATCTATGAATTATATCAACTGTCTGGTATCCATAATACAAACAATAGTTGCTTAGTGTGGAACTAGATGGCGCTTTGTGGAATGTGTGACGATATTTATATTATTTATTTATTATTATCGTCGTTGTCACTATGAGAAATATTATAAGTTAGTATAAAATGCTTAAATAATAAATATGGCCTCGTCTTTACTGCACGGCTAAATGCTGGTCAAGAGCAAACCCATTATTAATAAACTAGCTGTTGCACGCATCTTTGTCCGCGTTTAAAAAGAAAAAAAGTAGCCTATCCTGTGTCCTGTACGTCTAAATGTTTATCTACCAAGTTTCATGAAAATAAGTTAATTCGTTTAAGAGTTAGGGAGGAACATACATACATACATACACACAGAAAAAAGTTCTAAAAATGGTCAATTTATTTTCAGTATCATGTATAGAGCCTATAAACACGATATCTCTAAAAACAAAGTAACTTACTCCATCACCAACCCTTACAGATTTATTATTAGTATTGATTGAGTATTGATTGATATTGATAGTCTATGTTACTCACTGATGATGTAGCTTCTCAACAGTGAAAGAATTTTTCAAATCGGTCCAGTAGTTCGGAGCCTATTCAACTCAAAGAAACAATCAAATCTTTCCTCTTTATAATATGAGTATATCAATACTAATAATAAATCTGTAAGGGTTGGTCATGGAGTAAGTTACTTTGTTTTCAGAGATATCGTGTTTATAGGCTCTATACATGATACTGAAACTAAATTGACCATTTTAAGAATTTTTTTCTGTATGTATGTATGTATGTATGTATGTATGTATGTATGTATGTATGTATGTATGTATGTATGTATGTATGTATGTATGTATGTATGTATGTATGTATGTATGTATGTATGTTTGTATGTATGTATGTATGTATGTATGTATGTATGTATGTATGTATGTATGTATGTATGTATGTATGTATGTATGTATGTATGTATGTATGTATGTATGTATGTATGTATGTATGTATGTATGTATGTATGTATGTATGTATGTATGTATGTATGTATGTATGTATGTATGTATGTATGTATGTATGTATGTATGTATGTATGTATGTATGTATGTATGTATGTATGTATGTATGTATGTATGTATGTATGTATGTATGTATGTATGTATGTATGTATGTATGTATGTATGTATGTATGTATGTATGTATGTATGTATGTATGTATGTATGTATGTATGTATGTATGTATCTATGTATCTATGTATGTATGTTGCTCCATAACTCTTAAACGATTTTTCTTTTTCAACGCGGACGAAGTCGCGGACAAAAGCTAGTTACATATGAAAGTTAAATCAGCTAACTAACTAGAGCTTACGAATTGGGACGAACCCTAAAAGTAAAGCAGATGTGAAATGTAGGATGTGTGCAAATATAATTGTTATACGACAATCCCTGAAGCGATTATCGTCCCCAAAGCAGTGAGTTTTCGGATGAGCGACAAATAATAAAGATTGATGACGGAACCACTGAATAATTTCTATATTTTGAGGCGACGTTCTGAAATATTATTTATGTAAAAACAGTAACCCATTCCGTTGGAGTCTCGATGTTTTTTTACCATAATATTCATTACTAGCTGTTGCGAGCGTCTTCGCCCGCGTAACTTTTTATAAAATATATCCTATGATAATGTAGCTTGAAGAATTTTTAAAATAGTTCCAGTAGTTTGTTAGTTTATTTATTACAAACATACAATGGTAGGGGAGGCCAAGAGGGGATTTTTGGATTTACTCGAGCGCGTCAGATATTGCCAACGTATATACCCACGTGTCTCCGATAACGGATATGTATTAATCTGACGGTTTGGTTGGTGGGGTTGGCGGGGGTGGGGGTAAAATTTTAAATACAACTCGAGCGCGTCAAATTTTTAGAGGGGATGTTAAGTGAACCTAAACTAAGCTCCCATTTAAAATTCAGACGATTCGGATGTAACGCAAACTTGTGGCAGCTTTTTGAAAATGCAAAAAATATTTTTGACGATTCTCATTTTGTAATACTCGAACGCGTCAGATTTTCATACAGACCGTTTAGCCTAAATTCCTGATCGTGCTGATTCTTAGTCTGACGATTATATGGAGAATTTTTTAAAATACAGCGCCTACAAAATTTTGAACACCTGTAGACGCTCACCCCACCGCTGAAATGAAAAACTTCATATAACCTTTTTTTCTTCTTACCATCCAATCTTCAAAGTCCAATAGGTCCCCACGACGCTCGAGTGACTACACATTTAGCATCGTGGGCTCCCTATCCACAAATCTTCTCTCTATAATATTAGTACATAAATTAAATTTGAGTTCATTAAGTTTTTTAGATGTGAACAAATACGTTTATATAACGATATGCCACAACTTCTCTAAAATGTATCAGGTATCTTTAACAGAGTAGAATTTCCTTTGCTCACAGATAAAACTTTTTGATAGAAACCAAAGTAAAGGGCAAAGCTATGAGTAAGTTTGGGGTCTCTAAAAACACGACCCGGACCTTCACAGAGACGCAAAGTTTTAGTATTGGGTAAAAGTTTAGCGAACTTGATTCGCATCATACCGTCGTTGTCACTTAGTACCTTTTGAAACTAAAGCACTAAGCAGACAACTGACAGACGTTTGAAATGAAATTTTGACATGACCACAGAATCAATACTGATAATAAATCTGTAAGGGTTGGTCTGTGGTCATGGAGTAAGTTACTTTGTTTTCAGAAATATCGTGTTTATAGGCTCTATACATGATACTGAGACTATATTGACGATTTTTAGAATTTTTTTCTGTATGTATGTATGTATGCATGTTCCTCCATAACTCTTAAACGAATTAACTGATTTTCATGAAATTTGGTAGATAAACTTTTAGACGTACAGGACACAGGATAGGCTACTTTTTTCTTCTTTAACGCGGACGAAGTCGCAGGCACCAGCTAGTAAGTAATAATACTACAAGTAGGCAAGTGATAATTGCCCTGTGGCCCTAGTCAAAGTAACAATTTAAACCCATAACGAAGTTCGAAAACAATAAAATGTATTTAATGATTGACATATGACGTCGCTAAATCACGTGATACATTACATTTTGTTTTTTCTAACTTCGTTATCGTTTTTAAGATGTCACTTTTGCACCAGGGGCCTTAGTCAAAGTAACATGTCGACTTTAAAGGTGACGAACCTTTTCTTACCCCGACTGTACATTATGTAAGATTAAATAACCGTCTTCTTCAAACGTAATTCGACTGCCTATAAAATTTTATTGAGTAATTGCGGATCTTCGTGATGTTTCGCCAACATTGTTCTGTAAAAATCGAAATAGAAAAGTCATTTAACTCAGTAGTTATTATTATTACCAAGTTATTTAATGTACTATCCTCTTTGAATACGTTGTACAGTGGAGGTACGAAAACTATCGTCAGTTTTAAAATTCATTCCTTTATCAAGTCGTAGACTCTTAGTCTTAGACCTACCTTTTAAAATAAAGCACTAAGCATATAATTGACAGACTTTTTTTATTATTATTTTAATTTTAGGGCTTTTACTTTACAGAGGTACATAATATGTCAGCCCCATCATCCCTTAAGCTGATTATTATAATATAACAAATCTTAAAAGCTTCATTGAAGCATAAAAATATCATATAAATAAGTCATTTGCCGCATCACAGTGTTAAAGGCGACGGTAGCCATCTACCATCAAGTTGACCGTCAACCTGTTTTGTCAACCTTAACATAAAAAAGACAGTGGTTACGGTAATCAGATATGTTAAACTCTGTTTGCTTTTGGACTACATTATTTCAATATCATATATCTTCATTTCAATACTTACATTAATTATTAAAAATCCAAAAATTGGATTCTTTGTTTCAACTTGTATAATGTACTCTGAAAAACTTAAATAACAAACAATGCCACAATAAAAGTTGCATAGAAACTAACCGCTCATTTCTTTACATAAATAATTCACCTATTGTATTTACTAGCGCAAATAAACTAATAAATTTACCTTACCTTTAAACTTCAGCAAAGGGTTCAAAAAGCACTCGAGTTATCCATCATTGCACATGTTAACACAAAAAATCACTTATAATAGACACTGGTTTTAACACTGAAAAACACTAGTTTTAACACTGAAAAACGCGATATTCAGTTAACTTTGTGTTCATCGGTGGAAATGTGAAGGCTTCAGAAACGACCGCTCCGTGAAAGCCTTGAGCGCGGACTGAATATTAGGTACTGAAGGATTGTATATACGCATCGAGTTTTATGTCCTCAAAGCTCTTTTGTTGTTTCAATGAATGCAATGGTCCAAGTTCATTTGCTTTTTAACCGACGAAAACGAAAAAACAAATAAGGGGGAGGTTCTCAATTCGACGCGTATATATATTTTTTTATGTATCATCACGCATAACTTTTTACAGAGAGGTCCGATTTTGATAATTATTTTTTTATTTAAAAGGGTGTACCCCGAAGGTGGTCCCATATAATGTTGGAAAAATAATCCAAATTTAAGATTAGGAAAACAGGGGATGATTTATTGTTCACTCATTGATTGTAGTGTATGACCACGCATAACTTTTTACAGAGTAGTCCGATTTTGATAATTCTTTTTTTATTTGAAGGAGTGTCTATCCTGAAGGTGGTCTCATATAAATTTGTAAAAAAATTCCAATCTTAAGGTTAGGAAAACAGGGGATGATTTGTTTACTCATTGATTGCGGTGTATGACCACGCATAACTTTTAACAGAGTAGTCCGATTTTGATAATTCTTTTTTTAATGGATAGTGTATGTAGTTGGTCCCATATAAATTTGAAAAATAATTCCTGCCCTTAGGGTGAGAAAATAGGGGTAATTTATTGTTTACTCATAGATTTTAATGCTGAGTGTAGTAAATAATAGATTATAGCCACAAAAAACTAACCTATATTTTAAGTTGGACCATATTATTAAGTTAAGTTTAAGTTATCTTATGTAGTGATATAACTGTTGCACGCGACTTCGTCCGCGTAACTTTGTAAATTATATACTAAAACCTTCCTCGAGAACCACTCTATCCATAGTTGAAAACAGCATTAAAATCGATGCAGTAGTGAGTTTGAGTTTGAGTTTTGAGTTGAAAATATTGTTCTTGTAAAATGTACGAGTATGTTTAAAAATATGAAATCAGAAAGATATCTATCTCAACCGTCTAGAAAAAAATTAAATATCTATGCATTTCTCGTAGCATCGTAGCGTAATTTTGTAGCACCCGCGTAGCAAATGTGGCTACGCATTTCACGTAGACACTCGTAGCACGTAGCAAGTATGTGTTATTTATTACTAGCTGCTGCCCGCGACTTCGAACCGCGTAACTTTGTAAATTATACACTAAAACCTTCCTCGAGAACCACTCTATCCGTTGGTGAAAACAGCATGAAAACCGGTGCAGTAGTTTTTAAGTTTATCGCGAACCGACAGACATCTTATATTATTGATTTTTGTGTGTTCATATATTTTCCTTCAAATGAATGCGTATACTATATAATAAAACTCGATGTACAATGTGCACATTTTCTTCTTTATTTCAACTTCACATATTCCCACAATTTTAATGTTTAATATATCAAAAAGTAAATAAACTTTAAATATAGGTACATTTTACAACGAAATCTCAAAACCAACATAAATTTTTTCTGTCATTATCTTCTACTCTTTTCTATTTCCCTATTTGAAAATTAACCTATTTATATTCAGCCAGTATTCAAGTTCAAAATTCATTAACAAGACAGACAGACGCGGCGAAGGATTTTGTTTTATAATATGTAAGGCAGTCATGTCAAGCCACCGAAATACGGCCCGCGACCTGAATCTATCTAGTGAGGATTTTAGCGGAATTCGATGCCACTTCCTATTTTTTAAGTGGAATTAATAGATCTCCAATATGAGATCTCAGGTGTCTGGGGCCCTAGACAAAGTGCCATAACGATAACGATAACGAAGTTCGATAGTTATAAATGTATGGGAAGTATCACGTGATTTAGCGAAGGCATATGTCAATCCCATACATTTTATTTTTAGCGAATGCAACTTGTCTAGGGCCCCTGGATCCTCAAGCTCAAGATAATTAATTTTACCCTTTTTGTTACCTTTGTATGAAAATTGATTTATTTAACTAAATAAACTACAATATTAATAAATAATTGTTTAAAATTATTAATATACTAATAAGTTTTTATATTATTATAGTGATTTAATTTATTGTAGTTGTTATTTAGGATTAGATTTTATTTTATATAATATTTAAATTATTTAGAGAATGTAAATATAAGTTTTTAATGCACGACTAACATATTAAACATAAATAACGAATAAATACTTCTCACTTAATATGTCATCTAAAAACATAAAAATGATTAGTAAAGTAAGTATTAAATAAAGTATTAAATAACCATTATTATATCAGTAAAAAATAACTTATTAACATAGTAATGTTAGAAGAATAAGTATAAATAATGTTTTTATAATGCTTAGATATAATATAGCTCGTAATTTTTTCGTTTTAAATACACTTCAATGTTTAATATTTACTTATTAGTATATTAATAATTATAAACTACAATGTATTTTAGTTTTAAATTTTGAGTTAACACATGTTAAATCTTATAAATGGCGCTTTAGAAAAATGAGTTTCACAATAAGGATATAAAAAGATAGAAGAAATATTTGTAATAAATTTTTCCTCCTGTGTTCCATTGCACCAAGTAGGTCAGACTAGACACGCAATCAGAAGTTTAGACAGAGCCATTTGTACGCGACCTTAAAGGATTTATGGGGAGCTTATCATTGAAATCGATAAATGCTTTCAGGAAAGTGAAAGAGAATACCTTTTGTAAGCAAATCTTCGGAATCCGCGTTTCCCAACGAGGTGGAATGTTCTATAACAATAATTTAAAATTGCCGTGTATTTTTATGTTTTCGGAAACTTTTGAACCCTTCACAATTAATGTTGGAGTCAATGACTTCTATATAGGACAAGGCTAACGCTCCTAGAACGTGGCACCGACGCGCCGGTGTCAAAATCGGAAATTGGCACCAATGACGGATGTTCATTCTGTGCCTAGAAAGATACGAAAATGCCTACTTACCAGTGATATGTCCAACCAACCAATGAGAACACTTTACAATAACAGAATACGCCAATAAGAAATAAAAATAAGTATTAAGATGGCAATGAAAACAAATTATTTTTAGTAACTAGATGTGCAAATTAGAGGACCATTTTTTTGTCACTAGTACCATGGTAAGGGCGCATCCTCTTGTTTAACATATCACTGGTTGGAGTTTACTCCTTAAGATGACACAAGTCGTCGGCTCGAACTCATCGGTACGTGTAGCTAAAATTCATTCTGTCTCACACAGCACAAAGCGCGGGAAGAGCAGTCGAGTGAGATGCACAATGATTCATACCAAAAATAAAATCATAAATAGACCTTTGGGCGTATACTCTTTTTGACAAAACTACTGCATATATCTATTTCGTGTAAAGTTATTTGAACTCTTGAATAACTAATCAATGTTTGTATGCAAAGTATTTTGTAGTTTTTGTACACTAGAGTGACTTATTTATCCTCAAAGTTGCATTAAAACTTGTATTAAAATATGAAATTTTCAAGGATCGTATCTTTTAAATTAATACTTTTTTTTTCAAATTTGTAAGCCAAGGAACCTAGTTAACGACAAGATAAATCGATATCATGCTTACTTTTGTAAATTAAACATAAAACAACGGAGTAATAATCATTCTACGTTTGTATGGAGGAAAGCTGACTTGTATCACCTTAAGAATCGGTTTCATATATACCTATAAGCCCGGTGTACGAAAATTTATGGGAGTTAAATCAAATGTCACATGTTACACGTTACGCGTTACAGGCTACAATATGCTTCAATAATTTTTTCAATACATATTTATATAGGTAATATAATACAATACATATAATATATTGTTACGACTAGGGTATGGAACGTTCTCGAAATCTTGAGAGTAGTCCTGGGCACATGGAAAAATTCCACACGCGTTCGTCACGCCCACAACGAGAAGCTGTCCCCTTTTTGTAAGTGTCAAAGCAAACTGTTCCTTATGGATGCGACATAAGGTTCACATTCCACTAACAACAATAGCCTACCAGAAAGTTTAAAAAACTTGTTTACGACTTTAAGTTTCTAGTAATTCCAAAACTATCTGGGCTATCTGCGCGAGTATAATACGAGTGCCATCGCTCGAGTGGGACACTGGGACAGTTCTGCGATAACTAGCAATACGATAACAAAGTCACAAGTGTGTGAGCTTTTACGAAGATATTTGCGACAGAGCATTAGTGACACATTGAGTGAATTATTGACGACTTTTGGCAAGTTTTACGGTTTTATGTTTTAATTATATTTATTAAATTATTTATTTATCGTTCGTAAGGAGTCTCAGTCTCCAGTCGTGCGATACACACGTACACATTTTTTAATGATTTTTTCGGAGATAATAGCGGAGAAACAAACGGACAGAAACTTTATTTTGCAATTTTACGGTGACCAACATTTTCTTACCCCGACTGTACAACGTATAAAGCATTCATATGATTGTAATTAGAACCACAACAATATATAAAGATTTAAGAAAGCTCTAATCACTCTAGCTAGCGCCATCTATAAAAAAGGAAACAAAATTTACGTTCCTGGAATAACATTATTAATGATAGGTACGTTTTACAATGGAATAATGTTAAGTTCCCGAGGGATCGTCTAAAAAATATATAAAAAAATTGTGTGCCACTGTCGCCGTGTTGGCGTCACAGTCGTCACAGCGGTAATGTCAGACGTTATTTATTTATTTTCAAGGAAAACTTACAGTGATATTTATACAAAAGTTTACTTAATAACTAATTGACAGATTAGTTATTATATTATTTTTTATTTTTCAACACAGACGAAGTCGCGGGCACTAACTAATCACCAATAATGTAAATAACGAGCGACTCTTCCTCTGACTACGCACGGATATTAAAATTTAAATTACATGCTTAGGTACTTTACAAAATAAATGCCAAATTTCAGCTGTCTAGTTTTTAATGGTTTATTTAAAATTAATGGTCCGTAAAAATTAAAATGGACAAAATGTGCAAAAATGGAATGGCGTTAGTGTAGCATTCCACGCCGAATTCACGCATGTAGCATTCACTGTCGAATAAGTGGTCTGTGGTGGAGCTCAGAGTATTTTGAGCTATATATATATGTCATGTATGTCAACGTCATTTTAAATTTCAACTGTCAAATATAGACAACAAAAGAAACTTCTCGACTTCTCGCGAATCACTCCGAATCAGAATATTCAGAATCACTTCACTTTTATTTATTTATAGCTTATTTATATTCCAGTTGAAAATAGTGTGACCCAGTTTGTTCAAAAGAATTATATCTAAACGATAGCCATGAGTGATATGAAAGATAGTCAACCGCCCTCGGAAGTAAGTCAACTTTACATATAATATTAACACTAAACAAAATGAAACTGATCATTTCAGCCGCAGAACATTTACTGTTTGAAATAGGCCTCCCTGTAACTTTCCAATAGGACAGGTCGACCCTTGGCCTTTATCGGGTTATCTGTCCATCTTGTGGGTGATGTTCAAGCTGTAACTGCCGGGCCGTAGCCTCCACTCGAGAACCTTTCAGCCGCAGTGGCCCAAGACTCTCAGTTTGCCCTACCCATTGTCATTTCAACTATTCTGTCGAGTCATGCCAGTAACTTTCGTTTGTCTATAAATTTCCTCATTCCCAATCAGTGATATGTTAAGTACTACGTACTAGATGGAACACTCAAGACGCGATGAGTGCTCCAAGTGATTGGAGTTTGCCCTCATCATAACTTGTAAACTTTCTTACTAGACTAAAATATGTGTAAACTGATGAAAAAAAAAATTTTGGAATTTCTGCCACACCCTTTTATAAGTTTATGCATTCATTATTTATCACTGTCGGATCGAAGCTCCGGCTTCGGCCAAAAAAACCACCTTTGGGGAAACCCGGTCGAAGCAGATGCGTGACGAGAGATGATTTAAATTACCTTTATATAAATAAACCTTCAATATTAAAGTCTTAAAATCATTTATATATATTATTAATTACAGATTGCAAAATTTCTTAGGGCTTCGGTTGAAGATTGTGTTGTGTCGATTAAACGGCTTCTACCAGAAATTTACTGTCGGTCGGACACTACTATTTATCCAGTTAGATCAATAACAAATACACTTTTCTGTCATTATGTTTCAGCCGGTTAAGCCGAAAATCAAACACGATTGGTATCAAACCGAGAGCCAGGTTGTAATAACTGTTCTACTGAAGAATGCTCCTAGTGATAAGGTCAAAGTTCAATATGGAAGCCGAAGTGTAAGTTAAAAATAGTTTATAGTACTAATATTTGAGTACTGACCAGAGATAATGCAGTTACCTATGTACCAGCTAGGTATTTTATTTTATATCTGTATTACTAATATAATACATATCTTATTATATTTACTTGATGTATTTTATTAGTAACTAGCTGAGCCCGACCATGCTTCGCTGCGGCTTTCTTTGACGTTCAATGCTCAGCATCTGCCATGACAACAGCTAACATCCACTTTAAATGTGACAGCGGTTATCGTTGACGAGTTAATTCTCCTCGCTTTCGGCAGATGGCGCCGTAATAAAAAGCAATTTTTCTCGCAGTCGAGATTATATTTACACAAAATAAAAAAATAAAAAGTCTGTGTCAGCAAAATTACCACAACATTTTTATATGTGTATATTGATTAGGTTATTAATGACGTCATTTCAGCTCTCCCTATCCTGCCCTGTACCAAACTCGACAGCGGAGTATAGTCTCGAATTGGAATTAGCCCACGAAATAGACCCGTCCATGTCCGCTCATGTGGTGTCTCCGTCCAAGATTGAAGTTAAATTGAGAAAAGTCGAAGGTATAAGGTGGACAGTACTGGAAGGAGATAGCACGGAAGAGAGAGTCAAGGCGATACCTCAAGGTGAGATTGTAAAACACTCTAAAGGGGATGTTCTAGTCGGAACATTGTAAAACCTTCCCATACTTACTGAGTTTTACGAAATCGAGTGATTACTGATTATGTATTTATGTCTTTTTCCCTCTCATGTACATGTGTTTAAATAAATAAATAAAATGTATCTTTCTCCTTTTCCCCTCTCGTGTAAATGTATCTATGTCCATTTCCTTCTCATGTAAATGTGTATTTGTCCTTTCCCTCTTATATAAATGTATCTCTGTTCTCATCAATATCTGTCCTTTTCTCTCTCATGTAAATTTATCTCTGTCCTCATCACTCTCGTGTAAACTTATATCTGTCCTTTTCTCTCTCATGTAAATGTATCTATGTCCTTTTCCCTCTCATGTAAATGGATCTCTATCCTTTTTTCTCTCATGTAAATGTATCTCTCTCCTAATCCCTTTCATGTAAATGTATCTATGTCCTTTTCCCTCTCATGTAAATGTATCTGTGTCCTTTTCCCCTCACGTAAGAATGTCAAAAGAAGTCGCCACTGGCCGTTTCTTTGCCAAGTTTCGAATGTTCGAAAGTTGACTGCCAGGAATCGAACCCAGGACAGGCAGGACTCATCAAAATGTATCTATACCTCAAGACTAAACATGTTTTTAATTACTTTTACAGCTGTAATAGACGCATCGGGACCACAACAGCCACCAAAATTATTTAGAAAAGACTGGGATAAAATAGAACAGGAAATAAAAAAGATGGTGAGCGCATTTCCTTACAATATCACATGTTTGAGAAATATTAATATTATTATAGAATACATATTACCTTATAATACTAAACAAAGAATTTTTGTATGCCACGATGATCTCGCAAACGGCTCTAACGATTTTGACTTAAATCTAGGGTTAGGCGTTTTTTAAGTCTAGAAATCGATCTGTCAGGGTCTCATCTTTGAGAAAATTCGTTTTAAGTAGTTTTTTTTTTTAAAATAGGGAACGGTTACAAAAGTAATACCGCTTGCTAGTTTTATAATATTTTGATTGAATTATTAATTATTATTAATTCAAGTATTTTGGATAATTATGAAGGATGACCTATATTGTGTTTTTTATGGTTTATTACTTCAGGAGGCCGAAGAAAAGCCGGAAGGTGATGCAGCACTGAACGCTCTCTTCTCCAAAATATACGGAGAAGGTTCCGATGAAGTTAGAAGAGCGATGAACAAGAGTTTTGTAAGTATTTATCACACTCGAAGACCCGGTGGTTCAGTGGTTGGGGTGTTCCCTTGGGTCCCGGGTTCGATTCCCGCGGCGGGGCCAACTTTAAGAATTAACTTTTCAAAGTTGGCTCTGCTACTTAACTTTTCAACACCGTATTGAACACACAACTAGTAACGGAGTTTCGCAATCATTCTTGACGATACGTTTGGTCTAGTGGTCAGTAACCCCAGCTGTTAACCAGACGGTCGCCGGTTCGAATCCCGCTAGGGGCCAAATGTTTATGTGTTTATAATTTAGGCCGGTTTTAGTGCTCTCCTGACAATCAGTACTGACGATACGCACGACCGACCGACCGACCGTGCGGACCGACGCGCTTGTCATTTGTATGAAAATTCACAAGTCGTTATAATACAGAGCTCGCCTGACTGTACGCAGACGCACGCGTATTGCTACCGCGGTCGGTCGCGCGTATCGTCAGGACTGACCGTCATGGTTACGAGATAGGACATAGGGTACCTTTAATACCCTTACGGAAAACCAAGGTATTGTATGTTCCTCCATAACTCTTAAACGAATCAACTGATTTGCGTGAAACTTGATAGATAAACATTTAGACGTACGGGACACAGGATAGGCTACTTTTTTCTTTTTCAACGCGGACGAAGTCGCGGGCAGCAGCTAGTTATTGAATAAATTTGCAGGTGGAATCCGGAGGCACAGTCCTCAGCACAAACTGGAACGATGTGGGCAAAGAGAAAGTCCAAGTGAAGCCTCCGGACGGTCTCGAGTTTAAAAAGTGGAATGAGTGATTTTTTTTTTAAAACAATAATTATGTACAGTCTCAGTACAACATATTTCAGTCGTTAATTGGATTACAAAATTAAATTGATCGGTAATTAATTAATTAATTTGAATAATTAAGATTTAATTTAACTCATTAATTATTAATTTAATTAATAATTTATTATTGATTAATTTAATTGTAATTTACTTAAAAATTATTTCAGTCTTTAATTGGATTAATTAGTTAAATTAATTAATTATTAGATTAAATTAAATTTATTATTAATTAATTAAACTAATAATTGATTAATGTAATTGTAAATTACATTTTAAAGGCTCGGATCAAATATTTTAGAACTATAGACAGAATTTTACGGAAAAAATTGTGAAGAAAGTTTCAAACTCTATTTAAATTTTGTTTTCCAAGCTTCAATTTTATAAATTGAATAAAAATGTGAATAAATTCACATTAAAAAAAAATGCAATTATTGATATTATAGTAAATAAAAGACTGTTGATTAAATAAATAAAGAATACTTCTATTTGCTATTAAAATTTTGTTTTATTTGTCTATGCTTTTGAAACTGAAAGGACTCATATGCATAGTTAAATCAAAGTTAAGCAGTTCTTGTACAGTCGGGGTACGAAAACGCTCGTCATTTTTAATATTCAAGATTTGAAACTAAAGCATTAAAGCAGCAAACTAAGCAGACATTTGAAATTGCCCTGGTACAAGCAAATATCGAATTTGACGAACTTCTTTTTACCCCGACTGTACTCTGTTTGCTAGACAACTGAATATTACTTTTCAATATACAAAATATGCAGTGTCTGGCAGCCACGCCCTTACAGAAGGCCACCGTAAAACAGCACTTGTGCTGTTGTGTTTCGGCGAGCGAGTAAGAGATGCCAGAGCCCATTTCCCTATCTCTTTAATTCTACTGTAGTCTGCAGGACTTTCAGCACTTGTGCTGTTGTGTTTCGGTGAGTAAACGATGATATCTCCTTTATCGTACTGTAGTCAGCAGAACTTTCAGCACTTGTGCTGTTTTGTTTCGGTGAGTAAAAGATGCTAGAGCCCATTTCCATATCTCATTTATCGTACTGTAATCAGCAGAACTTTCAGCACTTGTGCTGTTTTTTTTCGGTGAGCGAGTAAGAGACGCCAGGGCCATTTTCCTATTTCATTTATCCTACTGTAGTCTGCAGAACTTTCAGCACTTGTGCTGTTGTGTTTCGATGAGTAAGAGGTGTCAGAGCCCATTTCCCTATCTCCTTTATCCTACTGTAGTCAGCAGAACTTTCAGCACTTGTGCTGTTGTGTTTCGGTGAGCGAGTAAGATGCCAGAGCCCCTTTCCCTATCTCCTTAATTCCTACTGTAGTCGGCAGAACTTTCAGCACTTGTGGCGTTTACTTATGTCACTGCCTTGACATAAAAACATCACATTTTTAAAACAATAAAAAATCACATATTGTTTAGTATTTCATTTATTAATTGACTAGATATTCTCACATCTGTATCAAAATATAAGAACTTAATTAACATTATTTTAAGCTACGTGCTAATCATTATATTATAGTTAAATTATTATTAATTATACTAGAATAATATTTCAAAATTCAGACTAGGTACCATAAAAAAATATTGCAAAGGACATAATTCAAAAACCAGGCCATTTTTTAACTGACTAGAGAATTTGGTAATAAAGGGTAGCTACTTGCCATTAACTTACTTAATACTAATATTTGTATTCTTAATTATTACTTGAATTATTAAATTTTTAATTAACCCTTTAACTGCTTGGTTTTGTAGGAGTTGTCGTGCCCCTGTAATTTTTTTGAGTAAGCAACGCAATGGCTTAAAAATAAACATTAAAAAAAAAAAACAAGTAGAGGAATTTGTCGTATATAAATTAATCAATAAAAATAATTATTATCGGATAAATCCGACTGGCGAAATCTACACGAAAATATTTGTTTGGGAAATCTGACTGGCGGCTAAAGGATTAAATAAGATATTATTGCTTATTTATTTTTGTAAAACCGTGCTTCTAAAAAAAACTACTAAATTGTATTCAACTTTTGGATCTGGCAACACTGAACAGGTCAATTGTTGCTTTGCTGACCGTACTTTGGTAGCTTTGTACGTGGCCTTCGTGTATTGTCGATATTTCTCCAGAGCTCGGTTGAAGACCATTCTTGACTGGTGGTACTTTTTTCCCACTGATGAGGAGCAGACTACCGCTTGGAGATTCTGGTGTGTCTGTAGCAATAATAATAATAAACTTTATTTTTTGCTTCTAATCCGACAAAAAACGCAGCGACGACGGTAGCCACCTACCATCAAGACGACCATCAGCCTGTTACCGTAGCTTATTTTATCATTGTTACTAACTAGCTGGTGCCCGCGACTTCGTCCGCGTTGAAAAAGAAAATATATGAGTAGTAACGCCAATCCTTACATATTATAAACAGTGGCGCCAATCCTTACATATTATAAAACGCGTCTGTCTGCCTGTCTATTCGCGATAAACTCAAAAACTACTGCACCGGTTTTAATGCTGTTTTCTCCAATGAATAGATTAGTTCTCGAGGAAGGTTTTAGTATATACTTTACAAAGTTACGCGGGCGAACCCGCGGGCAGCAGTTAGTTCTTTATATTTTTAGACGATCACTCGAAAACAGTACTATTTTTCTGGATGAAAGTTACCCTATGTCCTTTCTTGTATCCCTGACAACGTGTATGCAAAATTTCATGGTTCACTAGATTTTGCGTGAAAGCGTAACAAACAAACAAACTCACATTCACATTTATGAATTAATATTTAATTATTTTTATACACTTACCGTCCTCGACGTCTTTCTTCTTTTGCATACCCACAACACAAGGCCCTTTAGCTAAAGACCACGAAGGCACAGGAACATCGTCTCGCTTTATTGGCTCTAGAATATTTCTTCTACTTCTCAACACATTTGGAAAATCATCTTTTGAATCCAAGCCACCAACGTTATAATTTTCATGTGGCAACACATTCCTTTTTACACTTGGCAACACCGGTTTCGGTAGATCTGTACAATTCTCTTGTGGCAACACCGGCTTGTCTGTTGCGTTTTCGGGGAATTTTGACATTTGACTTTCAATTGTAAATATTTGTTTCTCGCTGTCCTTCGCTAGATAAGGTTTTATATCGTCAGAATTGTTAGTTTCAATGCTGTCTTGGTTTAAAAGAGGGTTTTTGTGTGACAAATTATGTTTAACCCCATTCACTTTGGGAGTACCGTTTTCTAGTGATAATGGCGGAGCAGAAGCCATGTATTGGTTGTACATGTTACCTATTAGTTCTTCTGTGCGTCTAAAATTGAAAAAAAAAAACACGCTTAGCAAAAAATATTATAAACTTCCGGTTACGAAGTCTGGTTAAATTTCTTTTTATTCATATTACACTAGCTGGTGCCCGCGACTACGTCCGCGTTTCATGTCTTATATAGCCTATGTCTTATTCTGATGTATTGTGGATTATGATGATAATTATGATACTATATAGTATATGGATTATGATAATTAAACAAATAATTTTAGAATACTTACTTATAAAAACTTACCTGGTTAATGGGATAATGACAGTTTGAGCCGTTCCATTGGTTGGGTGATAGGCGTTGTGCCCAAAACCGTCCAGAGCTGTGTTGCCAGTTACCTAAAATAAAAAATATTTTCATTATTTATTTTTTATGAATTTATTTAGCAGCTAACCTTACAGAGTACAATTTCACAATTACATATTATTAAAAAAAAAAAATTATATAATTATAGCATATTACAAGGTTAGACATGTAATAAAATTTATAAGTACAAAAATAATTAAAAAATTATATAAACATAATACATTATACGTAAATACATACATATAAATACACATAATTATGCGTGTGTGTGTGTGGGGGGGGGGGGGGTGTATGTGTGTGCGTGTGTGTGTGGGGGGTGTATGTGTGTGTGCGTGGGGGGGGGGTGTATGTGTCTGTGTGGGGGGGTGTATGTGTCTGTGTGTGGGGGGGGGGGGTGTATGTGTGTGTGTGTGGGGGGGGGGTGTATGTGTGGGGGGGTATGTGTGTGTATGTGTGGGGGGGGGGTGTATGTGTGTGTGCGTGTGTGTGTGTGTGTGTGGGGGGTGTATGTGTGTGTGTGGGGGGGGTGTATGTGTGTGTGTGGGGGGGGTGTATGTGTGTGTGGGGGGGGTGTATGTGTGTGTGGGGGGGGTGTATGTGTGTGGGGGGGGGGGGTATGTGTGTGTGTGGGGGGGGTGTATGTGTGTGTGTGGGGGGGGTGTATGTGTGTGTGTGGGGGGGGTGTATGTGTGTGTGTGGGGGGGGTGTATGTGTGTGTGGGGGGGGTGTATGTGTGTGTGTGTGCGTGTGTGTGGGGGGGTGTATGTGTGTGTGTGCGTGTGTGTGGGGGGGTGTATGTGTGTGTGCGTGTGTGGGGGGGTGTATGTGCGTGTGTGTGTGGGGGGGTGTATGTGTGTGGGGGGGGTGTATGTGTGTGTGTGTGGGGGGGTGTATGTGTGTGTGGGGGGGGGGGGGTGTATGTGTGTGGGGGGGGGGGTGTGTGTGTGGGGGGGGGTGTATGTGTGTGTGTGGGGGGTGTATGTGTGTGTGCGTGTGTGGGGGGGTGTATGTGCGTGTGTGTGTGGGGGGGGGTGTATGTATGTATGTATGTATGTGTGTGGGGGGGGGGGTGTATGTGTGTGGAAGGGGGGTGTATGTGTGTGTGTGCGTGTGTGTGGGGGGGTGTATGTGTGTGTGCGTGTGTGGGGGGGTGTATGTGCGTGTGTGTGTGGGGGGGGGGGGGTGTATGTATGTATGTGTGTGGGGGGGGGGGGGCGGTGTATGTGTGTGTGTGCGTGTGTGTGTGTGTTTTATTTTAGGTTTTTCTTTTCATATTATCCATATAGTGTCAAAATGCAAATAAAATATTAAAAACGAAAAATTAAATAATATACCTCCATTACTCCAATTTGTGTAGTACGAACGTGATATGGAAAATTCTTGTTTGCGAAAACCGGTAATGTTAGCATCTGGAAAAAAATACCAATTATTATTTAGCAAGGACATCAGTTTATCTACCTTAGTATTATAATAAAGCTGAAGATTTTGTTTGTTTGGTTGAACGCGCTAATCTCAGGAATTACTGGTTCGAATTGAAAAATTCTTTTTGTTTTGGATAGTCCATTAATAGAGGAAGTCTTTAGGCCAAAGATTTAAATCGAAAGATGCGTAATCTCCTCGCGCCACACTAAAAACACACCGAAAATTCTTAACAATGGGTTGGGCGCAGGCGCTAATGGACTATAAAACACAAAAGGATTTTTTTCAATTCGAACCAGTAGTTCCTGATATTAACGCGTTCAACTCTTCAGCTTTATAATATTAGTAGTAAGTATAGATCAGTAAGATTAAGTAACTACTCACTAGGAACATGATATGGCCGCTGAACGTAATAAAAAGAAGTACAGCGTTCACAACGCTCTCTCTCACCCATTTGTCTGAAACAACAAAGAAACAATTTCTAAACTTGTGTGCGTGATTGTACCTTTTGTATTGAAATCTAGAAATTGAAAAACACATTACCTATGTAAGAGTTTGCTGTCAGTATGAAAAGCGGTCCCGCGTGGAACCAGAGAGTACCGCAAATGAAAAACGGACAGTAGAACATATTCTGAAATTAAAGACAATATTTAAACATTGACATTTTGTATGTAAAACATTGAATTTTATGTAAAATGTTGACATTTTTTATGTAAAACATTGACATATTTATGTAAAACAATGACATTTTAATGTAAAACATTGACCTTTTTTTATGTAAAACATTGACTTTTATGTAAAACATTGACATTTTTTATGTAAAACATTGACTTTTATCTCAAACAATGACATTTTTATGTAAAACATTGACTTTTATGTAAAACAATGTCATTTTTATGTAAAAAGTTGACTTTATGCAAAGCGTTGACTTTTTTTTATGTAAATCAATGAAATTTTTTAATGAAATGACATTTTTATGAAAAAAAAATACATTTTTTATGTAATGGACATTTTTTATTAGTAAAACATTGACATTTTTGACTCTTCAAAGATGGCTTTGATATAAATCTAAAAAATAGTCGTGAAAAGGTAACAAACAGACAGACATTTACTTTCAGATTTATAAAATTAGTTAGTATGGATGAATATACCTTTTCAGGATACTTTTTGACTGTGAAGAAGGTTGAATAAGCGAACATACACCATCCGGTCATCCGCAAAACTATGATTCCGTATCCCGCTGGACTCTCGTACAAATATAGAACTTCACCTGGGTCGAAACACTGAAAAATAAATTATTTCATAATATTTTATGACATATAAAAATTATTGAAATAGTTCTTAATATTTTCCTAAGGAAATGCGCAGACGTGGAACAGTCCTTAGAGACTTTTTTCGTCGATTTTGTACAATTCTATGACCGATTTAATACCTCGTTTACATACATAATAATACGGCCCATTTCCAAGGCCATGAGCAGAGACATGGGAAATAAAATGGGCAACATGAGTATGTAAACAGGTCGCTTCCCTTGCCGCTGCCGTGTCCGCACGCGTTGCCCGGCTCTTCCTCAATTTATTGGCGGTTTTTGGTACGGACATCAAAGGGCCGGCAACGCGACCGGCAATGTCAATGGCCATATGTAAACACTCATTGCCCTTGACGTTGCCACAGCAGTATTTAGGGAAATAAATACGGAAACGCGACCGGCAATGTCAATGGCCATATGTAAACACTCATTGCCCTTGACGTTGCCACAGTAGTATTTAGGGAATAGATACGGAAACGCGAGCGGCAATGTCAATGGCCATATGTAAACATTCATTGCCCTTGACGTTGCCACAGCAGTATTTACAAAAATAGATACAACGCGAGCGGCAATGTCAATGGCCATATGTAAACACTCATTGCCCTTGACGTTGCCACAGCAGTATTTAGGGAAATAAATACGGCAACGCGAGCGGCAATGTCAATGGCCATATGTAAACACTCATTGCCCTTGACGTTGCCACAGCACTATATAGGGAAATAAATTCGGCAACGCGAGCGGCAATGTCAATGGCCATATGTAAACACTCATTGCCCTTGACGTTGCCACAGCAGTATTTAGGGAAATAAATACGGCAACGCGAGCGGCAATGTCAATGGCCATATGTAAACACTCATTGCCCTTGACGTTGCCACAGCACTATATAGGGAAATAAATTCGGCAACGCGAGCGGCAATGTCAATGGCCATATGTAAACACTCATTGCCCTTGACGTTGCCACAGCAGTATTTAGGGAAATAAATACGGCACCGCGAGCGGCAATGTCAATGGCCATATGTAAACACTCATTGCCCTTGACGTTGCCACAGCACTATATAGGGAAATAAATTCGGCAACGCGAGCGGCAATGTCAATGGCCATATGTAAACACTCATTGCCCTTGACGTTGCCACAGCAGTATTTAGGGAAATAAATACGGCAAAGCGAGCGGCAATGTCAATGGCCATATGTAAACACTCATTGCCCTTGACGTTGCCACAGCAGGTTTTTAGGAAATAAATATGGCAATGCGAGCGGCAATGTCAATGGCCATATGTAAACACTCATTGCCCTTGACGTTGCCACAGCAGTATTTAGGGAAATAAATACGGCAACGCGAGCGGCAATGTCAATGGCCATATGTAAACACTCATTGCCCTTGACGTTGCCACAGCACTATATAGGGAAATAAATTCGGCAACGCGAGCGGCAATGTCAATGGCCATATGTAAACACTCATTGCCCTTGACGTTGCCACAGCAGTATTTAGGGAAATAAATACGGCAACGCGAGCGGCAATGTCAATGGCCATATGTAAACACTCATTGCCCTTGACGTTGCCACAGCACTATATAGGGAAATAAATTCGGCAACGCGAGCGGCAATGTCAATGGCCATATGTAAACACTCATTGCCCTTGACGTTGCCACAGCAGTATTTAGGGAAATAAATACGGCAAAGCGAGCGGCAATGTCAATGGCCATATGTAAACACTCATTGCCCTTGACGTTGCCACAGCAGGTTTTTAGGAAATAAATATGGCAATGCGAGCGGCAATGTCAATGGCCATATGTAAACACTCATTGCCCTTGACGTTGCCACAGCACTATATAGGGAAATAAATACGGCAACGCGAGCGGCAATGTCAATGGCCATATATAAACGGGGAATAAAAGAATATTTAAAAAAAATACAAGTTCTTTACCTTTGCTTGATAAACAAATAATACGACATATGTCACCAGATAGCAGCACATGAAAACTGTCAATTTGACGGTGAAACCCACTTTGAGGCGGCCTCTAGTTATTGTATAGCCTTTGGCCATCAATATTAACAGCAATAGAAACGTCATTTCAGACATACCACAGAAGAATTGACCTGGAAATTAAAAAAAAAACTTTATAATTTGTTTTTATTATATGAATTTTCAATTATATTGACAACTAGCTGCTGCCCGCGACTTCGTCCGCGTCACTTTGTAATTTATATACTAAAACCTTCCTCGAGAACCACTCTATCCGTTGGTGAAAACAGCATATTATAAATCTAGTTGAAGTCTCCCATTTATTTAATACAAATATGTGTCGTTCATTGTAAAAGTGGTGTAACTCCCTATTTTTAAAACCATCTTTTCTTGCCTAATGGTATCACATTTAGTCATATCTTTTAATAAAAAAGTGAAGTAACTCCAATAGTTGCATTAAAATTCCATAGATGAAAACAATGAATGAATGCTTATATCTTTTTTCCTACACTATAATTCGCAAAAAGCTCGTTATTCTAAAATTCAGTTACAAGGAGATAGTTTACACTTTTACAATGAACGACACATATAAATTCCGACCTGAGTTATGGGTTGTGCGAGGGCGAAAGGCTTTTTAAAAACTAGAGGTTAAGTACTAGTAAATGTCTAACCAGTTTGAGGTTCAAAGCAAGACTGAAGATTTTATTTGATATCTGTTTACAGGACGGTTCACCGTGGTCATTACATTAATCGTGGGAATAATGGTCTTGTTTGTTTCACGGGGCTTATCTCTAATGATAATGGCAAGTGGAAGTGTAATATGAGCGGTTATACCGACATAACTCCTGCCACGAATTCTTTGCAAACAGTTTGTGTGACTTACCTGTTATCCTAGCGTTCTCTCCACCGAACCCATTAGCAGCGTATCTTATTAGGGATAGGCTTTGTAAAACAACGCCGAAGTGTTGTACCACTATCGACACTAGAAACAGTTTGTATGTCGAGTGCAATAAATGTCGAGATTTCAACTCGACACTGCACATCACTACCGCGACCATCACTACTATGTAGGCGAACATGTATGCTAGAAGAACTGGAAGTACGTCTGAAAGGAAAATTTTATATTAGAAGAAATGGAAGTACGTCTGAAATGAAAATTTTATATTAGAAGAAATGGAAGTACGTCTGAGGCAATTTTATATTACTTTCACTAAAGGGAAACTTTATATTAGAAGAACTAGAACTACGTCTGAGAGGCAATTTTATATTACTTTCAATAAAGGAAAACTTTATATCAGAAGAACTGGTCGTCTTAAAAGAAAAATTATTTTAGCAGTACTGGAAGCATAAATTTTATAATACTTTTATTGAAGGAACATTTTATATTGGAAGACCTGGAAGTACGTCTGAATGGAAAATTTTATTTTAGAAGTACTGGAAGTATAATATGTCTGAGAGGAAAATTTTATATTAGAAGAACTGGAAGTACGTCTGAGAGGCAATTTTATATTATTTTCATTAAATTAAAACTTTATATCAGAAGAACTGGAAGTACGTCTGAAAGGAAATTTTCATTTTAGAATTGCCTACTGGAAGTATAATACGATTATGTCTGAGAGGAAAATTTTATATTAAATTACTTTTATTAAAGGAACAGTTTATATTAGAAGAACTAGAAGTACGTCTGAAAGGAAAATTGTATTTTAGAAGTACTGAAAGTACGTCTGTAAAGAAAATTTTAGTACTTTTATTAAAAGAACTTTTTATATTGGAAGAACTGGAGGTACGTCTGAAAGGAAAATTTTATATTAGAAGAACTGGAAGTACGTCTGAGAGGAAAATTTTATATTAAATTACTTTTATTAAAAAAACATTTTATATTGGAAAAACTGGAAGTACCTACGTCTGAAAGGAAAATTTTAAATTACTTTTATTAAAGGAAAATTTTATATTAGAAGAATTAGAAGTACCTCTGAAAGGAAAATTTTATATTTATTATTACTTTGAGATTTATATCTGTATAGACCGATTTATACCTATACAGAGCAGATACAGATGGCGTTGCTTGTGTTATAGGCGACGGTAGCCACCTAGCATCAAGCAGACCGTTATACCATCCCTGTCTGACCTTTATGTATAAAAAAACTGTCTATAAACAAACAAACAAGTAACTACTTATTAAAATTTTAATGGTAAACTTACAAAATTCATCTGCAGAGAAATGTTCATGCCAAAAATCACCATCGGGTCCGTTCGTCATCAGAAATCTGTATTTCACATCTAAACCCTGAAAATATATTAGAATTAAAATTTCATTTTTTTTTACCTTTCTGCAAATGATATACAGAAACCTTCCTCGTTTTTCACTAGATATAATATTTTTAGCATTTTTCTGAAAGGTGTTACTTTATATATAGAAAAAAATTGTTACCTTCGGACTGTCGCAATTACTGATGGCAATGAACCACCATCGCTCCCTTGCTGACCTGAACCGTCTGCTGTTGTGGCATCTGACCACCAGTCGTTCAGTGTTACCATCACGTTTGCCGTTACTCAAGCCTTCGCCTGACTGGGCGTTCAAACGGCGCTTTTTAAAACGCTCATAAAGCTCACTTGTAGATCGTTTTTTACGCTGAAATCAGATGTTAGGACAGAAAATAAATTGTGTTGATTTTTTTTAACTAGCGACCCGTTCCCGACCCGGGAACGGGTCGCTTTTGCACGTATTTTTTTTTTTTGCATTTTTTTTTTGCAAATTTATATTAAAACCTTCCTCGTTTAACGCTCTTTCGATTAGTGAAGCGACTTTGTTTAAGACTATGTAAAGACACTTTATTTTATATTTAATGAAGAGACTTTATTTTATACTTATTGAAGAGACTTTATTTTATAATTAATGAAGAGACTTTATTTTATACTAATTGAAGAGACTTTATTTTATAATAAATGAGGAGACTTTATTTTGTACTATGTAAAGAGACTGTATCTTATACTATATATAGACGTTATTTTATACTATGTAAAGATACTTTATTTTGTACTATGTAAAGAGATTTTATTTTATATTATGTAAAGAGACTTATTTTGTACTATGTAAAGAGACTTTGTTTTATACTATGTAAAAATACTTTATTTTATACTTAATGTAGAGACTTTATTTTATACTATGTACACAAGTCCTCCTCGTATATAGCTTATTTTCGTTTATCGGATGATTCAATAAAAGTTAACTGAGAAACGGACAGGAACGGATAGCGACTTAATTTTTTTAATTAACAATTTAAAAAAAATACATGAACATACCCCCAAATTTTTCGTGTTATCAAACATTAATTCTACATCGTTTAATTTCTCAAAACGACTCCCATTAGTCTCAGATCCAACACTTTCCCAAAGGTCTTCAGGCAACACAGTAGTGCTAGCATTCGAGTCATCAGTGGACACAACCTCGTACCAAGTGGTCGAGTTTGAATCGACTATCGTGCTCTTGGGTGGATATGAGGTAGTTTTCAAAAATTGATCATAATACGCCGGGTCTCGGGGCTCAGCCATTGATGAGTTTGTGGAATTTTTTTTAGATTTCTCTGGTGGATTTTTCGTTGAGCTAGGTTTCTGTGTTGTTGTCGTAGTACTGAAACACCATTTTGAAAAGATAGTCTTTATTCCTAGGAATCATAGTGCATAAATATATCAAGGGTTTCAATCAAACTAAATAAAATTTGACTTAATTATTATTTAGAATTTTTTCTAAATTTCTCTAGTGGATTTTTGGTTGAGTTGTTTCTAGATTTCTTTGGTGGATTTTTGGTTGAACTAAGTTTCTGTGTTGTTGTCGAAGTACTGAAAACACATCATTTTGAAAAAGATAGTCTTTATTCCTAGGAATCATAGTGCATAAATATATCAAGGGTTTCAATCAAACTAAATAAAATTTGACTTAATTATTATTTGGAATTTTTTCTAAATTTCTCTAGTGGATTTTTGGTTGAGTTGTTTCTAGATTTCTTTGGTGGATTTTTGGTTGAGCTAGGTTTCTGTGTTGTTGTTGAAGTACTGAAATACACACCATTTTGAAAAAGATAGTCTTTATTCCTAGGAATCATAGTGCATAAATATATCAAGGGTTTCAATCAAAATAAATAAAATTTAACTTAAGTAATTATTATCTGGAATTTTTACTAAATTTCTCTGGTGGATTTTTGTTGAAGTACTGAAATACACACCATTTTGAAAAGGATACAAAATAAAGAAAGTCTTTATTCCTAGATATTTTATTGCATAAATACATCAAGGATTTCAATCAAACCAATACTAAAAATTACTAAAGTAACCGTCTAAATTTTGAAAATCTAACCTTTTCCCCGATGGCAACTCCTTGTTTTCCTTCGTGAGTATACAACCAGAATATTCGGTGTCAGGATACCAGTGAGAAAGTTTTATTATCTGATTCTGTCCGGCCTTATTGAGAACTTGTTCGCGTTCTTTGCATGTCTGAAAATATTTTCAATAGGTATGTACCTATCAAATATATTTTATTTTGAACATAAACCCTACAGCAAAACAAAATAATATACATTACACACACAGTATTAGTATTACCAAAGAGCTTGCATTTAAATCTTTGAGTTAGGTACCTATCAAATATATTTTATTTTGAACATAAACCCTACAGCAAAACAAAATAACATACATTACACACTCATTGTAATAGTATTACCATAGAGTAAATAGTACTTATAACCAGTATAGTATTACTACTTGCATTGCCAATTACAGGGTTTCATTGTGTAGGACTTAAAAGCAGAGATATGCTTGTATTAAACAAAAAAGACTTTAAAATTATATTACCTAAGTTAAATTCTAATAATTATTAATTCTAAACAAACGGGAGATAGATGCGTGTGTGTGTGTTTTACAGTAAAAATATTAAATATAATAAGCTTAAAATATTAAAGGGCAGTGTATGGGACGCCCTTTTTATTAATTAGACTATTATATGACTTTACGTCAACACATTAGAGTTTAAACCGAATAGTAGAAGTTGATCGTTACTACCTTTCACTATTGACTCCGCCATGATTCCGTTTTAGGCGTACTTTTTATGTGCCGCTTTAGCATTTGGCACGCAAAATCCATAGTTGTAGCACAGCTTTACAATCCATACAGTTGGGCAACGCCTTTGATGTCGGGCGACGCCGCCACTCGTGTAAGTACTTCGCTGTGACGTGCTAGGGTTGTCACAAAATGGAAAATCCGCCACCGCTCACTCAACTCAAAAACATATTGTACGCGCCAGCCTTGAAAGTTGTAATGGTTGGGGAGCCCAAGAGGGGATTTCTGGAGTCACTCGAGCGCGTCAGATTAAGCTATGGTAGATTAATTACATTTTAATAATCTGACGATTTGGTTGGTGGGGGTAAAATTTTAAATACAACTCGAGCGCGTCAGATTTTCAGAGAGGATGTTAAGTGAACCTAAACTAAGCTCCCGTTTAAAATTCAGACGATTCGGATGTAACGCAAGCTCGTGGCAGCTCTTTGAAAATGCAAAAAATATTTTTGACGATTCTCATTTTGTAATACTCGAGCGCGTCAGATTTTCATACAGACGGTTCAGCCTAAGGTCCTGATTGTGCTGATTCTTAATCTGACGATTATATGGAGGATTTTTTAAAATAGACGCTCACCCCACCGCTGAATTGAAAAACTTCATATAACCTTTTTTTCTTCTTACCATCCAATCTTCAAAGTCCAATATTTCCCCACGACGCTCGAGTGACTACACATTTAGCATCGTGGGCTCCCTAACCATAATGCAAACTGTGTGAATTCGCCGTGGCGGCCCGCGCCGCCCGCTTCCCCGTGCCAGCCCCCACCGTTGCTCTGTGCAAGTACATTCGTTGCCCAACTGTATGGATTTGTGCTGTGGTTGTAGTTTCAAATCCATACTTCGATGGTTGTAGTACCTACATTGATGAGAAATAAACTCATACTAGAGTCACTGATGCTCACCTTGTCACTATGGTAAACCGAGGGCCACTGGCTTTGATCGTCGTAGTACAGAAGCAAGTTGGGCATTCCCATCGCTTTGTCGTATTCAATTAAATATTCGAACTGTCCTTCCAGGGACAGAAAGCAGAAACGCGATAAAAACGCCCAGTTCTAAAAAATAATTATATATTTATAGTATTATCAGTCTCTACTTCAGGACATTAATTAAAACTACTTTGTTTAGTCCCAATACTTTTAATGTCTGACCGATACATCAAAACTACAATTCCATCTACTTATAATTGATCTATAAGATGCGCGGACACACGACAACAGTAGTAGTAGTGGTAGGGCACACTGCGTTTCGCAGTCATTTGGGCAGCCCGTCTGGCGGCAGTAACCACCCCCTTACAGAATACCACCGTGAAATAACAGCATTATGTGCTGTTGTGTTTCGGTGTGTGAGTAAGGGATGCCAGAGCCCATTACCACTTCCCTTCCTTATCCCTTATCCTTAATCCTTCTATGGTCGCCAGCGCACTTGTAGCACTTATGGCGTTACTTGAGTTATAGGCGACGGTAGCCCACCTACCATCAAGTGGACCGTCAGCCTGTCTGTCGACCTTAACATAAAAAAAACGACCTCTCTTCACGGACATAACGTACATAACTACTGAACCAATTTTGATAATACTGTTACGACTACACATAGAAGGTTCTCGAATTCCTGAGAGTAGTCCATGGAAAAGTTCCACAACACACGTTCGCCACGCCCTAAAAGAGTAGCTGTAAGTGTCAAAGCAAACTGTTCCTTTTGGTTGCCTTCCAGAAAAGTTCAACAGACTTGTTTACGACTTTTAAGTTTCTAGTAATTTTGAAAACCATCTGGGTTCTCTGCGCGAGTATAAATACGGGTGCCATCGCTCGAGTTGGACAGTTCTGCGACAACTAGCGATACGATAACAACACTTGTGAGCTTTTACTAAGATATTTGCGACAGTGCATTAGTGACACGTTGAGTGAATTATTGACGACTTTTGGCAAGTTATACGGTTTAATTGTAGAAGCTCTGTAATATTGGAAGTCATCTTGGACTGCGAAAATAAATCGTGTTCTTACACCCCTAACCGGCATTTTAACTCACCCCGCACGTAACAATACTTCGTAAATATGTGTAATTTGGTACAACTTAAAGCATAGTATTTATTTTGAACCCGTGCGTAGCCGGGAGCGTGTAGTTTTATAAAGTTACGCGAACAAAGTCGCGTGCAACTAATAGTAAATCCTTACATATTATAAAACAAAGACCTCTGCCGCGTCCATCTGTCTGTTCACGATAAACTCAAAAACTACTGCACCGATTTTCAAACTGTTTTCACCAATGGATAGAGTGGTTCTCGAGGAAGGTTTTATTATATAATTTACCAACTTACATGAACGAAGTTGCGTGCAACTGATAGTAAATCCTTACATATTATAAAACAAAGTCCTCCGCCGCGTCCGTCTGTCTGTTCGCGATAAACTCAAAAACTACTGCACCGATTTTCAAGCTGTTTTCACCAATGGGTAGAGTGGTTCTCGAGGAAGGTTTTAGTATATAATCAAACTACTACAACATGGAACCCGCGTGCCATACAAAACACTACGAATTTTATGGAACATTTAAAAGTGACATATGAGTAGAGCGTGAACTGTCATTTAAAACAAAACAAACATAATAATAAGTACGTAATTTAAAGAAAATGTGACTTTACGTCAACCCATTAGAGTTTAAAATGAAATAGTAGAAGTTGATCGTTACTACCTTTTACCATTGACGCGTGAAGGCAAGAGTCCGCCATGATTCTGTCATAGGCGTTCTTTTTATGTGCCGCTTTGGCATTTGTGACGCAAATTCCATTGTAGTATTTCGATGTATATAATTTACAAAGTTACGTGAACGAAGTCGCGTGAAACTGATAGTAAATCCTTACATAATATTATAAAACAGTCCTCTGCCGCGTCCGTCTGTCTGTTCGCGATAAACTCAAAAACTACTGCACCGATTTTCAAGCTGTTTTCACCAATGGATAGAGTGGTTCTCGAGGAAGGTTTTTAGTATATAATTTACAAAGTTAAGTGAACGACGTCGCGTGCGATAGCTAGGAAATTATAACTGAACTCACATCTTTCGTGTCGATCCTCCCCTCAATCCATTTGGTCGAAACGTGTCCTAGCGACAGTAATAAATGTAGGATAAACCATATCCTTAGTGACGCCGGGACCATTATTAATTGTTGATTAGCTGCTATACTTCCTAGCGTTTAGCACTGAAATTGAAATATTAAATTAACAACAAATAAATCAATACTAATAATAAATTTGTAAGTGTAGGTATTGTATGTGTGTATGTTCCTTCATAATAACTCTTAAACGAATCAACTGATTTTCATGTAATTTAGTAGATAAACATTTAGACGTACAGGACACAGGATAGGCTGGTTTCTTTTTCAACGCGGACAAAGTCGCGGACGCCAGCTAGTAATAAATATAATAAATAAATAATAATAATTTAGATAATAAAGCCTTTTTTAATTTCATTCCCTATAAGAAGTATATATGAATTTTTTTGTGTATATATATTTATATATATTTTATACCCCTAAAGGCCTCTTTCATCAACTACAAGTAAAGTGTGGGCGCCCGCGACTTCGTCCGCGTTGAAAAAGAAAAAAGTAGCCTATCTTATGTCCCGTACGTCTAAATATTTATCTACCAAGTTTCATGAAAATCAGTTAATTCGTTTAAGAGTTATGGAGGAACATACATATATACAATACCTACACTTACAGATTTATTATTATTAGTGTTGTGTACTGTTTCCGAACATTATATACATTGGATGCGGTTGATGTTTCCGAACGCAACAGATCACAATCTTGCTTGTACCGCCATTACGTACATTATACATACATTCATTACGTTCTTAGTTATTCGACTGTTCTTACTTATTATTGCATTGTACCTTTTTAAAGTAAAATAAACCAGTATTACAAGTGCATCAAGATATAATTATTTACAACCTACATATACAATAATTAGTATTGATTGATTGATGCACTCAGTTTAGTGCATCCTTCGATAGGCGATTTTTTTTTAATTATTTTCTTTTTAATATTTGGGATTTTTACCGTACAAAAAAAGGTATATCAGCTCCATCATCACCGGTGACCGGTGACTTTAAATGACGGTTAGCTTACTTGACAGATGGTAAAAGAGGACCCAAGTGATAAGAGTGGATCACCCCAATTTTTTTATTATTTTTTGGCAAAACAACGTTTGCCGGGTCAGCTAGTAAATAATAATAATAATAATAATAATAATATAGGCTTTTTTATTTAAAAAAAAAATTGCAATATATTTTACAAGAATTACTTTTTTTTCTCTAGCCAATTGCATTCAGTTTTCTAAAGTCATTCTAGTCAAATATAACAGAAAAATTATATACCAGACCCCATTTTCCTATCCTATCCTAATCATAGGCGACGGTAGCCATCTACCATCAAGCTTACCGTCAACCTGTGACAAACTTATTAACATAAAAAATGCCCATTGGACCATTTCTGCTTCTATGTAAGAATTATTGTATAATTAATTATTAAAAAGCACTAATTTCACAAACGTGAATCCTAATCCCAATGTCATTATGAATGCAAAAGTTTGAATGTTTGATACTCCAAAACGGATGAACGGATTTGGGTGAAATTTGGCACTCAGATAGTTTAATAGCTGGAATAACATACAGGATATATACTTTTTATCCTAGATTAAAGTTTAGGTTCAAGTGGGATTTTCAAAAAACGAACTAGAGTGGTACGAAGTCGCGGACAGAGCAAGTAAATATTAAGTCCATTAGAGAAATATTTAGTACCTATACCTTAGCAATTTAGGTACTTAATTTCAGGTACTGCAATTTTAGGTTTTATTGTTCTTAAAAATACTTAGTAATTTCTAAAATGAATTAGTTATCTATCCTTGTCATTATTTTTGCTTGTATCAGTTAAAAAAATCCACTTATATTGGTTTTGTTTCCTTAAAAAACTTAATATAACTTACCAAAGTACATAATCTTGTAATTCATTGGATTTACACAATCACATTAAAATAAATAATATTTAAAAACTATATCAAATTCGAACTGCGTTCCAAAAATCATTAAAAAAATTTTTATGAAATGAAAAACAAGTCACAGAACTAGGGACGCCACTTGTTGTGAGCCCCGTTACCATGACAATAATTTTTGCAATATTTTTTTTAAATTCCAGTCTTATTACACGCAATAATACAGCTCAAAATTGATCGCACAGGGATTAGGCTAATTAAACTTTCTTGGTCTTATTTACTTTGAAGTTAACCCCCTATCTGTTTCATACCAAACATTGCTCGCAATTGCATACTAGTTTCTAAACGAATTTTTATAATTAACTAGCTGGAGCCTGCGATTTCGTCCGCGTTGGAAAAGAAAATATATCAATCTGTAAGGGTTGGTGATGGAGTAAGTTACTTTGTTTTCAGAGATATCGTGTTTATAGGCTCTATACATGATACTGAAACTAAATTGACGATTTTTTAAATTTTTTTCTGTATGTATGTATATATGTTCCTCCATAACTCTTAAAAGAATTAACTAATTTTCATGAAACTTGGTAGATAAATATTTAGACGTACGGGACACAAGATAGGCTACTTTTTCAACACGGACGAAGTCGCGGGCATCAGCTAGCTAGAAATAATACCCGACAACGTTATCAATGTGACGACGGTGGCGCCGCCACGCGACAGTGTCACCCAATCTTTATATTTTTAGACGATCACTCAGGAACACTATTTTTTTTCTGGATGAAAGGTACCCTATGTCCTTTCTTGTATCCCTGACAACATCTATGCAAAATTTCATGACGATCGCTTGAGCAGTTAAGGCGTGAAACGGTAGCAAACAGACAAAGTTACTTTCGCGTTTATAATATTAGTATATTACAAATAATTTTTTTTTTTTATTAAAAATGGCATAATAAAAAGATACATTTTAAAAATTATTAATGGACCATCGTGTGATAACAGCATATGTGCTATTGTGTTTCGGTTATTGTGTAAGGGATGCCAGAGCCTATTTACCTATAGACCTATAAGTACCTAATTGATAAATAAACATTTTATTTTTGATTTGGATTTCCAATCCTAAATCTTTGGGAGCCAAGAGAAATAAAAAGTACTTTATTGTCCTATGGGAAATTCAAAAGAATTATCCTTAAATCCTAAATCTTTGGGAGCCAAGAGAAATAAAAAGTACCTTATTGTCCTATGGGAGCCAAAATTCAAAAGAATTATCCTTAAACCCTAAATCCTCAATCTTTGGGAGCCAAGAGAAATAAAAAGTACTTTATTGTCCTATGGGAAATTCAAAAGAATTATCCTTAAATCCTAAATCCTTGGGAGCCAAGAGAAATAAAAAGTACTTTATTGTCCTATGGGAAATTCAAAAGAATTATCCTTAAATCCTAAATCCTTGGGAGCCAAGAGAAATAAAAAGCACTTTATTGTCCTATGGGAAATTCAAAATAATTATCCCTAAATCCTAAATCCTCAATCTTTGGTAGCCAAGAGAAATAAAAAGTACTTTATTGTCCTATGGGAGCCAAAATTCAAAAGAATTATCCTTAAATCCTAAATCTTTGGGAGCCAAGAGAAATATAAAGTACTTTATTGTCCTATGGGAGCCAAAATTCAAAAGAATTATCCTTAAATCTCATGGGACACAAGTGGGGCGTGTTACTTGTGTTACAGGTGACGGTAGCCACTTACCATCAAGTTGACCGTCACCCTGTCTGTCACCTTAACATAACAAAGAAAGAATTTGGATTTGATTTTCATATTACTTAAGGTTAAGATACTTACTTACTTAACCTTCCTTACTTACTTTCATAACTCCACATAGGGCCTCTTTCACCAACTACAAGTAAAGTGTTGATTAGTTACTTTTAGAAATCATTTTCTGTTATATTAAATTATGCACTCGGTTTACTGCATCCTTCGAAAAAGCGAATTTTTATTATTATTTTCTATTTAATGTTTGGGACGTTTACCCATCAAACTACTACAACATGGAACACGCGTGCCATACAAAACACTACGAATTTTATGGAACATTTAAAAGTGACATATGCGTAGAGCATGAACTGTCATTTAAAACAAAACAAACATAATACGTAATTTAAAGAAAATGTGACTTTACGTCAACCCATTAGAGTTTAAAATGAAATAGTAGAAGTTGATCGTTACTACCTTTTACCATTGACGCGTGAAGGCAAGAGTCCGCCATGATTCTGTCAAAGGCGTTCTTTTTATGTGCCGCTTTGGCATTTGTGACGCAAATTCCATTGTAGTATTTCGATGCGTTTACCGTACAAACAAAGGTATATCATCTCCATTATCCCCGGTTACCGGTGACTTTAAATGACAGTTAGCCTACTCGACAGATGGTGAAAGCCCTCAGTGTTTATAAAAACCAAAAAAAATAACAATTAAAACAAATTGTTAAACAAATAATAAAATTTATTTTGTACAAAAATCAATTTACTTACTTTTATACAACTGTATAAACAAATATACAGACACACGATACATTTATACAACTATTTTTTTTACGAATTATATAATATTATTATCACTTCATACCCTTTACATAAGAAAAAAAAAATTACAATTTTTTTTAAAAAAAGTCAGCATACCTTTTAATTTAATTTATTAATTTAATTTGATTTACCAATTTTATACAAAGTATTTCAATTAAATTTTTATACAAACATTTAAAAAAATATATTTTAACTAAATTGATTAATGAAGCGAAAATTTGTATTGGCATGTTGGGCACTTTTAGTTTGGGTAAAAAACGGTTTTAGTTCGCACTCTGTGAGCGACACCCTCAGTGACGTTTGATTGTATAAAATAAGCGCCATCTACCCGAACTAGTTCGCACTTTTTGATTCATAATAAGCTTAACTTCTTCAATAGTTTGTTAATATAAGATGTTAACATATTATGACGCAGTTTTCACTTCTAACGGCTGATAAAATAAATAAAATAAGGACAAAATTTTCAAATTTTTGAATAAAACTTCAATTTTTAAGTTACATACTAAAAAATACAAATTTCGTCTAAAGTAGGTAAGTATGTTGTGTAACTTTTTATTATTGAGATACATAAAAATGCATTATTGAGAATTTATTAGGTAATTGAGATTGAGATTATTGAGATACAAATCTTTGTATGTTTATGTATCTTGATGGCGTGTGTCGTCTGTTAATGATATTAAATAATTATTGTATGGAACATTTGATTATTTATTAATGAAAATTAATTGGTATGAAGTTGTGAGATACTTATTTTAAATTAAAAAAGAACATACGCGTGTACAGAATTCGCTTGTCAAAAGTGAAACTTCTTTGGCGAGCAAATATACAATCAGCGGTAAATGCCAGAGTGATAAATAAATAGAAAGAAAAGGGGAGAGAGAGAGAGAGAAGGAGAGGGGGGGGAGGGAATGAGAGGGAGATAAAATAAATATTTAGTATATATCTCACTCCCCCGCCCCGCTCTCTCACCCCCCCCCCTTCTGTTTATCTAGACGGGAAGAGAGAGAGAGAGAGAGAAAATGAGAGGGAGATAAAATAAATGTTTAGTGTTTATCTCATTCTCTCCCCCCTCTATTTATCTAGAGGGGGGAGAGAGAGATAAGGAGAGAATGAGAGAGAGAGAGAGTTAGATAAAATAAATATTTAGTGTTTATCTCATTCTCTCCCCCCCCTCTCTCTCTCTCTATTTATCTAGAGAGGGGAGAGAGAGAGAGTGAGTTAAAATAAATATTTAAAATTATTTCAGTATTTACTTTAACATTTTCTAAGTTACGAAAAATCGTTACACTGAAGCGTCACATTGAATATTTGACCATGAAATTTCACTCTCGTTTCAAGTTTCGCTTTTAAAAAAAATGCTTTTCTTAAACAGTTTTTCTTATAAATTAATACATTTACAATGTATCATAGACTTAGAAATTACACGCAACAAAAATACGAGACACACGGTGCTCCACGGATCACGTGGCACGAGAAAAAAAATGGTACTTTAAAACTACTACGGACTACCTATGAAACCTTAGATTTATAATAATTGGTCTCGCTGCGCTCGACTAGATACCGCCGGCGTACTTGTCAAATGCGGCAACAAATACTACGCCGAAGTCGGCGTGCCCGAGCCAGACACACTGCGAGCTGTCTGTGAGTCTGTAACGTGTACGTGCCGAATGTTTTATTAACTTTTGGGCATAATAAAATGCCAATTCGCGTAGAGAAACTGTGTAAAAAGTGATTAAAACTGACGATGTCTTGCACACACTACAACAATGAGTTGACGCATTCACGGAGCTATTAGATAGAGCATTTTTCAAATACTACGCCGATCGGCGTACCCGAGCCACACTGCAAGCTGTCTGTGACGTGTACGTGCCGAATGTTTTATTAAATAAAATGCCAGTTTGCATAGTGAAACTGTGTAAAAATTTAACGAAACTGTGTAAAAAGTGATAAAAAGTGACGATGTCTTGCACACACTACATGCGTCAACTCATTATGAGTTGACGCATTCGCGGAGCTATTGTTTTTAGATAACGCGGTATCTAGTCGAGCGCAACGAGACCAATCATTAACACATTCATTGCCGCACCAAAAAATTCATGTCTTAATAGGAATGGCCAGCGGTATAATATGTTGTACTCGTGTTGTGAGTCGTCGGCCGTACAATTGAGGCGAATAGACTCGCGACGTGAGTCCACGGCTTTTGAATTGCATATCTCCACATTTCAAGGTGGTTTTTGAATTAATAAATTGTGTTTTAGTACATTAATTCCTAGTATTTTTGAAGAAATACCGATAAATAGTTTGGACTCACGTAGCGAGTTCTAAGCCCCCCAGTATGCGAATTTAGTGAACTCGCCAGGCGAGTCCTTGGCAATGAATGAGTTAATCTAAGTATGAAAGGTACCTTCTCATGGAAATCTAACCAGATCCGAAACTAAGTTATAATTAAACTTCCGAAACTAAGTTATTCTTAGTTTATTCTTCGATTTTGAAGCTTAAGCCAAAGCAAAAAAAAAAAACTTAAAAATTAACTCTCAGTAAATTGTGATAATTTTCTTTAATTTCTAATTTTAAATTTACATACATACAATTATAGTAAAAATGTGATATTTTTTTTTTAAATGTATGACTAGTCTTTTCATAGAATAAAACATTTGCCACATTTTTTTATTTAAGTATTTTAATTTTACATTTTAAAAACTCAACACTTTAACAAGTAGAATACAAAAAATATTCAAAAAGAAAAAAACTTAACACTCGTGCTTGTGAAGACGTTGTTGACCTATTTTTTTTATTTTTATAAATAAATGCTTATTACTAAATAGATGTATGTACTATCGCGGTCAATGGAGCCATCCCACTTTTCATACAAATTTGTCTAACGTTGAATTGAGGTTGTCATAGTAACGTAAATGTTACAATACGAAATACGAGTAGGTATTTGAAGTAGGAACAAAGATAAATACAAAATGTGCACACGAAATTGTTCCTTACGGTGGGACTGCTCCCTTGACCGCGAAAGTACATCAAAGTGTTTGATGAAAAAAAAAATTTTTTTTTTCATTCATTTTTTTGAAAAAAAAAAAAAGATCCTATCCAATAATAAAATAAGAGTTCTAAAAGTGGCCACAATGGCGCTAATGTATAGCACATCTATCTACGTAGAGGGAGTATAGAATAGAGTAGTCATTAGAATAATAATAGTTAGAAAGCTTTTAGAGGGAGCGAGACACATTATTGATATTTTGTCTCTCTCTTTGCGTATGCGTTTTTATTGTTTGCCACACTTTCAAGTGTGGCACACAAATCTCTTTATGGATAATACGAGCACTTTGTTTTTTGCCGATTTTCATATTTCAAGCATTTTTTAAAGTTCCTGGGTATTATTGCGTAAGGTGTGGTTACGTGTTGCTGAAAGTGGTGATAATGGTGAACTGTTGCATTTTAGTCTGTAATAGCCGATCAGAGCGAAATATTGAAAACATAATTAATCCCCTCCACTGAGCAGTACCACACACACACACACACACACACACACACACACACACACACACACACATACATACACACACACACACACACACACACACACACACACACACAAATTCACGCATATGTGTTTATATCTATGTATTTTGTATATAATGTATAATATGCTTATATAATTTATAGATGTATATTGTTATCTATTCTTTTTTTTTTTTATTAGGTACTAGCACTTTTTTTTTGTACATATAAACTTTAAGATGCCTAACCTTGTAATAGGCTATATAAAAATTTTAATCTATTATATGTAATTGTTAAATATTAAATGCTGTAAGGTGAGCTATTAAATAAATAAATAAATAAATAAAATAACCTTTCATAATGTGTAACTGCTTTTTTTTTTTGGGTTAAATGCAATAATTGTTGCATGCATGTTCAGTGAACATCAAATTTATGTCTTGTTATAAATTTTACAACTGTTTTAGATGATATTTTTACGATTTTTTCTCTACGTTGTGTACAATGTTTCCGACTTTCCGTCCTTATCGTGTGTACGCTCACCGCTTCTCTAGTCTATACTCCCTCTACGTCTATCTATCTATCTTTGTCTAATTTACTCGTATTCTAATTGATTTTCTTACCTAAATATGACATAATCGAAGACGTGAGTGGGTGAAGGTGATATGTCGCATTTTTGGGTTTTTTCGTTTTTTTGGCGTTGATGAAGGTAATATGTCCATATGAATAATTAACCTTAAGATAGTCGATTTAAGACATTTTTAGAAAATAAAAAGTGTTAAGTTAATAATAATAAGTTAATAATTATAAAAAGCAAAAAGTGCAGAAAAGTTTACTTTTGTTAATGGAAGAGGGAGCTATGTATGACTTTTTTTTTAATTAAATAATAAAAGTGTTTACTTGCTATCATACCATTAATATTTTAGCTGGTTTACACAATTTTGCATCATAATTTAGTAGAAAAATCAGTTCCGTGGCGACTTATCACAAAAATTAAAAGTAAAACTTTAACCTCGATTTATTTAAAATTGGAATTATGCTATATATATATCACCTTCATCCACTCAAGTCTTCAATTATATTAACACTTTTCTCACTGGTGGAGGTGAAAAGTTGCATGTTTTACACTAGAGCATTTTTTTTTTTAATATTTCTTGCCTTTAAATCACTCACTTAGTGCTCACAGTGTTAAGACGTCATTTAAAATTCACCACTCGCAGCAAAAAAAACAACTTTGCTCACTCATTTTATTTGGCACTTTTGTCACAAGAGTACATTTTCACTACGACTTTTGTGTGTGAAACTCCTTATTGTCGTATACCTCTTTAACCAAATCGGCAAGTTCCCCGGGACCGTATCCGATCAGTTGTTTCAGGTCGTATACAAACTTGTACACGAATCTGCGGAAAACAATGAGTTTCATTTAATGGCCGACCTTACACATTCCATTTATGTAATAGTGAACGCAAATGTCTGCTGGCAAACTGGACCATAATCACCGTCGTAATAGTAGCGCAACGCTCTCTATAGCTTCGCGTAGTTAAAGGGTTAATAAAACTGACCAAGCGGTTAAAGGGTTAATAATAATTCTGACCTCTTTCCGGCCGCTTTCGCTATCATGTCACCGTTGTAATAGTAGCGCAACGCCCTCGATAGCTTCGCGTAGTTAAAGGGTTAATAATAATACTGACTCTTTCCCGTCACTTTCGCTATCATGTCACCGTCGTAATGTAATAGTACCGGAGGACCCTCGATAGCTTCTCGTAGTTAAAGGGTTAATAAAACTGACCAAGCGGTTAAAGGGTTAATAATAATACTGACTTTCCGATCACTTTCGCTATCACGTCCCCGTCGTAATAGTAGCGAAGTTGTAAAGTTGTAATAGTTGTAATAGCCGTCGTAGTCGTAATAGGGTTAATAAAACTGACCAAGCGGTTAAAGGGTTAATAATAATACTGACCTCTTTCCCGCCACTTTCGCTATCATATCACCGTCGTAATAGTAGCGCAACGCCCTCGATAGCTTCTCGTAGTTAAATGGTTAATGATACTGACCAAGTAGTTACAGGGTTAATAATAATATACTGACCTCTTTCCGGCCACTTTAGCTATCATGTCTCCGTCGTAATAGTACCGGAGGGCCCTCGATAGCTTCTCGTAGTTCATGCCGGGCTTGTGCTTGCATTCGCCCCACAGCTTGGCCACTTGCTCCGGCTCGATTAGCTTGAACTCGCCGTTTTTACCTAAAGTGGATACGTCGCTTTAGTTACGTTTTTGCCTTAAATAACTGTGTGTGATGTGTTTTCTTGTTTTGTATGTAATTTTGACATCTTTTATTTTTTGGATACTGAGCGAGTGATCATAGATATTGTGTATTTTTGACTGTATTGAATATGTGTAAATAAATTGATTGAATTAAATATGTATAAATTAATGTAATTTAATGCATGCTGTGGCAGCCTTTGTGTAATTTGTACAAGCTAAACTAGGCTCTGGTATCCCTTACTCGATCACCGAAACACAACAGCACTTATGCTTTTATTTCATGGTGGTTTTCTTTAAGGGGGTGGTTACTGCCGCCAGACGGGCTGCCCAAATGACTGCGAAACTCCGTGTGCCCTGTCACTACATTCCAAATCCAAACCAGAGCCAACTTTGTGTGAGGTTCCAAATTTTTTTTTAAATATTCCAAATTTTAAAATTCAAAAAACGAAAAATAAAATGGAAATTTCCAAATTAAAAAAAAAACATAGTTGACCCAGCCGGGAATCGAACCCGAGACCTCTGAGACGTTAGACAAGTGCACCTACATTAGAATTAATCCAACAGGCTCGTCATAATGTTAATTTTAAGGTTACGTTCATCGAACTTACCACAACAATGGATTTTGCGTCACAAATTCCAAAGCGGCACTTAAAAAGTGCGCCTACAACGGAATCATGGCGGAGTCAATGATCAAAGGTAGCAACGACCAACTTCTACTATTCATTTTGAACTCTAATGCGTTGGCGTTAAAGTCGCATTTTCTTTAAACGACATACGTTCGGTTGGTTTCAAATGACAGACGACAGAGTTGATGCTGTTGTACGCATATGTCGCTTTTAAATGTTCGTAGTGTCCCCCCTTAGGTGGGCCATAACCGCAGCTTTACAATCCATACAGTTGAGCAACGCCTTTGATGTCGGGCGACGCCGCCGCCACGCGCGGATGTGCTAGGGTTGTCACAAAATGGAAAACATGTACGCGCCAGCCTTGAAAGTTGGAAATGCAGACTGTGTGAGTTCGCCGTGGCGGCCTTGTCGTGATGGGGGGGCTTACTCTCGGCAGTTCGGGGGGTCGCGGGGGCCCCGGCGACCCCCCGGCCTTTCCTCGTCCCATCGGACTGTTGTTGGGGACCAAGAAGGCGCACACCCGTGTGCTCCGAGCGGGCTCGGTTCAGCGGAGCTCGTGGCGGAGTGCACTTTGTTGAGTTTCGTCCCATCAACACGAAGTCGCTCCTTTCGTATTGTAACGCAGCATTGACATGACATTGGCAGATAATGGCCATTCCAAAAATGAGCCGAATAAAGAAGAAGAGGGTTCGTAGTGTTTTGTATGAAAGTGCGAAATACATAGTTGTAGTGTATACATTGATGTATAAGTTACGATGAAAACCGCTCATCTTGTAATGTGTGTTACCTTGCCACCTGATGACATCGTAATGGTCAGCGCTTGTCAACAACTCCAAGAGGAACTGCCAAAGTTGTATCTGACCGTTGTTGCCGCTCCTTTGCGGTGGCGGTGGACCTTCGGAACTTATTGTCTTTATTGTCGCCTGTAATACAAAAACAGTATCTAATAATAATAATAATAAATATCTTCACCGATTCCACACTAGCACCATCTAGTTCCACACTAAGCAACTAATGCATATTATGGATAACAGTTGATATAATAATACATTGATTACTTTTTTTTTGTAAATACATACACATTATAAATACAAGAATCCATGACTCAGGTACAAAGGTAAAATGTTAATACATAAAACCATCGAAATACTACAATGGAATATGCGTCACAAATGCCAAAGCGGCACATAAAAAGAACGCCTTTGACAGAATCATGGCGGACTCTTGCCTTCACGCGTCAATTGTAAAAGGTAGTAACGATCAACTTCTACTATTTCATTTTAAACTCTAATGTGTTGACGTAAAGTCACATTTTCTTTAAATTACGTACTTATTATTATGTTTGTTTTGTTTTAAATGACAGTTCATGCTCTACGCATATGTCACTTTTAAATGTTCCATAAAATTCTTAGTGTTTTGTATGGCACGCGTGTTCCATGTTGTAGTAGTTTGATGACATAAACATTTGCCCCCAGTAGCGAGATTCGAACCCGCGACCGTTTGGTTAACAGCTAGGGTTACTAGCCACTTCATTAGACCAAACGAGTCATCAAATAGATACATACAATATCTATAAGGCTCATAATACAATGCAGCTGTTAGTTTTTTCACACTCGATCGCGGACGATATTATCCAACGTCAGCCAGTAAATAAATAAATTAGTATATTTTACTATGTAATAACATTCATTAAAGCCAACAATAGCAACAAACAATCCAATGACTCCAATATCCTGGAGTTTATAAGAACCTTGACAGAATTGTTAAGGTTTTTGTAAATTCCAGGGTACTGACAATATCACAGCACAATTCCAGGGTACTGACAATATCACAGCACAATTCCAGGGTACTGACAATATCACAGCACAATTCCAGGGTACTGACAATATCACAGCACAATTCCAGAGTACTGACAATATCAAAGCACACTCAAATGGATCGTCAGACTGTCTGGCGATTATCGCATGGAAAAAAAATGGATCACATGGAAAAAAATATATCTCACCGGTTTCGGTTTCTTCTTAATGGCGGACTGTCGCTTTTCTAATAAATCCTTGTCAGCGTTCTCTTCATTTTGTACCAAAGCTGAAATTTTATTTATTAATTCTGTACTGTGCGGTTTTAAAAATCCAAAAACTTTACTTTCCACAACTTTGAAATGAAATTGTAAAACTGTGTATTTTTTAAGATTTTAAAGTTGGCAACACCTAAGTAACAGTTAATGTACACACGTATGAGAGAAAAAAATAAATAGCAATAATTTTACCTAAAAATTTGCACTTCCTCAACAACTCGAAGTGTGTCCAAAACAAATCTCCGGGGTCCGATGGGATTTTCTCTCTGTAAGTAGTTGAGTTTTTTTTTTATGCACTTGTGCTTTTTTTTTATGGTAAGGTAGGCAGACAGGTTGACGATCCACTTGATGGATGGCTACCGTCGCCAAGCAACGCCACCGGCGCTGCACTAAGCAATTTGAAAGCATTCCAGACCAGAGCCAAATTTTAAAAATTCAAAATATATGTATATTTATTATTTCTTTATTCCTGAAATGTTGAACTTACAAAATGTTGAGGTCGCAAATTAATTTTTAATTGTCCATTTACAAAATGTTAAATTAATTTTAGTCAATTCGCTCAGTGAAATACATACTTGAACTGTGCATTGGTGATCTGAGTGAGCTGAGCGCCGGACAGATTCCAATCGGACAGTTTAACACCGACCAGTTTGAACTGACGCACCGCCCACTGAATCCACAGCTTCACGTGTTGCACGGACCTGTAAAACAATTGCACGGACCTGTGAAACAATTGCACAGACGTGTGAAACAATTGCACGGACCTGTGAAACAATTGCACGGACCTGTAAAACAGTTGCACAGACCTGTAAAACAATTGCACAGGTCTGAAAAATGTTACAAAGACCAGTGAAACAGTTGCACAGACCTGTAAAACAATTGCACAGGTCTGAAAAATGTTACACAGACGTGTGAAATAATTCCAGACCTGTACAACATTGCACAGATCTCTAAAATATTACACAACCCTGTAAAATAATTCCAGACCTGTACAACATTGCACAGATCTCTAAAATATTACACAACCCTGTAAAATAATTTCAGACACGTACAACATTGCACAGATCTCTAAAATATTACACAACTCTGTAAAATAATTCCAGACCTGTACAACATTGCACAGCCCTGTAAAAACAATTGCAAAGACCTATAAAACATTACACAGGTCTGAAAAATATTACACATACCGATAAAACCTGTAAAACAATCGCACATACTTGTATAATATAAACGCAAATAAATGAGTTTATTTCCTGAACGCAGGTTAACACAATATATTTTTTCATTTTTATTTTTTATCTCAACACACATTCATAACAGAAGCAATAATAATCATTTATTTTATATTATATTACTAGCTATTGCACGCCACTTCGTCCGTTAATATTATAGGAATATTCCGTTAATATTCAGAATTGGGAGCCTTCGGAGTGGACCTTGGGATGAAACCTTGGGACAACTCACCAGTCGACCGGGTCCTCGGGTATGGAGAGTCGGCTGTGGTCGTTCCTGAACTGGTTGTCCACCACCCACTGGACTCCGGCGGCGTGGGGGGCCACAGTGGTTGCCGTCTCCACGACTTCCACCAGTTCCTGCTGCTCCTCGTATCCCTCCTCGGTGTGGTCAACTTCGATCGCATCCTCCGATTGATATTCGGTGTCAACTTCGACTTCGTTGTCGGTGTCTGGATTAAATTATTATCCTTACATATTATAAATAAAACAAAGTCCGTCTGTCTGTCTGTCTGGTTGCAATAAACTCAAAAACTAACTTTATAATATACTAGCGGCTAGTTTTTTTTATATATAAGCAACGTAAAGCTTTTTGTCAGACTGTCTGTCATTGAGTTTAACATAAAAAGAGGCAACTGACGCTGTGACTTCTTACCCACGCACCGAAGCACAAACGCACTAGTGCTGTTTTTTTTTTTTACACTTACAACTTATGCTGTAATCGTCTGGCAATTGCAATAATTCCTCGTCCGGTTTTAAAACGTCCAAAATGTTGATTTTCTTCTCCGAAGGTCTTATCTGTATGTTGACTTGGACCACTCCGGAGCCCTTTATACATTGTTCCACCAACGTTTTGTGGTCTTCCAGCTGTAAAAAAAAATACACGCTATAATTTAAGACAAGGACTAACCTCAGACCGAATATCCTATGAATTAAAGTGCAATATTGCGTAGCAAATTTTTGTAGCTCTTCAGAGATAACCAAACAGATTTGAAATTAGAAGGATTTTCTTAAATATTATGTAAAATATGAAAAAAGAAATAAAAGTAGCCGATTCAAACTTTAGTGTAGAACGTAAGTTAATTAATAAGCCTAAAAACAAAAGTAGTTTTCACGGAAATTTTTTATTACTGTGAACAGTAAGTTTTTTTAGCAGTATTTTACTAATTTCTTTTTTTCAGAAAATGGATTTTTTTTATAAATCTGCCCGATTCAAACTTTTTTCCTTATAGTCTATTATGCACTGTGATTTTACTCTAAGAAGTCAAACTAGGCGACGAAAATAACGTTTTTCTGCTAAATCCTTGCCTTAAAATTCTAAACTGAGTTAAAAATTAATCATAGGTTAGCTAATAGGTTTAAAAATCATTATTATTATTATTATTCATTAATTTATTTTATTTCTTAATAGGTGAGAGGGGGTGCCATATCAACTTTATTTATTTACTAGCTGGCCCAGCCCGCAACTTCGTCCGCGTTGAAAAAGAAAAAAGTAGCCTATCCTGTGTCCCGTACGTCTAAATGTTTATCTACCAAAGATTTAAATCTTTGTTATCTACCAAGTTTCATGAAAATCAGTTACTTCGTTTAAGAGTTATGGAGGAACATACATACATACATACATACATACATACATACATACATACATACATACATACATACATACATACATACATACATACATACATACATACATACATACATACATACATACATACACTTACAGATTTATTACTATTATTAGTATTGATGATGATGATGATATATAGTAGTGTACAGATCTTGTTAAATTTAAAACAAATTGCATATAATACAGGCTACGACAGCATGCATATTTATTCATTCATACATATTCAATACAATCAGTCATTTTTTTACATGTATTCAAATTCAATTCAGTCAAATATCATAGGTCAATATTCAAGTCAAATATAATACACAATATCAATGGCCATTGGCTAAGTATTTAAAAAAATAATAAGATATCAAAGAAAGAAAACAAAAACACACACACACACACACACATTAAAATCAAAGAAAAACAAATGTAAATTGATAAAATTTGGGACGGCTTACAAGAATAATTAATATTAAAAAAAATTCAATTAAACCAGTAAGAAAGTAGCATTTTATATGTATTTTGAGGGATAAAAAGTTTTTGAATTTTAGTAAACTATCGTTGAAGACATCGAGTGTCACATCTTTGGCTACTTCATCGAAACCGACTTTTCAATCATACCAAAGTCACGGAGGGCTTCTAAAACCAGCCGCTATGAAGACTTTCAAAACCAATTTTTAAACATTATAAAGATAATGATAAGATAAGCTGATATAAGATAAGATTGGCTACTTTATTATTTTCTCTCGGCTATGTTGACAACTTCGGTTCACAATTTCTGATTCTATCCACCACATAAAAACCTCCTATATATTATAAGTACATACAAAGAACACCCTGTATACATACATGTTCAAAACTCACTCACCAACTTTGCGTCTTGCAACCAAAATGTATAGTCGGAGAAGTCCGCTGCCAATCTATTCTCCAATATAGATCTTAACTTGGACAATCTGGTCCTTATGTCCATTAGTTGTATTAAAACTTCTTCTGTAAATTAAAAATTAACTTATTAACCCTTTATTTAACCGCTTGGTTTTGTAGGAGTTGTCGTGTCCCTAGCGCCTGACTTGTATTTTATTTTTTACTAGCTGGTACCCGCGACTTTGTCCGCGTTGAAAAAGAAAAAGTAGCCTATCATGTGTCCTGTACGTCCAAATGTTTATCTACCATCAAGTTTTATGGAAATCAGTTAATTCGTTTAAGAGTTATGGAGGAACATACATACAACACCTACATACATATATGCATACATACATATATACTACAGAAAAAAATTCTAAAAACCGTCAATTTAGTTTCAGTATCATGTATAGAGCCTATAAACACGATATCTCTGAAAACAAAGTTACTTACTCCAAGACCAACCCTTACAGATTTATTATTAGAAGTATTGATTTTTTATTTTTTTGAGAAAGCAACTCAATGATTTTAAGTATGTAACAACAAGTAACTAGAGGAATTTGTCATATATGTCCAGCTCTGGCTAAATGGACACAAAAATAATTGTCGGATAAATCCGACTGTGGCAACTAAAGGGTTAATTATAGCAATAGAAGCCCTCTTTATTGAAATGGTTTATATTATATAACTAGCTGTTGCCCGCGACTTCGTCCGCGTTGAAAAAGAAAAAAGTAGCATATCCTGTGTCCCGTACGTCTAAATGTTTATCTACCAAGTTTCATAAAAATCAGTTAATTCGTTTAAAAGTTATGGAGGAACATACATACATACATACAGAAAAAATTCTAAAAATCGTCAATTTAGTTCCAGTATCATGTATAGAGCCTATAAACACGATATCTCTGAAAACAAAGTAACTCAATCCATGACCAACCCTTACAGATTTATTATTAGTATTAATATGAATTTGCTCAAAAAATTATTAGAGCAAAAAATCAAAATACCTTTTTTGCAAAATATAAAACAAAAGAATTAAATAATAATAATAATAATGTTTACCTGTAGAATCACTACTTTGCATAGTATCGTCTTCATCAACATTATTGGAGAACACAGACAGGGGAGTCTGTAGAATTTCACCGTTCGACTGTATTAAATCTGTAAATATTTACAATGTTCTGTACATATCGCTGCTTAAAAACTAAAGGGCCACAAATCAAAATTACACTTTTACAGGAGAGCTAATCGAAAAAAATAAATTATTTTTGTACAAATTTTTTTTTTATTAGATATATTATATCATATATATGCATATTATACATCGTTAGAAGCGTATTTTTAAGTAGCATTAAATGTTTTAAGTACTTTTATAATAAACTGAATACTAGAAGAGATATAAGCATATAAGTTACTTTTGAATATATAAAAAAATTATCAAAATATACTAAATATGGAATAAAACAACCATAAGTAAATCTTTTTGCAACATACAATATGAAGGATTGTGATTGTATTTTTGCAATAAAAACATTTTTGGATTTTTTTGTTTTATGGCCCTTTAGTTTTCAAGCAGCGATATTATAAAACAAAGTCCTCTGCGCATCTGTCTGTGTGTCTGTTCGCGATAAATTCAAAAACTACTGCACCGATTTTCAAGCTGTTTTCACCAATGGATAGAGTGATTCTCGAGGAAGGTTTTAGTATATAGGTAATTTACAAAGTTACGCGGGCTTTGTCTCGGGCACCAGCTAGTTTAATAATAATAAGAGTAGGAATTAATACAAACAAAAAAAGGCGGCCTAGTCTATTATTAGTCATAGATATTTAGGCTTTTATTATGTGGTGGGCGTGAATAGAAAAATTTATATATATCTATGAACGCGTTAATCTCAGGGACTACTGGTTCGAATTAAAAAAATCTTTTTGTGTTATATAGTCCATTTATCGGGGAAGACTTTAGGCTAAGTATATAACGCGGACGAAGTCGCAGGCACCAGCTAGTACAGTAGATAAAAAGTAGCTTACTCAATTCCGATTCCGTAACATACTGATGAGGTATAATAGATAAATCCGATGATTCGATTTCGTTAGGTTCGTCAAACACAAGATTGTTTTCCAGCTTAACGCCGTGCACATTCAATAGTTCATTTATGTCGGTCACTTCCATTATTGTTATTAAAGTACTCCAATAAAATTAATATAAATAACTTTTGAAACTAATTTAAAAGGTCCCGAAATTCAAAAGAATAGGAAAAGGAAATAATAGAATAGAGATTACGATTCACTTCCGCGTGCGAAATTCATAGACAAAGTGTCGTTTTGCGTTTGACTTTGACATTTCAATATAACTACTTTGTAGTGTTCTGTGTTCCATGGTTGTCGTTGATTTTATTTTATTCTAACACGAACTTTTAGTAGAAAATATTTTATAGCGCTGATTGGCTGAAGTTGTACACGAAATAAAATAAGTATATTTAAGGTAACCAGAAACAGAGAAGAGGAGATGTAATAAATAGACTGGCGATGAAGTCTCAAAAGACGCCTGCTTTCAATGGTTAACGGCATTTAGTGAAACTTTTTGCCACCGGGTCTTTTTAGACTAATTCGACCCTGGTGATCACGATTCTGCCCGGTGTCAACCCCTCCCCCGCTCCCTTCCTCCCCTTGCCTCCCGGAACGTGTCCTGATCTGCGGTTTTTTTCAATTTATTTCGGAATCCATTAGAGATAAAAGAAAACTGTCCATGACAAAACAATCTGCACTAAATTCTCTACAAAATGTGTATATAAATAATTTGATAGACATAATAACTTAAGAAATAATGTGTGTCGAAACTATGTAATTTTTTTTTTTAACATTTTTGTATTTGCTGTTAATTTATCCAAAAATAAACGAAGATGTGATAAAGTAGTTAAGGAGTAAAGTATTCTTGATACTTTTAGCTACAAGACAAGACCTTACTTACCCTCGTACGAGTATTCATTCAAAATTATACAAAAAAATTATAACGTTTTTAGTCTCCCCTTAAAGTTTGCCTTATGAGGAATTATTTTTGTTTGCGAATTAAGGTATCGATTAACTTATCTATGGATTAAAAATACGCAAACGTCAAAATTAGTTCCCGGACTTACGTACGGCGGCGCTTCAAAATGGTACACTAAAGTATCTGTAATTTTTATGGGATAAAATGGGGATAACCCATCCAGAGGTATATTAGAGATCAGTAGCCGGTTCCACCGTCGACCCGCGCCGCGGCTCTTATTAGGTCACAGAATATTATTACTCCTATCGTCGTATTAGGCCACATATATTATAAGTTACTCTATGGTATTAGGTCCTCTGTCCACCTTGTGCTCAGACTATACAGAGATGCTAGACCTTGTGGATCGACGTCCCGCGCTGCGCCTGCTGTCGGCTCTCCGTACGATCTGTCCTGTCCACTGCCAACCCGCGGACCTTATCAGGTCCTGTGTCCACCTTGTGGGTGGACGTCCTATGCTACGCTTGCCGGTCCGTAGCCTCCAGCGGCCCTCGGCTCTACGTACGTCGGTAACTTTCGTACGTTTACGGATCTCTTCTTTTCTGATTCGATCTTTTGTTGTAACCCCGAGCATACCCCTCTCCATAGCTCGTTGAGCGACTGAAGCTATCTTACGAGGTCCATAGTTAAGAAACCACGTTTCATCATCACTGGTACCTATAAAACCGCGTCCTCACTAGGGCCGCACGGCCACATCAGGCCGGCCGCTCGGCCAGGCCTTGTACACACTATACAAGGCCTGGCCGAGCGGCCTAGTTTAAGTACTAGTCTTAATAATATATGCTAATATTATAAAGAGGAAACATTTTGTTTGTTTGTTTGCATTGCAATAGGCCCCGAAACTACTGGACCGATTTGAAAAATTTTTTCACTGTTGGGAAGCTATATTATCAGCGAGTAACATAGGCTATCAATCAATCATCAATACTAATATTAAATCTGTAAGTGTAGGTGTTGTATGTATGTTCCTCCATAACTCTTAAACGAATTAACTGATTTTCATGAAACTTGGTAGATAAACATTTAGACGTACAGGACACAGGATAGGCTACTTTTTTCTTTTTCAACGCGGACGAAGTCGCGAGCAATAGCTAGTGTTAGATGAGTAGCGAAAGGAGACGGCTAGAGTCTGAATGAAGGCATGTTTCTTTTTTTTTCCAACCAAGTTTGTGTAAAAATTGTTTCCATATTATAAGTATAATAATGGATGCATTTAATGTAATAAAATTTATTCCGTTCCAGAAGTGAATTTAAATCAAAAACTGCAAATCAAGCTTCGTCATGAAGCGTCGTCATTTGGGTTTTACATAAGTTAAAGGGTTACAGACGGTTAGGTTAAATAAGTTACAGACGAACTAAATTATATATATATATATATATATATATATATATATATATATATATATATATATATATATATATATATATATATATATATATATATATATATGTTCCTCGTAAATCAAAATATCGCCCTATTACCTACCACAGTTTTATGTAAAACTGTGCTATTACTTAGTTAGACCTAGTAGGTGTATTATTAGGCAAGTTAAGAGGGAACAATAGTACGTACTCGTCCATACAAAAAGAGAAAATGTTTTTCCACTTCTAAATATTTTCCAATCTCCATGATTTTTTTGTATGTTATTGACACAGTGAAAGACTAAGTTTAATAGGTTTTCCTTTTTTCAAAATTGCAATACATTCAAACTTATACGCACCTCAAATAACTTAATTTTTGTGATTAAAACTTTGTCGAATTAAACCGTTTGTTTTATAAAAAACAATCTGTTTTTTTTATAAAAATGAAACCTATAAACCTAGAATATATTATGCTGAAACGATTGACATGGAAATCAAAGTGATTTGTTAAGATTTAGTTAGTGGAAACTGTTTTCTACCGAAATGGAAATTTCATCAAAAAAGTACCTATTGTCAGTCGCGAGCTGCAACGCTCTCTATCGCACGATTGATAGCTTGTGTATTCCTAAATACTTATTTCGTTAGGATCGCAAAGCTATACTTTCCTCTTAAGTCATCTCGACTTATTCAAAGATTTAAATCGAGAGATGCGGCATTACTATCGAAACTGTGTTACAGAATACAACATACATTATACTAAAGTATAAAATACATATACCTTTGTCTAAACACACTTTTAAACACAGACAACACATTCCTTACTTCAAACGTGACTGTGACGATAGCGACGCTCTCAACAAGGGACCGTCACTCACTGTAGCTGGCGTGCAACTGTAGTTGGGTTGAGCGCCTGCGCCCAACCCATTGTTAAGAATTTTCGGTGTGTTTTTAGTATGGCGCGAGGAGATTACGCCGCATCTTTTGATTTAAATCTTTGGCCCTATTAGTTTTGCCTGTTAACAGAATTAGGCAGGTTAAGTTTATATTGGCATTGTTAACATCTTGTATGTAAATACCTACATGTTAGATAATAATAATAAAAACGGTGGCACTCCGGGAGTGCCGACAGAAGTGAAAACTTGAACAAGTTTATTTTTTGAAACGTCATGAAATATTTTATTGTGCAGGTAATACTTTTAAAATGGCGTGTTTTTTTTTTATTCATTACTAGCGACCCGCTTCGCCCGGGGTGCATTTTTTTCACGTACCTAAAAACCTTCCCTGATTATTCCTCTATCCATGAGTGAAGACAGAATTAAAATCGATCCAGCCGTTCTCGAGTTTTGCGCTTGAATGATTGAATTGTGAAATGAACGACATTATCAGTACAAAACTTAGGATTTAGCAGGTTTTTCTTTCGCTATTAGTCAGGAAGCAAATTTCATTTATGAAATTTCTCACCTTTTTATTTTGATAATCGTCGTTATTCCTTCACCAAACGGTAGATAATCGTCTAAACTTGTCAAAAAGTGAAATTGCCCAAAAATGGACTTTGCAGGTTAACGAATTAGGCCGACGATATGTAGTCCCAACGCTGCGCCTTCCAATTCGTGGTCTCCATTCCTTGAGACCGCGTAGACCGACCACTTCGTCCCACCGATCGGACATGGACTTCTTTTCCCAGCTGGTTCGATTGAGAGGACATCCGGTCTGATGACTGCACAAGTTCGGATGTCCGCTCAATCGAACCAACTGGGAAAAGAAGTCCATGTCCGATCGGTGGGACGAAGTTGAGCAGTCGGTTCATGCGGTTTCAAGGGTTTATTAATACCGTCTTAAGCCCCCTTTATCTTTGGAATAAATTCATTATAATTAATTCATTGTCGACCTTTGACTTTTATACAATTACTTGCAATAAACTCATTTGGCATATCCACCAGTTTTGAAGCAGTTTTGTGGTAGCATTAAGTTCTTAGTGTAGAACACATCGAAAAGTAAGTACCTTATTGAATTTTAGATGTAATGACTATAAAATGTATTACATACTTATATACTAATTAGCGCCTCTTTCACAAACGTCAAGTAGGCCAAACTGTCATTTAAAGTCACCGGTAACCGGGGATAATGGAGCTGATATACCTTTACTTGTACAGTAAACGTCCCAAACATTAAATAGAAAATAATTTAAAAAAATCGGCTATCGAATGATGCAGTAAACTGAGTGCATAATTCAATATAACAGAAAATGATTTCTAAAAGTAACTAATCAACACTTTACATGTAGTTTGTGAAAGAGGCCCTTAGTCTTATAATTAGTTCTTAAGTCTCAAGAAAATGTTAATTTATATCTGTAAATATCTTAAATGAAGATTCTTCTATAAATATAATAAAATCGTAAATGAGCCGCGTCTGTTCATTAGGTAAATATTTTTTCAAAAAAAAAAAATGTTCACGTTCTTTTTGCGTTTATTGCGTTTTTAGAATTTTTGTCTGTCTATTGTTGTTAGGGTAAACAGCACACTTGCTTGTATATCTAGTGGTATTACTTAGACTACAGTAACGACAAAGATTTTAAATAAGTAACGATATATAATCAAGAGGGCCTTTTAGAAAACTAACGCCTGCCGAAAGTGTAATAGCAAAAAAGTTGTCAGGTGTTGTGTATATTGCATATTGCTTATATATTTTTATTATTTTTCACGGACAAAGTCGAGGATAGTATGCCATAATTGTCAATTGTCTTTCCGAGCTCATATAACCCAAATATTTTCAAAGTTCGAGTGAATAGACATCTTCTGGGTGAGCTCGCTCCGTCATAGGCCTCATCCTTGCTACACAGTTGGTTGCAGGCCAAGAGCAAACCCATCTCTAATAAAAAAAAATTTTCTCTGTAATTAAAGTGTGTTTTTATATCAGAGCAATGTCCACTTTCCTCTTATTCTTCTCTTTTAATGTCTTGGCTCCATCAGATCTTCTCCAATGATTTTGCCAGTGTCATTTGTAAGGATGGCAATTTTAAGTAGCCTTTTTTAAATAAAAAAGGCGAAATTCAAATTAAAATCAAAAGCAGCAGATAACGAGACTAGTCAGTCAAGTCAAGTCCACAAAAGTCCAAAGCAGTTAAATCAAGTCCCTTTCTTATCCATACTAATCTTTATTATTATTTACTAATATTATAAAAAGGAAAGATTTGTTTGAATTGATTAGGCTCTGAATTTACTGGACTGATTTGAAAAATTCTTTCATTGTTAGGAAGCTATATTATTAATGAGTAACATAGGCTATATTTTACGCGTGAAACAGCTAATTTCTTAAATATCATAGCAATGTCCACTATTAGTGGAAGGGGACCCTTAAGGCCTCTTTCACAAACTACAAGTAAAGTGTGGATTAGTTGCTTTTAAAAATAATTTTCTGTTATATTGAATTATGCACTCGGTTTACTGCATCATTCGATAGCCGATTTTTTTTTATTATTATTTTCTATTTCATGTTTGGGACGTTTACCGTACAAACAAAAGTATATCAGCTCCATTATCCCCGGTTACCGGTGACTTTAAATGACAGTTTGGCCTACTTGACGTTTGTGAAAGAGGCGCTTAGTCTTGAATAGTATTTCAAGTTCTAGTTTTTTGTCAAGGTTCAATGTGGCAATTGGCAATGAGGGTCACGATGAGATTTATTCAGCATTGTATTTAGCTATTTTATAAAATTGGTCAATTCTTTCTATCTGTTTTGTCATAAGTATTTCTAATTGAATAATATGTCCTTGTTGGTTCTATTGTTTATTTTATTTAAATGTGTTTTCGGTGAGTCAGTATCAGCGGGGTTGCTTCGTTTTTGTTCTTTATATATAAGTACTCATTGTTTATCTACTTTCGGTAGTAAATAACGTTCGTGGCTTTTGTGAAGTCTTCTTTCATATTTGGAGCTTTTTTAAGAGCTCCACTATAAAGTCTCGTGATTTTTTGAGTATAAATTTTGTGAGTATTTTGAATTTATTTTGCACTAGCTGTTTCGGCGACTTCGTCCGCGTAACTTTATAAAATATAGCTGTTACTCGCTGTTACTGTTACTGTTACTGTTATTCCCTTCAACAACCTATTCCATTTCGGAACCTATTCCATTCAAACAAACAAACAAATCTTTTCTCTATATAATTTTAGTATACATTTCTAGCATTATTAAGAGTGGTTACTGCTAATTTGTGAGGGCTGTTTATTTTGTTAACTTATCTTAAGAGTATAGTTCTGATTTTAAGAGACCAATTTCCAAATCGAGCAGCTTATTATTTACTACATGTTAGCCAGTAGGTGGCGCTGCTTATTCCCATACAAATTCACGTTTACGCGTTTGATACGAGCAGCGCTACACGTAGCCACTAGATGGCGCTGCTTCATTCCCTTACAAATTCAAGTTTACGCGTTCGTAGCGAGCAGCGCTACACGTAGCCACTAGATGGCGCTGCTTCATTCCCATACAAGTTCAAGTTTACGCGTTCGTAGCGAGCAGCGCTACACGTAGCCACTAGATGGCGCTGCTTCATTCCCATACAAATTCAAGTTTACGCGTTCGTAGCGAGCAGCGCTACACGTAGCCACTAGATGGCGCTGCTTCATTCCCATACAAATTCAAGTTTACGCGTTCGTAGCGAGCAGCGCTACACGTAGCCACTAGAAGGCGCTGCTTCATTCCCATACAAATTCAAGATTACGCGTTCGTAGCGAGCAGCGCTACACGTAGCCACTAGATGGCGCTGCTTAATTCCCATACAAATTCACGTTTACGCGTTCGATGCGTTCGATCGAGTAAAATTTGTACTAGGCACTCTGTATTATTGTTTACTGTACAAAAAACTTTACAAGACTAAAAAAAAAATCACTTAATGTTGCGAATTTTTGATTAATATTTTTTTTCAGGTTATTTTAATAACGCAATGGCGCCAACAGTGGGGGAATTTTATGCTGGCAAGTCAGTTTTAATCACGGGAGCTACAGGCTTTCTTGGAAAGGTAATTAATAATGTATCTATTTATGTATAGGTACAAATAAAAGTGAATCGCTAAATGTGGTTGCTTAATGCAAAACTTAAGACCAATGCGGCAATTTAAAAAAATATTATTAGAAACAATAAATTACCATTAGGTACTTGAGGGCGTTCAAGTATTACTTAAAGCAATTTTTGAATAATAAATTTTAATAATATGTTTAATTCTTGTACGCAGGTATTGGTCGAGAAACTTCTGAGGAGTTGTCCCGAATTAAAAACAATATACTTATTGCTGAGAGAGAAGCGAGGCATTACATGCGACGAGAGGTTGCAGGAGTTGTGTAAAAGTAAGGTATGTATATACATAAATCCATACCTACTAATTTTATAAATGTGAAAACAACTCTATCTGTCTGTCTGTCACCCTTTCACGCCTTATCAAAATCCTGCGTGTTGTAGGAGGAGTTAGCGTGTATACAAATTGACCCCGAAAGCGACTTCATGCTGTTTTTTAGTACATTTCGAAATCGTACAAGGTTATTTAGTACGGTACATTAGAAGCAAGAACAAGAAAACGTATAATATTGATTTTTCTTTAATAGTATATCTATTAAAATTAAAACCTATTAAGTACCAGTACTGAGAAATAAGAATATTTTTATTCTACTTTAAAAAAATCGTTTATTACCTTTATATAACTGACTGTACAGTATGCTCGCGCGCGAGTTGTCTAGTGAAATAATAGGTAAAAATGAAAAGTCATGATAACTCGCCGGTTTAAACGAGTTAAATTCCAGCGATTAGTCTTGTAACACACTTCAAATTATACTATGTTAGGATAAGGATATAACTTTGGTATTAAAAAATGTTCCAGATGTTTGAGCCCTTAAAAGAGAAGCAGCCTGATGTGTTTGCCAAGTTGAAACTGATAGCCGGCGACATAGTGGAAGACGAATTGGGTCTGTGCAATCACGACATAGAAGAATTAAGGAAGAATTGTAACATTATATTCCACAGCGCCGCTTCCGTCAGGTAAGAGTTCTTAAAGTGAAAATTGAAGTGAGTTTTTAAAGGCGTGTTAAAGCTTTAGGTATATTAAATTTTATATGGAAATAAAACAATCAACTCGCGAAATGACGTCGCCGTCATCCAAGAAATACCTACCATTTTGTGACGTTAGATGGTGCTGTGATTAAGGTTCTAGGACTAGATGGCGCTGTTAAAGTGCGTAGTAGGGCGTCCCACGCTGCGCTTTCCAATTCCAAATAAATAAATAAATATCGTTTATATTTTAATTTTCAGATATATTAACCAATTTAACCATAATAGTTTAGCCCAGGATAATGTAGTATTTACTTTTGAAATTGTACACTAGTGCTGATTTTGTTCTAGATTCGACTTAAAACTCAAGGAAGCCGTAAATTTAAACACAGTGGGTACACATAACGTCCTGAAGTTGGCTGAAACAATGGAGAATTTGGAAGTAGGTATTGAACATAAGTGCGAAGAAAATTCAAATTTCATGTAATTCACAGAACATTTTTATGTTCTGTAAATTCACAAGTAAGTTATTGTCGGCTCCGGGCTCCGACTTCGGCCGGCTACAATTTGAGGAGTTAGTATCTTATGATATACTAGCTTTTGCAAGCGATTTCGTCCCGGTAACTTTATGAAATATAGCCTATGTTACTCGCTGATAATGTAGCTTTTATAGGTGAAAGAATTTTCAAAATCGGTCCAGTAGTTTGTGAGTTTATTCATTACAAACAAAAATACAAATTTTCTTTCTAGCTGGTGCCCGCGACTTCATCCGTGTTCTGGATGAGAGGTACCCTATGTCCTTTCTGGTGTCCCAGACAACGTGTATGCAAAATTTCATGGTGATCGGTTCAGTAGTTTTTGCGTGAAAGAGTAACAAACAAACAAACTCACATTCACATTTATAATATTAGTAAGGATTAAGATATTCATCGTATATAATAAGTGGATTTTTCTCCATTTATCCTTACCAGTACATATGGATAATTGTATCTCTACCGTTAAATAAATTTCCAGGCCTTGGTGCACTTCTCGACGGCTTATTGTAGATGCGAACTGAAAGTTCTGGAAGAGAAACTCTATCCAGCTGTACACAAACCGAAGAAAATTGTTGACATCGTCAGCTGGATGGACGACGGCTTACTCAACCATCTGGAGTCTAAGTAAATTTTACATTTATTTATCACTAGCGGCCTGTTCCCGGCTTCGCACTGATGCAAATTATATACGAAAACCTTCCTCGAGAACATAGGACCTCTATCTATATGTGAAAACAGCATGAAAATCAGTGCCGTAGTTTTTGTGTATCGTGAACAGATAGACAGACAGACAGACATGTAGTGACTAGCTGGTGCCTGAGACTTCGTCTGCGTTGGAAAATATAAATAACACCTGACATCGATATCGCTGTGACGATGGTTCTTTATCGATATTCAACCTTATTCGGATATATGTATATGAGGTTGAATATCGAATTATGATTACCGATTTATCACGGTCCTAGATGGCGTCACATGGATCATTCTATATTCAACCTTATTAGGATAGGTATAAGGTTGATTATCAAATGATGATTACCGATTCATCCTGGTTCTTGACGGCGTCAACCTTATTTAGATAAACATAAGGTTGAATATCGAATGATGATTACCGATTCATCGCGGTTCTTGACGGCGTCAAAGGGATCATTCGACATTAAACCTTATTCGTATAAGTAAAGTTAATAACGAGTTACGAGCTTAACTAAAAAAAAAACATTTTAAGGTTGCTGCTACAAGCTTCTGAGCCGAACACCTACTCATACACGAAAGCAATAACAGAAGATCTTGTGGCAGAGTACGGAAGCAAATTTCCTGTCGTTATCGCCAGACCCTCTATAGGTTGGTATCGATCTTTTCTCTTTCTTATTTACTATTATCATTGAACAATAGCCAATACAAAGGGCTAATAGAATTGGAAAACAATATTATAAATTACATAAAATTATTCTATCTAGACAGTTTAGTAGTAAAACATACTTGAACCGGTTATAATAAAATGTTTCATACACGTTGGCATGGATACAAAAAAGGATTAAAGAACATAGGGTACTTTTCGTGCAGAAACGAGTATTGTTTCCGAGGGACGCGGACGTAGTTGCGGGAAAAAGCTATAGTTAAAGTATTTGATTCGTTTATCTGTTCCCAGTCACTCCAGCGCTCAAAGAGCCTCTTCCCGGATGGGTGGACAATTTGAATGGACCAACTGGAATTCTTATTGCTAGTGGCAAAGGTAAACAAGCTAAAATGAATTAACTACTAGACAGACAGAATTACTTTCAGAGACAGACAGAGTTACTTTCAGAGGCAGACAGTTATTTTCAGAGGCAGACAGAGTTAGGTACTTTCAGCGACAGAAAGAGTTACTTTTAGTTACAGACAGAGTTACTTTCAGAAGCAGACAGAGTTACGTGTACCTTCAGAAGCAGACAGACTTACTTTCAGAGGCAGACAGAGTTACTTTCAGGGGCAGACAGTTACTTTCAGCGACAGACCGAGTTACTTTTAGTTAATGACATAGTTACTTTCAGCGACAGACAGAGTTACTTTTAGCTACAGATAGAGTTACTTTCAGCGACAGACAGAGTTATTCTCAGGGACAAACAGAGTTACTTTCAGAGACAGAGAGAGAGAGCTACTTTCAGCGACAGACAGAGTTACTTTTAGCTACAGATAGAGTTACTTTCAGCGACAGACAGAGTTATTTTCAGGGACAAACAGAGTTACTTTCAGAGACAGAGAGAGAGCTACTTTCAGAGACAGACAGAGTTACTTTTATCTACAGATAGAGTTACTTTCAGCGACAGACAGAGTTATTTTCAGGGACATACAGAGTTACTTTCAGAGACAGAGAGAGCTACTTTCAGAGACAGACAGAGTTCTCAGAGTTACTTTCAGAGACAGAATATTAATAATTAATAATGGATTTTGTATTGCGCAGGCGTTATAAGAACGATGCACTGCGAGCCTTCGTATACTGCTGATGCGGTACCGGTAGATGTCGTTGTCAACGCATGTATCCTTCTTGCATATACCACAGCGATCGACAAGTAAGTATTTGCCATATTTCTCGAGATATTTTGATGTCATGATAATGATGATAAGTAGTGGCAGGGTACACTGAGTTTCGCAGTCATTGCCATTTTAACTGCCTTAACTTTACTATGATGATACTGGGCATCTGAGTTTTCCTTTGAATATCTTTTAGGTTGCATTAATTTTTCAATTTGCCTTCCACTTATCTATACCTGGGAGGATACTTATTATATGTAGTTATCCCCAAGCCCTTTGGGGCTGGTAGGTTCTCGAGTGGACCGACAAGGTGGACAGACGACCTGATAAGGGCCAAGGGTTGACCTGGCCTATTGCAAGCCTATGTCCAACAATGGACATCCTGCGGCTAAAATGATAATAATGAATTACACTAACAAAATTAATTATATTTTTAGACCGCGAGAAACGAGGGTTTGTAATATAACACTGTCAAGGATGAAACACATTTCATGGGGCGAGATTATAAGGTTAGGTAAGTAGTTATAATTATTTCGGTTCGCCTAATTTTGATGTGAATATATTGTCTTTAAACTGGGTTCCACACAATTCAAAAAAGTGATGATCGGATTGGAGGATACAAATTGATGCTGTGGCTCTACATGTCTATCATCTACATCCAAAATTCAAAAAAAGTAGGTTCTCAATTCGACTGTATTTTTTTTGTATGTTTGTCTCGCGATTACTCAGTCAATTATTTGATGATTCTTTTCTTTTTTGGTATGTCATACATAATGCTTAATAGAAATTAAGTGCCTTCGTATCGAAAGGACATTTAGGTAAAACACTCTATGAGCAGAACTTCCTAAAAGCAAAATGGCCTTTATGCAGCTCGACCTATTTAGCAAAATAACAGAGTTTTAAATGGTCCCAATATCAAAAGGATATATTAGCAAAGTGACAAAGTTGCAAATGGTACCAATATCAAAAGGACATATTAGCAAAATGACAGAGTTGCAAATGGTATCAATATCAACAGGACATATTAGCAAAGTGACAGAGTTGCAAATGGTACCAATATCAAAAGGACATATTGGCAAAGTGACAGAGTTACAAATGGTCCCAATATCAAAAGGACATATTAATCAAATGAACATTGATCTTCTTTATTAATTCTTATAATATGATTGGCTATAGGTATGACATGAATGTCTGAATCTCAAACTGTACCTATATCAAATGACTTTTATTTGCAGAACTTGCGGTACCTTAACAGAAATTTAAATTTTCAGGTGAGAAATGGGTAAACGAGTACCCTTTCGCATTAGCCCTGTGGTACCCGGGAGGTTCTATTAAATCTTATTGGATTACCCATCAGATCAGTGTCATATTTAGCCATCTCCTCCCGGCCTACTTCATTGACGCCCTTCTTTTTCTATTTGGAAAGAAAACCTTGTAAGTACATATTATAATTGTTTTTTTAATACTGGGTGCTATCTGAAAGTAGTTGTAGGTCCAAAGGGTTCGCACCTATAATCAAGTGGACCGTCAGCCTTTTTGACAATAAAAAAAAATTGTATTAATTCTATTCCAGGCGTTTTATGAGGATTATCCTTTATATAAATTTTTTTCTTACATTTTAGCTTGGTAAAACTACAGAAGAGAATATCGCACGGTTTAAACGTATTGCAATACTACACGACCAAGGAGTGGTCATTCAAAAATTCAAATTTCTTAAATCTAAAAAGACGTTTGAACGAAGCAGACAATAATACGTTTTATACGGATGTCAGTGATGTCAGTGTCGATGAATACCTGAAGATCTACATACTGGGAGCCAGGATATACTGTTGCAAGGAGGACTTATCAAATTTGGAACGGGCCAGGAAGTTGCACAAAATGTAAGTACTGTCAAGGTTCGGAACTCCCTTCCGGCGTTTGTGTTTCCGAGCTCATATAACCCAAATCTTTTCAGTTAGAGTAAATAGGCATTTTTTGGGTTCGAGTGAATAGGCATCTTCTGGGTTCGAGTGATTAGGCGTCTTCTGGGTGAGCTCGCTTCATCATAGGCCTCATCTTCGCTGCATGGATAGATGCTGGTCAAAAGCAAACCCATGTCTAATAAAAAAAATAAGTATCTAAAAATGCAAAAGTGAGTTTGTTACAGTTTCACGCTTTAAATACTTAACCGATCTTTGAATATACGTTGTCCTCTAGGGATACAGAAAAGGACTAGGGTGATTTTTATCCAGAAAAAGTATATGATTCTGAGGAGCCATCTATAGAAAATGTTGTATATTTTGATATAGGTATATGTTTGTTCTTCAATAACGCAAATACGGCTGAACGAATTGCGATAAAATTTGGCACACATATAGCTTATTACTTGGATTAATAAGCTATATTTATTTCTCGGAACAAATGTTAGGTACTCGAGGGATCGTCTAAAAATATAAAATATTGCGAGGCGCCATTGTCGTGCCGTCACAGCGATAAAGATGTCAGATATTTTCTCAGGTTTTTCATAAAGTTGTATTTTTCATTTTTCAACGTGGACCAAGTCGCGGGCACCAGCTAGTTTATAAATAATATTAGTATGGATATATACGTGCCTTTATTTTCACGCATTTTTTCTTTGTTTCAGACGTTACATAGCAGATCGAGTTTTGAACTTTCTCCTCTACGCCTTACTGCTTTGGTTCCTTTACACTTATTTTGATATTTTCTCATCTATTGTGAAATCTGTTAACAATTCAGTTAGAACGATGTTCTCAACGAAACAGTCCAATTTTGAACTAAACGATTTTTAAGTTATCTAGTATTGAATAGGTACGCTCCGCAAATTGCTAATGGTTTGACTATAGAGGTAAGGAGTACCGAATCATATGAAAAGTTGTTTGAGGCCAATGGACTCCTAAACTACTGAACCGATTTTGATAAATCTTCGCAACTATTTGTATTTTGCCCCAACTTAAAAGATAGGATAGTTTTTATCGTGAACCCGGACGAAGCCGGGAGCGTGTAGCTAGTTTAAATATAATTTCCTTATTAACCTGATTAAAATCAGAGAAACATTTGTACGTGTCCTTACGTTGCTTCCTTGTGAATAATTAAATCTGATTAATAATCTAATTTTCTTAACATACTTTATATCCCAGCTTTTCTCTGTTAACTCATAAATACGAAAGATCGTACAATTTTAAAGTAACGAAAACTATTTGTTCTGCATACCTAACTGTTAGCAATTTGCGGGGATATACTCTATACATACTAAATGTTTACGAGGCTCACAATATTGACATAACAGAATTATTATATGCTAATATTTTATAATGTATACTTATTTGACGTAAAAATATCAAAAATTAAAAAAAAAAAGAAGATTCGTTCCACATAAGGGCCGGCGCTGATTGACGGCATGGCACGTAAAATCATTTTTCCTTAAACATTATTAAAGTGAAAACTTTCTTAGGCTCTGTTGGGGGGATAAAACACTGAACTCTCGAGATGACGTCAACGTCATCCAAAAAATACAATTCTTTAACGCTAGATGGCGCTGTGGTGATTGTTCTATTCTAGGGTTAAATCATTAGATGGCGTTGCAGGCATAATAAAATTGCCTCTAAAATCTCAATGTTAAAATGCAATTATACAACGTTAGATGGCGTTGTGGTTAATGTTCTAAAATTAAATCGTTAGATGGCGCTGCACAAGAGTAATAAAATTGCCTCAAAATATTGATATAGTTGAAATGCATTTGCTTGACATTAGATGGCACTGAGGTTAATTGATAAAAAAAATTATAATAAAAAAAATTCCAAAAAACATAGGTATTTCTTAAAAATTCATAAATAATGTTCACAAGTTTGTAAAGCCTAAAAGTTTTCACTTTTTTAACCTTATTGGAATGATCTTAGCATTATATTGAGGTTTTTGGCATAGAAATTCGTATTTTTGAATATTTTATTTTTTTATTTAAATAATTTGTACATTAATTCTTTATTGTTATTGTACATATTATATTTATTTAATATTAATAATTTGTTAACGATTGTTTGGTGTATTAATTATGTATAGGTTATTTTTAAATAAATAAAGTATTGTTTTGCAAGTTGATTTTATTTTTCAATAAGGGGTTTATAAATTTTATCATTATAAAACTAGTCTATATATAGATAGAGAGTGGGTATATAATATGTTCCTTGGTATATATACACTGCTGATAAAGCGTCACGTCGTCACGTGACTACGGGTTGCAATAATTTGTTTTCTATCAAAGATTACTAACGTCACGTCGACACGTGACTACAGGTTGCAATAATTTGGTTTCTATCAAAGATTACTAACGTCACGTCGACACGTGACTACGGGTTGCAATAATTTGGTTTCTATCAAAGATTACTAACGTCATGTCGTCACGAGACTACGGGTTGCAATAATTTGGTTTCTATCAAAGATTACTAACGTCACGTCGACACGTGACTACGGGTTGCAATAATTTGGTTTCTATCAAAGATTACTAACGTCACGTCAACACGTGACTACGGGTTGCAATAATTTGGTTTCTATCAAAGATTACTAACGTCATGTCGTCACGAGACTACGGGTTGCAATAATTTGGTTTCTATCAAAGATTACTAATCTACTATTTGCCGCGACTTCGTCCGCGTCCGATAGCTATCAAACTTCACAGGAACACCCGCTGGATCAATGTGAAGATTGTCTAAAAGTTTAATCAAAATATTGTTCAGCGGTTTTGGAGTCTATAGAAGACATACACCTATATATCGCACACACAAACATCGCCTTCATACAATGGTTAGGGAGCCCACGATGCTAAATGTGTAGTCACTCGAGCGTCGTGGGGATCTATTGGACTTTGAAGATTGGATGGTAAGAAGAAAAAAAGGTTATATGAAGTTTTTCATTTCAGCGGTGGGGTGAGCGTCTACAGGCGTTAAAAATTTTGTAGGCGCTGTATTTTAAAAAATCCTCCATATACCTAATCGTCAGATTAAGAATCAGCACGAGCAGGAATTTAGGCTGAACCGTCTGTATGAAAATCTGACGCGCTCGAGTATTACAAAATGAGAATAGTAAAAAATATTTTTTGCATTTTCAAAAAGCTGCCACGAGCTTGCGTTACACCCGAATCGTCTGAATTTTAAATGGGAGCTTCGTTTAGGTTCACTTAACATCCCCTATGAAAATCTGACGCGCTCGAGTAAATCGAAAAATCCCCTCTTGGGCTCCCTACCACTAGGTATTAACAATATGCTTTATACATACGAATGGCTTCCATTGTCCATAGCATTGCTATTAATGCAATACTTACCTAATGATAAGTAAAAGTTTCAACCGTTAAAGTTATTTTATGTCTATTTTATAATCACTCCGGTTAAAACATGGTTAAAACTTTAAGGAATGTATTACTCTTTGCTATTGGTTAATAGATGTCGCCAGCAGTCACTGCTTGCATTGCAGCATAAAGGTATAATTCCAACAGCTTGCAGAGTGTGCAAGGATAGTTGGTTTTAAATTTTATTGTAAGCTCATTTTATATTTATTTCATTCAATAGCAGGTATTACATGACAGTATTTTAATAAACTAAAAGAATAGTAGGTACGTTCTGATTATTGCATAAATTTGAGGTTTTTAATAGAACCAAAATTCAAATGAAATCTTGGCTACAAATTCATGAGAAATGTGATCCATCAGGTACCTATTATTTATTTACAAGGTACTTTTAACAATCACTAGCCTACATAATACGTCATACAAATCATTACAAATTTACAAAATAAGTACAAAATGTAGAAAATACGAATTTGAATATACATTCGTACATTTTATGCTGGCCAATACAATAATACCTACCGAAATATATTTGATTTAAGTAAACAAATCCAATTCTATAATGATTCTATCTCTAGAACTAGAACCGTTGAGAACAATTTTATTACAGAACAAGGAAAACAATAAACATATTACTTATTGCATCAGCCAACTACATGAAAACGAGGGCAACATCGGGGGGAATTCCATAAAAATGTCCACATAATACCTTGATAAAAGTTTCGCGAATCTTATATTTTTATAAGATCTTATTGTTTTATTAACAAAACTAATTTAGTTAGGTATACATTGAAATAATTAAATGGAAAATTATCATTACTTTTATAAATCGATACTGTTTTCAATCGAATGTAAATCGATGTTTATTTTGAAATGTAAGTAAATCTTTTTGGTTCGGTAAAAAAATAAATAATAATTTAGATATTCTTTAAATAGTTAAGAAAATTTAATTTCATTGGAAAATGGAAGTTGTTAAAATGTATTTGTCAAACAATTCATATTTTGAAAATTCGTATACATATATCAATGTTTCGATACGGTTCGATTTTATTCTCGATCACGATTCTCGTTGACTGACAGCGCGCGCAAGAGTGAGTGGGATAGAAAACTATTTATTTTTAATTCTTTCTTCAATTCATTGCTGCCATTTTCGCGTTTTTAGCGCTTAATAAAGCGCCTTTTTATCTTTTAGTCAATATAGTAATATTATAACATATTATTATAAATATATTTCAGCTATTCTTTGGAATTTAACTAGGTACCTTGATTTTTATTGGGATCTGTTTCTATAATTTTGAAGTCAAATAGATTGATTGAGAACTTTTGGCAAGCCTAAAAGTTTTGGCCAGTCTTAGAACCGTTAATAATGCATGGCCATTTTTGATTTTATGACTAGGTCATACCTAATGTATAATAAAAGGCATAATTATTTAATTTACATTCCACATGTTTTTTCTTTACAAATAGCGAACATAATTTAGCGCTTTTTTTAGTGTCGTTAGCACTAACTAAACGGTTTTTTTATCTGGCAGCACTGACTCACACTGGCAACATTTCAATCAATCAACGATGAATTGTCATTTGCTCTAATATGGCCGAATTGTAAAGATGTTTTTGTGATTATTTTTGCGATTTTTCATAATGGAGCCAAATAACGTGCACTTTTTCGATGAAAACAAACCAACGAGTGACTTATTTGCAAATTGCGATTGTGATAAAGTGTTCAATTCGTTCTTTTACTTGGATTTGAAGCGGATTCGTTCTTTCGATTTACCCTTGAAGAACTGTAGACATTTCGACAAACCAAACCACCTTCGCACGATACACGGTTTAAATCAACCACAATGGTCGCGTGAGTGACAATGACTTAGTAAACAAGTTAACAATTACAATAGTTTAGTTTTTTGGTGTAAATTTTTTTCAAAATGTTCGGTTCAAACAACAATTGGCACAACGTCGGAACTCCCAAATTTGGTATGTTGAACAAAACCTATTCAATAGCCACATACGCGACGGACGCTCGAAGTAAACAAGAGTTGAACGTACGCGACAGTATTTTCGACGATTTACACAAACTACCTAATCCGTTGCAGAAGAATTTAGGTGATACTATAACACGTGAGTCCACCGTGGAGAAAATAAAAATGGCTCCTTTACTTACACAAGAGACTAAGGTGTACGCAACGCGGACAGAATCTACGTTTTCTGGTATTGGCAATTTTCTATCAAACATGGTTAGCGTTGTATCGGAAGCGGTCTTTCATAAGCGCGCGAAGTCTCCGGCGCCTTCATACTATGACTGCGTCGATGATTTAAACGAGGCCCGCGATCTTCTCAATTGGCATCCGTCCAAAAGTGACGTTCAAAATAAGAATAAAGCCCCCAACGATCAAATGGTAGATATGAATACTGAATGTCGCGCGGCCGCCGCGCACTGTGAAGACAAACTCCTCAAAGTGAGGCAGCTTTTGACATCCGAGGCAGTCAAGGTACCGGTCAAGAGCAGACTGAGACGTCCTCGAAGAGTGTTTGTCGATGCGGCCTCAATCGAAGAAGATTTTGTCGATGCATTCGAATCGGAAGACTTCTATCCGTTGCCTAATGAGGATTTCCTCGAATTTGTCAGCCCGTTTGCATATCAAAATGAAGAATTGTTTGAGACAGATTCTCCCAAAATTAAGACTGATTTGTGTTATAAAAAACCTGAAGAGAAATCTGCAGAATCTGTATCCGACGAGAGGTTGGTGGAGGTACCGAACATTGAAGAAACTAATACACAGATGAAGCTGTATAACACAGAACAGCCGATTCAAATCAAAGAAGAAACAAACATTACAATTACAGAAGAACCCACTGAGAAACTATCAAAAGACATTCCCAAAGTAACCGAAGTAAATGTAGAAATTGTTTCATCGTGTGAAGATAAATTGAGTAAGTTAAAAAATCTATTGATGAAAAGTAAAACAAAAAATAAAACTAAGCCTGAATTGGATTGCTATAAAAATTGTAAAACAGAAAAAATACACGACAAACACTTTAAAAATCCGTGCCGTCTCAGCGGACCTAAAAGGGGTAAGCAAAGAATGATGAAAGACATCCTCGAAGATATAGACTCGAAGATCGACAACGAGTCAGGTACAGAAGAATCTCTAAATCAATCGTCAGATTCAAAATTTACTGACAGCTCGTTTACATCAAACTCCTCGGCGGACAGTTCAGGGTCTTTGAAGTTTGGTGATTATTTCAACGAAGTAACCGGCCGTTTCAGAAATTCCTCCACGACGGAGAGCGAAGATTCCTTCCAAATCGTCTTCAGCGAAAGTCCGAGACAGAGGCGAGTGTCCGATTGTGAATCTGAGGATTCTTTTATCGTGTTTGAAGACTCGCCCGACAGCTGTTACGTTACCAACGATGTGATAAGCGAAGATTCCGAAACGGAAGACGAAGACTCGGACAGTTCTGATGGTGAAAGTGATTCGGGACACATGGAGACCGGTGGTAGTCTCGCTCCGTTCTTGTCTAGAACAATCAGTGACTTGACCGACGACAGCCTTTATGAGGAAAAGTCTCATGACGAAGTTGACTGCGCTGTTAGGATGTGCGAGGAGATACCTTCTCATGAGCTGGTTGAGCCGCAACCTTGTGGAGTACTGATTGATGGCGCTAAGAAGAATTTAAAAAGCAAAGAATCACCGAAGAAGGTATGTTTTTTTTGCTATTCCATTATTATTTTTTATTAGAGATGTGTTTGCTCTCGGCCAGCATCCAGCCGTGTAGTGAAGACGAGGCCTACGATGGAGCTAGCTCACCCAGAAGATGCCTTTTCACTCCAACTTTTTAAAGATTTGGTTTATATGAGCTCGGAAACATGAGACGCCGGCAGGTCTTTATTTTCCATTTTATTTTAAAGGTCTTTAGGTTTCCTAAATTCTAGGTGGATATTTTATTCTTATAATATTATGATTAACACATTGATAACGAAAATAATAATATGTAAAGCTTGGGTAGGATTTAGCAACTATTTTTGTATATACCTATGAAGAATTTATTTGAAAGGAGCAACTAGGAGGCATTGTTTGTAATATTTTAAAAGTAAGAAATTCAAGTAGTTAGTGCTATAAACGAAACATAACATAGTTATCATAGAATTTGTGGATATTTTTAGAAATGGTTTTGTTAATAAATAATACTTTTTACTATCTAAAAAGTAATAATAAAATAAATGTTTAAGCCATTTTGACACCTGATACAAAAATGCCACAGAAATTATATAGGCCTTAGTCTTAGTACCTAATTTTCTATTGATAAATTATTATAACATTTGAGCCTTGAACAAGGAACAACAAAGAAACAACTAACTATAGGAACTTTGGTCCAACAAAAAAAAAAATAGTATTAGAAACTGAAACAACCCTTTTAAACATGACAATCCATGGGGAATAACTATTAATAAATAATAATTACACAAATATTTTTGGCATTAACTACACTAGCCCGATCATGTATCTACAATTGAATGTAGAATAATGTTATTAGATGCATACCCACTTCCTTGCCAAAATGTTGCTAATAAATCAAACTGTATATTTGAAAACACACAGGTGAAATTGTCACTATTATGTTGTACCAATGTTTACATTGATAATTTGAATATATGTATAGTTAGTGAAGATTGATTACAGCAACCTTCAAGGGACCACAAATAAAAAAAATCAGTTAGAAAATCTTCAATAACTATCTTCAGAAATACCTGACCTAGCTTTTATGAAATCAATACCTACTAATAATAAATCTGTAAGTGTAGGTATTGTACGTATGTATGTATAACTGATTTTCATGAAACTTGGTAGATAAACATTAAAGACACAGGACACAGGATAGGCTACTTTTTTCTTTTTCAACGCAGACGAAGTCGCGGGCACCAGCTAATAAAGCTAAACTAAATATTTCAAAGTATACGAGTGACCTTCCTCTTAATTATTTTCCTACCTAATTGATTTCCACTTTATTTAAAGAGACTATAAATTATGTACAAACAAACAAACTTATTAATCAATATAATATTATTGTTATTGTGACTAAGATATAATATTAGTCATTGTACAATGTTCCTTCTGATATAAACACCTTTGGACCTAATACCATAATATACATATGTGTCGTTCTAATATATCGCTGTATGTCCCTTTGTATGTATGTATGTATGTATGTGTGTGTGTACGCTTTGATCTTTTAAAAGTATGCAACGGATTTTAATACGGTTTTCACTAATGGAAAGAGCATTAAGGAGGGTTTTTATATGTAATTTGTAGAAAAATAAATTCATCCACGTAAAGTCGCTATTCTATACTAATATTATATAAAGAGGAAAGATTTGATTGTTTGTTTGAATTGAATCTAGATCGATTTGAAAAATTCTTTTGCTGTTGCGAAGCTGATCAGCGAGTAACATAGACTATGTTTTATAAAGTTACGCAGATGAATAAAGCTGTATGTTCTAATATTCAGCTTTCTAGACTTTGTACCTAGTTTTGGCTGTGCGTTGATAGTCGGTCAGTACAAAGGATTTATTTAAATTTATAAATACTCCATATATATAGAGATGAAACTTGTAGCAATCTTTCAATATAACTAAATTTTTTAGTAGGTAGTTATACTGTTATAATAGTAAATAGATAAAAATGCATTATTAGTACTCGAGGTCCCACAAAATACATTAACTATCTTAATGCCTTTTTTTTTGTGGGACATTTCATTAAACAATCATTTGACAATTTGTTATCTTTATCCTACATTTGTTTATTTATTTATAGTTTTTTTCTTATCAGAATTTTTGCTTGTTTGTTTGGGTGTTTGTGCACGCTTAACTGATTTATGCAGTTTTCACTGATGTATTTTAATGCAAGCTTCCCAGCCGTAAAATTTAGTGTTTTTTTTTTTTTTTCAATGCAATAGTTAGGTTTACAAACAAACAAGTTGAACGAAAAACCGCTCGTTTACGAAGTTGTGTTGTTTGTGTAAATCCAGTTTCTTTCAAAGTTAGAACGCATAAAACGCTTTTTATTAGCGTGTGTTGATCTTGTAACAATTTCCAAAATAAACACCACGCGTCCATTGAACATTTGTGCTAACATTTCCAGTTTTTTATAACAACAATAATTGTTTTGTCAGAGAGACAGCTTCGCTATATAAGCGTAGACACGTGCCAATAAAATTGTATCTTAAATTTCCAGATACAAAGAAAAACATATATTAATAATTTACTAACTGGTGGCCGCGACTTCGCCCGCTTTAAAAGTAAGGCATTATGTGTAGCGCCTGACTAAATGTGTAAATGCTACTATTTCACGTACTGTATGTTCTTGCAATAACTATCGTTGCCTATCTTGTAGAAGAAATTGCATCAACATTGCAAACGCGCCACGTCATCATTTGTAATGACTCAAGTGAAATAATGACAAAGAACTTTTTTTTAATGAATATAAAAGTTAGGCCTGGTTGATTTTTTTATTCACAATGGTCTTTTGTAATGAGGTGGCTACTGTCACCAGACGAGCCGCCTGGTTAAGACATAACACTATAAAGTTTCTATTTCTAACTTTGAAAGAAACTGGATTTACACAAACAACACAACTTCGTAAACGAGCGGTTTTTCGTTCAACTTGTTTGTTTGTAAACCTAACTATTGCATTGAAAAAAAAAAAAAAACACTAAATTTTACGGCTGGGAAGCTTGCATTAAAATACATCAGTGAAAACTGCATAAATCAGTTAAGCGTGCACAAACACCCAAACAAACAAGCAAAAATTCTGATAAGAAAAAAACTATAAATAAATAAACAAATGTAGGATAAAGATAACAAATTGTCAAATGATTCTTCTAGTATTCAGTTTATTATAAAAACATTTAATGCTACTTAAAAATACGCTTGCAACGATGTATAATATGCATATATTTGATATTGAATATCTAATAAGAAAAAAATAGACAAAAAATAATTTAATTTTTTTCGATTAGCTCTCCTGTAAAAAGTGTAATTTTGATTTGTGGCCCTTTAGTTTTTAAGCAGCGATACTATAAAACATAAAGTCCTCCGCCGCTTCTATCTGTCTGTTCGCGATAAACTCAAAAACTACTGCACCGATTTTCATGCTGTTTTCACCAATGGATAGATTGGTTCTCGCGGAAGGTTTTTAGTATATAATTTACAAAGTTACGCGAGCGAAGTCGCCGGCAGCAGCTAGTTTCCTTAATATATGTTTTGCTTTGCTTTTTGATTTTGCTAACATTTTGCTAAAAAAAAAAAGATTTTGCTAAACGTTTTAATACGTATGTACAATTAAGTATTTACAACAAAATTACTAAACATTATGGCTTTAAGCAATATACAATACGTAAATTTAAGGTTAACATTAAAAAATGGTTGTTCAGTCTTAAATACGACTATGTTGAAAAAATATTTAAATCAATTCAAAAACATAATATATCGATAGCCTCATTTTATATTCTAAATTTATTGTGTCATTTATTTTTATATGTACCTACCTATTTATTATTAATTTAGTGTATATATTTAGTAATTTATAATTTGTTATTATTAAAATTAATATTTTTCTTTTTTGATATTTATTTTAAATATCAAAAAATAAATTTTAACTAATTCATGAAGCACACGATACAGGCTTGCATAGTTTTTTAGTGTGTGTTTTTTCATAGCCAATTAACTGAAATATAATATGTTATTGTAAATAAATAAATAAATAAAATAAATGTAACACGTATAATAACACGTGGGATCCATTTTATAGATAGCAGGGACATGACCAAACATGATGGACAGTTTGTTTCTGGAGCACAAACAAAATAATATTGATATTGCGTCTCGACGTCATTGAAAAATAATCCCAAACGCACTTGGAATAAGGGTTATTATTTTAATTTTTAAATATGTGTGATAAACAAGTATAATATAGTAGGTGAAGTGAACGCAGTTTCTGATGAAATAAATGCAGGCATTGTTTAAGGTCGTTTAAATATTCATTGAAAGTATAAATTAATATGGAAATAATCAACATGTTTACATGCACAAGTATGGAGTTGCATATACTGCATACAATATAGTTTTTAACATTTTAAAAGTATAATAAAAATTATAAAATAACCCTCTCCCTATTGAGCCCTTCTATATAGTGTGTTTGGGCTCAATAGGCTTTCTATTGAGCCCAAACACACTATATCTGGTGTAAGTTGATGAGGAGTTGGGTGGTGTCCCTCAGCAACTAACAGCAGATATAGGGAAAAAATTTTTGATGCTTAAATTTTTCCATTAGTATGTAAAGTCGGAGTACGAAAACCTTCGTCAATTTTCGTCAAATTCATTTCTTTATCATGTCACAGACTCTTACTACCTTTTAAAACTAAAACACTAAAGTTTGTTTTTTAATCTCAAAGACAAAAATGACATTACATTTGACATGCATTACATACTTTTCATCATTATATGTTATCATATCATGTTATCATATCATGTTATCATATTATCATTATATGCAAACTTGACATTTGCATGTGTCATTTTTGTCTCTGAGATTAAAAAACATACTTTAGGCAGACAACTGACAGAGGTAAAATGAAATTTTGGCATGACTGCATCGAAATACTACAATGGAATTTGCGTCACAAATGTCACAGTGGCACATAAAAAGAACGCCTTTGACAGAATAATGGCGGACTCTTGCCTTCACGCGTCAATCGTAAAAGGTAGTAACGATCAACTATTACTATTTCATTTTAAACTCTAAAGGGTTGACGTAAAGACACATTTTATTTAAATTACGTACTTATTATTATGTTTGTTTTGTTTTAAATGACAGTTGATGCTCTACGCATATGTCACTTTTAAATGTTCCATAAAATTCGTAGTGTTTTGTATGGCACGCGGGTTCCATGTTGTAGTAGTTTGATGCATGACTGACAAATGCTTTGGTGCAAGCAAATGTCGAATTTAAGGTGACGAACCTTTTCTTACCCCGACTGTATATAAAAATTTCATCCCGAGTCGGGTCGCTAGTATCAATAAGTTATAAGAACTTGTGGAATAGTTAGTCCCAAAAATCAATCGTTGCATAAGAAAAGGTCATAGTTAATAGTTATATACTATCACTTTTGATAGCAAATTATTACTTGATTAAATAGATAAAAAAAAAACCTAGAGAGATTAGATGAAAAGGATTATCGGTATGTATTTTTATTTAAAAAAAATCATTAAGAGTGGGTATAAAGCAAACAAAATTTGTAATTTCACCTGCGTGGCCCCTTGGAAATGATAGTGACACAAAATACGTAGAACTACGCACAACATGCGACGAAAAAAAATGTCATAAGTGCCAAAATTATTAAATATTAATTATTCGTAAACTACAATGTCAAATGAAAAATTGTTACATACAGCCTTAGATAATATGTGAAGTGAAATTACTGATACACTTTTAGCTTTGTAATGTGTGTCATTTTGAAAATAAAACTAAAATCGATGGAAATGAGAGCTCACTTGGTGATTTTTTTCTATCGAGAAAATTTCATTATATTATGTTTTCTGTCCGAGTCTTCACTTTCATTTAAGAATAAGAATAAGAAATTTTTATTTCAGAAAAACAACTTAACAGTTATACATTTATAATGTATTTATCTATTTTGAAAAAGTTTTTAAATTGGACTTTGTTTACTTAGATAAAATTCAAATCTAGTATTGGCTATTTCTCTTTATACGCGCCCTTAATAAATTAGTTTAAGGCGCGGAATCAATACGTATTACGTATCCATCTTCACAAGTTTTTGTCTGCCTGGGCAGTGTGTTGTTGATGACGTCATGCAAGGTTATTGCTCGCTCGTCACAGATACGACGTCACTTGACCAATGTTTTGTCTATTGGCCCATATGAGTCATTCATTTCGTCATGTTGATGATTCGTCATTAACTATTCGTCACTTCATCTCGAGTGGGGATAGGTACACCCGATAAATTATGAATTTAGCCTCGTCCGTCCCAAATTTTTTTTATTGCATTCCAAAAAAATTTTCTCATTCGTCCCGTAATAGTTTTAGATTACAGTTTCGTCCCAAAAACTTGCAAGTTAAAAGTGCAGTTAACAAAAATGAAGCTAAATAATATTTCACTTTGGGCGCGTTAGACACTATTTAGGTATGGAGGATTTTGTATGGGGACAAATCACTGAACTCGCGAGATGACATACAGGTTTATTTTCACATTTATAATATTTGGATTTTTAAGGAATAGCTGGGTCCGCAACTTGGTAATCGCTATTTTCGATTTTTCGGGTTTGGAATGAAACAAACCCGAAAAAATGTTTCGAGAAGTTACATTAGTCTACATTAGTAAAAACTGTATTCAAATTGATTAAAACCTTTTCCGAGATTTTTTAAATAAATAATAATGTAAATACACGGCTTTTTTTTTTACGAAATTATATGTACAGTATAGATAAAACAATATCATGCACGGTGAAGCAAATATGTATATGAGAAAATATTTTGGTTAATACGAGTAAAACCAGGATTGAAAGAGCAATTGAACGAATTCGTTGCTCAGAACGTTGCTAGACAACTGTCGATCACGTCGTAACCATAAACCGTTAACTATGCAATTTTCGATTACGTCATAACCATAAAATGCTTTTTATTTCAAGAAAGTTCTTGGAATGCAGTAACTAGTTATAGAATTTCAGGAGGATGTGTGTGTTTGAATATCTATTGATACTTGATTGACGTGTATATTTGATATCGTTGCAGGTGTCATTTTCTAGTGCCCCACCGGTGGTCCACACGCTGAGAGTGTGGGCTTTCGCAGCGAGACAAGCGAGACCTGGACCGTGGGAGCAGATCGCAAGGGACCGGGAGAGATTTCAACGGAGGTACGTACAAGACAATAATCAATCAATACTAATAATAAATGTGTAAGGGTCGGTCATGGAGTAAGTTACTTTGTTTTCGGAGATATCGTGTTTATAGGCTCTATACCATTGATCTGAACTATAGATGCGGCGTAGCAAGCAGAAAGCCCCGAAATCTTTGGTAGTATTAAAATCCTACTCGCACTAGCGAGCGACAGTGCGAATTCGTCCACTTCTCTCTCTTTCTCTCTCGTGTGGACAATCTCGAGTGGACGAATTGTACTACTACCATTATTTACGGGCTACGCCGTGTCTATACTCCCAAATATACTTATAAAGTCTTTGCTCTATACATGATACTGAAACTAAATTGACAATTTTTGGAATTTTTTTCTGTATGTATGTTCCTCCATAACTCTTAAACGAATTAACTGATTTTCACGAAACTTGGTAGATAAACATTTAGACGTACGGGACACAGGATAGGCTAATGTTTTTTTCAATGCGGACGAAGTCACGGGCGCCAGCTAGTAAATTATAATCTATATACAGGAATAATCTATATATAGGGTGTAGCCTGTAATAAGAGCAATAAATTAAAATATAGTCCCTTTAACGAATCAGTAATTAATTCCAAATGGTTTTAATTGATTAAAATGAAAAATAATCTGTTATTTTCTAACAAAATTAATCGAGCCAGCAATGTACTACTACAGACATAATGTGTCCAGTCGGAGTACTTGACATTGACATTTACGATAGTTCTCGCCCCAGTACCCTGTACCAAGACATCTAACGACTGATAACCGACAATTTAGCGGATCATGAAATTCATTGATTATGTATGTATTGTAACTTTGGATTGCTACGAGTATATCTCTGAGTATAAGCACTTTGGAGCATTATGATTAGGTTAAGGTAACTGCGTATAATCTATAGAAACATCGTTTAAATTTATTGCTCTTATTACAGGCCACAACCTGTATATAAAAGGCAATGTGTGTATGTATGTATGTATGTATGTATGTATGTATGTATGTATGTATGTATGTATGTATGTATATGTATGTATGTTCCCTCTGGACTACAAAACCGCTGAACCGATTTTGATGAAATTTTCAGACAATTTTCAGATTAATCCAGCGGGTGATCCTGTGAAGTTTGGTAGCGATTGTACGCGGACGAAGTCGCGGGCAAAACCTAGTCTTCACACCATATTCCACACAGCACCATCTCACTAGTTCTACACTAAGCAACTAATGTTATTATTATGGATTTTAACCAGACAGTTGATATACTATATAGATTCCCTTTTTTTTTGGTAAATACATACATATTATAAATAAAAAAACATCCATGACTTAGGTACAAAGGTAAATGTTAACACATGTGCCCCTAGCGGGATTCGAACCCGCGACAGTTTGGTTAACAGCCACTAGACTAGACCGAACCCACATCTGGATATTTTATCAGTTGTACGACGGACCCACGCGTGAGATATTGGTCAAATTATACCCTTTTTAAGGTCGAAAATGGTTTTTTTAGGATTGCCAACGTCGAGATGTCCATATCTTGGGTGCTTAAGCCTCAGCATCGATCGCGAGTTGTCTTCCAACGTTTCCGCCCCTGGTGGAACGCACAGAGACGATTGGAGATCGCCGCGGAAGAAGAACAGAAGAAGAAGAACAGAGAATCTGAAGGTAACGCAGAAAAAGAAGAAAATAACGATAAGAAAACAGAAGAAAAGAACACCGATGATGTAGATTTAGATGCTAGCGCAACTCAAGATGAAAAAGATGTGAAAATTGTAGAATGCAAAAATGATATTGAAAAATTAGATAATGATGATGATGATGATATTAAACTCAATCCTAAAAATGATAATTCAAATTTTTTTATAGAAACACTAGAAATAGAAACTGAACTTGTAGTTACAGAGATAGAAACACATATTTTAGCAGACACATTGGCACAAAAGAGACTAATCGATGAAACTATAGCGGACTCTATATGATAATGTATATATAGAATATATTATTTTAGTGCGATAATTAAAATTAATACTTGTTCACTGAAACGAACTTATAGGGAGATAAATAAAACGTTGGGCTGTGATTGGTGGACATAACAGACAATGTGAGTGTACACAGTACATGTACTTTTTTAGTCTGTTCGTAGAGCTCGTTTTTTTTTTAAATTTTAATTCGTATTATTGTTATTTTAAGGTTTGAATTTCGTTTAACGTTAACGTTTAAAGTATATTAAATAACGTATATTTTTCATTTTACTATTAAATCAGGAACCAAAATGTCTATTATCTTAATTAATAAATAATTCACAACTTAATAGCTAGAATAGTTTATACAAAATAAAAAAGTGTAGGGTTGTGGGTAAGTACTATAATATTTTATTATAGTTTACAAACATCGAAATAATACTACAATGGAATTTGCGTCACAAATGCCAAAGCGGCACATAAAGAGAACGCCTTTGACAGAATCATGGCGGACTCTTGCCTTCACGCGTCAATGGTAAAAGGTAGTAACTATCAACTTCTACTATTTCATTTTAAACTCTAATGGGTTGACGTAAAGTCACATTTTCTTTAAATTACGTACTTATTCTTTGTTTTGTTTTAAATGACAGTTGATGCTCTACGCATATGTCACTTTTAAATGTTCCATAAAATTCGTAGTGTTTTGTATGGCACGCGGGTTCCATGTTGTAGTAGTTTGATGTTTACAAAGCTAAAAGTAGTGTAGAATGAACATTCACCTATTATTGTATACGCCCACTCAAGATTTGCTGTCCTTGTCTTTTGTATGGAATTGAGTGAAAGAGAAAGCACTATGTGAGTTCGTTTCAGCGAACAAACTATATATAGTAATTATATTTTTATAACTTTTAAAACGAAACCTGGCAACGGGTAAATGTGGCTTGAGTCTTGTTTTTTTTTTTTTTTTAACAAATAAAATGTTTTGATTTGTGATATTAAATTCAGACTGCTTTGGGGATTATTACTCAAAAATTTAATGCAAATTGTTATCACCCTCTACTTGGGGTACATTAATTAAACCACTTTATGTTTAGTCCAAAATACTTTTATTGAACGACCGATATATCAGAACTACAATTCTAAATATATATAAGATATATGCGGACATATATTCGTTCAACTGGCTGATACCCTTTCAATATCATACCACCGAATGAATCTGAACGAATGAACACCTCTTTTTGAAACGTCCCAGAGTACTTTTCAATCAATCAACTTCAGTCGACATAAATACTCGTAGCAGACGCTAACAATATGAAAACTTAAATAAAAGGTACTAGAAAATTCTAGACCCAACTTTACGATGGTCCCGATTGAGTCTAAATTCATAATTCCTTCTCAGTCACGAGATATTATTTTTTAAGGAGTGGCGCTAGTGTATACCGTTGTACTCGCTCTTAATACGCGCGTGTCGGTTGAAAACATCACAAAATTGCCAAAAAAAAATTGTTGCCAACATCAAAATAGGATATATTGTTATTATAGTAATATAAATGTAGATATAGTTGTTTATTTTTAAGTTTTTTTTTTCTTAGTTCCTTTAAATCCGTCCGCTGTGATTGCGTTTTTTGTTTAAATCCCTGATCAGATAATGCAAAGATAAACCTATTATTGAACTTTGAATGAGAAGCTTTTTTTCTAAAATAAAGCGTGTCTATCTCTGGAAAAATGGTTTTACCAGCTTTTAGTCGGATTTCGAGAAAACGTCAAATTATTTTGTAATATATTCCCGCGACCGCCCCGCGTATATGTCCCGCGAAACGCGACACTACGCAAAGACGCTCGAACAGACGACACCGCGATACGCATTATGAGGCTACTAGCTGTTGCCCTCGACTTCGTCCGCGTTCAAAATATTATATAGCCTAAAGCCTTCCTCGATAAATGGACTATCCAACACAAAAAGAATTTTTCAATTCGAACCAGTAGTTAATGAGATTAACGCGTTCAACCAAACAAACTCTTCAGCTTTATAATATTAGTAAGTATAGTATAAATAAATAATCCACTGCGACTCAATTGCGTATCGCGACGCTATGACGCCACTTTGTATCGGGACGCTGCGACGCTATGATACCGCTGCGTATCGCGACGCTATGATACCACTGCGTATCGCGACGCTATGACGCCACTGCGTATCGCGATGCTATGACGACATTGCGTATCGCGACGCTATGACGTCACTGCGTAAAAGTGCGCGTCGGTGCAGCGTGTCTTCGCTAAAGCAAATTAAGACGTATTTTTCACTCTTAGGAGAATTTTTGGCATTGCCTCGATATGGACAAGCAAATCCAAATGAAATGTGTCTGTGGCGCTGATGTCGCTTAAAAAATTCTCAGACATATAAATCCTAGGTCCCCCATAGCTTCTCTTCGCTATGTCCCGCCTATCTCATAGATAAAGAAATCTTCGATTTTTTTCACATTTACAAAGAAAAAAAAAAGACCAGTGTCAAATATGTTGATTTCTAAGAACAGTTTAAGTGCTTTAAGCGCTGTTCGCAACGCAGCGCTAATTTCGCTTAAATTGTTATTAAAATGTGGCTATGAAATAATCTAGGCATAATTTTTTTCCAAAATTTTAAAAAAATTCAATACGTTTTATATTGGTACTGTGTCACGTTTTAATATTGAAGAATTTTAATATATCGTCTCAACGTACAGCGATCACATATACCAATATGTCTCAAAAAAAGCCTTAATACAATAGTTCAAGGCGTAAAATTGTTTTTTCATGAAAGTTACAAAAAACTACTAAAAAGTTGCACTGTTATCGTATTTATTACTGGTCACATGCATAGTTTTAAAATTGACCAAAATATTTTAAAAACAATGAAAATATCGTTTAAAACTCACGTGAAAGTGATTATATGTATATAGTGGAATATAATGATGAATTACGTATAATATTGTTTTAATTTTAAGGTTTATTATAAAAAAAGAATATTTTATTAAAAAGACAAGACTTCAAGCCAGACGTGTGTCATTGGAATTTTAATATTAATTTAATCGCCAACCATATTATCAATTGTGTTCATTTTAAACCAATTATTTTGTTAGGCTGTAATCGGATTCTATACTAATAAATATATAAGATATTATTATTTGATGTGTTTTTAATGAGGAATTCTCCTTAAAAATGATTTATTTTGATGAAAAATTATGTTGTTTACAACAGTTTTTGAATTATTTCAAAATACATATACTACAGGCAATAGAGCAGCCGGTTACACTTATCCATAATGCACTAAATTACTATAGCTTCAGTATCACGTACTTACCATAAATGCAAAAAAAACTTTACAAATTAGGCGGGCGGAAGTGCCGCCATTTTGACAAAAACCGTTTCGGCCTATATCTCCATAACCGTGCACTTGAAGTCCAAAATGGTAATAACCTTTATTGTAGATAAATAAATTTCCTATCTTTCTTGTTCAATAATTTTTTTTCTATCACTTACTGTTTACGACTTATTCGATTTCTTTATGGCCATTAAACAAATCATAATAGTCGAATAACTAAAACTAAGCTCCCATTTAAAATTTAGACGATTCGGATGTAACACAAGCTCGTGGCAGTTTTTTGAAAATGCAAAAAAGATTTTTTACGATTGCCATTTTGTAATACTTGAGCGCGTCAGATTTTTCATACAGACGGTTCAGCCTCTGAATTCATGATCGTGCTGATTCTGAATCTGACAATTATATGGAGGATTTTTTAAAATACAGCGCCTATAAAATTTTGACCGCCTGTAGACGCTCACCCCACCGCTGAAATGAAAAACTTCATATAACCTTTTTTTCTTCTTACTATTCAATCTGCAGTCAAATAGGTCCCCACGACGCTCGAGTGACTCCACATTTAGCATCGTGGGCTCCCCTACCACAACTTCTACTATTCATTTTAAACTAATGCGTTATGGAATTTGCGTCACAAATGCCAAAGCGGCACATAAAGCGTGCGCCTAAAACGGAATCATGGCGGAGTCTTGGCTTCGCGCGTAAATGGTAAAAGGTAGTAACGACCAACTTCTACTATCTATTTTAAACTCCAATGTGTTGACGTAAAATCGCATTCTCTTTAAACGACATATGTTTTGTTGGTTTTATATGACAGACGATAGAGTTGATGCTCTACGCATAATGTCATTTAAATGTTCCATATATCTTAACACTGGCAGAATCATCGTAGAATAAGATGGATGGGGCCATAACAACAAAATTGGAATTGGAATTTCCTAGTGTTTTGTACGGCATGCGAAATCCATAGTTGTAGTACATTAAGAGGGGAACGCAGACTTGGCCGCACCGCACGCGCCGCAGTCGCCGCATTCCAATTATTTTATATGAAGTTCTATGCAACTTCGTACACCCACCAGGGTTGCCATACGTACGAGAAATCTCGTACCGATACGAGATTTACAGTGTCTACTGTACGAGATACGAGAATGATAAAAATCTCGTACAATTTTGTACAAGAGATATTTATCTTTTAGTAGAACAATAAATACATTTTATTCGTTAAGTGTATATATTTTTTGTATGTATGTACGTATTATGTATCGAAAGTACGAGATTTTTGGCATATGGTACGAGAAAAAAAGTCCGGCATCTGGCAACCCTGACACCTACCCGCGCCGCAGTCGCCGCAGTACCTAAAACGGCTCGCCTGCATCGGACGCTGCGATTCATCAAATCCAGTGCGATGCGTGCGGCGACGGGAATGACTGCGGCAACAGGTGTGCGAGGCCATTAACAAAAACGATGACTGCGGCGCGAGCGGTACGGCCAAGTCTGCGTTCACCTTTATGGGTTAATTAGCGTAGGTTTGTTACTAGATAGTAGTTTTTCCATAGACAAGGCGCTTGTTACATCAGATAAATTTAAACTAACTTCTTCTATATGTATGGAATATGTCTTCTTCTATACTATACTATTCTATCTTCTTTATGTTCTATCTATATGAAGAGTATGGACACTGTGAGTGCTATTTTTTAAATTGCATTTTTTTTTTTGTTAAACTGTACCATAATAAATCATCTGTATCATTATATTGTGTTTTATTTACCATATATTTAACTGCCCACGACCTAGTCCGCATTGAAAAAGATAATATATGAGTAATAACGCCTGACATCGTTATCGCTGTGACGACAGTGGCGCCGCCAGGCGACTGGTACCCAATTCTTTATATTTTTAGACGATCACTCGGGAACAGTACTTTTTTTTGGATGAAAGGTACATATATGTCCTTTCTCATGTCCCTGACAACGTGTATGCAAAAGGGGATTGGGTAACTTTGTATGGAGGGTTGGCATCATTTTTTTTCTAGCGGCCATTGATAAAAACTATTGTCGTTTAAAGTCCTTGCAAAAATATGTTATAATGTGCAAAAAGAATTACTCCAAACTATATCGAACGAGAGATATAAGGATTTAAAGATACGAATTTTACGCCTGGTTGCTCTTCAAGAACAAGCAATAAAATGAAAAAAAAAAAACATTATTTTTTGTATTTTTTAATTTAAAAGTTAATGAAAAAAAGTTACTAATCATCATTTTCTTCGTCATAAACTTCATTTTCTATGTCCTTCCTTATTATAGTGTCCAAGAACTGGGCCGGAGGAACTACATCTTGGTGTCTTCCCCATCTCATGTACCATATTATTGACATCACATGGGAACAACAACCTAATGTCCGTTTCCCTACGACACAAGAACAATAGTGCCCTAATAATGCATCAGATCCTTGTAATCCTCGTCCCAAGAGAATATAAACATAATACATTTTCCTCCCAGAATGACGAGATTGTATTCGACCTCTCAAAAGCCATGAGTCAATACAGTTGAGGCTTTTTATATATCTCAATAACATACGACCCGATTTTAACGTGCCCTCCATATGGTTGGGGAGCCCAAGAGGGGATTTCTGGAGTCGCTCGAGCGCGTCAGATTAAGCTATGGTAGATTAATTACATGCTGAAAAGTGTGCATTTTAATAATCTGACGATTTGGTTGGTGGGGTTGGCGGGGGTGGGGGTAAAATTTTAAATACAACTCGAACGCGTCAGATTTTCAGAGGGGATGTTAAGTGAACCAAAACTAAGCTCCCATTTAAAATTCAGACGATTCGGATGTAACGCAAGCACGTGGTAGACTTTGAAAATACAAAAAATATTTTTGACGATTTTCATTTTGTAATACTCGAGCGCGTCAGATTTTCATACAGACGGTTCAGCCTGAAGTCCTGATCGTGCTGATTCTTAATCTGACGATTATATGGAGGATTTTTTAAAATACAGCGCCTACAAAATTTTAAACGCCTGTAGACGCTCACCCCACCGCTGAAATGAAAAACTTCATATAACCTTTTTTCTTCTTACCATCCAATCTTCAAAGTCCAATAGGTTCCCACGACGCTCGAGTGACTACACATTTAGCATCGTGGGCTCCCTAACCAATAGTAGCTACGTGCTTGTTGGATCTGGTACGTGCTTGTTGGATCATAAAATCCAATTCAGAAGTAAATCAGTGTCCAGTTAGAAAGGCCAATCTTCATTTTCAACAAAAATCACACAAAGTCCTGGAGAGAATGCTAAGTCGTTAGGTAAGGTTTAATGAGATAAACAAGCACACACGCACACAACACAATGGTCAAATGGTGAATGTTGTTGCGACGGCCGGCGACGACGGGGTTAGGGAAGCTAGCTGGTTAGGGAGGGGTTTGGCTGAACCATTCGTCGATTTGGGACTTTTGTGAACGTGAATCTATTTCTAGGAAGCGTTTTGTATCAATAACTGTTAAATTATGTATTTTTTACATCGAAGTAGTGTACATAGACGATTATAATCGAAGTAGTGTATATAGACGAAGTAGTGATTTAAGTAATATAAAAAGCCAAATATCTCAGCGGTTATTTAGCGATTAGCTATAGCTAAATAACATCTTCGATGTTATTTAGCGGTATAGTTCCATAATAATAAATGCCACTTTCGAACTGATTTTTCAAATTATGCTACTTTTATGAGTGGCCGCCAAAGTTGAAAATGATGCCAACTTTACCCAAACCCCTTTACCTGCTACCTTTATCACGCCTTAACTACTCAACCAAGTAGTTAAGGCGTGAAAAGGTAGTAGCAGACAGTTGCTTTTGCATTTATAATATTAGTATAGATTGTACTTTGACTGCATATTTGTAATGCTGTCGATTTGAAAAACTGTCTTTTTGAAAGTAAAGGATCCAATAGGTTCGACCACAGATTATTATGTTATTATACCGAGACAAAAGGTATGAATAACAATAAAAATACAAGGATCGGATGAAAATTTTTGTAATCAATTCAATTCTCTTGTTTTCATGCTTTTATCGAAGGGTGGCAACCCAAACTGCTCGGGTTGGAAGTCCATCAGAGATCGGATGACTATGGTCGCTTGTCGGGTATACTCTCTGTCCAATCTTGGATCTGGTATCATTACCACCTGAAATGCAATTGCTATATTGTTTATTATGAGTATTTAGACAGACATGCTGATGGTCACTTGATGGTACCTAGGTGGCTACCGTCGCCTGTGAAACAAGCAAGGCCACACGTGCTGCAAGCAAGGGCGGATCCATCTTTGGCGCCAGTTGGGGGTCACATAGTCGTGGTCAAGTCACAAGAAGTTATACGTTAATTTTGATAATAATACTCGCCACAAAAATTAAAGGAGTTCAAATCCAAAAATCCAAATATTTAGGCTATTTTCAACAGGCTGTAACTTGAAGACGAATTGTCGTACAGTTAATTTAAAAATAGGAAATTGTGCTCCAAGTGTCTAGTTTTTGGATCTGACCTATAAAATTCGAATAATTATGAGAAGACGACGACCGAAAAAAATTCGAAATTTTTTGGTTTTTCTTGTTGATCTATGTACTTGTCTTAACCATATATTATGGACCAGATAACTTGTTCATTCAGCTTCAATTTTTTTTTAAGACCTTGATAATTATGACAATTTTTCGTTGAGATATCGGTCTTTGAATGGAAAAGGATCATTTCGTCTTTGACCATCATTATCTCAGCAACCAAAGATCGCACAGAAAATTCAAGGTAGAATTATACATAGTTTTAACCAAAGATTTAAATCGAGAGATGGGGCATTACTAGCGAAAGTGTGTTACAAAATACAACATACATTATACTAAAGACAAAAGTATAAAATACATATACCTTTGTCTAAACACACTTTTAAACACAGACAACACATTCCTTACATCAAAGGTGACTGTGACGATAGCGACGCTCTCAACAAGCGACCGTCACTCACTGTAGCTGGCTGGCAACTGTAGTTGGGTTGAGCGCCTGCGCCCAACCCATTGTTAAGAATTTTCGGTGTGTTTTTAGTATGGCGCGAGGAGATTACGCCGCATCTTTCGATTTAAATCTTTGGTTTTAACTAAGAATTTTTTTTTCCATACTTTACATGAATTTGAAAAATCATAAAAAAAGGGCTTTTGATAGATTTTCGAAAAAATCAAGCGTTGAATCAAAAACTATGGGGAAATCATAAATCTTAAGTGTGCCTTTTACAGTTCAATATACCCAAAATAAAACCACAGAGTTTCAATTTTATCCAGTCAGCCGTTTTTTTGTCCCACTCGATTGAAAAATTGAAGGAGCAAAATTTTTGCTTTTAAATAAAGAAAGAAAGAAAGAAAGAAAGACATTTATTCACTGCACGAAGGACATTAACATGACATTACATAAGAAACAGAAACAACAAAAACAAAATGACACAATTAAATTATTAAAGCTAGACAGGTAAGATGTGTGTGTCCTCGCGGCAGTGAATCGGATGCTGGCTCAGCATTGTGCTGAGACGCTGGGAAAGCACCTGCAGCGCTGATTTTCAGCCAGCACCGTGTGACTCACGCGAACGCCATACACACTCGTATATATTATATACTTTACATAGATATATTGATAGCTTAAATAATTAGATACATAGATAAATATAATATAGCAACTTATAATGCAATAATAGTAATAATAGATAGTATAGTAGTAAGTTCAATAATTTCAATAAATAAAAAAACAAAAAAAGCATAACCCGATTCCAAGTCAATTGCAAATGGAAACCATCCAGGGTTACACAAAGTATACATAAAATTTCATCCAAATCGGTTCAGCTGTTTAGGAGGAGTTAGATGAATAAATGCTGGATATAAAAATTATGATTTTTGGAGCGTCAACAAATGACCCCTAAGCTTACGCCTAAAGGTGTATCTGCTAGGCGCTCCTTGGATAGGAGGAGGGAGATCATTCCAGCATTTGGACGCAGCAAACCTGAAGCTTCCTCGAAACGCCGTGGTCTTGTGCACAGGCACGGCAGCAACTGCCCCAAACCTGCGCGCACGTTTGGACCATTGGAGCTTCCTAAAAAGGTAGGACGGCGTTTCGTACCGTACCACCCCAAACAGCAGAGTAGCCAGATGAAGGCGTCGGCGTGCAGACATATTCAAAAGACCAGAGGCGCTCAAATACGGAGTGATATGGGAACGAGGAGGTATGTGAAAGCAAAAACGAGTGCATGCGTTTTGCACTCGTTGTATCAGCCGCTTAGAGCGGCCGGTAATGCAGCCATCATACACGACATCACAATAATTTAATCTAGATAATATAAGCGATTCACAAAGTGTGACACGCAAATCGACACTAAGGTAATCACGTACATTATATAGAACTTTGAGGCGATAGAAGCAGTTGCTCACAACTTTCAGGATGTGACTCTCGAAGCGTAACTTGCCGTCCATGAGGAGGCCGAGGTTGTTTGCTTCCATTACCCGCTCTATTGGTTCGCCCATGATGGCTACATCCCTGCCGGTCAGAGCTTCGAGACTATTATGGATTTGATGCTTAGACCCGAAAACCACGTATCTCGACTTGCCCGGGTTGAGAACCAAACAGTTCCTCTCCGACCAAGAGGAAACACGATCGAGGTCCGCGTTGATGCAATCCACCGCAGCAGACATGTCCGAAGGCGAGCTGGAGAAGTACAGCTGCAGGTCGTCCGCGTACATATGGTATCCGCTGTTCTCTATACTGTTATAATCTATACTGTTAAATGTTTATAATCTTTGTCAAAATGAAAAATAAAAACCACTAGCTTGGTGAATTTGAAAAAGAAAAAAGAAAAACAGGAGCAGGGGTGGCAATACGCGGTATTAACACACACACACACACAATTTCCAGAGAATGAGTTTGGAGTCACAAAATACTGTGGAAGTGACGAACCAAGAAAATCTTGCTTCTTCAATTTTTTCCATCGAGTCGGACAAAAAAACGGCTAAAGGGAATAGAGGATGTCATTTCCACAGCAAAACCTAGAATGCTAAGCAGCGCGCCCTACAAATATACTACATTTTTCAGTAATCCATTCTGTTCAGTTAGTTATCAAAGTGTGCGTGAACGAATGCAAGAGACGTATGCATGTGTGAATGCACGGTTAAATAGATGTTACAAACCTAACATTTTTCAGTTGCAATAAAATCACCTTTCAGTTAACACGCGTTTCTTTTCATACGATACAAGTAAACAAAAGTGAACCTTATTACCAAAACACATTCTAATTAAGTTTTTACCTGCATACCTGCATCCTTAGCCGCTGTTACGCCCACTGGGGAGTCTTCGAACACGAGACACTATACAAACAAAATGACATTGTGTATTTTTTATCTTTCTTTAATATGTACTATCACGGTCAATGGTGCAGACCCACTTTTCATACAAATTTGTCTAACGTTGAATTGAGGTTGTCATAGTAACGTCATAGAAACGTAACAAAGATAAATACAAAATGTGCACACGAAATTGTTCCTTACGGTGGGGACTGCTCCCTTGACCGCGATAGTACATTACTATTGCGACCCAACCTCGGCTTCGTACGGATCTTGGTTTACCTACGTTATAAAATAAACCTATGTTCCAAATTTCAGCTTTCTTAGTAGACTTAGCGCCTGTTTCACAAACGTCAAGTAGGCCAAACTGTGACAGGTGACAGGTGACTTTAAGTGACGGTTTAGTCTTCTTGACGTTGGTGAAAGAGGCGCTTATTATATTTTGGCTATGCGTTGACAGTCAAGATAAACGCGCGAATTTGGCCGCGCTCCTTTTTCTTAAGCGTTTAAACATATTTTATTCAATACTAGTCGCTGCCCGCTACTTCGCCCGCGTAACTTTGTAAATTATATACTAAAACATTCCTCGAGAACCAGTCTATCCATTGGTGAAGACAGCATGAAAATCAGTGCAGTAGTTTTTGAGTTTTTCGCAACAGACAGACAGACAAACGCGTTTGTTTTATAATATGTAGTGATAATTTGGTGGATAGCCAAAGTTGACGACATAGCTTGCTTATAACGGCTATCCGTTTATAACGACCAAAATAGTTATGACCGATTTTTGATGTATTTAAAATTAAAAGAGGACTATGTACAAAAAAACTATAAACTATAAAAATGTTAGGTATAAATAAAATAGTTATAGGTAAACTATACCTACCTCAATGGGCTTCGGTTTCTTTGGGAATCTTGAAGCCGCTATTAAATAAATATCTGGATATGGTTTGCCTCTGTCGAGTTCTGGGTCCGTTACGCTTACCTATGGCAACCAATCACCAAGTGCTCAGATAAAATAAATTTTATATTTCGTCCCCTTACTGCAAAAACCAATTAAGTGCAAAACATCGAAATACTACAATGGAATTTGCGTCACAAATGCCAAAGCGGCACATAAATAGAACGCCTTTGACAGAATCATGGCGGACTCTTACCTTCACGCGTCAATGGTAAAAGGTAGTAACGATCGACTTCTACTATTTCATTTTAAACTTTTAATGGGTTGACGTATAGTCGCATTTTCTTTAAATTACGTACTTATTATTTGTTTTGTTTTAAATGACAGTTCATGCTCTACGCATATGTCACTTTTAAATGTTCCATAAAATTCGTAGTGTTTTGTATGGCACGCGGGTTCCATGTTGTAGTAGTTTGATGGTGCAAAATGATAGTTTTGAGAAAAATCATTTTGCATTTTGAAGTTTTACATGCCTAAAAGCACTTCTACTAAAAACAGGTTGTATATTTGAAATCTTTATCTTTTTATTAACACATATTATAAATATGTGATACTACATTTTAAATATACAAGAAAAAGATGGATTTATCATGCAGTCATTGGCTTTTGGCTGTTCTTAGTGATATTAAATGACTATTAAGTTGCTTTATGATACAGGCTAAATTGGGAACCAAGCTATGTATCAAAAAACGTTCTACTAAACTACCTTGTAGATCTAAAGACGGCGATTCTAATAGTGTATATACGAGAACTCATTTTCGCCATAGTTAAGCGCATTTATTTGGTTTTTGCATTAAGGGGACGATTTATTTGTAAATACATGACTCAGATACAAAGGTAAAATGTTAACACATAAATATTTGCCCCTAGCGGGATTCGAACCCGCGACCGTTTGAACAGCTAGGGTTACTAGCCACTACTAGACCAAAAGTGTCGTCAAAAAATAAGAACTGAAGATAGAGCCCTGTGGGTAAAACCGCTTGTTCCTCGTGGTCCCTCTCTTAGTCCCTTGAAGGGACCACGGGTACAAAAATACCCGTGGTCCCTTTTGTCAAATCAACAACGCATCGCCTTATTAAAATATTTACTAGTGAAAAAGCCGAATTGCGTACTAAAAGGGTGCAAAAACATTTCACACATATGTCAATTTTGAAACCAATATTTTCAACAAAAATTGCTACACTACAGTTTGTCAAAAAAGTGTTACAATTAAAAAGTGGCAATACTATAGTGTTGTCTCTTTCTTATCAACTACGTGGTTAGAACGGGACAACACAACAGTATTGCCACTTTTTAAATTCTACACTTTTTTGACAAGCTATAATGTTGTCCGCTCCCTAGCGGACAACATTCCCTTCCCACTTCCCTAAGTGGGCACTGGCAACCCTTACTCATTTACTGATACAACCAAATACAACAGCACACATTACCTATGTTATTTCACCTACCTATGTCTTCAAGGTGTTAGTTAGGTGCTGCCGCTAGACTTCACTTCCCTGCTACTTACTTAAGTATATTATATTTTTACCTTACTTACTCAAGTATATTACTATATGTACTTAACTTAAGACGACACGTTTGGTCTAGTGGCTAGTAACCCTAGCTGTTAACCAAACGGTCGCGGGTTCGAATCCCGCTAGGGGCAAATGTTTTATGTGAACATTTTACCTTTGTACCTGAGTCTGGATGTTTTGTATTTATAATATGTATGTATTTACAAAAAAAAAGTAATCTATGTATTATATCAACTGTCTGGTATCCATAATACAAGCATTACTTGCTTACTTTGGAACTAGATGGTGCTGTGTGGAATGTGTGAAGATATTTATTTATTTATTTATTTATTATTAAGTATTTATATTTTCACCTTATGATGAAATAGTCCAAACAGTTTCGGACGAGCCATAGCGTGTAACCTTACTGCTTGCTCTGTGGAGTTAGTGGCCAAAGCCATTGGCACATTGTAATCGTGGAGATGGGTTAATAAACGTTCTGCTCCTGTGAAGCAAAATATTTTTGATGTGTAACCAAAGACTTTATAAGTATATTTGGGAGTATAGACACGGCGTAGCCCGTAAATAATGGTAGTAGTACAATTCGTCCACTCGAGATTGTCCACACGAGAGAGAAGGAGAGAGAAGTGGACGAATTCGCACTGTCGCTCGCTAGTGCGAGTATGATTTTAATACTACCAAAGATTTCGGGGCTTTCTGCTTGCTACGCCGCATCTATAGTTCAGATCAATGTGTGTAACATCTTACCGTACGGTGTCGTGGGTGTAAAATCGTGCAAATGCAATGGAAACGTGATATATGGAAGTTGCCAGGATTTAAAGCCAAGATGGGTACTGTTCTAAAGTAGCTTTAACATTTTGACGTCAATTTTATAACACGCCGTTTTTGCGTCGGGCGTCGGGGTTTACAAAGAAACTTACCATTTAGTAAAGGTGCGCTCGGCAAATTCTTTGCCACAAGATCTCTCAATTGCACGGCGAATTCGTCAACAGATATCGGCATTTTGAGTTCTCTCACGACCGACAAGCATATCTCCTTATCGGTAACACCGTATAACTGCAATATACTCGTATTTATATATTTTTGTAGTATATAATTTCGAAATATTTCCAAGTATATAATTCGAAGGTTTTTGTATACCTACATAATTTCGCCACCAGGGCAAGTCGCTGGTCTATACTAATATTATAATACAGAGAAAATTTGCATGTTTGTTCTTTTGAAAATTCTTTGAATTATAGAAAGCTATTATCACTATTATCAGCGAGTAACCTAGACTATATTTTATAAGGTTAAAATCTCATAGAAAATGGAAATTCATTCAGGTACCTACCTATATTTCTCTCTCTTAATTAAACTAATTATAATTACTTTAATTTGCAAATCCTTTTTATATTGGCGGCCATATTTCTCGCATAACTCCTTAATCATTTTGTGGTAAATAACTTCAGAATCTGTAAAATAAAAGAATTCTATTTTCGCTGTCTACCATACAAATAAACCAGGCCGTATCAGTTTAGATTTAGGGGGACCCCGAACTATGGGGCCTCAGACGTGTGGAAGCAAAAATTCATAAAGTGTAAGGCACATAGCACACGATGTATTTTATACGCGCGTTTTAGGAACGCGCGTTATCGGCGCCGTAGAAGCCGATTATTGCATTTGTGTCGATTCAAATTAGCTTAAAACGCTTAAAGCGTATACGCGCGTTTGAATCGATACAAACGCACTCACAAAAGGGGCAGAGGAGGGGCGTGTGCACCCGCCACCGACCGCGCCGCAGTTGCAATAATAGTTTACTGTACGTTGCACCTATATTTTGGTTTGAAATGGAACCAAAATATACGTATACCAAGATATCAACCGACGCCATTGTACAAATACGTATCAGCGCGTCTGTATGGCTGTATCTGCGCGTATACGCGCAGCAGACGCGCGTTCCACGGTCCACACGTGTGCTTAGGTTACAAAGTTGCGTTCGAATCTCGTTGGAAACGCGTATACGCGCGTCGTCTGCGCGTTTAAAATACGCCGTGAGCTTAGGCTCTTAACCACAATCTCACTTAAACTTTTAGATCGTACGCTAAACTTTAAAGTTTAGGGTATAGAATAGAGCCTAAATGAATTGTGTCTGAAAACCTCGAGCTTTTTTTTAAAATAAAACTTATCCTCCATTTGGGCTTCGCCACACTCAGGTAAAAAGTGCTTTTGACAAAATTTGTTACAGGGAGGGCCTAGTGCGAGGTTTACTCGATCAAACGCTAAACTAGGTGGCGCTACTTTATTCCCATACAAATTGACGTTTACGCGTTCGTTCGACGCGTTTGATCGGGTTCGAATAATTATTATTCGTGGACTTAGTCTATTTTGAGAAAAAGTTGCTATTCTTAAAAATGTTGTGTGTGACCCTTTATCTTATTCTGGATAAGCAGCGCATTTGTTGCTAGTGGTAAGCGCACTTGTTGCTAGCGCTAAGCGCAATTGTTGCTAGCGCTAAGCGCATTTGTTGCTAGCGCTAAGCGCACTTGTTGCTAGGGCTAAGCGCACTTGTTGCTAGCGCACAAGGAGAGATTGCTCCTTAGCGTTGCTTGTACTGTGGGTGACGGTAACCATCTATCATCAAGACGACCATCAGCATATTCGTCAGGATTTACAGAAAAAATAAACTGTGATGGCAGCAACTATGTGAATATCTCGATTTCTACATACATAAGTTATATATTTATCTAACTAAAATAAATACTTAGTTATTATTTTACCTAAAACAGTACCATCCAAATCGAAGATACAATGAGATACTTTCCTAAAATTTTTGCTGCAAAAGAATCTGCTTTGTCGTTGCATTATGAAAAAAACTAGGACATTGCACAGAAATTGACCTAGATTTTAATGGAAGCATGTTTAATTTGGATAATGCTAATTTTTTTATATAAACTTTATTATTAATTAATGACTTATTTAATCACGAAATATACAATTGTCAAATTGTAACTACATGATGTCAGTTGACTTGAGTGCGATTGTACGACCCATAATGTCCAATGCCCATTACAAATAGATATTGTACAAAAATTCTGAAGTGCGACCACAGAATACTAATTTCAAGGAGTAAGAAGTCTGTGACATTCACCAAATAGGTTTCCTATTTATACATATCGCTGCTTAAAAACTAAAGGGCCACAAATCTAAATTACACTTTTTACAAGAGAGCTAATCGAAAAAAATTAAATAATTTTTTGTATATTTTTTTCTTATTAGATACCTATTCAAATAAATGCATATTATACATCGTTAGAAGCGTATTTTAAAGTAGCATTAAATGTTTTAAGTACTTTTATAATAAACTGAATACTAAAAGGGATATAAGCATATAAGTTACTTTTGAATATATAAAAAAATGATCATATAAAAAAATATGAAGGATTGTGATTGTATTTTTGTAATAAAAACATTTTTGGATTTTTTTGTTTTATGGCCCTTTAGTTTTTAAGCAGCGATATATCACTAACTACTAACTAGTGCCCGCGACTTCGTCCGGGGAAAATTAAATAAGAAATATATCGCTTGACCACTTATTACAATAACACTTTAATTTAACCAGAAGTTAATTTTAGATGATCCCTCCTCGGGAAATGTCCTTTTTTCTGGTAAAAAGGTACCCTATGTCCTTTCGTGTATCCCTGACAAGACCTATGCAAAATTTCATGATGATCAGTTGAGTAATTAAGGCGTGAAAAGGCAACAAACAGACCGACAAACAGAGTTGGATGAACTTAGTATGGATGTTTCTTTTTTTTTTGTTCTGTGACACCCCCTTCTTTCTTTTCCCACTACAGGTACGCATTGTGAATAAATTATTTGAATAATCCATACCAATATTATAAATGTGAATGTAACACTGTCTGTCTGTCTGTTTGTCACGGCCTAGGCTTTAAAATAAAGGAGTATGAGTGCTGAGGTTATTGGAATGAGGTTAAAAATAATATCTTATATCTCTTCTAGTATTCAGTTTATTATAAAAGTTCTTAAAACATTTAATGCTACATAAAAATAAGCTTCTAACGATGTATATTATGCATATATTTGATATATATCTAATAAAAAAAAATAGACAAAAAATATTAATTTTTTTTCTATTAGCTCTCCTGTGAAAAGTGTAATTTTGATTTGTGGCCCTTTAGTTTTTAAGCAGCATATTATGTCACTAGCAAGAGAGACATTTTAGGACAGCGATTGCTCATAAATATATATTATTATATATGCATAGCTGCCGCCCGCGACTTCGCCCGCATAACTTTGTATATACTAAAACCTTCCTCGAGAACCACTCTACACTCTACGCATTGGTTAAAACAGTATTAAAATCGGTGCAGTAGTTTTTGAGTTTATCGCGAACAGACAGACAAACGCGGCGGATGACTGTTTTATAATATGTAAGGATTATGTTTTTACCTCGTCAAAATCAACCAATGAAAACAATATATATAATAATACGTATATAATTTATTAAGATATGTTTAACAAAAAAATACTAGCACAATTATTATATTTTATTTTAAATAAAAATATACATGTCGTAGTACATAGGTTCGCTTACAAATAAATGTTTACATATTATAAAAACAATTATTATTTTACTAAAAATTTAGACAAATAATTATACGCTATGTACAGGCAGACAAAAACGAAGATCAACTTAGTCCCACGATCCAAATAATATAATCTGAAAAAAAAAAAAATTAAACTTAATTAATTTGTTGCAATTCGGCAAACAGGCTGATATTCATACGAATTATAATAGCCCTTTTACACCATACAATTCATTAAAATAATATCTTAGGAGTTATCGTAAATTATTAAGGACGCGTATAAAGAGAAATAGCCAATCCTAGATTTGAATTTTATCTAAGTAAACAAAGTCCAATATAAAAACTTTTTCAAAATAGATAAATACATTATAAATGAAAGGGAAGACTCGGACAGATTACATAATATAATGAAATTTTCCCGATAGAAAAAAATCACCAAGTGAGCTCTAATTTCCATCGATTTTAGTTTTATTTTCAAAATGACACACATTACAAAGCTAAAAGTGTATCAGTAATCTCACTTCACAGATTACCTAATGCTCTATGTATCAATTTTTCATTTGACATTGTAGTTTACGAATAATTAATATTTAATACTTTTGGCACTTATAACATTTTAATTGAGCGAGATGCGCTATCTTCCGTCGCATGTTGTGCGTAGTTCCACGTATTTTGTGTCACTATCATGTCCAAGGGGCCGCGCGGGTGAAATTACAAATTTTGTTTGCTTTATACGCACTCTTAAAAACTTCGTGCGAGAAAATAAATTCAAGCGGTCTCGCTCGCATCAACGCAACGCGACGACGGGAGTCCCTTGGTACAGCCACCCCGCTCGAGCAAAATTGCACCCATCCGAACCCGGGAACGGGTCGCTAGTATAAATAAATACGTACAGTAGTACCCAACTGATATGGCTTACCGATATACCTTTTCAGAAGACAAATTTTTAAAGCATGTATGCTATCGACCAATCCACACACTTAGTACCGCTATTGGTCGCCAGCTGGCGCCATGTTAGCGTGCGCCGTTTGCTATCTTACGCGAGTGTCTTTATCAACCTTATAGATATTAAGATAATAATAATAATCATTTATTTGCTGAATATAGGTTACAATGGTTTTACAAATAGATAAGTCTCAATACTTTCTACCCTTCGAGGGTGTGCAAATATTTTAAGTAAATATACTACATAAAACAATAAAGCTGATTAATATTACTAATTATTACAATAAATTATCAGTCCTATAATCTTTTACACTATAATAACATTTGTCAACGAGTAATTGCTTCACTTTCTTCTTGAATAAGTTAATATTGAGTTCTTTAATGGTGTTCGGAATTTTGTTGTATATAACTGGCGCTTGACAAAAAATAAAGCAAACAAAATTTGTAATTTCACCCGCGTGGTCCCTTGGACATGACAGCGACACAAAATACGTAAAACTACGCACAACATGCGACGGAAGATAGCGCATCTCGCTCAATAAAAATGTTATAAGTGCCAAAAGTATTAAATATTAATTATTCGTAAACTACAATGTCAAATGAAAAATTGATACATAAAGCATTAGATAATATGTGAAGTGAGATTACTGATACACTTTTAGCTTTGTAATGTGTGTCATAAAATCGATGGAAATGAGAGTTCACTTGGTGATTTTTTTCTATCGAGAAAATTTCATTAAGTGTATCATGTTTTTTTATCCTAGTCTTCACTTTCATTTATAATGTATTTATCTATTTTGAAAAAGTTTTTAAATTGGACATTGTTTACTTAGATAAAATTCAAATCTAGGATTGGCTACTTCTCTTTATACGCGCCCTTAAAGCTTTCTTCGTTAATCGGCGGAGTTGCATTTTCTTTTCTGCGTGAACGAAGATTCACGACGCGCCTTATCAAGTGTACTACTGTATCCTATCATAATAAAAAATACAAATGTGCGACTTACTGTTTGTGTAATCTTCTCGCTTGCGGTAAAGTAGACGGATCTTCTTTTAAGTAAAACTCTTTAGTTCCTTTAATGTAAAGTCTTATGTAGTCACTCCAATTTATCACCTGTAAATACAAATATGCATGTAAAGTCAATCGTATAAATGTGTGTAAATATAATGTATTAGGTAATTTAATATTTTACTGTGTAGGTAAAATACTTTTCAATGTATACTATTTTAACTTATGTTTTGACTTAGGTGTATTACAATTGCTATGACAATATGTAAAAAGAGAAATCAAAATGAAAATTTGGTAATATTAAACTTATATTGGTCGATTCTTTGATTAAACTTACAAAGCAACAAAATTGTTTAATTTATCGCATTATATGCATATTAACTGAACTGAAATACTACCGGGAAATAACAGCATATGTGCTGTTGTGTTTCGAGTAAGTAAGGGATGCCAGAGCCAATAAGGGATGCCAGTAAGGGATACCACATCCATTATTCTTATACTTACTGTACCTTACTTCTATGGTCGGCAGCGCACTTGTAATACACTTGTAATAATAGTATTGACGACACGTTTGGTCTAATGGCTAGCTGTTAATCAAACGGTCGCTGGTTCGAATCCCGCTAGGGGCAAATGTTTATGTATTGACATTTACTTTTGTACCTGAGTCATGGATGTTTTGTATTTATAATATGTATCTATTTACAAAAAAAGTAATCTATGTAGTATATCAACCCGCTGCTTAAAAACTAAAGGGACACAAAACAAAATTACACTTTTTACAGGAGAACTAATCGAAAAAAATTAAATTATTTTTTTGTCTATTTTTTTCTTATTAGATATATATCAAATATATGCATATTATAACATCGTTAGAAGCGTATTTTTAAGTAGCATTAAATGTTTTAAATACTTTTATAATAAACTGAATACTAGAAGAGATATAAGCATATAAGTTACATTTGAATATATAAAAAGTGATCAAAATATACTAAATATGGAATAAAACAACTATAAATCTTTTTGCAACATACAATATGAAGGATTGTGATTGTATTTTTGCAATAAATTTTTTTTTGGATTTTTTTTGTTTTATGGCCCTTTAGTTTTTAAGCAGCGAACTGTCTGGTATCCATAATACAAACATTAGTTGCTTAGTGTGGAACTAGATGGCGCTGTGCGGAATGTGTGATGTTATTTATTTATTTAATGATGTGGTTGTGGTATAGCCGACGGTAACCACCTACCATCAAGTGAACCGTCAGTATGTCTGTCGATTAAAATATTTAAAAAAAATACGACCAGTGATAGTAAAATTGGTAATATGATCTTAACATGCATATTGTTAAATTTTGTAATGAGATATACATACATTAATATCTGTGTAGAAAATTTTGTCGTCTTCCGTCGATATTCTCTTTCTGATTGCCAAATAATTGTCGTTTTTGAAATGCCAATCCCTCATCGTGTAGTACTGTAAAACGGCTAGACCGTAACGGATGCGCTTCTGTATTTTCACCATGCTTTAAATGAAAATGAAAAAATTTTTAGGTAGCACTTTTTTTTAATTTTTTTTTTAAATTCGGCCTTAAGGTGATACAAGTCAGCTTTCCTCCATACAAACGTAGAACTTGATTTTTTTTGTTTTTATACATTTATATAAAATTATCGTTTGAATTTGACCAATTTTTATGAAATTTTTTGGTAGGTCTGAGAATAAGTTGTAAACTATTTTTTATACTCCAAAAAATTTTTGGCAAAACAACGTTTGCGGGGTCAGCTAGTAAATTTATATACCTAAGCGCCTCTTTCACAAACGTCAAATAGGCCAAACTATCATTTAAAGTCACCTGTCACCGGGAATAATTTAGCTGATATATCTTTGTTTGTACGGTCAACGTCCCAAATATTAAATAGAAAATAATTAAAAAATTCGGCTATCGAATGATGCAGTAAACCGAGTGCATATTCAATAAAACAGAAAATGATTTCTAAGGCTGGTTTTAGTGTCACGCGGACCGTCAGTACGGAGCGGTCCGCGCGTACGTCATCCGGGCGGATCGTCCGCGTATGTCGTTTTAGTATCGTCCTGACCGCCCCGGAGTATACTCGACTCGTGTCAACATCGCAATATCGACTCGCCATGATTGTACTCCGCCGACGCATGCGCTCCGCGCGATACTAAAACGCTCGCTACAGGCAGAGGCGCGCGAGTAGCGGTCCGCGCGGATAACTCCGCGGCACGGACGCGCCATGCGGACGGCTGCGGAGCTGTCCGCGCGGACGACTTGACCGCATTATTCTAAAACGCTCCCTAGCTTTAATAAATATTGGTCCGTGCGGAGCAATCCGCACTGACGGTCCGCGTGACACTAAAACCAGCCTAAAAGTAACTAATCAATACTACATGTAGTGTGTGAAAGAGGCGCTAATTGTAATGCACATGTAAATTTCCCTAAAAATAAATAAGGTCTACTTACAAAGTCTTCTTTCCGAGTAGGAATAGAAGTAAATCGATGAAATAAGCCGGCAGCAAGTGGAAGAATATCATAGAAAATTCGTGGCTCAACCTGGAGGTCTTCGTTGATCCATCGGGATACCAGAGGCAAGTTGAGAATGGGAATTCTTGTACGTGATGACGACCTGTTTAAGACACGTTTAAAACGCATTTATGAGCTCGATTTTTGAATAATTTGAGCGATTATAAAAAAAAGGAGACTGCTTATGTAATACGAGCGAGTTGGGTGCTGATGCTGATATTGATATATTTAATTATAAATAGGCGGAAATTTATTTAGGCGGAAAATGGATGTGGTTGAAATGGCCGCCGCCCTGGCGGGTCAAACCGGAAGTACGAACAGAGCGCGGGCGCGGTTCCGCCCCACCCGCCCACAGGTGCGAAAAGGGCCTTAAGGATAAGGAATAAGGATGGAGTAATAAGTTCTGGCATCCCTTACTCACAACGAAACTCAACATCACATGTATGCTGTTCACAGTCTTCTGTCTGTGAATCAACAGACATAAATATAAATAATAATATAAATATAAATAAATAAATACAAAATAACTTACCCAAGTCTAGAGCTTCACCCCAAGTGAGAGGGTTCTGCCCTGACTGACTCAAATTGTAGACTTGAATTTCGCGCGGTCTGGAATAATCAATCAAAGAACCCTCGATCAAATAATACTTATTTAGTGAATATACAGTTTTTAGAAAACTATTACAAACCAAAATTGTTCTAGAACTATTCATCAATCAATACTAATAATAAATCTATAAGTGTGGGTTTTGTATGTACCTATGTTCCTCCATAACTCTTAAACGAATTAACTGATTTTCATGAAACTTGGTAGGTAAACATTTAAACGTACGGGACACAGGATAGGCTACTTTTTTCTTTTTCAACGAGGACGAAGTCGCGGGCGCCAGCTAGTACTTAATCGTTGAAGACGCTCAACCGCTTCGGCCTGTTTTGACCTCTTAGTAACTACTTGCTACGTATTTCTGAAGGGTCAGAAGCGCACAACAATGTCTCCTGGTGTTGCTTGTGTCTTTAGGTAACACCATTAGGCACTCTCAAATTTATAAACCAAAAAGTTTATAAATTTTAAAGTAAGACAGTGTCTGTCTATATGTCTATTGCCTTTTCACGCCTTTAGTACTCAATCGATCATCATGAAATTGTGCATACACGTTGTCAGGAATCAGGAAAAAGGACATGGGGTACCTTCCTTCCAGAAAAAAGTACTGTTCCCGAGGGATGATCTAAAATTAAGAAAACTAACGCCAGGCCAAAGTGTTATAGAAACAAGAACATTGTTATATTGCTTATACATTTCGTGCTTAAAAACTAAAGGGCCACAAATCAAAATTACACTTTTTACAGAAGATCTAATCAAAAAAAATTAATAATTTTTTGTCTATTTTTTTCGTATTAGATATACATCAAACATATGCATATTATACGTCGTTAGAAGCGTATATTTAAGTAGCATTTAAATTTTAAATGTTTTTAAATGTTTAGTACTAATACTAAACACTAACTGAATACTAGAGGAGATATAAGCAAATAAGTTACTTTTGAATATCAAAAATATATCAAAATATACTAAATATGGAATAAAACAACCGTAAGTCTTTTTGCAACATACAATATGAAGGATTGTGATTGTATTTTTGCAATAAAAACATTTTTGGATTTTTTTGTTTTATGACCCTTTAGTTTTTAAGCAGCGATATAAGCAAATAAGTTACTTTTGAATACGAGTATAAAAAATATATCAAAATATACTAAATATGGAATAAAACAACCGTATGTCTTTTTGCAACATACAATATGAAGGATTGTGATTGTAATTTTTCCAATAAAAACAATATTGGATTTTTTTGTTTTATGACCCTTTAGTTTTTAAGCAGCGATTTCTTTTAGTTTTCAACGTGGACGAAGTCGCGGGCACCAGCTAGTATAATATAAATGACTTACTTCTCGTATCCAGTTAGATAGGCCAATAGTATGCAGGCGTTCACAGTCATGTCTACAGGAACGACATCAGCCACCGATTTATCGTTGCACAGCATTGATCGAATCACACCTTGAACAATAAAATTAACCCATAGTAGGATATTGATCCATATTTACTAATATTATAAATTCGCTGCTTAAAAACTAAAGGGCCATAAAACAAAAAATACAAAAATATTTTTATTGCAAAAATACAATCACAATGCTTCATATTGTATGTTGCAAAAAGATTTACTTATGGTTGTTTTATTCTATATTTAGTATATTTTGATCATTTTTTATATATTCAAAAGTAACATATGTTTATATCTCTTCTAGTATTCAGTTTATTATGAAAGTACTTAAAACATTTAATGCTACTTAAAAATACGCTTCTAACGATGTTATAATATGCATATATTTGAAATAATATACCTATCTATTAAGAAAAAAATTGACGACAATTTTTTTTTTCTATTAGCTCTCCTGTGAAAGTGTTATTTTGATTTATGGCCCTTTAGTTTTTAAGCAGCGAATTATGTGAGTGTCCCCGAGGGATCATCTAAAATAAAATAAAAAGGTAACGCCTGGCCAAAGTGTTAAGCAACAAGAGGTCAAGCGTTATATTGCTTGTATATTATTTATTTTTTAACGCGGACGAAGTCGCGGGCACCAGCTAGTAAACAAATAGAATTGCCATACCTTTTCCACTCCCAATAATGAGGCCTGTAGGTCCATTCATGTTGTCGATCCAACCCGGCATTGGCTCTTTGAAAGACGCTATCACTGTGAACATAATCATCAATACATCTTTATATATATATTTCTTCTGTGCGTGTGTATGTCACTGAACTCCTGCTAAACGGCTAGACCGATTTTAATCCTGTCTTCACTTATGTATAGACTAGTATAAATAACTGACGTACCGCCCCCAGCTTCAAAATATAGACATAGACATAGACACATACACAGACACAGACACAGACACAGACACAGACACAGACACAGACACAGACACAGACACAGACACAGACACAGACACAGACACAGACACAGACACAGACACAGACACAGACACAGACACAGACACAGACACAGACACAGACACAGACACAGACACAGACACAGACACAGACACAGACACAGACACAGACACAGACACAGACACAGACACAGACACAGACACAGACACAGACACAGACACAGACACAGACACAGACACAGACACAGACACAGACACAGACACAGACACAGACACAGACACAGACACAGACACAGACACAGACACAGACACAGACACAGACACAGACACAGACACAGACACAGACACAGACACAGACACAGACACAGACACAGACACAGACACAGACACAGACACAGACACAGACACAGACATAGACATAGACATAGACATAGACATAGACATAGACATAGACATAGACATAGACATAGACATAGACATAGACATAGACATAGACATAGACATAGACATAGACATAGACATAGACATAGACATAGACATATATGTATAGTAAATTTAATAATAAATGACATGGTAATATTAAATTTAAGCTATAGTTATTTTAAAAACAACAACTCACCTATAGAAGGTCTGGCAATGACAATGGGGAATTTACCCTCGTATTCAGAAACTAGGTCTTCGGTGAGGGCCTTGGTGAAGCTGTAAGTGTTTGGCTGGGGATGGATCAGTCTGCAAATTGAAAAATATCTATTTATTTATTTATTTACAAACGAGCAGATTTTGCATCAATTCGTATTACTCAGATTCTTTATACCTAAGTGAAGGTGAAAGGCTCTCAGGCTCCTGAGGAGGGTGAAAGGATATTTAACCCTCCTCAAGAGCCTAAGAGCCTAGCAGAGCTCTCTTACAAATCCACTGAAAAACTGCTGACCAACAAACCCTTGTACCTGAGTCATAGATGTGTATTTATAATTGTCATGTATTTACAACAAAAAAGTAATCTATGTAGTATATCAACTATCTGGTATACATAATATAATTTAGAACTAGATAGTGCTGTGTTGAATGTGTGAAAATATTTATTATTTACTAGCGACCCGCTCCCGGCTTCGCCCGGGGTGCATTTTTTTACGTAAGAACCTCCCCTGATTATCCCTCTATCCATGAGTGAAGACAGAACTAAAATCGGTCTCGAGTTTTGTGCTTTTAATTTATAAAGATTATTTATTTATTATTATCACTCAACAGGTTATCAACAGTTATTATTACTTGTAGTAGCAGGTACTCACTTGGGCTCCATATGCGAAACTAATTCATCGTCCATCCATTCCATACAGTCCATGATTTGTTGAGGGTTGTGTTTGCATGGGTACACCTTCTCTTCAAGTACTGGCAGCTCGCACCGATTGTAGGCCGTTGATGTGTGCAAGAACACCTGGAATTCGGAATGTTCCTATTTCAAAACAATTTTAGAAGAGCTTAAAGTTAAGTACAATCTTTCGTCGTTGGTCACATCTCTAGGAAGGAAAATTCGATGGAACGGCTTGTGGTTCAGGGTCAAGTTGAGGGCAAACACCCAAGAGGTAGATCGCCTACCCGCTGGACAGACTTAGTAAAATCCACAACTAGATCTTCTGTGGCGCATTGTGCTCGTGATCAACAAGCAAAAGTAGAAATACATCAACAGAATTTAGTACTCTATTGAAAATAGGCTCGTCTGCTATATACTCGTAATAAACCGCAACTGCTTGCTTTCTACGACTATGGGTAACCAGAATAAGTGGTTTACAAGATTCAAGTTTTATTTTACTAACAAAAAGTGGGCTGTATAGATGCTTGATGAATAAAGATTTTTTTTATTTCATTAAGTATCGCCATTAGTGAGCTTGGTGAGTAAATCCTTTATAGTAGTCCACTAACTTTTCTGGGAATCCCTGAACCAAATTTTATTTCTGTACGGTTATACCACATCTTTCGTTCTCTTACCTCTAATTTCTTCATGCCTTCAGCCAACTCTAGAACCATTTTTGTTGCAACAGTATTAAGATTAACAGCATCTCGCAAGGGCATGTCGAATCTGAAATTTAAAAAGAAATTATGTTTATTTTTGCCAGTTATGAAATATGATATGGCACTTAAACGTGGTCTCTAACTATGATCCTTGAAAGAAAGCTCACATTCGCTCAAATAGCTACGGAGAGGGCTATGCTCGGTTGCTCGGGGTTTTATTCTTCTAATGTATGTGACCCCCCTCAAAAAGGCCTCTCTATCATGCTTCACTCAGAACAGCTCTCCCATTCCCGTAATTCCAGATGATGTCTTGGTTAACCAAAACATCTGTCTTCTACCCCCTCCTCTGCGCCCCTAAATCTTACCCCCCATGATAAGATGGAGCATAATTTTGGTACTTTTCATCCCTCAGGAATTACCCAGATATGAAACTTTAGCAACCGTAATATTCGCCAGTAGCTTTCTGTAGTATGCTCGGGGTTACACTGCAATATCGAGCAACACTGTACCTACCTTTTTTTTAACGTTGGGAAATCCTCTTGGATACCCGGCAGTGTAATACAACGGGGTTATGCCGGATTCCTACCGGCTAAAACCCAACGACTTTCTATCTGTCGCGGCCGCTGATGGGCGGGGTCGTGGGGACGTTGTTATACGACTTCGGTGCCCCGCCACGGCCATCTAACGCGGGGAGCCTGTGCTCCCTGTCAGAACCACGGCGTACCCGAAAGTGGAGGTACGCCGGCCTACTCGGGGGACATTACGACGGGCGGCAGTCTCCCCCAAGACCACCGCCCCAACATTGTACCTACCTAACGCATGCAGCACAATGGAATATAATTTGGCATTCCCGTTGCAATTCTTCCCTGTCTTGGAGGGAGAGTCCCAAGTCCTTCAGCAGGATGTCGCCAGGAATCATTTGAAGTTTTTCGAAAATCTCTGGATTTTCTTTCTTCAAACACTCGAATATCTGTGGATAGATTCGTCACGAATATCAGTAATCTAAAAAAGGGAATATGCTTCTCTAGGCTATCTATACTAATATTTTAAAGAGGAAAGATTTAATTGTTTGTTTGTTTGTTTGAATTGAGTAGGCTCCAAACCTACAGGACCGATTTGAAAAATTCTTTCACTGTTGGGGAGCTATATTATCAGCGAGTAACATAGGCTATTTTTTATAAAGTTACGCGGACGAAGTTGCACGCAACAGCTAGTTTCATAAGCTTTTCCTATAATTTTCCAAAAAGTCCTGACAGAACCAGACTCGAACTATCCACTTTCTGGACCATTTATAAATGCCTGAAATCAATCTCTACCTATATATATATAAATAAAGTGTCACGTTGTTTGTCGCCTATGGACTCCTAAACCTGAACCGTTTTTGTTAAAACTTCGTAATTTGATCCAACTTATAAGATAGGATAGTTTTTATTTTGAACCCGGGCGAAGCTGGGAGCGTGTAGCTAGTTAAGAGCGGGCATAAAGAGAAATAGCCAATCCTAGATTTGAATTTTATCTAAGTAAACAAAGTCTAATTTAATTAATTTTTTTAAATAGATAAATACATTATAAATGAAAGTGACGTCTGTAACAGAAAACATAATATAATGAAATTTTCTCGATAGAAAAAAATCACCAAGTGAACTCTCATTTCCATCGATTTTAGTTTTATTTTCAAAATGACACACATTACAAAGCTAAAAGTGTATCAGTAATTTCACTTCACGTATTATCTAAGGCTGTATGTAACAATTTTTCATTTGACATTGTAGTTTACGAATAATTAATATTTAATACTTTTGACACTTTTATTGAGCGAGTTGCGCTATCTTCCGTCGCATGTTGTGCGTAGTTTTACGTATTTTGTGTCACTGTCATGTCCAAGGGGCCACGCAGGTGAAATTACAAATTTTGTTTGCTTTATACCCATTCTTAAATGTATTTTATTTTAATACTAGCTGGCGCCCGCGACTTATTCCGCGTTGAAAAAGAAAAAAGTAGCCTATCCTGTGTCCTGTAAGTCTAAATGTACCAAGTTTCATAAAAATCAGTTGATTCGTTTTAAGAGTTATGGAGGAACATACATACTTACATATATACATACATACTTACAGAAAAAAAAATCTAAAAATGGTCAATTTAGTTTCAGTATCATGTATAGAGCCTATAAAAACGATATCTTTGAAAACAAAGTAACTTACTCCACGACCAACCCTTACACATTACAACCTATTATTAGTATTGATTGATGATTATTTAATTAACATATGTGTCGTTCATTGTAAAAGTGGTGTAACTCCCTATTTTTAAAACCATCTTTTCTTGCCTAATGGTATCACATTTAGTCATAACTTTCAATATAAAAGTGAAGTAACTCCAATAGTTGCATTAAAATCCCATAAATGAAAACAATGAATGAATGCTTATATATTTTTTCCTACACTATAATTCGCAAAAAGCTCGTTATTCTAAAATTCCGTTACAAGGAGATAGTTCACTTTTACAATGAACGACACATATGGCGCTTACCTGACAATTGAGGAATTCATCTAGACGCTCCTTACAGCTTCTACCTCTCTTTGATCTCATTAAAATGTAGAGCTTAGCGACGTCTGGACACGATCTGAGCAATTTCTCTACAAGAACTTTTCCCAGGAAACCTGTGGCTCCAGTAATGAAGATGCTTTTGTTGGCGTAGTACTCAGCGACGCTAATAGATGGCGCCATGTTTACTGTAAAGTTAAACATAATATACTATGTTGACATTCAAATTCAAATAATTTATTAGATGTAAGTTTTTACAAAACATTTATCTTCGTCAAAATTACAAACTACCACCGATTCGGAAAGCTGTTTTTAGGGGGAAGAACTCGGTAAGAAACCCCCTAGTTGCTCTTTTCATAAATCAGTTTACAACATACGAGTAACACGTAACAATAAAAACAATTATAGTGGAACATATTCGAGGAAAAGAGTTAATTGTGCGTAATTATAAATATTTATTTATATTAATAAAATGCTTGTGCACCGCCACGGCTATCCAGCGCGGGGAGTCCCCCGCGCGCTATTGTTTAAAGAATAGTTTCATATTTTATGACTCTTATGGTATGTTTCTTTGACGACACGTTTGGTCTAGTGGCTAGTAACCCTAGCTGTTAACCAAACGGTCGCGGGTTCGAATCCCGCTAGGGGCAAATGTTTTATGTGAACATTTTACCTTTGTACCTGAGTCTGGATGTTTTGTATTTATAATATGTATGTATTTACAAAAAAAAAGCAATCTATGTATTATATCAACTGTCTGGTATCCATAATACAAGCATTACTTGCTTACTTTGGAACTAGATGGTGCTGTGTGGAATGTGTGAAGATATTATATGATATATTGACATATTTTTCACTCGACTTTATTATTTAGGTATAACTTACTTATTATCAATTTTATGCAAAAAAATCGCTTTTTTTTTAGTTTTTTGTTTATAAAATTGAACTAGTAGAGAATGAAAATGAGAGGTCAAACGAAGCTACAACTCGATAAGAACGTGTTTACGAGAAAATCGGGAAAATAACTCGGTTATTTTTTGAGTTGTAGCGTAGAAATTCCGGCCAGTATTAATTATCAATATAAGCTTTATATGTGGTAAAGGCAGGCATAGTTTTCGATCTGTGGCCATTTAAATTTTTTACTAAGTATGCAATTTTCCAGCATGCCTGCATGCGACAGGTATGGTCCGATTTCAATTTACGAAAACTATTTCGAAAGTAGAATTTTCATACTTCAAAACGTATATCTTGGTTTTGCATTAAAAAGCTGAGAAGTATGTTAGAAATGAAGCTGAACATTACGAGAAACGGTCGAGCGCGCGAGTAGACTTATAAAACCCTGTTTTTGCATCGGGCGTTGGGGTTTAAAAATACACAAACTGCACTACATTTATGATTCTTAATTGTTGTTTATATAACATTTTGAAAAGTTAATTTGAAATAACTCGCTATCGGTGTCATTTCCTTTTAAAAAGGAAATGGCTTCATATCGAGATGCAATAAAATGTATTTTAATTTATCTACACAACAGCTTTAACTTTTGAAACTACAATAATGTATATTTTTTATGAAAGTTCAATTGTTATCAATGCCGAGCCGTTTTGTCGGTCAAGTAATTATTAAAAAAAATAATAATTGCAAAAAACATAATATCAGTAACTGTAAGATAAAGGTCCTTAAACATCCGTCAACAATGTTCAAGCAAAAACTATTGAACAAATCGCTGGTTAAAAACTAAAGGGCCACAAATCAAAATTAAACTTTTTACAGGAGAGCTACCTAATCGAAAAAAAAAAAAAATATTTTTTGTCTATTTTTTTGCCTTATAAGAAGTGTTTGCCAAAAGTGGATAAAGGTGATATGTTGCATTTTTGGGTTTTTCGTTTTTTTTTTGCATTGATGAAGGTAATATGTCCATATTAATGATTACAGACCTCAAGATCGTCGATTTAAGACATTTTTGGAAAATATAAAAAAGTTGAAAAAGGTGTTATGTAGAGTTAATTTTAAAAAGCAAAAAGTGCAGAAAAGTTTACTTTTGTTAATGGAATAGATTTGTATTTTTATATTATGTTTGTAATGAATAAACTCAAAAACTACTGGACCTGGGCATAGCCGGGAGCGGGACGCTAGTTAATAACTAATAATAAATTAATTATTAATAATAAATGATTGGCAAACTACAATACTTAATGATGCAAACGGATTGCAATGTTGTGACGTAGCCACTATCCGTTATTAATTACTTTTACGCTTAACGCAGTGCATATAAACGACACAATTATCTTGACACGACCGTATTGTTAGCGTAATATTGTTATAAACAATAACGTATTTGTTGTAACGTAGGGCCTTACGTATAGGCTACTTTTAAGAGCTCGATTTCCAACTCGGATAAGCGGTACTGACGAGAAATAGATGCAACAGTATGGGGACATATTATTACGATGACTGGAATTTGGAATAGGGTCATTCTACTTATTGGAATTATACCTTTATGGGATAATTCTAATAGCAGAATGGCCGATCTGTTAGCGTCTGCTATTTATGTCGACTGAAGCTGATCGAAAAGTGCTCTGTGACGTTTCAAAAAGAGGCGTTCATTCATTCAATTCATTAGGTGGTATTATGGTGGACGACGACCTCTTTTAGCGAACGCGTTCGTTCAACTGACCGATACCCTTTCAATATCACACCACCTAATGAATCTGAATGAACCTCTTCTGAATCACCTCTTTCTGAAACGTCACAGAGCACTTTTCGATCAGCTTCAGTCGGCATAAATAGCAGACGCTAACAGATCGGCCATCCTGCTATTAGCATGTGGCTTGAGTCTTGTTTTTTTTTTGACAAAATACATAACTTTTGTTTTATTAGCAATTAGTACCAATCCCACGTCATGCGACCATTTAGCGAGTATATCGTAATCATCTTGGAGTTCCTTGATAGCCACTTCTATATTACTTGCTGCTGCGGATAGCAGACATGTATTGTGTCATCTGCAAATTGGTATATTTCATAGTGTTTTATACTATTAGAAAAACTATTTACATATGTATTGTTTGTATTGCTGCGAAACTACTGGACCGATTTGAAAAATTATTTTACCATTAGAAGCCGACATTATCCCTGATGAACATAGGCTACTTTTTACCGCGGGAAAATGCTTCATTCCTACGGGAAAACGGGTAATAGGACAACGGGTAGTAAGAATTATCCTTCTGTACTTATCTTTTTCACATAACTTCTAAACGGCTGAACCGATTGGGTTGAAATTTTATATGGGTATTTCGATGGTTTCCTGGATAATTTAAAAATACAATTGGACCCGGTAGGTGGCGCTGCTGTCGATATGTCAACTACTAAACGGCTTGACCGATTGGGTTGAAATTTTGTATGTGTATTTCCATGGTTTCACAGACACGAATGTATTATCAATACTATATATACATACATACATACATACATACATACATACATACACACATACATACATACATACATACATACATACATACATACATACATACATACATACATACATACATACATACATACATACATACATACATACATACATACATACATACATACATACATACATACATACATACATACATACATACATACATACATACATACATACATACATACATACATACATACATACATACATACATACATACATACATACTACTGTATGTATCTATGTATATTGTTCCATAACTCTTAGGGTCTCTTTCACCAACTACAAGTAAGGTGTTGATTAGTTACTTTTAGAAATCATTTTCTGTTTTATTGAATTATGCACTCGGTTTACTGCATCATTCGATAGGCGATTTTTTTAAATTATTTTCTTTTTAATGTTTGGGACGTTTGTACAAAAAAAAGGTATATCAGCTCCATTATTCCCGGTTACCGGTGACTTTAAATGAAATATAGCCTATTTGACAGTTGGTGAAAGAGGCGCTTAAACGAATTAATTAATTTTCATGAAACTTGGTAAATAAACATTTAGACGTACAGGACACAGTGTAACGTAATGTTACTAATTTTATTATATTACCTTATTTGTTTATTTATCTGTTTATACCTATTGATTAAACCTTTTTTATAATTAGTATTCCTTCATTTAAAAGAATTCCGTTCTAAAATATTTGATTTTTGTTTTGGTTCGTCGCAGAGAGCGGTGGGCATTCGGATTTTGGCCGTGAGAGAAGGAGTTTGTTTTTTAACATTGAAAATTTTCATGTTTAAATCTGATTTTTTCAATATTAATTCAGTTTAATATATATAAAAACCCCGAATTATATATGGGGTTTTTTATGCTGGATGCATAATTTCCTTGGATCCAATTTTATTCGTCTAAACGAAGTTTGGACGTTTGGAGAGAAGGCTTCCTGGGTCCATTTTCTTACGGCAGGGCCAATCCACGAGACGCTCGCCGTTTTATTCTTGTGGACGTCTTCAGAGTTTATTTTCTTTATTGGATAGCGTACCAAATTCGTCGACATACAGATAAGTTTTTGTTTTTCTCATAGAAGAGTGATTCAAAATTTAAAATAATATATATATTTATAATTCCGCACTGGGCTTAGAACCACACCCTATTTAAGTTTCTTGTTTTGTTATTTTATTGTAATATATTTTATTTGCTAACTCGTTATTTTTTTTCCCGTAGTTAGCTGGCGCCCACTTTAATATCTTTATTTTTTTTTCTATAGCCGATTACGTTTCTTTTTATTATAAAATATTTACAACGTAACATTGGCGCCCAACCTGTTTTTTTACAGATAACATATATTGTTGTTACTGTAAAGTGCGAGTAATTGTATATATGTATATTAATTTTTTTTTTTTCTTGACATTTGAATCACTTCTCTTGATTTTTTTTTGTAAGTTATTAATTTCTTCAATTTTCTGTTTTTTTGCTGAATGACATTTTAATTAATTTCCATTTCAGTGATTATTTCTTAATTTTCATTTTTTCATGTTAATTTATTTTATTTTATTTTTTTAAGATGTCATTCGCAATTTTTTTCTTGTAACAGGCAATAGATTTTTATATTTATTTCTGTTATTATCATCACAAATAAGATGTTAAATTTCTAGAGGGAATTATTATTTTCATCTGGTTTACGTCTATTTAGTTTGAGAAACTCTTTAGTTTAATTCATTAATAATTGTTGACATTTAATTGTCATGTCATACGGTTCATTGACTTCGTTCCAATTTTTTTCAAAATTCTAAAGCACCACTTACACAAGTGAATTGATTAATTATACATTTTTCTGGTTACATTTTTTCGGATTTTCATATTTTAATATTTAATACTAATAATTAATAAAATTATTATAATATTTTTTGGCCACTTCTTATTAGTGAGTGCTCAATTTATTTACTGTTTTATTTTGGCAACATTTTTTTTTCTTCTCGTTGCTTATTGACTGTTTAATTTTTAGCTTTTACTATCTTAAACATTTTAATTCATATTTGTTTATCCCATGACAAGTTTTATTTATTAATTTAATCAAGTTTACATGGTGCATGTTAACTTATTGCACTTATTAACAGTTTTAATTAATAACAATTAATTAATTATTCATAATTATTATTTTTTTGTGTTTGACATTAAGGCATCATCATGTCTACTTATCCGATTAAGGTTTCTTCGTTACATAAGTTAGAATTAGGTTATGAAATTTCTATTCGTAACCAAATACCAGCTTCTACCGTTCAAGACATGAGGAAGCAATTGTCAGAATTATTAAAGACTTTGCCTACTGAATCGGTTAAAATTTCAAATATGGAAGCGACCAAGGATGTTACAGACTCTTCTATAACTTTAAACAAAATTAAGTTATATCTACAGGATGATGAAATTGATAGTAATGGTATTAACAGAGCACTTAATCTAGCTTACCATCTTTTCCATAGATTATCTAGAATTTTACCTACAAGTTCTGAGATGAAAGCGTTACTAGAGTCTACTAAAGAAGAAGTAGTATCTTTAATTAATAATTTGACTTTGAAGTTATCTAATGTTTGTGAGGATTTACCTAGTTTGCCCTCTACTAGTACTAGTTTTACACCTCAACAGTTACAAATTAATGTAACTTGTGATAAAGGAATTAGTGATCTTATTAAACTAAAGTATGATGGCAAGTCTTGTGTTCGTAATTTTATTCAACGAATTACAGAAATTCAAGCAAGTAGGAACGCTTCAGACTCTCAAATGTTTTCTCTAGCTTCAGAAATATTTTTAGGCAATGCTTTAAATTGGTTTAGGTCTGTTAGAGATACTTTTACGGAGTGGAAGGTTTTGTTATCTTCTCTTAAAGAAACTTTTGACGAGCCTGGTTGTGACTTTAGGTTAATTCAACAGATTTATTCTCATAAACAGAAGGAAGAAGAATCTTTTACTGATTTTATGTCAACTATGTCTAGTTTTTTTTCCAAACTTTCCAAGCCTATGTCGGAAGAGAATAAGTTAGATATTTTGCTTAACAATATTAAACCTTGCTATACGCCAACTTTAGCTACTTTTACAAAGATAGAATCTTTGGAGACTCTTCGTACCATTTGTAAAAACTTTGATGATATTCACACTCGCCTTAGCAATAAGCCATCGTGTAGTAATTCATCTTATAACTTTAAACAGCCTTTTAAAAAGAGTTTTTCTCTTGTCAAGGATAGTAATGTCACTTCAAATTCTAATGAAGTAAATTTGTCTCCTATTAGTTCACAACATGTTAAAACAAATTCACATGTTGTTAATTTTTGTCGCAAGTGTCGTTCAAGAGATCACAATATTAATAATTGCCCCTTAAAAGATAAGATTTTTTGCTTTAGATGTGGAAATATGGGTGTTAAGACTCCCCAATGTCCTAAGTGTTCCAAGTCTTTTTCTAAGTAGCAATTATCGGAGGGTAATCATAAGGAACTAGTCGATCACTACTCAGTGGAGAACGATTGGTCTAGCTGGTTATCAGTTATTAAGAATTTTTTTAAATTCTATAAACACGTGGCTACCCTCGATATTAAACCAGCTAATGATAACAGGCCTTATATTAATGTAATCATTAACGGTGTTAGTTTTGCCGGTCTTTTGGATTCGGGATCTGCAGTTACGATTCTTGGTAATAACTCGCATTTACTTTTATTCCCTAAAGATTTTAATAATTTAGATCTCATCAAAGATGACTTAGACTTCTTAACAGCAGCAGGTGGACAACGTTTGCACTGTTTAGGTTATCTTAATATACCTATTACTTTTGGAAATTCAGTTAAATTTATGAAAACATATGTTGTTCCAGAGGTTAATAGTAATCTTATACTTGGTGTAGATTTTTGGAATAAATTTAATATTTTTCCTAAATATTTAGGTGGTCTTTCCTTGGTATCTGCTGATAATAAGAAATCATTTAGCACAGAACCTATCGTTAAAGGCTTTGATAATCTTTCCGAATTTGAACGCGATATAGCGACTATGGTTATTAAGAAATTTGAAGATATTTCGTTTAAGCATAAGGGTTTAGGTAAGACTAGCTTTATGACACACCATATCAACACTGGTGACTCGAAACCGATTAGACAACGTTATTATCGTCTTTCTCCGGAGAAACAACGCATCATCACTCAACAGGTAGATGAGATGCTTAACTTAAATGTCATAGAACCTTGCGAAAGCGATTGGTCCTCTCCTGTTTTGATAGTTAGTAAAAAGAACGGTGAACCTAGATTTTGTTTAGATAGTCGGAAACTTAATTCTGTTACTATTAAGGATGCGTATAACCTTCCTTACATTTCAGAGATTCTTGACAATCTTAGAGACGCTAGATTTCTGAGTTCCATTGATCTGTCAAAAGCGTTTTGGCAGATTCCTATTGCTAAAAAGGATAGAAAGAAGACTGCGTTTTATATTCCTGGAAAAGGTACTTTTCAATTCAAGCGGACAGCGTTTGGTTTAACGAATGCTCCGGCTTCTCAACAGCGCCTAATAGATTTACTCTTTAGGGAGTTTGATCTCAAAGTATTCGGATATTTAGATGACATTATTTTGATTAGTAATGATTTTGATTCACACGTCTCCTTACTACTCAAAGTCCTGGAAAAATTAAAACAGGCAAATTTGACTGTTAATTTCGACAAATGTCAATTTTTTAGGAATAGTCTCAAATATTTGGGTTATGTCGTGGATAACTTTGGTCTGCGAACAGATCCTGAAAAAGTCGAGGCTATAACTAATTTTCCTACGCCTAAAAATAGGAAGGATCTTAAACGTTTCCTTGGTACAGCTACTTGGTACCGTAGGTTTGTACCAAAATTTTCTACCATAGCTGGTCCGTTAAATAGACTTACTTCAACAAAGAAGTCTGCTCCTCCATTTGTATGGACGGCTGAAGCTGATGCAGCTTTTATTAAGTTAAAAGAATGTTTGGTTTCTGCACCCGTTTTACGCTGTCCTGATTACAGTAAACCTTTTGAGGTTCACACAGATGCCAGTAACTTCGGTATAGGTGCTATGCTTACACAAATTATCGAAGGCAAAGAGCATCCTGTAGCTTACATGAGTAGGACTCTTTCTCCTACAGAGAGAAATTATAGCGTAACTGAGCGTGAAACTCTTGCAGTCATCACAGCTTTAGAACATTGGAGATGTTACCTTGATAATGGTCAGCAATTCACTGTTTACACTGATCACAGTGCTCTTAAATGGTTTTTGTCTATTTCAAATCCAACAGGCAGACTCGCTAGATGGGGAGTTCGTTTATCTACTTTTAATTTTGTGATGAAACATCGAAGAGGCGTTGATAATGTAATTCCTGACGCTCTCTCACGTGCTCTTCCTGTTAGTGATATTTCAGCATCATCTGTAGTTACTACTACTAATGACTCTTGGTATAATAAAATCAAGAAAGGTTGTATTGATGAACCTCAAAAATTTCCAAATTTTACCCTTAAGAATAATAAATTATTTAGATTATCAAAAAATAAGTGCAATTTAACAAATGAATTTTCTTGGAAAGAAGTTATTATTTGCGAACAAAGACAAGCTATATTAAATAAGTATCATAGTGAACCTACTGCCGCTCACTTAGGAGTATTTAAAACTTATAAACGTATTTCTTTACATTTCTATTGGCCAGGTTTATATAAGGACGTTGTTAATTTTGTTACTTCTTGTAATACCTGTTTAGCTTATAAACAACAAAATCATTTAACTTTGGGAGAGATGGGACGTCCTAAAGATTGCTCCAGACCTTTCCAGATGATTTCAATAGATATCATGGGTCCTTTACCTCTTACTCGCAAATTAAATTCTTATATCTTTGTGGTTACTTGTTGTTTTAGTAAATATTGCTTAATCTTTCCTATGAAGAAAGCAACATCTTCAATTATTAATAGGATTTTAGAAGATTCTGTGTTTTTAGTTCATGGTATACCACAAACTATTTTAATGGACAATGGTAGTCAATTTATTGGTAAAGGTACTAAAGATTTATTTAATAAATATAATATTCCGAAAGTGTACTATACGCCTAAGTATACTCCTCAAGTAAACACGGTTGAAAGATACAATAGAACTATTATTACTTGTATTTCAACGTTTGTTAATAATGATCATAGGTCATGGGATATACTAATTCCTAAAATTAATTTTGCCATTAATAATTCAGTAAATGAATCTACTGGTTTTACACCCACCTTTCTTGTTCATGGTAGGGAATTGGTAGATTGTGGATCTCATTATGTTAATAATGAGGATAGTGACGAAATAGTTTTTCTTCCTAGAGACAAATACGCGGAGAATCTAGGTACTTTAGCCTCTATTTTTGACAAGGTGCAAGCTGCCCTCTGGCAAGCTCACCAAAAGAATTTACAACATTACAACTTAAGGCGGAAAACCGCAAACCTTAATGTTGGTGATGTTGTATGGAAGAGGAATTATTTTCTTAGTAACAAAGGAAAGAGGTTCAGCAAAAAGCTGGCTCCAAAGTTCACAAAGTGTACAGTGGTTAAAAAGCTTTCACCTCTTGTTTTTATTCTTAAAGATATGAACGGTAGGAACTTAGGTTCGTGGCATATTAAAGATATTAAATTGCCAGGCCTAAATAATTCTTAATGTTGTACATACTCAATTTTATTAATTTCTTTATTTATATCGTTATTTAGTTATTTAGTAATGTAAATAAATACAGAGCGGATTACAACTCTTTAAACAAGCCTTAAAGTTCAAATACAGAGCGGATTACAACTCTTTAAACAAGCCTTAAAGTTCATAGACAGAGCGGATTACAACTCTTTAAACAAGCCTTAAAGTTCATAGACAGAGCGGATTACAACTCTATAAATAAGCCCTAAAGTTATTGTCTAGATATTATCTGGGCGTTTGTTTTTTTTGTTGGAACTATGTAGTTGGTTCATTTGTTAAGAACCATGGTGTTTAGTGTTCCATAGTTGAATACTTATTTTAACTAGGCGTTTTGTTCGCTTGGCGTTAGTTGGTCCTCTTGTTAGGAACCCATTTTGTTAGTATTCCTTAGTTGAATGCTTACCTTACTAGGCATTTTTGTTTGCTTGGCATAGTTGTTTCCTCTTGTTAGGATTCATAAATGCTTCTTCTCCTTTAGGAAGTAATTTTTTTTATTTTAAAATACTCTTCCACATTGTTCCCGAAGCACTTCTGCTATAAGGACAGCAGTTTTTATACTACTGCCCTATTTTATGCAAGTTTACTTCTTCAAGCTATGATCTTGAATTAGTTTTGTATGAAAGGTAACAGTTTAGTCTCACAACACAGTTTTAATAACTTGTGCTGCAAATTCTCACTGTTAATAGTATGGAAGGTTTTTTGAACGTAGGATGAAAGGAGTAGCATTTGTGCAGGGGCACAAAAAGAATTTTTTTCCCTTATCGGAAAAAAATTCTTCCGTAGGAAGAGGGGATATGTAACGTAATGTTACTAATTTTATTATATTACCTTATTTGTTTATTTATCTGTTTATACCTATTGATTAAACCTTTTTTATAATTAGTATTCCTTCATTTAAAAGAATTCCGTTCTAAAATATTTGATTTTTGTTTTGGTTCGTCGCAGAGAGCGGTGGGCATTCGGATTTTGGCCGTGAGAGAAGGAGTTTGTTTTTTAACATTGAAAATTTTCATGTTTAAATCTGATTTTTTCAATATTAATTCAGTTTAATATATATAAAAACCCCGAATTATATATGGGGTTTTTTATGCTGGATGCATAATTTCCTTGGATCCAATTTTATTCGTCTAAACGAAGTTTGGACGTTTGGAGAGAAGGCTTCCTGGGTCCATTTTCTTACGGCAGGGCCAATCCACGAGACGCTCGCCGTTTTATTCTTGTGGACGTCTTCAGAGTTTATTTTCTTTATTGGATAGCGTACCAAATTCGTCGACATACAGATAAGTTTTTGTTTTTCTCATAGAAGAGTGATTCAAAATTTAAAATAATATATATATTTATAATTCCGCACTGGGCTTAGAACCACACCCTATTTAAGTTTCTTGTTTTGTTATTTTATTGTAATATATTTTATTTGCTAACTCGTTATTTTTTTTCCCGTAGTTAGCTGGCGCCCACTTTAATATCTTTATTTTTTTTTCTATAGCCGATTACGTTTCTTTTTATTATAAAATATTTACAACGTAACAACAGGATAGACTACTTTTTTCTTTTTCAACGCGGACGAAGTCGCGGGCGCCAGCTAGTATTTTATAAAGTTACGCGGACGAAGTATATGCAACAGCTGTATGCTATATATATAATCTCTGTCTGTCTATATCGGATAAAAATTACGTGTTTTTTGACGCCAATGAACTATAAAACTAAGTACTAAACCGTTTTTGATAAAACTTCGTACTCTATGTGTAATTTAGTCCAACTTAAAAGATGGGATATTTTTTATTTGGAACCCGGGCGAAGCCGGGAGCGTGTAGCTAGTTGTTATAGATGAATGAAAGCACTCACTTATTTTTAACCCAATTTTTTGCAATCACAACAAAAATTTGAGTGACCAGCAGTACCAATCTAATTTCTTTGTTTTATTTGTTTATATAAATAATTAACAATCACTAAGCACCAATTAAGACAATATCACAATAACAGATCTTTTATATCGTCATCAGCGAATGGTTTCATACGTGGCGACCATTCTAAAGAGATCCCTAATGAAGACTCTATCGGAGTTGCTTTTAAGAATATTATCGCTTGTCAGAAGGTTTTCTTTAAAGAAGAGGTTTTTTCTTCCGTGTTTTCCATTCATCTCTTTGTGATGCAATGTGCTTTGTGACCTTAATATTATAACAATATATATTTAGACGCACTATTCGTAACATAGTATGATGAATGGGTATTTAACCATCACTACATATTATAAAACAAAGACCTCCGCCGCGTCTCTCTGTCTATCTGTCTATTCGCGATAAACTCAAAAACTACTGCACCGAATTTCATGCTGTTCTCACCAATGGATAGAGTGGTTCTCGATAGGTTTTGGTGTATCATTTACAATGCGGGCGAAGTCGCGGGCAGCAGCTAGTCTATACTAATATTATAAAGAGGAAATTTTTGTTTGTTTGTTTGCACCAAAACTACTGGACTGTTTTGAAAAATTCTTTCACTTGGGAATCTATATTATTAGCTAGTAACATAGGTTATATTTTATAAAGTTACGCGGACAAAGCGCCTCTTTCACAAACGTCAAGTAGGCCAAACTGCCATTTAAAGTCACCGGTAACCGGGAATAAAGGAGCTGATATACCTTTGTTTGTACGGTAAACGTCCCAAACATTAAATAAAAAATAATAATAAAAATTCGCCTATCGAATGATGCAGTAAACCGAGTGCATAATTCAATATAACAGAAAATGATTTCTAAAAGTAACTAATCAACACTTTACATGTAGTTTGTGAAAGAGGCCCAAAGTCTCGTGCAACAGCCTAGTATAACAATATATAGTAAGATAGTCGGGCATTTAATAATAGGTAAGAAATAAAGGGGCTATACTAAACTAAGTGAGTCTGTAAATACATAGATAACTATGCCCGCCCACGACTTCATTTGCATTGAAAAAAAAAAAACATAAACATTTTTTTTTTTTTTTTTTTATAGATGGGTTTGCTCTTGGCCAACAACCAGCTGAGCAGCATGGATGAGGCCTAAGATGGAGCGAGCTCACCCAGAAGATTCACTCGAACTTTGAAAAGATTAGGCTTATATAGGCTCGGAAATACAGACGCCGGCAGGGAGTTCCAAACCTTGGCAGTGCGCATTATAAAGGATGTTTCAAAGCGTTTTGTGCGAAAATGAGGGATTTCGACAAGATGAGGATGGTAATCTGTAAGGGTTGGCCATGGAGTAATTTACTTTGTTTTCAGAGATATCGTTTTTATAGGCTCTATACATGATACTGAAACTAAATTGGCCATTTTTAGAATTTTGTTCTGTATGTATTTATGTGAGTATGTATGTTCCTCAATAACTACAATATACAGTTTTTAGAAAACTATTACAAGGCAAAATTGTTCTAGAAGTATTCATCAATCAATACTAATAATAAATATGTAAGTGTAGGTTTTGTATGTATGATCCTCCATAACTCTTAAACGAATAAACTGATTTTCTTGAAACTTGGTAGATAAACATTTAGACGTACGGGACATAGGATAGGCTACTTTTTTCTTTTTCAACGCGGACGAAGTCGCGGGCGTCAGCTAGTTTTGAATAAATCAAGGTTAAAGTTTTACTTTTGTACTAAATGATGCAAAGTTGTGTGAACAACCTAAAATATTAATGTAAAGATAGCAATTCAACACTTGTATTATTTAATTTAAGAAAAAGTGATCATAGATAGCTACCTCTTCCATTAACAAAAGTAAACTTTTCTGCACTTTTTGCTTTTTAAAATTAATTGTACATAACACCTTTTTCAACTTTTTTATATTTTCCAAAAATGTCCTAAATCGACGATCTTGAGGTCTCTAATCATTCATAATTATGGACATATTATTATATTCATCAACGCAAAAAAAAAAAACGAAAAAACCCAAAAATGCGACATATCACCTTTATCCACACACCTCTTCAAATATCTTAAGTTTAAATTGTGCAAGTAACTCTTTTTCACTTGTCATAATTCTTTTGGCAAACACTTCTTATAAAAGCCTAACATTTAAACGAAGTGTGGTGTAATTTTTCAACTATTACAAAACCATCAAAATATCACATGCTACGCGATATTACAGTAATAAGGTATAACCTTTAAGTATGTTATTATTATTTCTTCGAATACATTTGATAATGATATTGCAAAATGGCCTTGTAAGTACTCTTTTATTATGAAAGCCGTAGATCTCTGTCGATAGTCCAGACAAGAATTGATGAGTTGAATGGATCAACTGGTAAATAAATTAAACAAAACCTTCAAGGTTAATTTTCAACGTGTTTGACATGTATATTGACCTAATTTTATATATGTAAAAAACAATTTATATACAATACATGTGCGTACATAATGACATACCTACCTACATTTTAAGGTTGTATTATTTTAATAGTCCTCAAAATAATGTAGATGTTTTTTATATTATACATAGTGTTCAGCCAAAAAAACCGCCTTCGGTGAAAACTTCGGCTTCGGCCCAAAACCCAAGGTTTAGTCGAAGATTTTTAGCAAACGTCAAAATTGAATTTAACAATCGATCTGATTGTAATTATTAAATTACTTTAATAAATGAATGTTATCGCAATACTTCGAAATGTTATTATTTTTGTCAAATAAATTGCAAGATATTTTAAATTGCAATATATTTTTTATTGTCTCGAGATCAACGTCTAGAGATGATTTAAATTGCCTTTCTATATTATACAGTCGATATAAACCTTCAATATTAAAGTTTTAAAATCATTTATATTTTTAATTGTCTAGAAGCCAATCTAGAACAAAATTTCTTAGAGCTTTTAAGCCTTCGGCTTCGCCTTAGGCCTGTTATGGTGATAACCGATTAATGGGCTTCGGCATCGGCCAGAAATTGACCTTCGGTCGGACAATAATTATACCACAGGAACATTGTTTTAACACATTCATTGCCGCACCAAAAATTTCAAGTCTCATATGAATGGCCAGCGGTATAATATGTTGAATTGAACTCGTGTGGTTAGTCGTTGGCCGTACTAATGAGGAGAATAGACTCGGGAAGCTCGGGACGCAGCTTTTGAATTGCATATCTCCACATTTGTGTCGTTCATTGTAAAAGTGAACTATCTCCTTGTAACTGAATTTTAGAATAACGAGCTTTTTGCAAATTATAGTGTAGGAAAAAAATATAAGCATTCATTCATTGTTTTCATCTATGGGATTTTAATGCAACTATTGGAGTTACTTCACTTTTATAATGAAAGTTATGACTAAATATGATACCATTAGGCAAGAAAAGATGGTTTTAAAAATAGGGAGTTACACCACTTTTACAATGAACGACACATTTTAAGGTGGTTTTTGAATGAAAAAGTTATGTTTTACTTATTAATTCCTGGTATTTTTAAGAAAAACCGATAAATAGTTTGGACTCACGTAGCGTGTTTTAAGCCCCCAATAGGTATGCGATTTTAGTGAACTCGCCAGGCGAGTCCTTGGCAATGAATGGGTTAAAGCGCTGGGTCCGAAAAAGAGGGATTTGAACAAGATGGGGATGGTAACCAGCCGTACGTCTGAATGTCCGATGGAAGAAAGGGGAAGGCGGTATGAGCTCATGCAGCTCCTGAGCACACTCTCCGAAGTACATCTTAAAAAGGACTAATGTAAGTTAATGGAAGAGAAAGCTATGTTCACTTTTTTTAATCAATACTAATAATAAATGTGTAAGGGTTGGTCATGGAGTAAGTTACTTTGTTTTCAGAGATATCGTGTTTATATGCTCTATACATTATACTGACTAAAATTGCTCTAAAATTGACCATTTTTAGAATTTTTTTCTGTATGTATGTATGTATGTATGTATGTATGTATGTATGTATGTATGTATGTATGTATGTATGTATGTATGTATGTATGTATGTATGTATGTATGTATGTATGTATGTATGTATGTATGTATGTATGTATGTATGTATGTATGTATGTATGTATGTATGTATGTATGTATGTATGTATGTATGTATGTATGTATGTATGTATGTATGTATGTATGTATGTATGTATGTATGTATGTATGTATGTATGTATGTATGTATGTATGTATGTATGTATGTATGTATGTATGTATGTATGTATGTATGTATGTATGTATGTATGTATGTATGTATGTATGTATGTATGTATGTATGTATGTATGTATGTATGTATGTATGTATGTATGTATGTATGTATGTATGTATGTATGTATGTATGTATGTATGTATGTATGTATGTATGTATGTATGTATGTATGTATGTATGTATGTATGTATGTATGTATGTATGTATGTATGTATGTATGTATGTATGTATGTATGTATGTATGTATGTATGTATGTATGTATGTATGTATGTATGTATGTATGTATGTATGTATGTATGTATGTATGTATGTATGTATGTATGTATGTATGTATGTATGTATGTATGTATGTATGTATGTATGTATGTATGTATGTATGTATGTATGTATGTATGTATGTATGTATGTATGTATGTATGTATGTATGTATGTATGTATGTATGTATGTATGTATGTATGTATGTATGTATGTATGTATGTATGTATGTATGTATGTATGTATGTATGTATGTATGTATGTATGTATGTATGTATGTATGTATGTATGTATGTATGTATGTATGTATGTATGTATGTATGTATGTATGTATGTATGTATGTATGTATGTATGTATGTATGTATGTATGTATGTATGTATGTATGTATGTATGTATGTATGTATGTATGTATGTATGTATGTATGTATGTATGTATGTATGTATGTATGTATGTATGTATGTATGTATGTATGTATGTATGTATGTATGTATGTATGTATGTATGTATGTATGTATGTATGTATGTATGTATGTATGTATGTATGTATGTATGTATGTATGTATGTATGTATGTATGTATGTATGTATGTATGTATGTATGTATGTATGTATGTAAGTATGTATGTTCCTCTATAACTCTTAAATGAATCAACTGATTTTCATGAAACTTGATAGATAAACATTTAGACGTACGGGACACAGGATAGGCTACTTTTTTTTTCAACGCGGACGAAGTCGCGGGCGCCAACTAGTTAAATAATAGAAGTGTATACTTGCTATCATACCATTAATATTTTAGGTTGTTTACACAACTTTGCATCATAATTTAGTACAAAAATCAGTTCCGTGGCTACTTATCTCAAAAATTAAAAGTAAAACTTTAACCTCGATTTATTCAAAATTGGAATTATGCGACATATCACCTTCATCCACTCACGTCTTCAATTTTATTTTTTATTGGAAATCTGGTGCTTCCTGTGTGGTCCAATTTCAATTTGGTCCAGTTCTGACAATGGCATCCACGAGAAAAGACCAAGAGACGGTTTGAAGTCGGTTAATTATTGTTGTTTAAAAGCTAGCGTATCTGTTTACCTTTATGTATTATCTATCTATCTGTGGAATCGTAGCTAATGGCCGGAATTTCACCTCGATTTTTTTTATTTAATTATAATTGTGTTATGTTGATACTGATTTATAACTTCTCGTGACCAAATGACGTAATAAAACCAGTTATAAGGACTGGGAAAATATTTTTCGATCATATAAAATTTAAAATATTTTTTATCATTGTTTTTCTTTTATAATACATTTGACTATAAATTTTATGTGGTTCTTGTTCGTTGACCCCTTTGTTCGATGACTTTTTTGCCATTTTTTAGGTATAATGACATATTTATTGCTGTGGAAATTTTGGAACTTCTGATCAAAATACCCCGAGAAGTTGTTTTGACGGTCCTATCTACAAGTATAATATGTTATGATAAATGAAGACGTGAGTGTATGAAGGTGTTATGTCGCATTTTTGGGTTTTTTGTCGTTTTTTTGCGTTGATGAAGGTAATACGTTCATATAAATGATTACAGACCTTAAGATAGTCGATTTAAGACATTTTTTGGAAAATAAAAAGTTGAAAAAGGTGTTATGTACAGTTAATTTTAAAAAGCAAAGAGTGCAGAAAAGTTTACTTTTGTTAATGGAAGAGGGAGCTATGTTACTTTTTTAAAAATTAAATAATACAAGTGTATACTTGCTATCATACCATTAATATTTTAGGTTGTTTACACAACATTGCATCATAATTTAGTACAAAAATCAGTTCCGTGGCGACTTATCTCAAAAATTAAAAGTAAAACTTTAACCTCGATTTATTCAAAATTGCAATTATGCGACATACCACCTTCATCCACTCACGTCTTCAAATGTATATGAAATATTATGTTTGATATCAATCATATTCAAATATAAATTTATTTCAAATAACTGTCCGTTTTATGTTTGTGTAAATAGCTAATTTAGTTAGCTATTAAATGGTTAATGTTATTAGTTATTTTTTACAATTTTTTCCAAAACGAAAATTCGGATAATCTATGAAATGTTTTCAAACTCGATTTTCTCAAAAATGTTAATTTTTCCTGGACAATTTTAACCGTGGGTGTTTAGTTGGGTAGAAGTCCTACAAGTCCCACATACACCGATCTCCCTATGGTATGTTTCTTTAACGTCGACGTTTGGTCTAGTGGCTAGTACCCTAGCTGTTAACCAAACGGTCGCGGGTTCGAATCCCGCTAGGGACAAATGTTTATGCGTTAAAATTTTACCTTTGTACCTGAGTCATGGATGTATGTATTTGTATATGTATGTATTTACAAAAAAAATGTAATCCATGTAGTGTATCAACTGTCTATCATCAATACTAATAATAAATCTGTAAGGGTTGGTCATGGAGTAATTTACTTTGTTTTCAGAGATATCGTGTTTATAGGCTCTATACATGATATTGAAACTAAATTGACCATTTTTAGAATTTTTTTCGGTATGTATGTATGTATGTATGTATGTATGTATGTATGTATGTATTGTATGTATGTATGTATGTATGTATGTATGTATGTATGTATGTATGTATGTATGTATGTATGTATGTATGTATGTATGTATGTATGTATGTATGTATGTATGTATGTATGTTGTATGTATGTATGTATGTATGTATGTATGTATGTGTGTATGTATGTATGTTCCTCCATAACTCTTAAACGAATCAACTGATTTTCATGAAACTTGGTAGTTATAAACATTTAGACTTGCGGGACACATGATAGGTTACTTTTTCTTTTTTAACGCGGACGAAGTCGCGGGCGCCAGCTAGTTAAATAAATAAATATAACAATTATCTTTTCACACGGTGAAAAGTGTGAAATGTTATGTGCAAAAAACTGTATCGACGCATTGAAACTATTCTCTCACGGTATTATTTTTTTATCTACATCTCGTTTCATGCGATGCATTCTCTATGGCGCCACAGTCTACTTTGACTGTAGGTACTGGCTTTAGCTATTCTGTGAAATTCGTCTTCATGTCATAGACTAGCTGGTGCCCGCGACTTCGTCCGCGTTCTCTATAGCCTATAGCCTTTCTCGATAAATGGACTATTTAACACAAAAAATGTTAAATAGTCCATTTATCGAGGAAGACACACATAAAACACAGTAGTTCCCGAGATTAGAGTGTACAAACAAACAAATTCTTCAGCTTTATAATAATAGTATAGATTTAATTTAACTTATGAATCCTTACTAACATTATAAAAGTGAATGTTTGTTTGTTACGCTTTCACGCAAAAACTACTGAACCAATCACCATGAAATTTTGCATACACGTTGTCTGAGACACCAGAAAGGACATAGGGTACCTTTCATCGTTCAACGCGGACGAAGTCGCGGGCACCAACTAGTAATTTATATATGCGAAAGTTTGTATGGATGTATGAATGTTTGTTACTCTTTCACGCAAAAACTACTAAATGGATTTCTATGAAACTTTACAATAATATAGCTTATACATGAGAATAAGACATAGGCTATATAAATTACGCGGGCGAAGTCACGGGCAGTAGCTAGTAACTCATACAACGGGCTCGTCAAGTAACTGAGCACAAGACCCTGAGACCCCGATGACCTTATAATACTTTTTGAGACAAAGAGCTCATTACTTTCGTGTAACCTGTTGTGTTAATGCCGAAATATTGATAAAATAATCTGAATAAGTACCCATAATGGTTAGGGAGCCCACGATGCTAAATGTGTAGTCACTCGAGCGTCGTGGGGACCTATTGGACTTTGAAGATTGGATGGTAAGAAGAAAAAAAGGTTATATGAAGTTTTTCATTTTAGCGGTGGGGTGAGCGTCTACAGGCGTTCAAAATTTTTTAGGCGCTGTATTTTAAAAAATCCTCCATATAATCGTCAGATTAAGAATCAGCACGATCAGGAATGTAGGCTGAACTGTCTGTATGAAAATCTGACGCGCTCGAGTATTACAAAATGAGAATCGTCAAAAATATTTTTTGCATTTTCAAAAATCTGCCACGAGCTTGCGTTTCATCTGAATCGTCTGAATTTTAAATGGGAGCTTAGTTTAGGTTCACTTAACATCCCCTCTGAAAATCTGACGCGCTCGAGTTGTATTTAAAATTTTACCCCCACCCCCGCCAACCCCACCAACCAAACCGTCAGATTAATACATATCCGTTATCGGAGACACGTGGGATATATATACATTGGCAATATCTGACGCGCTCGAGTAAATCCAAAAATCCCCTCTTGGGCTCCCCTACCATAATTTATTGGCAACACCGGAAGCGCCATGGAGTCAGGGCGACTTGACAAGTGGACCACTTATTACGAAAAAAACAAAAAAATAAGAAATTTTACTTGTCATTTTTTAAATTGTCATTATATTATCTATATCCATATTAATATTATTATAAAGAGATTTGATTGTTTTTTTGAATTGAATAGGTTTCGAAACTACTGGACCGATTTGAAAAATTCTTTCACTGTTGGGAAGCTATACCTATTTATCAGCGAGTAGCATAGGCTATCAATCAATACTAATAATAAATCTGTAAGGGTCGGTCATGGAGTAATTTAGTTTGTTTTCAGAGATATCGTGTATATATGTATAGAGCCTATGCTCTATACATGATACTGAAACTAAATGTATGTATGTAAGTATGTATGTTCCTCTATAACTCTTAAACGAATTAACTGATTTTCATGAAACTTTGTAGATAAACATTTAGACGTACTGGACACAGGATAGGCTACTTATTTCTTTATCAACGCGGACGAAGTCGCGGGCGCCAGCTAGTGTTTTATATTCAGAAAGTTGCACTAATTTAAATATTTTTTTTATAATATTTATTGTTTTTTAAAAATTGTAAAAAAAAAAAAAGTAATAAAATGAATATGCGAATAAGCGCCTCTTTCACCAACGTCAAGTAAAGTGTTGATTAGTTACTTTTAGAAATTATTTTCTGTTATAATGAATTATGCACTCGGTTTACTGCATCATTCGATAGACGATTTTTTTATTATTATTTTCTATTTAATGTTTGGGACGTTTACCGTACAAACAAAGGTGTATCAGCTAAATTATTCCCGGTGACAGGTGACTTTAAGTGACGGTTTAGCCTAAATGACGTTGGTGAAAGAGGCGCTAATAATAACATAATTCAAGACGTGAGTGGATGGAGGTGTTATGTCGCATTTTTGGGCTTTTTCGTTTTTTTTTTTTGATGATGAAGGTAATATGTCCATATGAATTATTACAGAAATTTTTGGAAAATAAAAAGTTGAAAAAGGTGGTACAGTTAATTTTAAAAAGCAAAGAGTGCAGAAAAAATTACTTTTGTTATTGGAAGAGGGAGCTATGTTCACTTTTTTAAAAAATTAAATAATAAAAGTGTATACTTGATATCATACCATTAATATTTTAGGTTGTTTACACAACTTTGCATCATTTTTTATTTATTTATAAGCCTTTATTTTAATAAATGATTACAGACCTTAAAATCGTCGATTTAAGACATTTTTGGAAAATAAAAAGTTGAAAAAGGTGTTATGTACAGTTAATTTTAAAAAGCAAAGAGTGCAGAAAAGTTTACTTTTGTTAATGGAAGAGGGAGCTATGTTCACTTTTTTTTAAATTAAATAATACAAGTGCCACCATACGAGTACCATTAATATTTTAGGTTGTTTACACAACATTGCATCATAATTTAGTACAAAAATCAGTTCCGTGGCGACTTATCTCAAAAATTAAAAGTTAAACTTTAACCTCGATTTATTCAAAATTGGAATTATGCGACATATCACCTTCATTCACTCACGAGTTCAATTGTTATTATAATTAATTAATACATGTAATTATATTATTGAATACTGTAATTATAATACCATTATCACGGATTTTACACATTTATATTAGGAATGATGATTTTACGAGAAAGAATTTCACGTCAAGGTACACAGACATTCTTTTCAATTATTTAATTATGATTTAATGCAATTAAAAAAATGTTTTACCTATTAAGAAAGTTATATTATTAACGAGTGGCGTTGATGAGTTTGAGTGCGTATGTGTACCTATAATTGTGTATGTGTGCATGAGTGTCTAGGTGCATCTCCCAAAAGGATGGACCCATTTTGATGCGGTTTTTTCGATTGAAAGATGACGTGATAAAAAAAAACTACTAAATACTGATTGGGACCTAAGCTCTTGGACCTTTCATTGTAGTTTTTAATAAAAAAAATAGAATATATTATAGTTTAGTGATTTTATTTTATATTTTTAGATTAGATAACCAGTTGTGTGTTTTCAAATATAAATTGCGAAATTACCCAAAAAAACTACTAAATACTGATTGGAACCTTAATCTTGGACTTTTAATTGAATTTTTTATTAAAAAAATATAGGTTATTGATTTTATTTTATATTTATTTTCACATTGAACAGCTAGTTAAATTTGTTGTCAAATAAAAATTCCAACAAGGGGTAGATGTTAATATTTATAAATAAATAACAAATAAAACAAATATAAGTATACTAAAGTACTTAATATTATATTGTAAAATTTGCCAAATATAACTCATGAATGTTATACCTCCGATTATATTTCTAATATACATTTTTTTTCTAACAATTCATTTTAATTAATAAATAAAATTTTTGAAAAAGAATTTTTGAAAAGAATTTTTGAAAAGATTTTCAAAACTCACCTCTTTAGTTGCACAGATCACTACAAAAACTTTTACTTCAAACACCTTGGCATTGACAATTGAGAAAAATTGAATTTCGAACGCGAGCAACTGTCATCCGTTGCGGTTCGATTACGAATGGCGGACGGTCGCCATCTTTGAACGCTCGGCGCGTAAAACAATCATTACACGTGCGATGATTTGTCATCCGTCATTAAGACGAGTGCAGAATGACAATAAAGAAAAATTCCAATAAACCAGTAGTTACTTTATAATTACTGGAATGTTTCATTAACAAATTTATCATTTATTTATCATTTAATTTCTACACTATATCATTTGACCACCGCGAAGTTTTTTGTTTATTTATATGAATACTTATAGAATGAATATTGCTGGACTAAATCCTATGGTTTGAACGGAATTCTAGATTACTAGCTGTTGCACTCGCCTTCACACGCGTAACTTTATAAAATATATCCTATGTTACTCACCTATGTTATGATAATGTAGCTTTCTATGGGTGAAAAAATTTTCAAAATCGGTCTAGTAGTTTTTGAATTAATTCAAGATACAAATAAAAATATAAAATATATCCTATGTTACTCGCCTATGTTATGATAAATTAAAAAAAATTTCAAAATCGGTCCAGTAGTTTTTGAGTTAATTCAAGATACAAATAAAAATATAAAAATACGAAAAGTGATAGAAAGTGTTGTCAAAGAAAAATACATTTTATTATTTATATACAGAATAACATCTGTGTGTCCTACCCTTTAGAATCCGATCTGATTTTATTACGTACTGCATTAAATCACATAGTTTTAATATAACCTGTCATTAAAGTACTGTGGCGGTCTTACATCTAAATTGCATAGATTGGGGCCTGTGCAACTTTTGCGGCATCTCACTAACAATATTAGACATGATAGTCTAACTTCTTGGTCCTTTTTTGATAAGGAAACTTACCCATACTACGTGACCCACATTTTTACAATTTTTTACCCCCCTCCCCCATTCGATGACTACCCGTAGTAGTGTATGGCAAGACACCCCCCCTCCCCTCTAGTTTTCACGTAGTAATTCATAAATATGAATTATTACATTTTATTAATAAGAATTTGGCTCATATTTGTCTTTATTAGATAATAGAGCGTCAGTAATGTACTTAAGCCAATGTACGCTTGCCGCGTGACGCCAAGAGTGCGTGCAGACTGCAGACCCTTTATTACAAGTGGAAAATATATTATTAAGAAGAAAAAAGTTATGTAAAAACAGACATGGAAGATATACACGATCAAGCATTTGACGTGGCTCCAAACGTCTTCAATCAAATGGAGCCACGCCAAACATTGTGCCCACACACGGTCAGTCAAATTTTCTGTCATTTATGCGTTTGACCGGGGTCGAGTGACGTTGACATCAGCTCTGATTCGGAAGCGCGGCAAGATGCCACGGCGTTCTACCAAGGAGGATAGAAATGTATTCTAACCTCCTTGGTTTAATGTATTCTATCCTCCTTGGTTTAATGTATTCTATCCTCCTTGGTTTCTACACTCACGATCAGTTGGCGCGATGAAGTGACGTGACGCAACGGCGCGATTTTAAAATCCAGTGTTTGACATCAAGCCATCAGTTTTTACTGATGACTTGATGTCAAACACGATCAAATTTTGGCTTCACGTCAGTTAATTTTTCGCGATGGTCTGATCGTGTATTTCGTCTATAAGTGACAACCCCCCCTTCCTGACAAAATCCTAATACCCCCCCCCCTCCGGTGACCAAGTGTTTTATTTTGAGGACCCCCCCTCCCCCCTTAAACGGGTCACGTGGTATAGGTAGTACAGACAGTTTTTATGTGTGCTGGGTTGCAAGCAAAGACCAAGGGCACAGGTTACTGACTATTTAGTAACCTGTGCCCAAGGGTGCAGTGGTTAAGATGCTCGCTTTAACGCTCTATCTCAGGGGTCCCGGGTTCGATTCCTGACAAGGCATAGCATTATATGTATTTTTATTTTTTCAACGCGGACGAAGTAGCGGGCACCAGCTAGTGTTAAATAATACTTAATTAAATTCATTACAAGGCCATTGTCTGTATGCATTTATGATGTAATAATTGTCCGTTTTATGCGCTTGAAGTACGAGTATATCTGCATGCGTGTGTATAAACACTGTGTATAATTCTGAACACTTCCTGTTCGTAATTTCATTATTTACTTAATATAAATTGAAAAAGATACTTTGGAAAAAGTTGATTTTTAAAATTATTTCAAACTACCGGCGATTTCGTAAGCGATGTAGTTCGTTTTTTGAAAATACTACAGGGGCTACAGGAATCTTACATTTTTCGGGATAAAAAGTATCATAATATATGTTAGTCATACAAAATATTCATGTTAGCCATACATAGAAACTTTCGTATTTATATTAGGACGCGCCTTCGTCCGCGTTGAAAAAGAAAAAAGTAGCCTATCCTGTGTCCCGTACGTATATATGTTTATCTACCAAGTTTCATGAAAATCAGTTGATTCGTTTAAGAGTTATAGAGGAACATACATACTTACAGAAAAAAAAATCTAAAAATGGTCCATTTAGTTTCAGTATCATGTATAGAGCCTATAAACACGATATCACTGAAAACAAAGTAACTTACTCCATGACCAACCCTTACAGATTTATTATTAGGTTTTTAGTGTTATCATTTTACATGTTATTTTATGTGTATATGTTAGCCCTTAAAATTGTTAAAATTATAAATAAAAAAAAGATATAATAAAAAAAGACATGCTATTATTTCGCGGTGGTCTTCTTTAAGGAGAAGGTTACCTACTCCAAATACAGACCAGTGGCCCTGCCGGGAATCGAACCCGGTGTTCATGGCGGACCTATAAAGTTAAATTTAGTTTGCAACTAGCTGCTGCGACTTCGCCCGTGTAACTTTATAAATTATATACTAAAACCTTCCTCGAGAACCACTCTATCCATTGGTGAAAACAGCATGAAAATCGGTGTAGTACTTTTTAAATTTACCGCGAAAAGACAGACAGACAGAGAGATGCGGTAGAAGATAGACATTTTATTTATATGTAAGGATGATTATAAAATTTTACATATGTGGCGCCCTCTGTTGATGACACGCGAAACGTTTAATTCATTTTGCTTGTGAGGACTAAATATAAACTGTTGCGAATCAATTTTAACAGATGGCGCTGATGCACTAATTTAAAATAAGCAAAAACACTTAATTTTACCTGTTTAATTGAAGCTTTATGACTAACAAGTTGTTAATTAACTTGTTAACACTACTTAACTAGGTACGTAAATGTATTTAGAAATATATTTTGTTATCTTTAATGTCTTTAATGATACGAATTGATTGTATTGATATTCGTATCATTAAAGACATTAAGATCGATTGCGATTCTAGTATTCTCTACCCATCAATTCATGATATGATGGTGATGTGGCGTATACACGTGGCGTTGCATAAAATTTCATTTTGAAATTCAATATTAAAAAACTAATTTATATAAAGATAAGATTGACAAATTGAAACACTTAAGCATATCCCGTATGGTCTAGTGGCTAGGATACCTGGCTTTCACCCAGGAGGCTCGGGTTCGATTCCCGGTACGGGAATGGCCAATCGCGTTCACTTTTGTTTTTTATTTTTATAAATTTCAGTTGTTTTTCAGTCGCTTCATTAGTTTTTGCGTGAAAGTGCAATAAACAAACAAACTCACATTCACATTGTTTATAATATTAGTAAGGATATTATAATATGTATTTATATTTTGACTCACATAGACGTAGGTATAATGTTTTACCTATGTAGATGTTAAATATTATTGTTATTATTTTGTTATTTGTTAATAGTTAATAATTATGGATGTTTTATCTGAAATAAATGATTATTATTATTATAAATTTACGAAAATTTAAATACAATTTTTATTGTAATACCTACTGGTGCCCGCGACTTCGCGTTCTCTATAGCCTCTGTAGCCTTCCTGGATAAATAGACTATCCAACATAGAAAGAATTTTTCAATTCCAACTAGTAGTTCCTGAGATTAGCGCGTACAAACAAACAAACAAACAAACAAACAAACAAACTCTTCAGCTTTATATGTACAGTGAAAATCGGTTATAGCGACCTTCAAGGGAACACAAAAATTGGTCGTAATAAACGGATAGTCATTATAAGCAATATTAAATCTTTATAGGTATTCAACAGGGACCTTGCCATTTGGTCGCTGTAACCGATATGTCGTTATAACCGAAGTCGCTATATCCGGTTTCTACTGTATATTGGTATATAGATGTTTCTTGAGCTCGCGTCTCTTCGCGTTCTCTTCAGGGCAAGCTGTGTTACCTCGGCGTGCCGAAGGACGCCGAAGCATCCCGAAACATCCTCAAGGCGAGCGAGTGCTTATACCAAACCACTCTCTTAAACTCTTCAACCAGGATATCTTTCTTCTGATTCTGCTACGTTTGTGTTAGTAATAATAATAATAATAATAATTTTATTTGCTGAATATAGGTACATAATTACAATTAAATGGTTTTTATAATGAATTTAGGCTCGCTACATTCTACCCTTTAGGGTGTGCAAATATTTTAGGAACACTACATAACAAAATCACCGCTATCCACTAAGTTATCGGACATATAATTTTTTAAATCGTAGTAGCATTTATCAACTAGTAGTTCTTTCACTTTCTTTTTAAATAAATTAATATTTAGCTGCTTAATACTGTTTGGGATCTTGTTATAAATGACTGGTGCTAGACAAAAAGCACTTTTGTGCATAAGAGCTGTGTGTGCTTTGCGAATACACAGTCTATTTGGATCTCTTTGAACTCTTTTACTGTTTTTTTGTATTTATTTTTGCATTTCTACTTGAAAGATACGGTATTTCGCCTCTCATCAAGTGCCCGAATTATTGCAGCTTTCTCTTAACACACTTCTTAACACGTCCGGACTGCAATGTCCGGAAGGTCGCGGGTTCGAATCCCGCTAGGGGCAAATGTTTATGTGTACATTTTTAGTAATTGATGTTTTTTTTTGTATTTATAATATGTAACATACATATTATAAATACAAAAAAAAGTAATATAATATGTAGTAGGATAATCTATAGTCTGGTATCCATAATACAAACATTAGAATGTGCTGTGTGGAATGTGTGAAGATTTACGGTTTTCACTAAATCAAAGAACGATAAAGCGATGGCAGCTACGTAAACTATCGTATCTTCAAAACACCAACTTTACAGGAGAGCTGTTTAAAGACAAATCAGCTTGTCAAAGTTATGGATTAAAGTATATTTATTTGAATTTCTGTTATATTAAGTTAAATTATATGTGTGTTCGTTGGCTCTAAGTAATGATATTCAATTATTGTTATTTTTTGAGATATTGCTGTTACGATTTTTTACTTGGCATATTTTTGCATTCATAGAATTGTATGTATCACTTACACCACTTTACTTGGATAATAGCAACTTAATTTTAATCGTATGTTGCACATACAATAATATACTTTGCTAAAGTAGTGTGTACAAATAACGTATAAATTTATAAACTACCAAAGTAAAGCTTATTTTAGTGGGTAATTAATTTGTAATTTAAAGTTGCAACTTACTAAATAAAACAAAGGAGGTATAGTACAGTAGTAACGTATTTTTATTTCAAAAAAATGGAATTTTCCTGAACCTACTCTGAAAATAATAAACTGTTTCCAAAGTATTAGTTACATGTCTTTATGTCTTGTTTACTTAGACAGTAATAATAATATAAGTATATAGATACAAATAAGTAACAATTTATTGTACCATAATATATTATTTTAATCTTAAAAAATATATATCTCTTTTTAACAAAAAAGAACTGACTTCAAACCGTTTTCTCATAGATTCCATTTTTAGAACTGGACCAAATTCAAATGGGACCACATGGGAAGCACCAGCTATCAAATAAAAAAAGAATTATCAAAATCGTTTCACCCAGTCGAAAGTTCTGAGGTAACAAACATAAAAAAAATACAGTCGAATTGAGAACCTCCTTCTTTTTTGGAAGTCGGTTGATAAAGTTATTTATTAGTGTTTCAAAATATTTTACATCATCTATTTTATCATTATCTAATTGACAAAATTAGAAATCGGAAATTTTTGGAATCGATTATAAAATCGTAATTAATCTTTCATAATATACGCGCAGGTAAAAACAAAAATATACTAACAACTTTGGACCAATGAAATATAACATAAAATGTTACTCCGAATCAGATTTATATGAAACTTGACTAATATTCGAATCTGCAGATTATTTAAAAAAATGTGTATTCAATTTCAGAAACTATGCCACTATTGCAAGATGTATTAAATCATCCTTTTTGACTTTAGATGTATGGGTAGTGGATTTTTGTAAAGGGAACCTACAGCAATATTTATTTGTTGTCGTCGTCTCGTGTATTTTTGTAACTATTGTCATGTATTCTGTGTACATTAAATCATATTTATAATAAAAATTATTGGGATCTTCAGGCAGAAACCTTCTTCTATCTTGGGCCATTTTACGGTATCGCTTTTCAAATTTTTAGACTAGTTTTTACCGTTTAATGTTTCTTTAAATTTGAGAAAGTTAGTTAGTCCATTTCTATTACGGTATAAGGGTTGCTATCTTGTTTTGCCCATCTTACTAATGCACAAAAGGATTATAAATTACCTTGTTTTTTCATTTTTCAATTAACGCGTGCACGCTGTCTCCTTCTTATTGTATGCCCTTTCTCTAAAAACGTGTGTTTTATAGTGACTTTATATTTTTGTGACAAGAATAAGTAAGTGGAAAACACAATAAGGTTTCCATTTTGACCATTACAGTTATTTTTATGTCAGGCCAAAATCTGAATTCGATTGTTCCAGCTTTTAGACTTTTATCGCTAAGACAACTAGTTACTTCGTTGGCACCTCTTTTACCTTCTCCTTCGTGCCACATGTAGAAAGTGGCTCCTTTTTTGGATAGGTTTAACATAGTAAAATTTAATGGTTGATAGTTTTCGTTTGTTGTATGAAACACATCTGTCCATAAGGTGTGTTCAGTACTTTCTGAAAGTTGAAAATAGTACTAACAATCTTACAGTAATCTTTTTTATCTTTATTTTTAGCTCACGCGCAGATTTTTTTAGAATATTGAAGTTCATATGTTTGTCATAGCGTTTCTGAAATGTTTTCAATTTTCTTCTTTTATTTAAATTCATACCATCACTCTTATAAGAGGACAGTAGCGTATAGGCTTGGGGTGTTGAATAGTCTGACACGTTAGACATTTGAGATAATGGCTCTTGTATTTTATCAAAAAAATATCAACAAAAGTCGTTAAAATGGTTATTTGAACAATCAGGGGAAGGGTGAGGAGTAATTAAAAAATTTGAATTATCTATAGTATTTTATACTAGAGTTGCTAGTTGGTAATATTGTCTTGTTGTGTAAAATCATTTAAAGTTAATTGAAAATCTAATAATAATAAGTGATATGTCAATGAATTCATCATTGTTAACATTGATTTCAAGTGTGTCTTTTTTGAAAATATCTTTAGCAAGCATCATGGCAAGTTGTTCTATTTCCTCTAAATTAGCTCCCTCGGACAGAGGAAATCCTAGAATGGGGAGAAATTATGAATATGTCGATACATTTAATTGGAATTGATTTTACGATTATAGATTACACACTACTTTACTACGTAAATAATTGTAAGTAACACATACTGATGATAACTTTTATACACAAGCCTAGAAAAGAATGGTATGTTGCACATACGACTCATTTTAATATTATCAATGCAACGTAAAAAACCGTATGAGCTACATACCATACAATTTCTATAGTAAAAAACAGTGTAAACAGTCGTATCTGTCTCATACCACAGTTTAACTCAAAACTCGTTAAAATTCCTAAAATGAATAATATAAGTAATATTTTTCTACAATTTACTTGAACTTGATTTATTTTCTTCACTATTATTAATCGTATTTAACAGTACGTCATCTGGATAATTAAAATTTGAATTATCTTTTTTTGGGGAGTCTGCTTTGAGTGCTAAAATCAACATTTTTTTCTGCTCTAGTGTGTCGGTGTTTTCTTGAATAATTCATGACTAAAACTATATAAATTAAAGCATAAAAAATCATATTTAAACAAGTACTAAATTCTTTTTAAGCTATACAAAATCGGAGCGCGTGCTTACGTGCATCGGTCGACGTAAAGTGTAGTATCTTGCTCTTACGACATGCGGCCCCGCTCACTTCTCTATCGTGAAAGACAATACGGTAGTTTACGTCGCGCGCATTCCAAAGATACGATTATATTCGGCAAAAAAATCAGTCATTTTTACAGATATTTTAATTTTGAATACACCATAATAAAGATAAATTTTTAATTCGAATTATTGATCTAAAATCCCAAAAACGTCAATTTGTTGGATACGATAGTTTACGTAGCTGCCATCGATAAGTAGGTAAGTATAATAGGTTTGTGAATATAATTTGCAGAAAAAAAAATGGCATCGGTGCTCTAGTGTTTCATAAAACGGTAATTTTTGCCAATTGCTTTACCTATTAAACGAATTGTTCTTATTATATTATCTATAGTCATGGAAAATAGCTTTTATGCCTAATTGGGTCATTATGTTTACGGGATCTATGACGCAAATATAAGCAACTTTGCGTTGAAAATAATTTGCTACTCAATTTAACTTATCTACTCAATTTAAAATGACCCAAATCTCTCTATATGAAAACTAAGCTACACGCTCCCGGCTTTGTCCGGGTTTCAAATAAAAACTATCCTATCTTTTAAGTTGGATCAAATTATACATAGTTACGAAGTTTTATAAGTCAAAAATCAAAATGAAAATTTTACGTGTCACGTTGTTTGACGCCAATGAACTCCTAAAGTAGGTACTGAACCGATTTAGATAAAACTTCGTAACTTGATGTGTAATTTGATCCAACTTAAAAGATAGGATAGTTTTTATTTGGAACCCGGGCGAAGCTGGGAGAGTGTAGCTAGTTTTAATATAAAATAATTGTTATTGTATTGTAAGGCCGACAGACATCTGACAGTCCACTTGATGGTATAGGACTATAGAAGGATTAAGATCGGGCATAAAGAGAAATAGCCAATCCTAGATTTGAATTTTATCTAAGTAAACAAAGTCTAATTTAATTAATTTTTTTAAATAGATAAATACATTATAAATGAAAGTGACGTCTGTAACAGAAAACATAATATAATGAAATTTTCTCGATAGAAAAAAATCACCAAGTGAGCTCTCATTTCCATCGATTTTAGTTTTATTTTCAAAATGACACACATTACAAAGCTAAAAGTGTATCAGTAATTTCACTTCACATATTATCTAAGGCTGTATGTAACAATTTTTCATTTGACATTGTAGTTTATGAATAATTAATATTTAATACTTTTGGCACTTATAACTTTTTTATTGAGCGAGTTGCGCTATCTTCCGTCGCATGTTGTGCGTAGTTCTACGTATTTTGTGTCACTGTCATGTCCAAGGGGCCACGCGGGTGAAATTACAAATTTTATTTGCTTTATACCCATTCTTAAGGATATACGGAACGGATAGAGTAATGAGCTCTGGCTGGCATCCCTTACTCACTCACCGAAACACAACAGCACATATGCCGTTATTTCACGGTGGTCTTCTGTAAAGGGGTGGGCTGCGAAATGACTGCGAAATGCTGTGCGCATGGCTAGTCTTTTTTATTACATAAAAAAAGGCTCTGATCTCAATACTATTAGCACCTAATTTGTATACATACATTCCACACAGCACCACCTATAGGTTTGTATTATGGATACCAGACAGTTGATATAATACATATATTACTTTTTTTTTGTAAATACATACATATTATATATACAAACATCAATGACTCAGGTAGAAAGGTAAATGTTAACACAACCATTTGCCCCTAGCGGGATTCGAACCCGCGACCGTTTGGTTGACAGCTAGGCTTACTAGCCACTAGACCAAACGTTTGGTCATAAATAAAATAACATAATTATAACTGGTAAGTTTAGTAGTTGGGTCAACCATCATTATTACAGTATTTCTTATAGTAAAAGTTGGTAAATAATAAAAGTAGGTGGGTAGGTGAGTAGGAAACATGCGAATGTCGACGTAGGGCAGTGAAAGTGGTTATGTTTCATTGCACTCTAGTGATGGGACAACGCTTTGTCGATGTCCATTGTCGATAATCCAAGTATTGTGTAGAACTCCAAATGTAGGTGCAAACCTAGTTATTTATTTATTTATTTATTATTATCTAACACGTATTTACACAAGATAACAATATCTGTAAACCATTATTCGTTTGTCTAGACATTTTATTATGTATTTTATCATTAGTTAAATCTAATGTAGGTAATCTATCGTTACCTACATTAGATTTAGGTCTATGTAGGTCTATCTAATGTAGGTATCAAATATTAAATATGATTTACTTAGGGCCTCTTTCACAAACTACAAGTAAAGTGTTGATTAGTTACTTTTAGAAATAATTTTCTATTATATTGAATTATGCACTCCGTTTACTGCATCATTCGATAGCCAAATTTTTATTATTATTTTTTATTTAATGTTTGGGACGTTTACCGTATAAACAAAGGTATATCAGATCCATTATCCCCGGTTACCGGTAACTTTAAATGACAGTTTGGTCTACTTGACGTTTGTGAAACAGGCGCTTATTGTAGTAAAATTATTGCTTGCATTATCAAGCAACCTTATGTTTACAAACAAAACAAAATCGTTATAGAATAAGTTTTGTGGGGCGCAGCGAAATAAAACTCACAGTAACAAATTTTTCACCTCTTAAAAAGGGGGTTAAAATTTATGAGGTGTAGTAGGCCTTAAATAAATTATATAACTAATAACTACCGTAGTCTATTCTAGTTTCATAGTTTTGTTTCTGCTCAAATTTGTTTTTGTATTATATATCTGACTCGCATCTGAAATGTGTGTTAATTTTGTTATTTCTCCAATGTTGTTATTTAATTTCTGCATCTCAAAGATTATTAATAATATTTTTTATATTTCGGATAATTGATATTATCTACATTTCAACACAGTTTACGCACATTCTATAATAGATCTTGTTTTACAATTAAAGCTTGATATGTATTTATTTTATTTTATTTGGGAAAACAAAAAAATTACATCATAATAATACAGTAAATTTGAAAAAAAAAAGAGAAACAAACATAAATAAAGATAATAGTGCAATCAACGACATTTTCCACGAATTGGTACACTGGTTTTAAACATTATATATCGCTGCTTAAAAACTAAAGGGCCATAAAACAAAAAAATCCAAAAATGTTTTTATTGCAAAAATACAATCAAAATCCTTCATATTGTATGTTGCAAAAAGATTTATGGTTATTTTATTTTATATTTAGTATATTTTGATCATTTCTTATATTATATTCAAAAGTAGCTTATATGCTCATATCTCTTCTAGTATTCCGTTTATTATAAAAGTACTTAAAACATTTAATGCTACTTAAAAATACACTTCTAACGATGTATAATAAGCATATATTTGATATATATCTAATAATAAAAAATAAAAAATAAACAAAAATAATTTAATTTTTTTCTAGTAGCTCTCCTGTAAAAAGTGAAATTTTGATTTGTGGCCCTTTAGTTTTAAAGCAGCGATATATTAGAACAACTACTCATTAATATTTTCTATGTTTGAATAAAAAAAAAATAAAAAAAAAATAGTAAAATCACTTTCATTTTATCGACACGGCAACGTTACATCACTAACACGAGAACCCGTTTGGCGTTACGAGTGAATAAGTAGGTAACATTATGTCACAATAGCAGAGTTTGAGTGTTGTATTAATTTTGTGAAATTTTTCCAACTAAAAGTAGTCAAATGTTTTATAGGCATTTCTTGCCAAATGATTGGACAACATTGCCAAATGTGTTTATTGAATGAATGGAAGTTTTCGAGTATATTATATACCTACTCGTTGTTATTCTTAGAAGACACAACGAAATAACACCTCGTTTTTTGTTCTTTAGCCGTAAGACGTCAACTGACCTTATGGTGCTAATGCTAAGGTACATAAGGTGTGGTATGTACCTTCTCGCAAATATTAATAAATAAAGACTTTGACCGAATTGAAGACGTGAGTGGATGAAGGTGATATGTCGCATAATTCCAATTTTGAATAAATCGAGGTTAAAGTTTTACTTTTAATTTTTGAGATAAGTCGCCACGGAACTGATTTTTGTACTATATTATGATGCAAATTTGTGTAAACAACCTAAAATATTAATGGCACGATAGCAATTGGCTATTTGACAAGGTTTAAAATATTCTACAAATTGTAGTTATCCTATCAGAAAATAGCGTAATAAGACATAATATATGTTACTTTATTTGAAGCTAAATTATGTATATTTTTTGCAAATTATATGAAAAAAAAAAATCGTAATTTTTTAAATTTTATCTTGGTGCCGAAACGCCCTGTGACTGGTTGCAACTCTGATGACGTCATACGCTAGTAAAAATATCAGACATAGAGTAATAAATAGTGTTTATTCGCTTGATATACTTCTCTGTGTCATCATTCAGTTCTGTTTGTTTACTAGCGTGTGACGTCACACGTATCAAAGACCAGAGAAACAGCGTTTTTGGCGCGGTTTTGGAAATTTAAACTTTAACATTGATTTTTATTAATAATACAGTAGATCTCCCGGAAATATCAATGTAGTGTGCTTATTATATACTTAATAAAGAATAATTTAAAACGATTTTCTAAAATTAGTCAAATAAACTATCGGATTAAACACTTTTACTATTTAATATAAAAAAATTCGAACATAACTCCCTTTTTCATTAACAAAAGTAAACTTTTCTGCACTTTTTGCTTTTTAAAATTAACTTCACATAACACCTTTTTCAACGTCCTATTTTCCAAAAATGTTTTAAATTGACGATCTTAAGGTCTGTAATAATTAATAAGGACATATTACCTTCATCAACGCAAAGAAACGAAAAAACCCAAAAATGCGACATATCACCTTCATCCACACGTCTTCAATTCTCTTCATATCTTGGGCCACTACCATTCAATTTTGGCATCCGTCTGTTAATTTATGTCATTTTTCAAGTCTTCAAAAAAATTTTTTTTTTTTTTTTTAATTAACTACGAAAGCTACACGACGTGTCAATACTCGTAATTGGTTAATAGTTGCTTGTGAATATTATTATCTAATTAAATAAATTTTAACCAGAAATAAGATTGCTAAAACAATTTTCTCGTTAAAATTTTAAAAGTTTACGCTTAAAAATTATTTTTTTATAAAAATAGTTTTTAATTTATATCTCTGTAGGTAACATCAATCTGATATAATTCAAAAACCTTACTGTTTTTGATATATTTATTAGTTTAGAAATTAATTGAGATGTTACGTCCCATACTCGTGGCCGAGTGTTTTCTCTTTCTGCAAAAGTATATATGTACTTTTATATGTATTGTATACTTATATTTTTTTATGGTCGACAGACAGATTGACTGTCCACTTGATGGTAGGTGGTTACCGTCGTCAATAACACAAGCAACGCCATTGGTGTTGCAAGTGCGCTGCTTACCATAGAATGATTAAGGATGAGGAATAAGGAAGGGATGGGGTGATGGGCTCTGGCATCCCTAAAGGATAGGTTACAAAGTACGAGCAGCTGATGTGACAGTAGACAGCTACTGTGCCTGTGTATTCGCATGATAGTAGCTCGACTCGCCTCGCTCGGTCACACTTGCAGGCGCTGCTGGCGTCGCAGTAGACAGCTACTACCAGTGTACTTGCATACTTCGTTGGATGTAATGTCAAAATACCATCAAACTACTACAATATGGAACCCGCGTGCCGTACAAAACACTACGAATTTTATGTAACATTTAAAAGTGATATATTTGTAGAGCATGAACTGTCATTTAAAACAAAACAAACATAATAATAAGTACATAATTTAAAGAAAATGTGACTTTACGTCAACCCATTAGAGTTTAAAATGAAATGGTAGAAGTTGATCGTTACTACCTTTTACCATTGACGCGTGAAGGCAAGAGTCCGCCATGATTCTGTCAAAGGCGTTCTTTTTATGTGCCGCTTTGGCATTTGTGACGCAAATTCCATTGTAGTATTTCGATGGGAAAACCGCCCAATGTCAAAATACACGCACAATAGCGTACGAGCTACTGTCATTGAGTTAACTAACGAGCGGTGTGCGAGCCTATGCTTGTGGCGTGGTGGGGGAAGGCGAGTGGTGAGTAAAAACAAAAAATGTAGTAACTCGGACGCGAGCAACTGACCCACTCGCACATGACAGTAACTCGTATGATGCGGTCACACGGTGTGAGTATAGCTACACCTGACTAGGTCAGCTCGCATGCCAGCTCGCACTGTGTAACCTAAGCTTAAGAGTGGGTATAAAGCAAACAAAACTTGTAATTTCACCCGCGTGGCCCCTTGGACATGACAGTGACACAAGATACGTAGAACTACGCACAACATGCGACGGAAGATATCGCAACACGCTGAATAAAGATGTCATAAGTGCCAAAAGTACATTCGTAAACTACAATGTCAAATGAAAAATTGTTACATACAGCCTTAGATAATATGTGAAGTGAAATTACTGATACACTTTTAGCTTTGTAATGCGTGTCATTTTAAAAATAAAACTAAAATCGATGGAAATGACAGCTCACTTGGTGATTTTTCTATCGAGAAAATTTCATTATATTATGTTTTCTGTTACAGACGTCACTTTCATTTATAATGTATTTATCTATTTAAAAAAATTAATTAAATTAGACTTTGTTTACTTAGATAAATTTCAAATCTAGGATTGGCTATTTCTCTTTATACCCGCTCTTAACTCACTCAGCGAAACACAACAGTTTCTTAAGGGGAGGTTGCCCACATGACTGCGATACGCAGTGTGCTCTGCCACTAGTTTCCAAATCCCGACCAGAGCCAACTTTGAGAAGTTCATTTTCAAAGTTGCACTGCCATGAATCGAACCTGGGACCCCTGAGACGTTAGGCAAGCACCCTTACCACTTATCCAACGGGATGTCAAAATATATATTTTACTAGCCGACTCGGCACACGTTGTTTTGTCATAAAAAAAAATTTTGGGGTGGGCTACCCTTATCACTTAGGGGTATAAAAATAGTTTACGACCTATTCTCAGACCTACCGAATATAGACAAAAAATTTGGTTACAAACACTGTGACACGAGAATTTTTATATATATATATATATATATAATAATAATAATAATAATAATAATAATAATATATATATATATATATATATATTTTATTTTATTTAATGTAAACAATACCTACATGCAAACAATGAAAATGACGCAAGATGGACGCAAGTAACTAAAACAATGTTAACAAACATTCAACAAACTATTTCGACAACTCACTTTGACATTTTTTTGACATCACTATTTTTGAACAAAGGATTTCGATAAAATATTTAAAAAAAATACTTGGAAAATATGCATTTTCAGACAGGCTGTCAGTTTTTCAAAATAAAATAAATAATAATTATATAAAACCTAGCTGGTGCCCGCGACTTTGTTCGCGTCGAAAAATTTTTTTTAAAGATATTAGCAATACGAGTATAACGCTTACGAGTATTATAACACTGGCCAGGCGTTAGTTTTTTTATTTTATTTTAGATTAGCTGGCGCCCGCGACTTCGTCCGGAAAAAAATTCTAAAAATGGTATACATACATACATACATACATACATACATACATACATACATACATACATACATACATACATACATACATACATACATACATACATACATACATACATACATACATACATACATACATACATACATACATACATACATACATACATACATACATACATACATACATACATACATACATACATACATACATACATACATACATACATACATACATACATACATACATACATACATACATACATACATACATACATACATACATACATACATACATACATACATACATACATACATACATACATACATACATACATACATACATACATACATACATACATACATACATACATACATACATACATACATACATACATACATACATACATACATACATACATACATACATACATACATACATACATACATATGGATAGTATGAAAGTGTGGACTAGTGTGGATTAGTATGGATGTAATATTACTGTCAAACGTGTGAAGCCGGGTCGAGTAGCTAGTGTATAAACAAAAGATTTCTTCAGCGTTTGTAAGAAGACCTAAATACCGCGACTTCATTTAGTCGGAAAAACGTTGGTTCCAACTAGCATTGCGTTGCTTCGACCGATATACATCTAAAATGATTTTACGTAATACCACATTAATTTTACGTAATACATAAACTATTTTGAAAAAAATATATTTAAAAAACTCCTTTACTCCTTAAGAATTGATTTGTATCATCAATATTAATAATAAATCTGTAAGGGTCGTTCATGGAGTAAGTTACTTTGTTTTCAGAGATATCGTGTTTATAGGCTCTATTACATGATACTGGAACTAAATTGACCATATTTTTTTCTGTATGTATGTATGTATGTATGTATGTATGTATGTATGTATGTATGTATGTATGTATGTATGTATGTATGTATGTATGTATGTATGTATGTATGTATGTATGTATGTATGTATGTATGTATGTATGTATGTATGTATGTATGTATGTATGTATGTATGTATGTATGTATGTATGTATGTATGTATGTATGTATGTATGTATGTATGTATGTATGTATGTATGTATGTATGTATGTATGTATGTATGTATGTATGTATGTATGTATGTATGTATGTATGTATGTATGTATGTATGTATGTATGTATGTATGTATGTATGTATGTATGTATGTATGTATGTATGTATGTATGTATGTATGTATGTATGTATGTATGTATGTATGTATGTATGTATGTATGTATGTATGTATGTATGTATGTATGTATGTATGTATGTATGTATGTATGTATGTATGTATGTATGTATGTATGTATGTATGTATGTATGTATGTATGTATGTATGTATGTATGTATGTATGTATGTATGTATGTATGTATGTATGTATGTATGTATGTATGTATGTATGTATGTATGTATGTATGTATGTATGTATGTATGTATGTATGTATGTATGTATGTATGTATGTATGTATGTATGTATGTATGTATGTATGTATGTATGTATGTATGTATGTATGTATGTATGTATGTATGTATGTATGTATGTATGTATGTATGTATGTATGTATGTATGTATGTATGTATGTATGTATGTATGTATGTATGTATGTATGTATGTATGTATGTATGTATGTATGTATGTATGTATGTATGTATGTATGTATGTATGTATGTATGTATGTATGTATGTATGTATGTATGTATGTATGTATGTATGTATGTATGTATGTATGTATGTATGTATGTATGTATGTATGTATGTATGTATGTATGTATGTATGTATGTATGTATGTATGTATGTATGTATGTATGTATGTATGTATGTATGTATGTATGTATGTATGTATGTATGTATGTATGTATGTATGTATGTATGTATGTATGTATGTATGTATGTATGTATGTATGTATGTATGTATGTATGTATGTATGTATGTATGTATGTATGTATGTATGTATGTATGTATGTATGTATGTATGTATGTATGTATGTATGTATGTATGTATGTATGTATGTATGTATGTATGTATGTATGTATGTATGTATGTATGTATGTATGTATGTATGTATGTATGTATGTATGTATGTATGTATGTATGTATGTATGTATGTATGTATGTATGTATGTATGTATGTATGTATGTATGTATGTATGTATGTATGTATGTATGTATGTATGTATGTATGTATGTATGTATGTATGTATGTATGTATGTATGTATGTATGTATGTATGTATGTATGTATGTATGTATGTATGTATGTATGTATGTATGTATGTATGTATGTATGTATGTATGTATGTATGTATGTATGTATGTATGTATGTATGTATGTATGTATGTATGTATGTATGTATGTATGTATGTATGTATGTATGTATGTATGTATGTATGTATGTATGTATGTATGTATGTATGTATGTATGTATGTATGTATGTATGTATGTATGTATGTATGTATGTATGTATGTATGTATGTATGTATGTATGTATGTATGTATGTATGTATGTATGTATGTATGTATGTATGTATGTATGTATGTATGTATGTATGTATGTATGTATGTATGTATGTATGTATGTATGTATGTATGTATGTATGTATGTATGTATGTATGTATGTATGTATGTATGTATGTATGTATGTATGTATGTATGTATGTATGTATGTATGTATGTATGTATGTATGTATGTATGTATGTATGTATGTATGTATGTATGTATGTATGTATGTATGTATGTATGTATGTATGTATGTATGTATGTATGTATGTATGTATGTATGTATGTATGTATGTATGTATGTATGTATGTATGTATGTATGTATGTATGTATGTATGTATGTATGTATGTATGTATGTATGTATGTATGTATGTATGTATGTATGTATGTATGTATGTATGTATGTATGTATGTATGTATGTATGTATGTATGTATGTATGTATGTATGTATGTATGTATGTATGTATGTATGTATGTATGTATGTATGTATGTATGTATGTATGTATGTATGTATGTATGTATGTATGTATGTATGTATGTATGTATGTATGTATGTATGTATGTATGTATGTATGTATGTATGTATGTATGTATGTATGTATGTATGTATGTATGTATGTATGTATGTATGTATGTATGTATGTATGTATGTATGTATGTATGTATGTATGTATGTATGTATGTATGTATGTATGTATGTATGTATGTATGTATGTATGTATGTATGTATGTATGTATGTATGTATGTATGTATGTATGTATGTATGTATGTATGTATGTATGTATGTATGTATGTATGTATGTATGTATGTATGTATGTATGTATGTATGTATGTATGTATGTATGTATGTATGTATGTATGTATGTATGTATGTATGTATGTATGTATGTATGTATGTATGTATGTATGTATGTATGTATGTATGTATGTATGTATGTATGTATGTATGTATGTATGTATGTATGTATGTATGTATGTATGTATGTATGTATGTATGTATGTATGTATGTATGTATGTATGTATGTATGTATGTATGTATGTATGTATGTATGTATGTATGTATGTATGTATGTATGTATGTATGTATGTATGTATGTATGTATGTATGTATGTATGTATGTATGTATGTATGTATGTATGTATGTATGTATGTATGTATGTATGTATGTATGTATGTATGTATGTATGTATGTATGTATGTATGTATGTATGTATGTATGTATGTATGTATGTATGTATGTATGTATGTATGTATGTATGTATGTATGTATGTATGTATGTATGTATGTATGTATGTATGTATGTATGTATGTATGTATGTATGTATGTATGTATGTATGTATGTATGTATGTATGTATGTATGTATGTATGTATGTATGTATGTATGTATGTATGTATGTATGTTCCTCCATAACTCCTAAACGAATCAACTGATTTTCATGAAGCTTGGTAGATAAACATTTAGACGTACGGGACACAGGATAGGCTACTTTTTTTCTTTTTCAACGCGGACAAAGTCGCGGGCGCCAGCTAGTATTTAATAATATACTAGCTGTTGCACGCGACTTCGCCCGCGCAACTTTGTAAATTATATATTAAAACCTTCTTCGAGAACCACTCTATCCATTGGTGAAAACAGCATGAAAATAGGTGCACTAGTTTTTGAGTTAATCGCGAACAAACGGACAGATAGAAGCTTCGAAGGACTTTGTTTTATAATATTACCTAATGAAATAAGCCCGTGGTATGAAAATTTATGGGAGTAAAATCAAAATTGCCACAGGAATGCGTGACAATTTTGATTATTTTGGAATATCTGACGAAGTTTCGAGATATTGCGCCATCTACACAGTATTATTTAAAAAAGAACAATGTTGTTCTTTCGGCGTGTTCGAATTGTGAAAAATTTAAATTTTATAATCGTTCGTAAGGAGTAAACTCCAGTCGTGTTTCGGAGCTGATACACTCAATTTTTTTTAATGAGTCACTGTATATGATATGTAATGTATGTATGATATGTATGTAATGTATATGTATATGATTTTAAATAAACTTTCCGGGATAATTTAGGGACCTTTTTTAGGAGGGGAAATGACGACGCATTATCCTTCGTCGAAACTAGTGATATATAGGTAAATAGTTACCACAATAATTCTACGGGAACTTGAGATATACACAGACTAATGATTAGAAACTGTTTACAGATAATTAGACGTTTAGCCTCAATTGATTTACATTTTGTAATATCCTTCCTAAGTTATTATGTAATTATAAATAAGTTTTCAAAACTTCATTTGTGATCATAGAGGAAATCCATACAAAAGTTATCGCGGACATGGGGCATAGGAATTAATCTGTGACATAGGCTAATAGCAAGGTTAATACTGATCATACACGGGCAGCTCGAGCAGTCATAGTAAACTGCTTGAAGCTGCCGTTGATAACTGCTGAAGCAATTGGTATCAACTGCTCGATAAATTACGAACGAACGAGAGGAGCAGTCGATAACTCGAGCAGTCAGAGTAAACTGCTTGAAGCTGCCGTTGATAACTGCTGAAGCAGTTGGTATCAACTGCTCGATAAATTACGAACGAACGAGAGGAGCAGTCGATAACTCGAGCAGTCAGAGTAAACTGCTTGAAGCTGCCGTTGATAACTGCTGAAGCAATTGGTATCAACTGCTCGATAAATTACGAACGAACGAGAGGAGCAGTCCGTGTGTGCCTGCGTTCGAGCAGTCACGCTGCTCGACTGCACAGTGAAATTTCACCCCCCTGTCGACTGCCCGAAGCAGTCACAACTGCTCGAGCGGTCCGTGTATGTGTGTACGTAGGTATAAAGGTGCAATTCCACAGGACGCGGCGGACAGCAGAAGGCAGCGGCAGACGGCGACGGCATTGTGCCGCAACGACAGACGGCATTACTTTGCATACGACTGCACTTGCCGACAATTTCCACGTCCTGTCGCGCGGAAATTGCAGTTGTATGTCGGAATCAGTCTCATACAAGTGAGTACTGCAACGTAATGCCGTCTGCCGTCTGCCGTCTGCCGAATCCTGCGGAATCGCACCGACATTTGCCGCGCGACAGGACGTGGCAATTGCAGTCGTATGTCGGAATAAGTCTCATAAGGTCCATTCTTTTTTCATTGATCAAAAAGGTAAACAAACAATTCACGATATAGAATTAAACAAACAATTCAAACAAATTCTAAATGAATTACTAACTGAGTCAACTCTCTTTGAAAATGCCTAATGTACAAATCCCATCTTTAAAACAGTCCAGTGACCATGGCGACGCTATATTTGTTTACGTTTTTGATCAATAGAAAAAGAATAGATTGTACAAGTGAATATTGCAAAGTATTGCCGTCTGCCGTCTGCCGCGTCCTGCTTTATTGCACCTTTAGACTGTAGTTCACTATACAGTCGCAGCTTGTAGCAGTCGGTCCTGACTGCTACAAGCTGCCCGTGTATGGCCAGCCTAAGTGGCACTCGCAGAGCATAATTTATACAGCACGTCGAGAATGTATAACATAGTCTAGACACGTCTAGGTAAGGTGTATGTTACTGACTGGTGTCAGCAACTTTGTCAGCATTGGAAAATGCATAATATATATGAGTATTTATAAAGCCCGAAATTTTTATAGCTGCGAAGACGGTGGCGCCGCCAAAGCGTCCGTTTTTTTTAATATTTTTAGATAAGATAGAGAACCTAACATTTTTCCAGCATAAAAAGTATCATAAATGTTATTCCAGGTAATAAACTATCTAAATAAGTAATTATAAAACCGTTTTGACCAAACATATTGGAAATACCAAGCGAAAAAAGAAAGTCAAAAACAGCGTATGTTAAAAATAAATAAATATGGAGCAAAAAGTGATACTGTCTCCTAGTTTTAAAATATTATCTACATAATTTATCAATAAATATTATAAAACAAAGTGCTCCGCCGCGTCTGTCTGTATGTCTGGCTGTCTGTCACCAATGGATAGAGTGGTTCTCGAGGAAGGTTTTGGTATATAATTTGCATCCGTGCGACGGCTGCTAGTTTTACATAAAACTGTGCAAAGAATTCGCCGTCTAGGAAAAATGATTTTATAATTTTATCCTTTCACCTGTCGCGGCCATATTGCAAACGGCAAACGTTAAACATAATTTATTTATTATTACGAAACGTAAACAAAATAGTTGATCTATTATAAAACAGAAATACGCGAAGATTGGCAAAGATAAACTTTTTATTATCAAATATGATTTCTCTCGCTTATATACTAGCTGGTGCCCGCGACTTCGTCCGCTTTGAACGATGAAAGGTACCCTATGTCCTTTCTGGTGTCCCAGACAACGTGTATGCAAAATTTCATGGTGTTAGGTTCATTAGTTTTTGCGTGAAAGCGTAACAAACAAACGAACTCACATTCACATTTATAATATTAGTAAGGACTAGCTGGTGCCCGCGACTTCGTCCGCGTTGAACGATAAAAGGTACCCTATATCCTTTCTAGTGTCCCAGACAACGTATATGCAAAATTTCATGGTGATCGGTTCAGTAGTTTTTGCGTGAAAGCGTAACAAACAAACGAACTCACATTCACATTTATAATATTAGTAAGGACTAGCTGGTGCCCGCGACTTCGTCCGCGTTGAACGATGAAAGGTACCCTATGTCCTTTCGGGTGTCCCAGACAACGTGTATGCAAAATTTCATGGTGATAGGTTCGGTAGTTTTTGCGTGTAAGAGTAACAAACATCCATACAAACTCGCATTTATAATATTGGTACGGATTATTTTTTTTTTTTTTTTTTAACGAGCGAAGAAACTTTCAAAAAGTACCTTATGACAAATGACGCATGCATAGACAAATGCCATAAGGTTATGTGGGATTCTTACCGCACTAAAACTCCAACTCGGGATGGGTATGGTTCAGTCCTGAGGGGACTTTAGAACCGTCACCGGGCGTCGGGGGGGCGAGAAGCGCCCGTCCCTTACAAACAATATTTCTTAAAACTAGCTTAACTATGAGGGACCGGCTAGCCCTGTAGGGCCACTTGCGTCTGCCGCGGCTAACACAGTCGCGGAAGCTACAAGTGGTCCCCGGGCCGGGAGGTCCCTCGCAGGCGCTGGATCCTGGTCGCGCCTCGTTGGTGAGTGGTCGCGCGGCGGTCGTCCTCTTCTTATGTGGTGGCGGGGAAGCTCTGCATCGGGGTCATCACCAGCAAGCGCCGCGTTTGCTGCCGTGATGGGGTCATCCTGGTCCAAGAGGATGTGTCGGGGTCTTCTTCTGAAACGAGAAAGAGTGAGATTAGGATCGGGAGTGTAAGTTAGTGAGCTGGACACTAACGGGTTGGGATGGCGAGGAATTTTGTCATAGTACTTCAAGGCGAAGTCCTTGATGCACTTGACTATGGAAGGGAGTTTGGAGTCATGGTGGAGATCTACATTGCGAATGTACCATGGGGCGTCCACGGCTCTTCGCAGGAATCGGTTTTGGATAACTTGGAGGGAATTGATGTGTGAGTGTGCAGCGTGCGCAAAGACAACGCTAGCGTACGTCATGATTGGCCTGATGCACACTTTGTACAATGTCACCTTATTTCTAAGGGACATTGTACTCCACTTGCCTATGAGGCACGTCAGGCGACCCAGGACGAACGCTGCCCTGTCCCTGACACGCTTTATGTGTGGACCGAAGGTGAGTCTTCGGTCGAGTGTGACTCCGAGGTATTTTGTCTGATGGACCCAAGGGATGACGCGGCCCTGGAGGGTGATTTGGCCGAGTGAAGCTCGGTCAAGGCCTAGGGCGTGTGGAGCGCGGGGAGTTCGAAGTGGATGTTCCCGGGTAAAGTACATTGCTGCACTTTTCTCGGAATTCACCTCGATTCTCCATTTGTAGAACCAATCGCCGAGAGCAGTCACGGCGGTCTGAAGTGTGCGAGTTAAGAAACCTCGGTGTCGTTCTGAGAAGTAGAGGGCCGTGTCGTCTGCAAAGAGAGACAGCTCGACCCCCTCTGTGCGGGGGATGTCGTTAGTGTAAAGTGAGTATAATGTGGGAGAGAGAACTGAACCCTGAGGAACGCCTGCCCTTAGGGGGCGGGGGGACGAGAGAGTGCCTTCTACTCTGTAGCGAAAACTTCGGTCGGTCAAAAAGTCTCGCACTATCAGTACGAGGCTCTCCGGCACCCCGAGTTGGTACGGATTAGTAAGTTATTTTTTCAGATGTTCACCTCTCAAAATTTGTATTAATTAATACTTCATTATTTTTTCTACTAAGAAACAATTGTCAGCCTGTTTGGACAGAAAAAAATGTACTAATTTTATTGTTCCTGTTTTGGAAAATAGTAGGTTGACCCCGTGGCAGGGCACTGATGTCGTGTCATAATGTTGTGACCCCGCCGATGTAGGGCCGCGCTAGAAAGTAGTTGGGTTTTAGCCTGTACAAGTCATAACCACGCCGCGTTCACTATTTGGTTAGGGAGCCCACGATGCTAAATGTGTAGTCACTCGAGCGTCGTGGGGACCTATTGGACTTTGAAGATTGGACGGTAAGAAGAAAAAAAGGTTATATGAAGTTTTTCATTTCAGCGGTGGGGTGAGCATCTACAGGCATTCAAAATTTTGTAGGCGCTATATTTCAAAAAATCCTCCATATAATCGTCAGATTAAGAATCAGCACGATCAGGAATTTAGGCTGACCCGTCTGTATGAAAATCTGACGCGTTCGAGTATTACAAAATGAGAATAGTCAAAAATATTTTTTGCATTTTCAAAAAGCTGCCACGAGCTTACGTTACATCCGAATCGTCTGAATTTTAAATGGGAGCTTAGTTTAGGTTCACTTAACATCCCTTCTGAAAATCTGACGCGCTCGAGTTGTATTTAAAATTTTACCCCCACCCCCGCCAACCCCACCAACCAAACCGTCAGATTAATACATATTCGTTATCGAAGACACGTAGATATACATTGGCAATATCTGACGCGCTCGAGTAAATCCAAAAATCCCCTCTTGGGCTCCTCTACCACAGGTATGCATGAGGATTTCCCAACGTTAAAAAAATGTGTATCATTGACCTGAAGAATATTAAGACGATCGATAGATATTAATATTTCAAATACTACACCAAAGGGAAACAAGTATCGGTCGGTGTATAATTAATGTACATAACTACGATAGCGTATCAATTATTGTAATGATCCCACAGGATACACTAAGACTTAGTTTAACATAAACAAAAAATACCGAATATTAATAAAATTTTAATAACTAGATTTTTTTCTGCGACAATCTGCGAATCTTTATAAATTACTTGCTGTTGCACGCGACTTACCTATTACCTATGTTTCTTAAGTTAATTAGTCTATGATAGTGTTTAATTTTTTTTTCATTCTGTCGTATTTATGAGACTTTCTTTTTAAATAATTATTTTATTATTTAATAAAAGAAATCCTCGAATCCTACGGGCTAATAAGCGTTTAACAAACGTAATAAGAAGTGGAAACATACAGAATTATATTTCGAGCGATTATCGCCAAAGAGGGAAAAAGCCAAAAAGCCTACAAGTGCGCTGTAGACATATATTTTATTGTATTAATTTATTTAATATTCCTAGTTATTTTGTTAAATTAAACATTTATTATATTAAAGGCATTTATTGGGGCTGAAATAACTGGAAAAGTTTTAACACACCTTTTAATTACAATATGGGAAATACAAAATATGTCAAAAAAGCCAATTCAAAATATGTCAAAGCGGTTTGGTATTGACTGTTGACTCCTAATCAACTATTAATCTGTGGGCTGTATAATAAGATGACCACATGTTATAAATGTTGTTCTAACTGTGGTCTAACTTATCAACTAATCCACTGATCATGGTGAAATTTTGCATACAGTGATATAAAAAATGGACCTTTCACCTAGAAAAATACTGTTTCTGAGGGATAATGGAAATAAAAATCTAACGGCTGGAAAAACTGTAAAAGCAATGCAAATTAATTAAATATTGCTCATATATTTTGTCAGGCGTAATACTTTTTTAATAGAAGTGCCGATGAAGAGGAAAAAGGAGATTGTAAAAGAGGAAAATAAGTAAGTTTAAAAATAAATTTATGAAATCTTATTTACATTTATTAACTGAATTAAATTTATTTTATTTTTTAGGAAGCAAACACAGTATACAACAATCCATACATAAATATTGTATAATACATAAATTACTAAAAATTTTATTACTTTATATTTACTAAGCTTAAGTAATTTAGACTTAAGTTATTTGATCCCGTAGACAAATTGTTTTCCAGTAAAAATGTAAAAAAATTAACGCTCTCTGAGCTGCGATCTTTAACGCAATAAAGGCTCGTATGTTTTCAAAGTATTACAGGAAACTATTACGTGATGCATTCGTCTTCAGTGAAAGCCACGACTCAGCTGCGGTCAGTCAGCACCGCTGTCGTGAGTTGCCGATGTGATGAATTAAAAAATATATATTTAAAAAATAATAAAACGCGCGGGAACTTTTGAATTGTTTCGACGAGTGTTTTGTTCGAGAAATTTTGTTCGATTTTTTTTGGCGTTTTATGAAATTGTTGTTATTATTATTAATAGTAATAATAGGCAATTTGTTATTATTTTTTGACAAAAAAAATTCTCAAAAAGAGTGAAGGATTTACACGAAAACTTATAAAAGTGAGTGTTAAGTATATTTTTAAAAATATTTATTTACGTAGTAAGTATATAAAAAATTATTTGCATGACTGAGGGCCTCTTTCACAAACTATAAGTAAAGTGTTGATTAGTTACTTTTAGAAATCATTTTCTGTGATATTGAATTATGCACTCGGTTTACTGCATCATTCGATAGCCGATTTTTTTTAAATTATTTTCTATTTAATGTTTGGGACGTTTACCGTACAAACAAAGATATATAAGCTCCATTATCCCCGGTTACCGGTGACTTTAAATGACAGTTTGGCCTACTTGACATTTGTGAAAGAGGCGCTTAGGGATATTAGGAATCCTAAAACTCCGCGATGGCATTATATCTAAATGTACCTATACCTATATTATGTATTTCTATATTACTACTAAAATATTTTTATTGAGATAATAGCAATAGTAAACTGAGTAAACTAAATAATATTTTATTTAATTCTAAGTTATATATTATAAATTTACATCTTAAATATAAATATTTACAATATAAATAATCTTAATAAATTTAAATAATAATATAATATATCTTAATTTACAAATAAAGCTTCATTCCCCTTAGATCACATTACCTCGTTAAATAAAAATCTTAAATTATTTTTTAATTTTCAAAAAAAAATATTTCAAAATGTCAAGTCTGACGACAGCCTGCGGGTTTTTCGTGTCTTATAAACTATTCAAAATTTAAAAATAATTTAAAAAATGTGACCTGCTCATGGCCCAAATTTATCCAGTTAAATAAGTCAAAATTAGATAGGAACCTCCGAATTCGAGATACCCACATATAAACTCGTATAAACTTTTATTAAGACATCCTAAAAGTTGTTTCAAAACCTAAATTAAATGTAGCTCGCTCCAAAGCTCGCTAAGCTACTTTGAACTTGTGGTCCAGTCCAGTGCTGCCGTCAGAGGTCATATTGTTTTGGCATCAAACGTCGTCACTGGCACTGATCCGTACTTCCGTATCCGTACTAATTGTATAAATGCGAAAGTGTACTGATGTTTGTTACTCTTTCACGCAAAAACTACCGAATCTATCTCCATGAAATTTTGCATACACGTTGTCTGGGACACCAGAAAGGACATAGGATACCTTTCATCGTTCAACGCGGACGAAGTCGCGGGCACCAGCTAGTCCTTACTAATATTATAAATGTGAATGTGAGTTCGTTTGATGTTACGCTTTCACGCAAAAATTACTGAACCTATCACCATGAAATTTTGCATACACGTTGTCTGGGACACCAGAAAGGACATAGGGTACCTTTCATCGTTCAACGCGGACGAAATCGCGTGCAACAGCTAGTCCTTACTAATATTATAAATGTGAATGTGAGTTCGTTTGTTTGTTACGCTTTCACGCAAAAACTACTGAATCTATCACCATGAAATTTTGCATACACGTTGTCTGGGACACCAGAAAGGACATAGGGTACCTTTCATCGTTCAACGCGGACGAAGTCGCGGGCACCAACTAGTAATTTATAAATACGAAAGTTTGTATGAATGTATGAATGTTTGTTACTCTTTCACGCAAAAACTACCGAGCTTATCACTATGAAATTTTGCATACACGTTGTCTGGAACACCAGAAAGGACATAGGGTACCTTTCATCGTTCAACGCGGACGAAGTCGCGGGCACCAGCTAGTTATTAGTAAATCTTATATTTCAGACATTGCGGTAGTGGTGACGAGAACAGAAGACGTAGTCTTCACAAATTTATATTCAAACCCCATCTGGGTCTGTTAAAAAATTCTTCTATCAGCCTCTTTGTTAAAAATACACATAATATGTAGGGATATAAAAATAATATTAAAATGGAGACAGTGTGCGCAGAGGATGTAAATAAAAAAAAAAAACTTAATTTTAGGATTCATCACCAAGTAACCCACGAATAAGTTGAAAAGAACAAAATGGATTCCAAATGTGCATCGTCAGACAAAATGGAGAGTCACCAGTGAGTAGTTTTAAAATACAATCTGTAGTCTAAGTTAACAAAAGCTTAAAAATCTACATAATTAAATTAATTTTGTTGAAATTGGCTAATGAACTTAGCCAATATATATATTTTTTTGGTGTGCAAACTCAAAAGAAGTCACGTACACTAGCTAGTAGAACTAGTGTACGCAAACTGATCGAAATTCGATAATGGTGGGGAAAATGGAATTATATCGATGGAAAATGGAAAAACATTTATATCGATACCTTAATTCGCAAAACGAATAACTCCACTTTTGGATTTTTGGTTGAAAATGACTTTTTCATACTGGAGAAACATAATGGCAATTAGAATTTAATTTTTAAAAGGTCTATCGGTTAATACGAGTCATAATTTCCAATGTAAAATTGTCTTTTTTCTTTTCTCGTATCATACAAAAAAAAAAAAAATTATAACGTCTTTAGTCTCCCCTGTAAAGTTTGCCTCAGAGGAGTTATTTGGTTTGCGAATTAAGGTATCGATATATTACTTAGTTTGTGACATTTTAAAAGTAAAGAAAACACTCCAACGATGACGAACAAACAAAACGTTGGGCGACAAAACATCAACCTGAACGCCATTGTATTGTTGAATACCATAGTTGTCATAACGTTTGTGTAGATTCTAGGAACAGATTTAGTACTTCGTAGATACAATTTATAAATCCATGCTTCCATTCATACTAATATTATAAATCTGCCTGTCTCAACGCCTCTTTCACAAACTACATGTAAAGTAATTTTTTTTTTATGTTAGATCCACTTGATGGTAGGTGGCTACCGTCGCCTATAACACAAGCAACGCCATAAGTGCTACAAGTGCGCTGCCGACCATAGAAGGATTAAGGATAAGGGATAAGGGAGGGGTGGGGTAATGGGCTCTGGCATCCCTTACTCACTCACCGAAACACAACAGCACATAATTCTATTATTTCACGGTGGTATTCTGTAAGGTGGTGGATAAATACATTATAAATGAAAGTGACGACTGTAACAGAAAACATAATATAATGAAATTTTCTCGATAGCAAAAAATCACCAAGTGAGCTCTCATTTCCATCGATTTTAGTTTTATTTTCAAAATGACACACATTACAAAGCTAAAAGTGTATCAGTAATTTCACTTCACGTATTATCTAAGGCTTTATGTATCAATTTTTCATTTGACATTGTAGTTTACGAATAATTAATATTTAATACTTTTGGCACTTATGACATTTTTATTCAGCGAGTTGCGCTATCTTCCGTCGCATGTTGTGCGTAGTTCTACGTATTTTGTGTCACTGTCATGTCCAAGGGGCCACGCGGGTGAAATTACTAATTTTGTTTGCTCTATACCCACTCTTAAACCCTATTTATATACCCATAATATTAAAAATCGAGTGAAACGATAGACTGTTCGTCCATAACAGACGAGAGATTAAGCATAAAGTTGCACTTTCAACCCTATGGTATGGCTTAGATCGAGGGATCTAGTATCTAAGAATGTATCCTTAGATCGTAGGAGCCACTTATCAAGTTTAGTTATATGTTAAGCATTCGTCTCTATCTGTATATTCGAATATTTCCAGTTCCAGCGGACTAGTTGAAAAAAAAAAAAACCAACAAACCTACAAATAAATACAAATTTTCAGAATACACTGCGAAAACATGAACGGGAATGATCCGTCGGTTCCAAATTTGAACGAGATTCATCAAGACCTGAAGGATTCTGTTGACACAATTGCCGGGTTCTACGACGATGCAATTATATTAGTCACCGGCGGGACAGGTTTCGTTGGGAAGGCTTTACTGGAGAAACTTTTAAGGAGCTGTCCAGGAATAGAGACGATTTATGTCCTCATGCGACCAAAGAGAGGTTTAACTGTACAACAAAGGTATAAGGAGTTATTGAAAAATCAGGTATGTACAATTCACGACTGTACGTTTGCCATTATCTCAACTTTGCAGAAGGTGGCTGGAAGAGGTAAGGGAAGGTAAGGTCAAGGGAGGTATTTTTTTGTAACTTAACTCGTCTATAAACAAAAGCAACTCAGGATATGATGCAACTGGCTTGTTAGACTTAATCCTAAAGGATAAGGGTGAGAAGGCCACATCAGTACTGAAGGTTATACCGTCAACTCTTTGACAACATGTTTGGTCTAGTGAGTGGCCAGTAACCCTAGCTGTTAACCAAACGGTCGCGGGTTCGAATCCCGCTAGGGGCAAATGTTTATGTGGTAACAATTACCTTTGTACCTTAGTCATAGATGTTTTTGTATTATAATATGTATGTATTTACAAAAATTTTTGTATTTATAATATGTAGGTTCGCTGCTTACAAGTTAAAGGGCCACAAATCAAAATCACACTTTTTACAGGAGAGCTAATCGAAAATAAATAAATTATTTTTGTCTATTTTTTCTTATTAGATATACTCATATTATGCATATTATACATCGTTAGAAGCGTATTTTTAAGTGGTTTTAGATACTTTTATAATAAACTGAATACTAGAAGAGATATAAGCATATAAGTTACTTTTGAATATATAAAAAATGATCAAAATATACTAAATGTGGAATAAAACAACCATGTATTTTTGCAACATACAATATGAAGAATTGTGATTTTTGTATTTTTGCAATAAAAACATTTTGAATTTTTTTTGTTTTATGACCCTTTAGTTTTTAAGCAGCATATCAACTGTTTTGTATCCATATTAAAAACATTAGTTGCTTATTGTGGTGTGGAATATGTGAATAAAAAAAACTATTGATCGACTGAGGTACTTCCAATCCACTCTTGGATGTTCAGCAACCACGACTTCTTCCTTCGCCAAGCGAAGGAGCGAAGAAGAATAGTTTTTAAGCTATGATATATTTCAGATATTTGATCGGCTCCGAGCACGTTGGCCAGAGCGATTGAGCAAACTGTTTGCAATAGCTGGCGACGTAGCAGAGCCTAATATGGGTATAAGTCCTGAACAGCTCTCTCTGCTGGCTTCCGTCACCGTAGTGTTTCATTCGGCAGCCACTGTGCGCTTTACCGATCCACTACATATATCTGCGACGCTGAATGTCCAGGGGACAGCTTCGATGATGACTCTTGCTCGAAATATGCCGGCTTTGAAGGTAGTTATAAAGCTTCCGGTCCATTACAACCAAATCCCAAATTGCCTGTTTCCCATTTGGCCTGAAATGCAAATTACCTTTCCCATTACAACCAAATCCCAAATTGCTTGTTTCCCATTTCGTCTGAAATGCAAATTACCTTTGCCATTACAACCAAATCCCAAATTGCCTGTTTCCCATTTGGCCTGAAATGCAAATTACCTTTCCCATTACAACCAAATCCCAAATTGCCTGTTTCCCATTTGGCCTGAAATGCAAATTACCTTTCCCATTACAACCAAATCCCAAATTGCCTGTTTCCCATTTGGCCTGAAATGCAAATTACCTTTCCCATTACAACCAAATCCCAAATTGTTTCCCATTTCGCCTGAAATGCAAATTACCTTTCCCATTACAACCAAATCCCAAATTGCCTGTTTCCCATTTCGCCTGAAATGCAATTTACCTTTCCCATTACAACCAAATCCCAAATTGCCTGATTCCCATTTTGACTGAAATCCGAGTAAGATTGAAAATTGACAATATTATTAGATATTAATGCATGTTTATCCATCATCTACCATATATTAAAAAAAAGATCTCATTATCTGCTTATTAAAATATTATTATAGGATTGTTTAACTTATTACAGGAAACAAATCATTCATACCTCATCTTGAGAACTTTTCAATGAATGTTATCGGATTAAGTATATACAGATATCTAGATCTATGGATTTCGCACGCAAGTTTATGGATCATTCAAAGTTATACCTATACATAGAGCACGAACTCTTTTCATATGTCATTTAAAACCAACCAAACATCTGTCATTTAAAGAAAATTTAACTTTACGTTAACGCATTGGAGTTTAAAATCAATAGTAGAATTTGGTGGTTACCTTTTGCCACTGAGGCGCGAAGGCAAGACTCTGGCATGATTCTGTTTTTGGCGCACTTTTTATGTGCCGCTTTGGCATTTGTGACGCAAATTCCATAGTTGTTCAATGCCTGTACCGTAATTCGAGTTAAAGCGAGAACAGTTCGGGAAAGTTCGGGAAACCAGATGGGATAAGGGAAGAGATTCACTCACCGAAACATATACTTTTTATGTACAAGATCGTCAGACAGGTTGATGGTACCGAAGTAACAGTATACCAGATTTCACATCAATCGAACCCGTAGAAGTTAGTGAAATCCGTTTTAACTATGAATTGGGCTGATAATCTTTAAACGCCTACACAGATCTTTATAAATTAGCTAAGAACTAAGAACCAGGGGCCCTAGCTAAGAGCAAACCAATACAAACGGGAGCGTTGCGTATTTACGAAACGATAGAAAATAAAGCCCAGTAATTGATTAAAATTTTATGTGGACGTCACAACAACCAATCACTGGGCTTTATTTTCTATCGTTTCGTAAATACGCAACGCTCCCGTTTATATTGGTTTGCTCTTAGCTAGGGCCCCAGATCCATCCTTTTGGATCGAGCTATGACACACAGATGAAACTTTAACATTTCGTTTTTGCGTCGAGCGCCTAACTCGTAATTTTTTTTTAGAAAAAGCAACTCAATAAATTAAAATAAACATTATACAAGTAGAGGACCTTGTCGCGGATATCCGGCACTGGCGAAATGGACTTTATCCGACAATTATGAAAATAGTTGTCGGATAAATCCGACTCTGGCGGCTAAATGGTTTAAATATTTTCAGGCCCTCGTACATGTCTCGACAGCGTACAGCAACGCCCCGCGACCCTTAATCGAAGAACAGGTATACCCCCCTCCATACGATCCTGACAACATCATCAAATGCGCTAAAATGCTGCCCCCAGAGACGGTTGACGTTTTAGCTGCTTCTTTACAAGTGAGTACATTAGCTTATTATGAGTAGTTTCATTATTAAATAGGATTATATAGTCTATGATGACAGTCTATGTGTTCCTAACAGATTTCTCAGGAGGAGACGGATATTTCAGATGTTTTTATTTTTTAAGATCGACAAAGAGGTTGATGGTCTACTTGATGGTAGGTGACTACCATCGCCTATAAGTAACACAATCAACGAATTGCGTGGGATACCACTTCGGCCAGATAGGCCTAGTGCGAGTTTCACTCGATCAAACGCGTTGAAGGCGTAAACGTCAATTTGTATGGGAATGAAGCAGCGCCACCTAGTGGCTAACGTGTAGATCTGCTTCATTTCCATACAAATTGACGCACTAGTCCCTCTGGGCCCTGGGGCCCTAGACAAAGTGCCATTTTAAAAACGATAACGAAGTTCGATAGAATAAATGTATGGGAAGTATCACGTGATTTAGCGAAGGTATATGTCAATCCCATACATTTTTATTTAGCGAATCGAATCGAATGCGAATCGAATGCACTTTGTCTAGGGCCCCAGATCGCGAAATGGCGTTACAGAATCAGGGCCCTGCTTAATTACAGAATCAGAATTTAATTACAAAGCTTAATTGTTACAGAATCAGGGCCCAGATGTGACAATTTAAGAAATTGACGCCATTTCGCGATTCCTTGAAGTAAGGAATCGCGAAATTGCGTTACAGAATCAGGGTCCTGATAGGTATCGCTGGAAGTGCAGAGAGAGTCTTGTGGGAGAGGCTTATATCCAAAAGTGATGAGACATAGGTTTATGATACAATAGTTAAGTTCGTTAAACCTAGCTACAAGTGCTGGCGTACCTCCACTTTCGGGTACGCCGAGATTCTGCCAGGGAGCTTAGCTCTCCCCGCGCTAGATAGCCGTGGCGTAAAAAAATTAAATTACTTTTTGTCTATTTTTTTCTTATTATATATATATATATCAAATATATGCATATTATATATAGTTAGAAGCGTATTTTTAAGTAGCATTAAATGTTTTAGTACTTTTATAATAAATTGAATACTAGAAGAGATATAAGCATATAAGTTACTTTTGAATATATAAAAAATGATCAAAATATACTAAATAATCTTTTTGGAATAAAACAACAATAAATCTTTTTGCAACATGCAATATGAAGGATTGTGATTGTAGGTATTTTTGCAATATTTTTTTTTTTTGGATATTTTTGTTTTATAGCCCTTTAGTTTTTAAGCAGCGATTTTATATTTTCAGGGCGAACATCCCAACACATACACTTTGACCAAAGCCATGGCCGAGTCAATAGTTTATGCGAATAAGGACCTACCTGTCTGCATTGTAAGACCTTCAATAGGTAAGCGCATAAGAACCTCATGATATTATGGTATATTTTTAAATGCATGGATGCAATTTCTAGAATATTATTTATTAATAATAATAATAATAATAATAATAACTTTATTTCAGACAAATGTCCATAGCTTTAAAAATTTACAAACTAAAATACTCGTATAATGTTAAAATAGACATATTTACATATTATACAAAAATTAATTTTTATTAAGGGTGATATGCGATGTCACCCAATGTTTAAATATTGGGCAGTCCACCTTCCCAGAAATCACATTCAACAGCGTGTCTGTGCTGCCTTGCACCCTAGTCATCAGGGATGCTATTCTCATTCTTAATATAGCATAATAATCTGCAACTCTTGCATTGGCAAACATCCCTGATGCACTACAGTAGCGCGGCAGCCCCAGAAACACTGAAGGCATTGTTGTACTGGACGCGTAGGGCATTAAACGATTTGTGAGTGTAGTTAACCCATAGGCTGCATGTATAAAAAGACTGACAATATGTCTTAAATAATGTTATTTTAAGCCACTTTCCAACTCGAGCGGCGTACCAATTCCATACTACGTAATTCCATGATTACTCATTAGGTATTGGTCGTAGCAATACATGAAAAAATATGACTTTTCTGAGACATAATATGAAGGTTTACATCGAAACAAAAAACTGAAATTTATTTTATATCTAGTATAATTAATTTCTAAAATGTGCAGAATTTGTCACATTTTCTCTGGTTGAGATCTCGTAATTTTTGACTGAAAGCCAAAATAGTGTACATTAAAAATTGGGATGTCAATAGTTACTATCTATAAAGGTTTTTCTAAAATATTGGAATTGCTGGCGTATGTTTCGCTAGTTGGATAAGTGCGCGAATGCGTTGCTTCGCATTCTGTCTTAGGTTATTAGCATTATAGTAAGTTGAGACAACAAATTCTCCCAAATACCTATTACTGAGTTCCCACGCTCGTCTAGCGCCACCTTAACGTCACTAGAACAACGCGCAAACCTGCGGGCCATCATATTACATCTCACTGCCAAAGCCCTACGTTCTCTCGTAATTTTTACGTGACTTTTAGATGACGATGACGTAATTTTTAGAAAATCTTTGAATGCAGTATTACTAACTTTTAAAAATAACATAAAGTATTCTTTCAGCAAAATATCCCATCTACGATATTTAAGGTATTTTCCCTTCATGTCGCATAGTCTTGGGACACCCTGTATACTATAGTCACTATGGCATTTGGTAGATGGCAAACCCATCTCTAATCAATACTAATAATAAATCTGTAAGGGTTGGTCATGGAGTAAGTTACTTTGTTTTCAGAGATATCGTGTTTATGGGCTCTGTTCATTATACTGAAACTAAATTGACCATTTTTACAAATTTTTCCTGTACGTATGTATGTTCTTCCATAACTCTTAAACTCCATAACTGATTTTCATGAAACTTGGTATATAAACATTTAGACGTACGGGACACAGGATAGGCTACTTTTTTCTTTTTCAACGCGGACGAAGTCGCGGGCGTCAGCTAGTAAAAAATATATAATAAAAAAATACATAATAATTTATGTCGATCAGCAAGGTCGCATAATTTACTGCGTGGAATATGAATTGAAAATCGATACTTCATGGTTTCTTTATGAGTCTACGGGCACTGGGTAAATTGACATGTGTTCTGATATGACGTGCGTCAATTCAAGTCCTTTTAAACTTTGTAGTCTGATTTTATTTATGATATATGTATATAGGTTTTGGCCGCGACTTCATCCGCGTACCTCGGAAACAGTACTTTTACTACAGTCAATAGAGGAGCCGGTTACACTTATCCATAATGCACTAAATTAATATAGGTTCAGTATCACGTACTTACCATAAATGCAAAAAAACCTTACAATTTAGGCGGGCGGAAGTGCCGCCATTTTGACAAAAACAGTTTCGGCCTATATCTCCATAACCGTGCACTTGAAGTCCAAAATGGTAATAACCTTTATTGTAGATAAATAAATTTCCTATCTTTCTTGTCCAATAATTTTTTTCTATCACTTACGATTTAAGACTTATTCGACTTTTACGATTTCTTTATGGCCATTAAACGAATAAGTCGTAAACGGTAAGTGATAGAAAAAAGTAATTGAACAAGAAAGCGTGAAAATCGTGCAGTACTCGTAGTTTTTGAATTTATCGCGAACAGACAGAAGGACGCGGTGGAGGACTTTGTTTTATAAGTAATATGTAAGGATTATTTCACAGTGGTCTTCTCTATGTGAGTGGTTTAAGACTATTACTGCTGAACGCAGTATTCCTTGCCACTACTCATTCCTTAAGAATATTTGTATGATTTTTTAGTAACTGCTGCCCACCAAGAGCCTTTCCCTGGGTGGATCGACAACATCTATGGAGTCACAGGTAACTTTATTGTAATCTATACCTAAGTTATTGTAACTTATAATTATTAAGTTTTGAACTTTACATTATTGAGTTATTGAAATTTTTATTATTGAAAATTATTGAAATTTATATTGTTGAAAATTATTGAAATTGATATTGTTGTCAGTAAAGTACATTATTGGGTTATTGAAATTTTCATTATTGAATATTATTGAAATTATCATTATTGAATATTTTTTGAAATATATATTTTTGAAAATTATTGAAATTTATATTGTTGAAAATAATTGAAATTTATATTATAGAAAATAATTGAAATTAATAATGTTGAAAGTTATTGAAATTGATATTATTGTCAGCATACTTGTTGAAATGTTCATGAATGAAACCTTGAAATTTATATGACTGAAAGTCATTGAATTTTATACTATTGAAATTTACTGAATATATAGATATTATTAAGTTATTGAGATTTTTAAAATTGAAAGTTATTGAAATTTATATTATTGAATATTATTGAAATTTATATACATATTTCCTACTCACTGTATTAATAATAAAAAATACCCTAGGAGAATGTAGCTAGGATAAAATAGACTAAGCGTCTATTTCACGAACGTCAATTAGGCTAAACCGTCACTTAAAAGTCACCTGTCACCAGGAATAATTTAGCTGATATACCTTTGTTTTTGTACGATAAACGTCTCAAACATAATAAAAAAAATCGCCTATCGAATGATGCAGTAAACCGAGTGCATAATTCAATAAAACAGAAAACGATTTCTAAAAGTAACTAATCAACACTTTACTTTTAGTTCGTGAAAGAGGCCCTAAGATATGCTTCTAGGATTCCCATAGTACGGACAGTAAAATAGTACATTGAAATTTAATTACTTTCAAATTAATTTAATTAATTTCAAATGAATTTAATTAATTTTTAATTAATTTCAAATTAATTTCAAATTAATTTAATTAATTTAAAAATTTTAAATCATTGTGTTCGCAGGTATTATTATGGAGATATCTCGCGGCACATATCGCTCAGGTTATTGCCGAGAGAGATATGTCGTGGATCTAGTGCCGGTCGACCTGGTGGTCAATTCCTGTATCCTCGCCGCTTGGAGACAGGGAGTTAATGAGTAAGTTTGATTTGCTTATGTTTTTTGTATGTAGTTTGGACAAAAGACCTAAAGGGCTACGCAGGAAGCGGCTGGACGCTAAAAACTGAAGAGCGTTCGTGGTAGCTAACCTAGGGAGAGGCCTACATCAAGCAGTGGAGAGACACAGTCTAATGATGATAATGGTTTTTGTTATATTGAGATAACAAAAAACCAATATATACTAGCTGTACGTGCGATTACTTTATAAAATACTAGTTGGCGCCCGTGACTTCGACCGCGTTGAAAAAAAAATTAGCCTAGACTTCGTCCGCGTTGAAAATAAAAAGTAGCCTATTATCCTATGTCCTGTACGTCTAAATGTTTATCTACCGAGTTTCATGAAAATCACTTAATTTTTTAAGAGTTATGGACGAACATACAGTATATATTGTATTCTTTTTTCATTGATCAAAAAGGTAAACAAAAAATTCACGATATAGAACTAAACAAACAATACGAACAAATTCTAAATGAGTTAATCTGAGTCAACTCTCTTTGATAATGCCTAATGTACAAATTCCATCTTTAAAACAGTCCAGTGACCATGGCGACGCTATATTTGTTTACGTTTTTGATCAATAGAAAAAAAATAGATCATACATACAATATCTACACTTACAGATTTATTATTAGTAAGTATTGATAGCCTATGCTACTCCCTGACAATGTAGCTTTCTATATATGTGAAAAAAATTTAAAATCTGCAAAGTAGGTTTTGAGTTTATTCATTACAAACATAATATTACAATAATAAAAATTTCTCTTTTTAATATTCAACGCGGACGAAGTCGCGGGCGCCAGTTGATGTTCATCTAAATATCTAACTGATTACTCAAACTATTTTTTAACTGCAGACCCGGCCATTGTCCAGTTTACAACGTGACTTCCGGTTCAATAAATCCACTGCAATGGGGACAATTCACGAAACTATGTCTGAAATGGGCCCGAGAGAATCCCTCCAAGTGAGTAACACACACACACACACACACACACACACACACACACACACACACACACACACACACACACACACAAAACGCACGCACACACGCACGCCCACTCATACACATAATATATTATTTTTATTCTTGTTTTGATTTCTCTGTCTGTACAGAAAAAAACGACTGTGGCCAAAATGAAAAAAGAACAACAATCCAAAATAAATTTATTAAAATTAACTCATAAAAATTAAACTGTGGCAAAACAACACATATTTTTTCTGTGGTAAACCAACAATTGTGCCAAAACAACAAGCCAATATAAGTAAGAGCACAATTTAAAATTTACAACAAATTTTATTTCTTTTTTTTCTTGTATAAAATTTTGGTTACTGGCTTTTATGGAAGAGCGAAGGCTCTTGGCACATGCTCCCCCTTAAAAGGAGTCTTCGACACATTTTTGTAGTAAAAAACGACTTTTTTGACAGTAACTAAATGAACATTTCTTTTATTTTTTTATTTTTTAACACGTTGAGCCGAAATGCTGAACTTACCTAGATGCTGAACTTACCGAAATAATAAAAATACCATTGAATGTATTTATTATTCGTACATTATTGTAAGGCACCACCGCGCGACGTCTCTTAACGTCCACATCACAATAGACCGCTTCACGCGACGTCGCGTTATGTGGGCAGCTGACGTGTTAAAAGTGATCACATCGGACTATAACAAAGTCTACACAACTTCTACTTCTTTGTATCGTAGGTACATATTTTGACAAAGACCTCTATGTTCGCAGATATGTGATGTGGTATCCCAATTTCTCTTTTACGGAGTCTCGTTTCGTGAATACGTTTTGGGAAGTGTGCTGTCACTTCTTGCCTGCTTTCCTCTATGACATACTGCTCAGGGCTCAAGGGAGGAAGGCTATGTAAGTAAACTAAATTCATAACATTCTGAGGGCCTATAGCTTGTTTTTTAATCTCAGAGACAAAAATGACATTAGATGTGATATGCATTACATACATTACATTATATCATTATATGCAAACTTGACATTTGCATGTGTCATTTTTGTCTGAGATTAAAAAACAGACTTTAGTGCGAGTTTTACTCTATTAAACTCGTCGAACGCGTAAATGTCAATTTGTCTGTTCGCGATAAACTCAAAAACTACTGCACCGATTTTCATGCTGTTTTCACCAATGGATAGAGTGGTTCTCGAGGAAGGTTTTAGTATATAATTTACAGTTACGCGGGCGAAGTCGCGGGCAGCAGCTAGTAATGATATAAAATAATTACAGAATGATGAAGTTGGCTCGTCGCTTCAAAATTCAAGCCATAAGCGGCGAATATTTCGCAAACCACGAATGGCAGTTTGGCGTCTCTGAACTGAGTGTATTGCACCAAGAAGCCTTAGAGGCTAAGGACGCCCACGTGTTTCCACATTGGCCTGCAGGCTACGACTGGGACAACTACATAGGTTCATATATGTTGGGGATAAGAAAGTTCATTTTGAAAGATTCAGCCGAATCTCTGCCCCAGGCAAGGACTAAATTGCGAAGGTAAGGAATACACAGTCCAGTCTAAAGGGCAAAATCGTCTCTTTTCGTCTTCCTTATAATGAGAAAGTCTCTTTCAAAATGATTTCTCATTTTGATACCCATAGTGTATTGCTGTAAACGTGTAGTGCAGCACTTTTTAAATTATTTCAAAATATTGACGAAGTTACAAGCAGTTAAAGTTTTAATAATTACATGGGGTTTCACAACAACCGACATATGCGTGACGTCACGAGGCGTCCGTGGCCGCTTCACTGCGGCTGCGGCACAGTGCAATTTCGCAGGACGCAGCAGACGGCATGTGCCGCGACGACAGACGGCATTACTTTGCAATTGGCAATACGGCATCACTTTTATGAGACTGATTCCGACATACGACTGCAATTGCCGTGCGACAGGACGTGGAAAATGTCGGCAATTGCAGTCATTCATACAAGTGAATACTGCAAAGTAATGCCCTCTGTCGTCGCGGCACATGTCGTCGCTGTCTGCCGCGTTCTGCGGAATTGCACCTGTAGCTGGGCGACTGGTGACGTCACGGATCAACTATTGCGCTCTTAATTTAAAACCTTGTAAATTTCTAATTATTTCAGATATTAAAAAAACTCCGTTGTTAATATATTTTTAAATACAATTCAAGACATGAGTGGATGAAGGTGGTATGTCGCATAATTCCAATTCTGAATAAATCGAGGTTAAAGTTTTACTTTTAATTTTTGAGACAAGTCACCATGGAACTGATTTTTGTACTAATTTATGATGCAAAGTTGTGTAAACAACCTAAAATATTAATAGTATGATAGCAATTAAACACTTCTATTATTTAATTTTAAAAAAAAGTGAACATAGCACCCTCTTCCATTAATAAAAGTAAACTTTTCTGCACAGTTTGCTTTTTAAAATTAACTGTACATAACACTTTTTTCAACTTTTTATTTTTCAAAAATGTCCTATATACATCGACGATCTTAAGGTCTGTAATCATTCATATGGACATATTACCTTCATCAATGCAAAAAAACGAACAAACCCAAAAATGCGACATAACACATTCATCCATTCACGTCTTCAATTTATTTCTACTATATTCCTTTTCCCGTTGTCTTAGGTATTAATTAGGTAATAGCTAAATTGTTCCGAAAATTGCCCAGGCATAATTTACTCACTCACCGAAACTCCATACTCATCGTGTTATTTCACGGTGGTCCTCTGTAAAAGGATACCTGCCACTTTGTATTTGTAAATTTGTAATAATTTAATTGTATTATTAATTGTAATAATTGTAATAATTGTAATAATTGTAAGAATTGTAATAATTGTAATAATTGTAATAATTGTAATAATTGTAATAATTGTAATAATTGTAATAATTGTAATAATTGTAATAATTGTAATAATAATAATAAAATAAAATTGTAAATAGCACTAATGTACTAATGTAAGTACACATTTGTACTAAACGACGACACGTTTGGTCTAGTGGCTAGTAACCCTACCTATGAACCAAAAGGTCACGGGTTCATATCCCGGTGTGATGGTGCTGTGCAGAATGTGTAAAGATATTTATTTATTTATTGACACTGAAAGTTGGATTTGCTAAGATTCAAAATCAAATCAAAATCAAAATATTTATTTATCAATTAGGTTTCTACAAGAAACTCTTATGATCGTCATTATTAATTTAAATTTACCAGGGTTTCGGAAAAAAGCCAAGATGACGATCCTGAGAAGAAACCCCGAAAGAAACTCAGGATACTATTCTTTTTGTCATCATTAAAATATAAAATAACACAATACACTTAATTTTAACAAAATTAAAGTTTGTATATATATATACAATTACAGTTTTTAATACTAAACATAGTACGAGCTCCGAATCGCTTAAATCCAGGCTTCTTTGTCGTTTAAATAATCAGTGATTTTATAATAGCCTTTCGAGAGGAGTTTAGTTTTAATGACACATTTAAATTTATTTATAGATAACGCTCTGATTATTTGAGGTAGTTTATTATAAAACCGTACACTTTGACCCATAAAAGAATTACTTATCTTGTGGAGTCGCGTTTTATCGAATCTGAGACCCAAATAATGTGCTTGCTATTGTGCCTAAAATTAAAATTTATTTTTATTTTTCAGATTATATTGGGTGCACAAATTATTTCAAGCCGCGACTGGATATTACATCTTCAGAATGCTTGCCGGTCGTTTGCGATAAAAAATTTAATTTGCCTTATAATATATTAAAATGTACATAAGTAAATTTTAAGAACACTAAGTTAATACATACAGGGTGGTGTGTTATAATTCATTCGGCGTTCTCATCAAACTACTACAACATGGAATCCGCGTGCCATACAAAACATTACGAACTTTATGAAACATTCAAAAGCAACATAAGCGTAGAGCATCTACTCTGTCGTCTGTCATTTAAAACCAACCAAGCATCTGTCGTTAAAGAAAATGCGACTTTACTTCAACGCATTAGAGTTTAAAATGAATTGTAGAAGTTGGTCGTTACTGCCTTTTACCATTCCATGACGAACCTGTCGTTTAAAGAAAATGCGACTTTACGTCAACGCATTGGAGTTTAAAATGAATAGTAGAAGTTGGTCGTTACTACCTTTCACCATTAACTCGCCATGATTCCATGACGAACGTCTGTCGTTTAAAGAAAATGCGACTTTTACGTCAACGCATTGGAGTTTAAAATGAATAGTAGAAGTTGGTCGTTACTACCTTTCACCATTAACTCGCCATGATTCCATGACGAACGTCTGTCGTTTAAAGAAAATGCGACTTTACTTCAACGCATTGGTGTTTAAAATGAATAGTAGAAGTTGGTCGTTACTACCTTTCACCATTGACTCCGCCATTATTCCTTTTTGGGCGTACTTTTTATGTGCGGCTTTGGCATTTGTCACGCAAATTCCATACTTGTAGTATTCGATGGGCGTTCTTTTATATCATATGAGGTCGCAGCAATAATAATTGAATTAAAACGTATGGAATGGAAATATTTATAAAAATGACATAATTTACAAAGCTTGTGTCTGTCTACATGTCGCAGGGTTATTTTAAAAAATAAAATCAAAATTAAAATAAAATTCTATTATTTCAAGCTTCTAATATGGCTCAGATTAAATGTATTAAATTTAAGGAAAGAACGAACAATATTTTATTTAATAATAACATTGTTTTCGTGTAGATATAACTACAAATTAGCAATGGGTCCCACACACTAGGCGTGTGATTTATTTATTTGTAATTAGCGACCCGCTTCGCCCGGGGTGCATTTTTTTTTACGTAACAACCTTCCCTGATTATCCCTCTATCCATGAGTGAAGACAGAATTAAAATCGGTTCAGCCGTTCTCGAGTTTTCGCTTAGCAAAACATTTAAAGATTCATTTTTATTTATAACTAGCTGCTGCCCGTGACTTCGCCCGCGTAACTTTGTAAATTATATACTAAAACCTTCCTCGAGAACCACTCTATACATTGGTGAAAACAGTATGAAAATGGGTGCAGTAGTTTTTGAGTTAATCACGAACAGAAAGACAGACAGATGCGGCGGAGGACCTTGTTTTATATGTAAGGAAGATTAAAAATAATTAAAATTTTAAATTATTTTACACTGAAAATAATTACTAAATTGAAGATTTATTGTCATTTTAAGATGAATCGGTTATATTTTTTTTTTAATTATATTATTTTAAATTAGAAGATACATGGAGTGCTTTAAATGTTATAAAATTTTCATCCTTACATCTGTCTGTTCGCGACAAACTCAAAAACTACTGCATCGATTTTCAAGCTGTTTTCACCAATGGATAGAGTGGTTCTCGAGAAAGGTTTTAGTATATAATTACAAGGTTACACAGGCGAAGTCGCGGGCAGCAGCTAGTTGATAATAAAGTTCATATAGTAGTTAAAATCTATGATATTATAATTGTGATCAGTTATTTCAAAAATGGAAAAATGTAAATATTTGCATCGAAAACGGACCAATAATGGTCTAAAGACCTTGAACATCTTGTGAAATTATCAAAATGTCACTGCGTTATAATATCACTTTGTGAAATCGTGCGAATTGGTCGACATTTTATAATATGACAGGTTTTACAATAATCCTGCGACATCTATAAAACTGACTGATGACACGGCAATACAGGTTCGAATCGAGGTCTAGCTTGTACTTCTGATTTTGTTTTTTATATAGACATAGACATATACGTCTGTCTCTGTCTATTTATTGACAACTAAGAAATATTTTAATATACAACAAAATTTGAATAAAATACATAAGTATATTATATGCACATGTAAAAACACAGTTTTTCATTTGGATCCCTTTACAACTAACGCTACAGCTATGGAGGTCGGGCGCCTAGCCAAGATGCAAACGCTTCGTTGCGTACTTCGGAAACGAAGAGAGAACGCTAAGTGAAAATTTTGTGATTGGAATAACCAACATTTTTTTAAGAGCTGGTACACACTAGGCGTTTTGAAGCGAGCGCTTTGCTAACGCGCGGGTTTAGAACTATGAAGTTCATAGTCTGTTTTTTAATCTCAGAGACAAAAATGACACATGAATTCATAGTTTACAAAGCGCGCGCTTTAAAACGCCTAGTGTGTACCAGCTATTAGCGTTCTCTTCGTTTCCTTTGTACGCAACGAAGCGTTTGAATATTGGCTAGGGGCTCAGGATTTAAGAGATCCGTTGACGAATGAAAGTTACCGAAATAACCCGGAGGATTAGTAAGTTCGAATGGTAATGGCAATGACATATAAATAGTACGGAGAGCCTTGGGTCGCTAGGGCCGGAAGTGAGGCCAAGTGGCGGGGATGTTCCGGTCTTTTTGGACAACTAGCGCGTTCGAAATGTTATATAGCCTAAAGCCTTTCTGAATGGAATATCCAACACAAAAATAATTTTTCAATTCGAACCAGTAGTTCCTGAGATTAACGTGTTCAATCAAACAAACAAACTCCTCAGCTTTATTAGTATAGATTATAGGGGAGGCCTATGTCCAACAATGGACGTCCTACATCTGAGATAAATACACAATGCATACTTAGCTATTATGATTCCGTGGACACAGAGACACGCCTAAAGTCCTAAAGTCCAACTTAAAAGATAGGATAGTTTTTATTTTGAACCCAGGCGAAGCGGGGAGCGGGCCACTAGTATATAAGGGTCAGCGCCGACGGACGGAGTGGCGGCGAAGAGCAGTTACAGGTCGCAAAGCCCACTGAGCGCGCGTCACCGCGAAACTGCTCTCGCCAGCTCTTGAAGTCGATTCGCCGCGCGCCTCTCGACCGCGCTTTGAGTCCCTCGCCGTCATTTTATTTCATTGTACCAAATACAGTCGTATTCAGGAGCACTTTAGGTTGAATTTAAATTGTTACTAAATTAGTCTCTTCGCTGCCACTCCGGCCGTCGGCGCTGACCCCTATACTTAAATGTGTTAGCGTGGTATCAAAAAAATTAAGACACCGAACGAAAATTCTTTAAAGAAATATAATAAAACAATCACAACATTATAAAATTGTTTTATTCAAAAAATACATCTCTCCGACAATATAGAATATAATATAAAAAATTTCATACATCCACACCGGTGCCAATATAATTTTGGCTTCTTAGTTTAAAACAAAAAAATATACCCTATATTGATAAATCAACAAATTGTCTTGTCAATAATTTGATTATAAATTTTTTAATTCAATCTGATATAATTATTAAAATATACAGTCATATTACAAAAAGTCTTGTTTTATATTTTCCAAGTAACATCGTTAATATGATTTTTAAAATTAAAACTTTTTAGACGCTTTGAACACTTCTAATATGGGGAAAAAACAGTGACACACTCAGTGACGTTTAATTGAATGAAATAAGCGCCATCTACACGAATTAGTACGTACTTCTTGATTCACATTAAGCTTAATAATTTCACCAGTAGTTCGTCAAGATGTTAACAGACGGCGTAGTGTTCACTTCCGACGTGTACTCCTACGACTGACAGTTTTATTTTATTCGTCTAACTTAGACGTCAGTCAAGTTACTTAACAATAAAAATGTATTTTAAAAAACTCATCTTAGGTAACAGTCAAGTTGAAATTAAAGCACAAAATCGGATTATTTAAAACATGTTTTATAAATTTGTCAATAATTACTTAATTAGGTAATTAATTGGAACATGAATCAATGCTTGATTTAAAATATAAATATATAAAAAGACATTTCTTTTAGAAAGAATTAAATTTAAAGAATTTTGAAAGTAAAACCTAATATAACAGACTTGAGACCTAGTTGTTATTAAATAAAAAATGTCATTTCATTGAGACCTAAACAAATAAAAAATAAAATTTCTTTTTTATCATTGTTTTTTTTTGTCGTAAGTCGTAACTAAATAAAAAGAAAGATTAACCACTGTTAATCAAATCATAAAGAGGTTTACAAACTTATAAAAAGTATAGGAATAAAAGAAAAATCAACCTGTAACCTCAGATCAAATAAGAACTATAAACATAATTTTTGCAGACAATACTAGTGAAGCCGGTTTAATAAACATTGGTATTTTTATCGGCTTCACTTTGTCGTCCACAGACTTTGATAAAAGATTCAATAGATTCTGGGTTGCTTTACTAAAAGTGGCATAGTAGAATATCACCGCACTCACAGCTTAGGGTGATATTTCAAATTAGTTGCACATAGTTGTCCGCAAGGTAAACACGTGTTACGACTGGAACCATTATTACTAAATGTTATGGTTCAAATCAGTCATGCAACAATTGGCTGTTTGACAAGATTTAAAATATACTACAAATTGTGGTTATCCTGTCAGAAAATAGCGTAAAAAAACATATGTCACTTTATTTTAAGCTAAATTATGTATATTTCTTGCAAATTATATTAAAAAAAACGTAATTTTTGCAATTTTATCTTGGGGCCGAAACGCTCTATAACTCTGATGACGTCATACGCTAGTAAACATATCAGACATAGGGCCTCTTTCACCAACTACAAAGTAAGCGTGAAGTTTTGATTAGTTTTAAAAATAATTTTATGTTTTATTAAATTATGCACTCGGTTTAGTGCATCCTAAACCGAGTGCATGTATAAAAAAAACCAGTGGACACTTTTTCGCAGTGATTTTGTTTTAAAACCCTGAATCTAGTGCAACCTTTATCAAAGTCCACAGGGCTCTATCTTAAGTTCTTATTTTATCTGAGCATACAACTTTCATAGTCCAAATGCGTCGGCCATCTTGTTTTAGGGCTGTCACCTAAACAACAGCAGCTGTTTCGCTGTTAGAACCTGTTATGTAACTGTACAGCGATGAGAACCAACCACTCATCCAGTAGAGGAGGAGGCCCCAGAACAAACATCTGGTTACGAGGTCCACGAACCACATGCTGGAAAAAATATGACAAATAAAATGTTTTTATATTTTTACTAGCTGGTGACAGCGACTTCGTCCGCGTTGAAAAAGAAAATATATATGAGTAACTAGCTGGCGCCCGCGACTTCGTCCGCATTGAAAAAGAAAATATATATGAGTAACTAGCTGGCGCCCGCGACTTCGTCCGCATTGAAAAAGAAAAAGTAGCCTATCCTGTGTCCTGTACGTTTAAATGTTTATCTACAAAGTTTCTTGAAAATCAGTTACATAATTCGTTTAAGAGTTATGGAGGAACATACATACTTACATACATACACACGTATGTATGTATGTATGTATGTATGTATGTATGTATGTATGTATGTATGTATGTATGTATGTATGTATGTATGTATGTATGTATGTATGTATGTATGTATGTATGTATGTATGTATGTATGTATGTATGTATGTATGTATGTATGTATGTATGTATGTATGTATGTATGTATGTATGTATGTATGTATGTATGTATGTATGTATGTATGTATGTATGTATGTATGTATGTATGTATGTATGTATGTATGTATGTATGTATGTATGTATGTATGTATGTATGTATGTATGTATGTATGTATGTATGTATGTATGTATGTATGTATGTATGTATGTATGTATGTATGTATGTATGTATGTATGTATGTATGTATGTATGTATGTATGTATGTATGTATGTATGTATGTATGTATGTATGTATGTATGTATGTATGTATGTATGTATGTATGTATGTATGTATGTATGTATGTATGTATGTATGTATGTATGTATGTATGTATGTATGTATGTATGTATGTATGTATGTATGTATGTATGTATGTATGTATGTATGTATGTATGTATGTATGTATGTATGTATGTATGTATGTATGTATGTATGTATGTATGTATGTATGTATGTATGTATGTATGTATGTATGTATGTATGTATGTATGTATGTATGTATGTATGTATGTATGTATGTATGTATGTATGTATGTATGTATGTATGTATGTATGTATGTATGTATGTATGTATGTATGTATGTATGTATGTATGTATGTATGTATGTATGTATGTATGTATGTATGTATGTATGTATGTATGTATGTATGTATGTATGTATGTATGTATGTATGTATGTATGTATGTATGTATGTATGTATGTATGTATGTATGTATGTATGTATGTATGTATGTATGTATGTATGTATGTATGTATGTATGTATGTATGTATGTATGTATGTATGTATGTATGTATGTATGTATGTATGTATGTATGTATGTATGTATGTATGTATGTATGTATGTATGTATGTATGTATGTATGTATGTATGTATGTATGTATGTATGTATGTATGTATGTATGTATGTATGTATGTATGTATGTATGTATGTATGTATGTATGTATGTATGTATGTATGTATGTATGTATGTATGTATGTATGTATGTATGTATGTATGTATGTATGTATGTATGTATGTATGTATGTATGTATGTATGTATGTATGTATGTATGTATGTATGTATGTATGTATGTATGTATGTATGTATGTATGTATGTATGTATGTATGTATGTATGTATGTATGTATGTATGTATGTATGTATGTATGTATGTATGTATGTATGTATGTATGTATGTATGTATGTATGTATGTATGTATGTATGTATGTATGTATGTATGTATGTATGTATGTATGTATGTATGTATGTATGTATGTATGTATGTATGTATGTATGTATGTATGTATGTATGTATGTATGTATGTATGTATGTATGTATGTATGTATGTATGGAAAATGTTATGTTTATGTATGTTTTCAAATTTATTATAACGCTGCTTAAAAACTAAAGGGTCATAAAACAAAAAAATCCAAAAAAATACAATCACAATCCTTCATATTGTATGTTGCAAAAAGACTAACGGTTGTTTTATTCCATATTTAGTATATTTTGATCATTTTTTATATATTCAAAAGTAACATATATGCTTATATCTCTTCTAGTATTCAGTTTATTATAAAAGTACTTAAAACATTTAGTGCTACTTAAAAATACGCTTCTAACATGATAATGATGATGATGATGATGATATAGATGTATAAGTATCTAATAAGAAAAAAATAAACAAAATTTTTTTTTTTTTTCGATTAGCTCTCCTGTAAAAAGTGTAGGTAATTTTGATTTGTGTCCCTTTAGTTTTTAAGCAGCGATATGGTGTAATTGTTTGTTTTCAAAAAAAAAAAAAAAAAAAATTTGATTCCCAGAATATACCAATTTCAAAGAATTTCACTTACACTTTCATGTGCCTCCTTGCAGCCGGTAGAGTGTCGTCGTATTCTTTCAAAATATATATACGGGCGGCTTTGATACAGTCTTCGAAATACTTGGTTATGTCCAAACCTGAAAATTAAGTTTCAATCTTAGAATAACAACGCCTAGAAACCGAGTACACGGACGAAAAGTGAGGCAACTTTTACCAAGCCGTATAAGCTTGGTAAGCGAACAGCTCGCGTCACTCGCGTCATAGTGCTCATTGTATTCAACATTTTTTGTATACTTGTGTGCGTGTCGCCGAGCGTACTCATTACGTGTGGCTTACGCATACATCTATTAAATTTGTGCCTCAAACTCGCCAGTCTTTTGATATTTATTTATTTATTTATTTATTTATTTATTTATTTATTTATTTATTTATTTATTTATTTACAATAACATATTATATTTAATTTAATTGGCCATGAAAGCACACACTAGGCTTGCAAGCCTGTATCGTGTGCTTCATGAATTGATTAAAATTTATTTTTTGATACTTAAAATAAATATCAAAAAATAAAATAAAAATAAAAATATTAATTTTAATATTAACAAATTATAAATTACTAAATATACACTAAATTAAAAATTATGAAACTATCGTTCTAGGCGTTGTTATTCTAAGGTTTCAATTTCTTTCTCATTAAGCTACACTTAACTTATAAAGATAATGCTACTTATATTGTATTCTTACTCACATATATAAATACTCATACACACACACATATATTGTATTCTTTTTTCATTGATCAAAAAGGTAATATAATATGTAGTAGGTATATCAACTGTCTGGTATCCATAATACAAACATTAGATGGTGCTGTGTGGAATGTGTGAACATAATATATTTACGGTTTTTCACTAAATCAAAGAGCGATAAAGTAGGTATAATGCAAAGATTTAAATCGAAGATGCGGCGTAATCTCCTCGCGCCATACTAAAAACACACCGAAAATTCTTAACAATGGGTTGGGCGCAGGCGCTCAACCCAACTACAGTTGCACGCCAGCTACAGTGAGTGACGGACGTTTGTTGAGAGCGTCGCTATCGTCACAGTCACGTTTGAAGTAAGGAATGTGTTGTCTGTGTTTAGACAAAGGTATATGTATTTTATACTTTTGTCTTTAGTATAATGTATGTTGTATTTTGTAACACACTTTCGCTAGTAATGCCGCATCTCTCGATTTAAATCTTTGGTATAATGTATTCTTTTTTCATTGATCAAAAAGGTAAACAAACAATTCACGATATAGAACTAAACAAATAATACGAACAAATTCTAAATGAGTTAATCTGAGTCAACTCTCTTTGATAATGCCTAATGTACAAATTCCATCTTTAAAACAGTCCAGTGACCATGGCGACGTTATATTTGTTTACGTTTTTGATCAATAGAAAAAGAATAGATCATACTCACATATATACATACTCATACACACACATACACTTACACATTCTACTTTAGCATCTACATATAATTTTTCTATTCTAAATTAGACTTAGATTTAATTGCGGCGTTTGAGGAGCGGAGCCTCCTGATACAAGTATTTTTATTTTTAACTAGCTGGCGCCCGCGACTTCGTCCGCGTTGAAAAAGAAAAAGTAGCCTATCCTGTGTCCCGTACGTCTAAATGTTTATCTACCAAGTTTTATGAAAATAAGTTAATTCGTTTAAGACACCGAAATACTACAATGGAATTTGCGTCACAAATGCCAAAGCGGCACATAAAAAGAACGCCTATGACAGAATCATGGCGGAGTCTTGCCTTCACGCGTCAATGGTAAAAGGTAGTAACGATCAACTTCTACTATTTCATTTTAAACTCTAATGTGTTGACGTAAAGTCACATTTTCTTTAAATTACGTACTTATTATTATGTTTGTTTTGTTTTAAATGACAGTTCATGCTCTACGCATATGTCACTTTTAAATGTTCCATAAAATTCGTAGTGTTTTGTATGACACGCGGGTTCCATGTTGTAGTAGTTTGATGGTTTAAGAGTTATGGAGGACCATACACACATACAATACCTACACTTACCACAATAATATAGACATTTTGATACTTGACATTCTGAGACTAGATATTTTGATAGATTGGTCATTTGGAAACAATGGACATTCTGACACTGGACATTTTGAACCTGCGTGCTACGCTTAAAAAACAACAGCATAATTTACAATCTTTTTTTTTACAATTGAAGACATGAGTGGATGAAGGCGTTATGTCGCATTTTTGGGTTTTTTTCTTTTTTTTTGCGTTGATGAAGGTAATATGTCCTTATGAATGACTACAGACCTTAAGATCGTCGACCTTAAGACATTTTTGGAAAATAAAAAGTTGAAAAAGGTTTTATGTACAGTTAATTTTAAAAAGCAAAATGTGCAGAAAAGTTTACTTTTGTCAATGGAAGAGGGACCTATGTTCACTTTTTTTTTTTAAATTAATTAATAGAAGTGTTTAATTGCTATCATACCATTAATATTTTAGGTTGTTTACACAATTTTTCATCACAATTAAATGTAAAACTTTAACCTCGACTTATTCAAAATTAAAATTATGCGACATACCACCTTCATCCACTCACGGCTTCAATTAAGTATAAATTTCTTATAAAAAGTCTTACCAATTGCGTCGCACTTATAATCTCTCCTCTCTCTCGGGTTCAACTTCTTTCTCATTTCTTGAGCGATGTCGGATTTGAAGTCCCATTGATTGTTTGTGTAGTATTCAAACACTTCGAAGCCCTTCGCTATGCGGCGCTGGACGCGAAGCAATCTAAAAACAATGATAAGCACATCACAATTAAAATTATAAACTAACACCCGCGACCTTCGTATCTGTTGTATGTTGCTGAGGAGTTGGGTGTTACGCAGAATACTTGATGCTGCAGCATCAAGTCACGGTTACCATGTACCTGTTGGAAATACCATGTAATGGGTATACCATGTAATGGAAATACCATTTAATGGAAATACCATGTAATGGAAATACCATGTAATGGAAATACCATGTAATCGAAATACGATTTAATGGAAATACCATGTAATGGATATACCATGTAATATAAATACTATGTAATGGAGATACCATGTAATTGGTATACCATGTAATGGATATACCATGTAATAGAAATACAATGTAAAGGAAATACCATGTAATCGAAATACCATGTAATGGAAATACTGTGTAATTGAATACCATGTAATAGAAATAACATGTAATGGAAATACCATGTAATTGAAATACCATTTAATGGAAATACCATGTAATAGAAATAACATGTAATTGAAATACCATGTAATGGAAATACCATGTAATGGAAATACCATGTAATCGAAATACCATGTAATCTTAATACCATTTAATGGAAATACTATGTAATTGAATACCATGTGGGTAATGGAAATACCATGTATTCGAAATACCATGTAATGGAAATACCATGTAATTGAAATACCATTTAATGGAAATACCATGTTATGGAAATACCATGCAATCGAAATACCATGTCTTCGAAATACCATGTCATGGAAATACCATGTCATGGAAATACCATGTCATGGAAATACCATGTAATGAAAATACCATGTAATGGAAGTAACAGAATACCAAATTTCACATCAATCGAACGTTTGAAAGTTAGTGAAATCCCTTCGTTAACTAGGAGATGGGGTGATAGTCTTTAACAGATTTTCATAAATTATATAACCATCCCGATCATGTTAGTTTTCGAATAAAATAAAAAACGGATCAAAATCCAGATCCATCCGTTTGGGAATTAAGATCCCACAGATAGATACAGTAGATACAGACGTCAAACTTATAACACCACGTTTCTGCTTCGGGCAAAGAGCTAAACTCGTTGGTTAGTTTACAATTTTAACTAAGTATAGCTTGTATACAAATCGAATCAATTACTTACACAGGCTTATATCCGATGCACAAAAGCAATGTGTCAACGATGATAGCTGGGATCCAGTGGAAGAAGAGAGCGCATATGTTGTGGTACAATCGTGAATGCTTCATAGACCCGCCCGGATACCTGAAGAATAATAACACATGCATTTATCAAAATGTTTATGTACTAGCACACACACGGCACACACACACGCACACACACACACACACACACACACACACACAAATGCGCAAACAAGGGTCCATTTCTCAGATAGGCTGTTATTGTGACCAAGTATCTTCTCGTGACACTGGCCCTAAGGGAAGGTGGAAACCTGATAAGCACAGGCAAATGGTGTTCAGTCACAAAGGAAAGTTCAGGGTTACGAATATAGATATAAGTATATATAGATATAGATGTAGACGTAGATATAGATATAGGTATAGGTATAGGTATAGATATAGATATAGATATAGATATAGATATAGATATAGATATAGATATAGATATAGATATAGATATAGATATAGATATAGATATAGATATAGATATAGATATAGATATAGATATAGATACAGATATAGATATAGATATAGATATAGATATAGATATAGATATAGATATAGATATAGATATAGATATAGATATAGATATAGATAGACGTAGACGTAGACGTAGACATAGACATAGACATAGACATACACTTCTTTTTTGGGGGCACGCTCACGAAAGTTCTCTTCGAAGTTTTTCGAAAGTGTTAATTGTAAGTCAACAATTTTTGGAAACCCCTCCTCAAATCAAAAATCCAAAATTTTTTGCAAAGGTTACCGTAATTGTTTTTTTTTTTCATTTTTTTCAGTTTTTATGGCAATTTTTCTTGCACGTGCCCTCATAAAAAAGCCCTGGATATAGATATAGGATGTCTTAGTTTATCAGTGGTATGTATATTATTTATTGATTTAGTTTATTTATATGTACCCACCAAGCGACTCCGTTTAAGGGTACTTTATTCAGAATGATGTCTCTTCCGGCGTCAATCATTTCGTTCCATGTCACCTTAACTTCAGCCGAAGACGTGAAGTTTATTACGCTTTTTTCTCTGTGCCTGTAAAAAAACAATTATAGAGAACAATTAAAAAACAATTAAAAAAAAACAATCTCTATTTATCGCATTTAGTTGCCACTTTTTCAGTTTAACACAAAGATTTAAATAAAAAGATGCGGCGTAATCTCCTCGCGCCATACTAAAAACACACCGGAAATTCTTAACAATGGGTTGGGCGCAGGCGCTCAACCCAACTACAGTTGCACGCCAGCTACAGTGAGTGACGGTCGCTTGTTGAGAGCGTCGCTATCGACACAATCACGTTTGAAGTAAGGAATGTGTTGTCTGTGTTTAAAAGTGTGTTTAGACAAAGGTATATGTATTTTATACTTTTGTCTTTAGTATAATGTATGTTGTATTTTGTAACACACTTTCGCTAGTAATGCCGCATCTCTCGACTTAAATCTTTATAAGTAAGATGGCGCTCTTTGTCTCTACCCTCCTTAATACAGAGGTTCAATGGAAGGCTTACTCAAGAACAATATGAATCCACACTGCAATCATAATTCCATTGATGAACACGTCGACCGGAAGGAAATCTGCGTAGCTGTTACTCTTACAGTACATCGATCTGATTACACCTTTTCCGGCTCCTGAAAATCATAAATTTGTTTTATAATCATTTTTGTCACCAAAAAATTATACACACAAAAAGTTGCTCGTTTATTTCTCCATCAAAGTCTGACGACACGTTTGGTCTAGTGGCCAGTAACCCTAGCTGTTAACCAAACGGTCGCGGGTTCGAATCCCGCTAGGGGCAAATGTTTAAGGTCCATTTTTTTTTATGTTAAGGTTATTATTATGATCACATTATCAGAATTATGTGCTGTTGTGTTTCGGTGTGTGAGTAAGGGATGCCAGAGCCCATTACCCCTTCCCTTCCTTATCCCTTATCCTTAATCCTTCTATGGTCGGCAGCGCACTTGTAGCACTTATGACGTTACTTGATTTATAGGCGACGGTAGCCACCTACCATCAAGTGGACTGTCAGCCTGTCTGTCAACCTTAACATAAAAAAAAAGGTGACAGACAGGCTGACGGTCTACTTGATGGTAGGTGGCTTCCGTCGCCTATAACACAAGCAACGCCATAAGTGCTACAAGTGCGCTGCCGACCATAGAAGGATTAAGGATAAGGGATAAGATTAAGGTCCATTCTTTTTTCATTGATCAAAAAGGTAAACAAACAATTCACGATATAGAATGAAACAAACAATACGAACAAATTCTAAATGAATTACTAACTGAGTCAACTCTCTTTGAAAATGCCTAATGTACAAATCCCATCTTTAAAACAGTCCAGTGACCATAGCGACGCTATATTTGTTTACGTTTTTGATCAATAGAAAAAGAATAGATTGTATGTGTTAACATTTTACCTTTGTACCTGAGTCTTGGATGTTTGTATTTATAATATGTATGTATTTACAAAAAAATATCTATGTAATATATCAACTGTCTGGTATCCATAATACATGCCCATATATGATCTATTCTTTTTCTATTGATCAAAAACGTAAACAAATATAGCGTCGCCATGGTCACTGGACTGTTTTAAGGATGGAATTGGAAGAGTTAATTCAGTGATTAACTCATTTAGAATTTGTTCGTATTGTTTATTTATCGTTCTATATCGTGAATTGTTTGTTTACCTTTTTGATCAATGAAAAAAGAATACAATATAGTTGCTTAATGTGGAACTAGATGGTGCTGTGTGGAATGTGTGAAGATATTTTATTTAAATTCTATTGAGTGATTGAGAAGTTGGCGGAGAAACACACACACACACACACACACGTATATACATACACTCACCTATGAGTAAACCCGTGGGTCCGTTGATGTTATCAGTCCACCCTCGAAGCGGTTCTCGCCAAATCGGTATAACTGTAGATGAAACATTACGATATTAAAGACAGTTCCGAGACATCTCGTCCGAAATTAAACTGTGCCTTAAAACAAAAGTTTTGGACCAATGTGTGTTGCCAGTGACATATCGCTGCTTAAAAACTAAATTGCCATAAAGGAAAAAAATCCAAAAATGTTTTTATTGCAAATTGTTGTTGCTTTTTTATATTCAAAAGAAACTTATATGCTTATATCTCATCTAGAGCGGGTATAAAGAGAAATAGCCAATCCTAGATTTGAATTTTATCTATGTAAACAAAGTCTAATTTAATTAATTTTTTTAAATAGATAAATACATTATAAATGAAAGTGAAGACTCGGACAGAAAACATAATATAATGAAATTTTCTCGATAGAAAAAAATCACCAAGTGAGCTCTCATTTCCATCGATTTTAGTTTTATTTTCAAAATGACACACATTACAAAGCTAAAAGTGTATCAGTAATTTCACTTCACATATTATCTAAGGCTGTATGTAACAATTTTTCATTTGACATGAAATGTCACGCGGGTGAAATTACAAATTTTGTTTGCTTTATACCCACTCTTAACCCCGCAGTGTCCCCTACACCACCGGGTATGCAAGATTTCCTAACGTTAAAAAAAAGCTCGTTTAGCGGGCAAACCCAATGACAAGACCAATGTAAGATTAAGAATCGATTTCATATACATAATTATAAGCCCGGAGTATGACAATTTATGGGAGTAAAATCATATGTCACATGTCACACGTTACGCGTTACAGGCTACAATATGCTTCAATACATATTATACATAATACATATGAAGACGTTAGTGGGTGAAGGTAATTCCAATTTTAAATAAATCGAGGTTAAAAGTTTTAGTTTTAATTTTTGAGATAAGTCGCCACGGAACTGATTTTTGTACTAAATTATGATGCAAAGTTGTGTAAACAACCTAAAATATTAATGGTATGATAGCAATTCAACACTTGTATTATTAAATAAAAAAAAAAGTGAACATAACTCCCTCTTCCCTATGTTTTTTTAAAATTAACTGTACATAACAACACCTTTTTCAACTTTTTATTTTCCAAAAATGTCTTACATCGATGACCTTAAGGTGTGTAATCATTCATATGGACATATATTACCTTCATCAATGCAAAAAAACGAAAAAAAACCCAAAAATGCGACATACCACCTTCATCCACTCACGTCTTCATATATAATATATTATATATTAATATGTTTTAATTACATTTATTTATCGTTCATAAGGAGTAAACTCGCGTCGGAGGTGACACACTTTTTTTTTCACAAAAGCCTTTATGTATTATGCATTTAAGGTTGACAATCCTACCTATTGACGGTCTGAGAATGCATACAGGCAATTTATTCTCCAAGGCTTCAACGGCCAGCGCTTCGCCGAGTGCCTTTGTGAAGGCATAGGAGTTTGGCAGTTTATTGAGCAACCTGAAATTTAGACACATATTACAACACCAGTTGAAAACTGGGATAGATTCGATCGGACTGAATAAAAAAATAACTGGATAATTGGATAACTGGATAAGATCTAATCAGCCAAACAAGGTCCCTTGCTTATGCAAGGGGTAAATGTCAAATTCCCCCCAAAAAAAAAAAAAAAACTGGGATAGATCAACGGAATTGATGCTCTGCTTCCGAAAGGGTTCGAATCTCAGTAGAGCATCTTCTTCCGAGGCTTTGACATAAAAACGCCCTCTCTTAATTTTGACTAGATTTGATTGTCCGTCTGTTTGCTTGCATTGATTAGGCTCATAAACTATTGGCTGGACCGATTTGAAAAATTCTTTCACTGTTGGGAAACTACATAATCAGCGAGTAACATAGGCTAACATAGACCAAGTCGCGTGAAACAGCTAGTTAAATATAAAATGACCTACTTGGGTGTGAGAGCAGCTACCGTTTCCTCGTCCATCCACTCAATGGCCTGGATGACCTGGTGAGGATCGGCTGGTGGAGGGTAAGGTTTCTCTTCCAGGAGTTTCTCGTGCAGGTGACAGTACGCGGTAGATATGTGTATGAACAACTGCAGACAGACAAGACATAGGCACACAATACACATTAGAAATCTTTGTAATAAGTTTGTAATATATTAATCTTTGTAATATGTTAATCTTTGTAATAAATTAATCTCTGTAATAAGTTATTAATCTTTGTAATAAATTTATTTTTGTAATAAATTACCTAATCTTTGTAATAAGTTAATCTTTGTAATAAATTAATCTTTGTAATAAGTTATTAATCTTTGTAATAAATTTATTTTTGTAATAAATTACCTAATCTTTGTAATAAGTTAATGTTTGTAATAAATTAATCTTTGTAATAAGTTATTAATCTTTGTAATAAATTAATCTTTGTAATAAATTAATCTTTGTTATAAATTAATCTTTGTAATAAGTTAATCTTTGTAATAAGTTAATCTTTGTAATAAATTAATCTTTGTAATAAGTTAATCTTTGTAATGTATATATGTATGTACATACATACATACATCAGCGAACTTGAGAGTTATATTATTTCGATGACATACATACATACAGAAAAAATTGTAAAAATGGTCAATTTAGTTTCAGTATCATGTATAGAGCCTATAAACACGATATCTCTGAAAACAAAGTAACTTACTCCATCACCAACCCTTACAGATTTATTATTAGTATATTGATAGATTTGAATGTATTTCCTTTTACCTTCAACTTCTTGCATTCCTTCGCCAACTCTAACATCAATTTTGTACCGCGCACGTTCAATAAAACTGCTTTCTTCAATTGTTCGTCGAATCTGTAAAGCGAAGACCGAATTTTTATAATATTTTTTTTAAGTTATGTTCGACAGACAGGTTGACGGTCCACTTGTTGTAGGTGGCTACCGTCGCCTATAACCAGAGTTAATAATATATAAAAAGCGATGTGTGTGTGTGTGTGTGTGTGTGTATATGTTCCCTATAGACTCCAAAACTGCTAAACTGATTTTGATGAAACTTTCAGACAATCTTCAGATTAGTCCAGTCCAGCGGATAATCCTGTGAAGTTTGGTGGCGATCGGACGCGGGCGGAGCCGGGAGCGGTCGCTAGTATTTATATTCGAGAAAGTATGTAAAAAAGTCACTAGAACTGTACAGTCGGCCGCATAAGAGCGCTACCTCACCGGGACGCCACGGCCACGTCGCTGGCGACGTAGGTTAGCTACCCACGGTCGCCAAATTGAGTGGCCAGTGACGTCTTGGATACCGTATGTCAGTCAGTTCTGTCAGTTTTCGTATAGAGAATGGACGCTTTTGTATTTCAACAATGAACCTCCGGTATCGAAACTCATTCTTTTTACTAAAAAAATTATACTAAACTTAAAAATAGAACGCGCGTGCTAGCGTCTTGGCCACCGGCAAAGATTTAAATCGAGAGATGCGGCATTACTAGCGAATGTGTGTTACAAAATACAACATACATTATACTAAAGACAAAAGTATAAAATACATATACCTTTGTCTAAACACACTTTTAAACACAGACAACACATTCCTTACTTCAAAGGTGACTGTGACGATAGCGACGCTCTCAACAAGCGACCGTCACTCAGTGTAGCTGGCGTGCAACTGTAGTTGGGTTGAGCGCCTGCGCCCAACCCATTGTTAAGAATTTTCGGTGTGTTTTTAGTATGGCGCGAGGAGATTACGCCGCATCTTTCGATTTAAATCTTTTGCCACCGCTTTGGACACTGAGTGAGTGAGACGCAATTTACTCGCATAAATTTTACTGGCGACGTCGTCGCGTCTCCAGTCTCCACGCTGAGCGCCGACGTTCGTGGCCACGCTTGCAAACTAGCGACGCTTCCAAGCCGTCGCCAAGTGCGTTATCTGCCATACATTTCAATATGAATTGTTGGCCACGTCGCCGGCCACGTGGCCTTGGCGTCCCGGTGAGGTAGGGCGCTTATGACGCGTTGAGTGTTCAGTAGTTTTGCACTTTTGAATGTGTTAATCGACTTTTGCGGCCGATTGTACATACCTAATAAGAAAGGAATGGAGGTGCTGAGGACTATAAAGGAGAGGAAGCTGCAGTATTTCGGGCACGTAATGAGGGGCGAAAGATACCGTATTCTTCAGCTAGTGATGCAAGGTAAAATACAGGGGAAGCGGAGCAGAGGTGGAAGAAAGACATCCTGGCTTAAGAATTTAAGAGGATGGTTCGGATTGAGCACTCGCTCCCTCTTTCGCGCAGCAGCTTCCAAGATCAGAATAGCCATGATGGTCGCCAACCTTCGTAGAGAAGTGGCACGCTAAGAAGAAGAAGTACATACCTAATGGTTGCAGCCGCGTGTATGATGATGTCCACCTCATCGATGACCCTTTGCCTGTCTTCCGGACTGATGGCGAGGTCCGGAGCCATGCAATCGCCGGCCACCAAAGACACTTTTGCCAGCAAGGCGTCAACACCTCCACGAAGGTTGCGAACATTTTCGAATAGCTGAAATAATATTATATCACTAAGGTTTAATTCTCACAAGCTTTTGTCCGTGAGTTTGTCCGGGTATCTTTATACCCGGACAATTCTTTCACCTGCCTATAGAAAGTTATCAGCGAATAACATAGGCTATGTACAAAGTTACGCGGGCGAAGTAGCGTGCAACTGCTACTCTATACTATACATACATCAAACTACTACAACATGGAACCCGCGTGCCATACAAAACACAACGAATTTTATGGAACATTTAAAAGTGACATATATGCGTAGAGCATGAACTGTCATTTAAAACAAAATAAACATAATAATAAGTACGTAATTTAAAGAAAATGTGACTTTACGTCAACCCATTAGAGTTTAAAATGAAATAGTAGAAGTTGATCGTTACTACCTTTTACCATTGACGCGTGAAGGCAAGAGTCCGCCATGATTCTGTCAAAGGCGTTATTTTTATATGCCGCTTTGGCATTTGTGACGCAAATTCCATTGTAGTATTTCGATGTATACATATAATAAAATCGTCCGTGTGTGTATACATTAAATATTTTAATCGATATTTCTCTTCATAAGAACCTAACTCGGACTTGACAATTTAAAAAAAAAGATGGTTTCAGCTGTTTCAGAATTTTGCGCTTCTTAACATTCAAAAATATACCAAAAAAAGAATAATGCCATTATAGACATTGGCGGGAATATTGCCTAGAAGGCCCAATCGGGATTGGAACTTGCGTATGTCATGTCGATTGATTTTCAAGTTAAGAGGGGACGCGGGTACAGCAGAATTTGAAAAATAGGTATTTCAAGAAACTATTGCCATCGCGTTGCCCTCCAGCCTTCCCCCGTATTGTGCGATAGGGACAAATGCAGCTCAGACCGATTATATCTACAAAATTTTTGACTAAATCGAGGTTTCGTATTCCCCTGTTTTCTTCTTTAAAAATTGTGCCTATCAAATAATTTATACACAGATAATTTTCAAGAAGAACGAATCTATGTCCTTATTATTTTTTTTTATATTAAAAGTCTTTCAAATTTGTTTTATAGACGTCTGATTAGGGTGACATAAAAGGGCCATTTAATACGATTTTTGAGAAGTCATATTTTCTTATGTAATTAGTTGGTGGAAAAAAAGAAATATTAGGGACATAGCTTTAGCAGACCTAGATTTTATAACAAAAATTTTTTGCTCTAGAAGGATTATCCAGGGAGAAAACAGGTGATTAAATTTGTATGGAAAAACGCTAGTAGCGTCTCCTGTTAAGTGTCACAAGAGATGGTAGTGAGGCAAGTTGACACGCTGACCACATACAAGTAAGAATTCCGAAAGCGGTCAAGGCAACCTATTGTAGGTACAAAGTTGCCGGGCTCGTTCAAATTGTGTAACTTTACACAACTCAAAGAACACACACTTGTACCGGTTCCTTTTATTTATATCTAATACTAGCATACACATACATACATACATACATACATACATACATACATACATACATACATACATACATACATACATACATACATACATACATACATACATACATACATACATACATACATACATACATACATACATACATACATACATACATACATACATACATACATACATACAGAAAAAATTGTAAAAATGGTCAATTTAGTTTCAGTATCATGTATAGAGCTTATAAAGACGATATCTCTGAAAACAAAGTAACTTACTCCATGACCAACCCTTACACATTTATTATTAGTATTGATTGATATAAAATTCTCGTCACAGTGTTTGTAACCAAACTCATCCGAAACGGCTATGATTTTTTTACTATGATAAACTAAACAAAACATAAAAGCTCCAAAACAAAGAAAATTTATAGGGATTTTATTATTTCGTATTGAGATTAAACTGCGCATTCCTTACAACTACAAAACGCAGTGAGCGCCCCACTATTGCAACATTAAGGCTCTGTTCACACGTACCACAACCACACTACAACCACAACACGTGGACGGGCGCTAATTTGTATCAAAATTAATAGGTGCATTCAGACGGACCACATTTTGCAGTCAAATTCAACCGAGTGGTCGGTACCGACAAAATCGCAGCCACAACGCAACCTGCGACACCGCTCACTAGCGGACGGCCTCCTCGCAAACACAACGTTGCGTCGTCGCAACCACACTGCGCGTACGCCTGTGCCTTCCCTCTCTCTCTTATTCATTCATTGTAATGGTTAGGGAGCCCACGATGCTAAATGTGTAGTCACTCGAGCGTCGTGGGGACCTATTGAAGATTGGATGGTAAGAAGAAAAAAAGGTTATATGAAGTTTTTCATTTCAGCGGTGGGGTGAGCGTCTACAGGCGTTCAAAATTTTGTAGGCGCTGTATTTTAAAAAATCCTCCATATAATCGTCAGATTAAGAATCAGCACGATCAGGAATTTAGGCTGAACTGTCTGTATGAAAATCTGACGCGCTCGAGTATTACAAAATGAGAATCGTCAAAAATATTTTTTGCAATTTCAAAAAGCTGCCACGAGCTTGCGTTACATCTGAATCGTCTGAATTTTAGATGGGAGCTTAGTTTAGGTTCACTTAACATCCCCTCTGAAAAATCTGATGTACTCGAGTTGTATTTAAAATTTTACCTCAACCCCCACCAACCAAACCGGCAGATTAATACATATCCGTTATCGGAGACCCCAGTATATACATTGGTAATATCTGATGCGCTCGAGTAAATCCAAAAATCCCCTCTTGGACTCCCCTACCATAATAAGGTTCCGCGCGGTTGTGCGCGCTCTGCCTGCAAACACTAGCCACAACGTAACCACATTGCAACTACTAGCGACAACGCAACCACATCTACATTTTGTAGTTGCCACAACTTAACTGCAAAATGCTGCAGCGACAATATTCACACGTAGCAATGTATCAAATCGCATAAATCCCCTCCCCTTGCAGCGCCTCATTTAGACCTAAAACCTAGCACATATATTCTTTGCATTGTTTTCATTACTAATGTACCCTCCGCGGGAAAACAAAAAAAATAATAATATTCACACGTAAACACTGCTTGACCACTTTTTGTCGCTGCGATGTGGTGTGGTTGTGGTACGTGTGAACAGAGCCTAAGGGGCCAGTTGTAATTCGTTGCACCATCGCTGCAAGCGGTGTATAGAGTTGCATAGTGCGGTTCATTCAACCATATATGACTCTTGCATTTATCGTCATAATGTTGAAAGGGTCTCATAAAAACAATATGCGGTGTAAAAGTAGGTTACACAACATTTTGAAGGCTAATATCTCTATTTTTAACCCTCGACGCCCGACGCAAGAACAGGGTGTTATTGATTTTGACGTGTACGTCTGTGTATGTGTGTAACTGTGTGCCTGTCTATGCTTCCTATATGGATGGACAGATTTTTATTTTTTTGTTTGAAAGCTGGCATAATCGGAATTGTTTTTAGCTATAATCATCAAATTACTACAACATGGAACCCGCGTGCCATACAAAACACAACGAATTTTATGGAACATTTAAAAGTGACATATGCGTAGAGCATGAACTGTCATTTATAACAAAACAAACATAATAATAAGTACGTAATTTAAAGAAAATGTGACTTTACGTCAACCCATTAGAGTTTAAAATGAAATAGTAGAAGTTGATCGTTACTACCTTTTACCATTGACGAGTGAAGGCAAGAGTCCGCCATGATTCTGTCAAAGGCGTTCTTTTTATGTTCCCCTTTGGCACTTGTGACGCTAATTCCATTGTAGTATTTCGATGGCTATAATTGATGAAGAACTGTTCCCGGGATTTTTTATCTGGATGAAAGGTACCCTATGTCCTTTCTATCCCTCACAACGTGTGTGCAAAATTTCACGATGTTAAGGTTGAGTAGGTGAGGCGTGAAAGCGTAACAAACAAACTCACTTCCGCATTTATAATGTTAATTAAGATGTCTATATACATAAAAAAGTGTATGTATAACTTTTAGCAATAGATTAGGTACTTCTTTCAAAGTAAAAAGCCCACCAAAACTCCGATGAGTTAAACCCAAGAGAAATATTGGGCAATTGCGGTTTGACCATTTTTCGTAGTAACACTGTAATCAACCTAGTGACCTAGATTTGCCGTTGGCGGTTCTTTTATTATCAACATCCGATTATTATGTAATAACAGATGAAATGTAAATATTTTTGCTGATAAGTGGAGACATTAAATTTTTGCAAAAAATCATCAAGTTACCTAGCTTTAACCAGCGACTCATTAAAAGTTTCAAACCTTACTTTGTTCATAATAACCACACATATTATACTTAGGGCCTCTTTCACGAACTAAAAGTAAAGTGTTGATTAGTTACTTTTAGAAATCATTTTCTGTTTTATTGAATTATGCACTCGGTTTACTGCATCATTCGATAGGCGTTTTTTTTTTTTATTTCTTTTTAAAGTTTGGGACGTTCAGCTCCATTATCCCCGGCGACCGGTGACTCTAAATAACGGTTAGCCTACTTGACAGATGGTGTAACTACAAGTAAAGTGTTGACTAGTTACTTTTAACCCTATTTGGCGAGTATTTACTCGTAACATAACATTTGTAACAACATTTGTTACGAGTATCTTGTGTCAATTTCATTGAAATTACCAATTGAGTAATGCTACTCGAAAATGGTGAAACTCGTACGCTTTCTTACCGGTGACTTTAAATGGCGGTTAGCCTAATTGACACTTTACTCAGAGATGGTGAAGCTTAGCCATCGAAATATATCTTAAAATAATTAAAAAAATCTAGAAACCTACCTCTCCCTGGAACAACTCCTCCAGTCTTTGTTTCGGAGTCTTTCCCTTCTTGGGGCGCACCAGAAGAATTATTTGACCGATTTTATCGCATTTTCTAGAAGAAAAAATAAGGTTTAAATACATGTTACACAGAGTACACATATAATTGATGCTATTGAGGCTGCGACGCTATTGTAGTGCATCAGAAATGTTTGCCCAAAATCACACAGATGATTTTTACGCCATAAGACGAAAGAGAGTGGCGTGCCTATGGCACAAGTAACGTGGCAGTACCAATAGCATTCTGAAAACTTTTGCAGATAAGGTAGACTGTCCCATACAATCATTTTGGATGGGATTAAATATGACATATATAGCAAAATTAATAATTGAATAGGTATTTATATATATTTTTGCAGCATCTGTGGCAACGCACTTGCACTCTTGCAGCCAGAGATGCTGCAAGAATATCTTTGTTCCGTGTGCCCCCTATGTACCTATCCCTATGTCATTTCTGTTTTCCCAGACAACGTGTATGCAAAATTTCATTGTGATCGGTTCAGTAGTTGTTGGGATTAAATATGACATATACAGCAAAATTAATAATTGAATAGGTATTTATATATATTTTTGCAGCATCTGTGACAACGCACTTTCACTCTTGCAGCCATAGATGCTGCAAGAATATCTTTGTTCCGTGTGCCCCCTATGTCCCTATCCCTATGTCATTTCTGGTTTCCCAGACAACGTGTATGCAAAATTTCATTGTGATCGGTTCAGTAGTTGTTGGGATTAAATATGACATATATAGCAAAATTAATAATTGAATAGGTATTTATATATATTTTTGCAGCATCTGTGACAACGCACAGATGCTGCAAAAATCACTCTTGCAGCCATAGATGCTGCTAGAATATCTTTGTTCCGTGTGCCCCCTATGTCCCTATCCCTATGTCATTTCTGGTTTCCCAGACAACGTGTATGCAAAATTTCATGGTGATCGGTTCAGTAGTTGTTGGGATTAAATATGACATATATAGCAAAATTAATAATTGAATAGGTATTTATATATATTTTTGCAGCATCTGTGGCAACGCACTTGCACTCTTGCAGCCATAGATGCTGCAAGAGTATATTTGTTCCGTGTGCCCCCTATGTCCCTATCCCTATGTCATTTCTGGTGTCCCAGACAACGTGTATGCAAAATTTCATGGTGATCGATTCAGTAGTTTTTGCGTGAAAGTGTAATAAACAAACGAACTCACATTCACATTAATAATATTAGTAAGGACTAGCTGTTGCCCGCGACTTCGTCCGCGTTGAACGATGAAAGGTACCCTATGTCCTTTCTGGTGTCCCAGACAACGTGTATGCAAAATTTCATGGTGATCGGTTCAGTAGTTTTTGCGTGAAAGTGTAATAAACAAACAAATTCACATTCACATTTATAATATTACTAATAGTAACGATAATATAATATGTTTATATTTTAATTCACATAGACGTATATAATGTTAAATATTATTTTGTTATCAAAGACTATATAAGTATATTTGGTAGTACAGATCAATGTTTGTTATTTGTTAATAATTATGGATGTTTTATCTGAAATAAATTATTATTATTATTATAATTCATAATGTTTGGAGGAAATATATTTTGAATTTTGAAAGACTACTTGACATACCTTAGTAATTTTTCAACGAGCACTTTTCCCATGAAGCCGGTGCCTCCAGTTATCATGATTGTCTTGTCTGTGAAGGAATCGGCAATGCGGTCGGGCATCGCCTCGAGTTCAGCTTCGGTGTAGCCCTCGTCACCCATGGTGAAGGGTTCTACAAAAAATAATAGGGTTTGTACTAAGCGCCTCTTTCACAAACGTCAAGTAAAGTGTTGATTAGTTACTTTTAGAAATCATTTTCTGTTTTATTGAATTATGCACTCGGTTTACTGCATCATTCGATAGGCGAATTTTTATTATTATTTTCTATTTAATGTTTAGGACGTTCACCGTACAAACAAAGTGACGGTTTAGCCTACTTGACGTTGGTGAAAGAGGCGCTTATAGATATAACTATAATTATTAAAATTATTAGATTATAGAGTACACAAGCTATAATTAAAATTACCCGATTAAGCGCCTAGTTCACGAACGTCAAGTAGGCCAAACTGTCATTTAAAGTCACCGGTAACCGGGGATAATGGAGCTGATATACCTTTGTTTATACGGTAAACGTCCCAAACATTAAATAGAAAATAATAAAAAAAAAATCGGTTATCGAATGATGCAGTAAACCGAGTGCATAATTCAATATATCAGAAAATGGTTTCTAAAAGTAACTAATCAACACTTCAATTTTAGTTTGTGAAAGCCCTAATTAAAATAACCCCCGACTTTATATTTATCTCAAACAGGCTATCTGCTGTAAGTTGCTGAGGAGTTTGTTTATTTCGCACTTGTTTGATGCTGCAACACCAGGTCAAGGTTATCGTGTCATGGAAATGCCAACGAGTCCTATACCTATACCAAATTTCACATGAATGGAACATTAAGTGAAATTACTTCGTTGACCTTTCTTTAAAAACTTACGTATATAATATGATGAGTCATAAACTCGATGTTAACTTCGACTTCGATCTCTATGCTAACTTCGATGTCGATGTCGTCTACATACCGATATCGTCTACATACCGCTGCTTAAAAACTAAAGGGCCATAAAACAAAATAATCCAAAAATGTTTTTATTGCAAAAATACAATCACAGTCCTTCATATTGTATGTTGCAAAAAGACATGGTTGTTTTATTCCATATTTAGTAGGTATATTTTGATCATCAATACTAATAATAAATGAGTAAGTTACTTTGTTTTCAGAGATATCGTGTTTATAAGCTCTATACATGGTACTCAAACTAAATTGACCATTTTTACAATTTCTCAATTCGAACCAGTAATTCCTGAGATTAACGCGTTCAAACAGACAAATTCTTTACCTTTATAATATTAGTAGATATATAGGAGGCCTTGTATAAAATATGAAAATAAAAGTAAAATATAAAAATTATCATGGTATAAGACTGCATCAAAATTCGTTATAAAATGGTTTAGGATGATTAGCTCGGATATAAAGACAGATATACGCGAAAAGCGACCAACTGTATTTAATATTATTTCAAAAATTCATACTATGAACCCCGCATGCCCTCTCAACTAAAATTAACCATTGACATGTCATTTTAAAAGAACACTATGATTGTCAAGTATGACACATGTTTAAGGAAAAACAAAATGTTTAAGTAATTACTTCCAAGAAGTACCTCTACGTATGTTTCACGTAAACAGAGTTACGTATATTACAAACATATTTATATATTTAAAAAAAAACTGCATATATATTTTAATAAATTAACTAGGCGTACCTAGACGACAATGTATTTTTTTGTTTCACCTACATGTATATTTTAATAAATTAACTAAGGCATACCTAGACGACAATGTAGTTTTTTGTTTCACCTACATGTATATTTTAATAAATTAACTAGGCGTACCTAGACGACAATGTATTTTTTTGTTTCACCTACATGTATATTTTAATAAATTAACTAAGGCATACCTAGACGACAATGTAGTTTTTTGTTTCACCTACATGTATATTTTAATAAATTAACTAAGGCATACCTAGACGACAATGTAGTTTTTTGTTTCACCTACATGTATATTTTAATAAATTAACTAAGGCATACCTAGACGACAATGTAGTTTTTTGTTTCACCTACATGTATATTTTAATAAATTAACTAGGCGTACCTAGACGACAATGTATTTTTTTGTTTCACCTACATGTATATTTTAATAAATTAACTAAGGCATACCTAGACGACAATGTAGTTTTTTGTTTCACCTACATGTATATTTTAATAAATTAACTAGGCGTACCTAGACGACAATGTATTTTTTTGTTTCACCTACATGTATATTTTAATAAATTAACTAAGGCATACCTAGACGACAATGTAGTTTTTTGTTTCACCTACATGTATATTTTAATAAATTAACTAGGCGTACCTAGACGACAATGTATTTTTTTGTTTCACCTACATGTATATTTTAATAAATTAACTAAGGCATACCTAGACGACAATGTAGTTTTTTGTTTCACCTACATGTATATTTTAATAAATTAACTAGGCGTACCTAGACGACAATGTATTTTTTTGTTTCACCTACATGTATATTTTAATAAATTAACTAAGGCATACCTAGACGACAACGTAGTTTTTTGTTTCACCTACATGTATATTTTAATAAATTAACTAAGGCATACCTAGACGACAATGTAGTTTTTTGTTTCACCTACATGTATATTTTAATAAATTAACTAGGCGTACCTAGACGACAATGTATTTTTTTGTTTCACCTACATGTATATTTTAATAAATTAACTAAGGCATACCTAGACGACAACGTAGTTTTTTGTTTCACTTACATGTATACTTTAATAAATTAACTAAGGCATACCTAGACGACAATGTATTTTTTTGTTTCACCTACATGTATATTTTAATAAATTAACTAAGGCATACCTAGACGACAATGTAGTTTTTTGTTTCACCTACATGTATATTTTAATAAATTAACTAGACGTATTTAGACGACAATGTATTTTTTTGTTTCACCTACATGTATATTTTAATAAATTAACTAAGGCATACCTAGACGACAATGTAGTTTTTTGTTTCACCTACATGTATATTTTAATAAATTTACTAGGCGTACCTAGACGACAATGTATTTTTTTGTTTCACCTACATGTATATTTTAATAAATTAACTAAGGCATACCTAGACGACAATGTGGTTTTTTGTTTCACCTACATGTATATTTTAATAAATTAACTAAGGCATACCTAGACTACAATGTGGTTTTTTGTTTCACCTACATGTATATTTTAATAAATTAACTAAGGCATACCTAGACGACAATGTGGTTTTTTGTTGCACCATTCAAGGACAAGGTTCGCCACTATTAAAGGAATTAACTGATTTTCATGAAACTTGGTAGATAAACATTTAGACGTACAGGACACAGGATAGGCTTAAATGTCATTGGATATGCTACTTTTTTTCTTTATCAACGCGGACGAAGTCGCGGGCGCCAGCTAGTAATATTATATATATATATAAGTACAGATTGACCTCACGAACCCTGAGTCGTCTATAGTTATTAAATAGTAATCTATTAATAGTAATATGTTAAATAGTAATCTATTTAATGATGTCATTACTAATACTAGACACACACAGAAGAAAAAAATCATTTTATTTTTCCTTGTAAATATAAGTATAGACTTTTTCATTGTAAGGTAGTCAGATAGGATAGTGGTTAACTTGATGGTAGTAGGTGGCTACCGTCGCCTCTATAACACAAGCAACGCCACAGGTGCTGCATATGCACTGCCGACCAAAATAGGATTAAGGCAAAGACTAACCTCAGACCGACACAATTTTTACCAAAATTACCTAATAAGCTATGAATTAAGGTGCAATATTGCGCAACAAATTTTTGTAGCTCTTCAGAGATTACCGAACAGAATTAAAATTGGAAAGTTTTTCTTAAATATTGTGTAAAATATGAAAAAAGAAATAAAAGTAGCCGATTCAAATTTTAGTGTAGAACGTAAGCTAATTAATGAGCCTAAAAACAAAAGTAGTCACGGAAATTTTTTAGTACTGTGAACAGTAAGTTTTTTTTAGCAGTATTTTACAATATTTTTTTTCTCAGAAAATTGATATTTTTTTTATAAATCAGCCCGATTAAAACTTTTTTCCATATTATAGTCTATTATGCACTGTATTTTTATGTAACTTGTGATTTTACTCTAAGAAGTCAAACTAGGCGACGAAAATAACGCTTTTCTGCTAAGTACTCGCCTTAAGGATGTCCTGAGAGTAACGGCGTGAGTTAAGTGCTTTTTTTCAAAAGTGCGTAAAAAGTTTTTATTTCAATAAATTCGCTGTCCGAAATTAGGAGAAGGAGCAAAGAAACACTTCTTCGCTCATTTTTCCTAAACCACACAACGGATTTTTATACAGGTTTCACTAGTGGAGAACGTGACAAATGAGGCTATATCTGTCACCTTCCCTCTTGACCGGGACCGGCCGGTAGTCCTAGGGAGACTACCGCCCTTCATGAGGTCCCCCGAGGTGGCCGGCGTACCTCCTCCTTCGGGTACGCCGAGGTTCCGACAAGCAGCGTAGCTCTCCCCGGGCTGGATAGCCGTGACGGGGCACCGATGTCGTGTCATAACGTCCCCGCGAACGCTCCCATTTACGGCCGCGCTAGGAAGTCGTTGGGTTTTAGCCGATAGGAATCCGGTATAATAGGATTACCCAACCTCGCAGCGTCCCCTACTATCACTGCCGTTAAAAAAAAGTGTGTGCATATAATTTAGGTACAGAAAAAAATGGCATATACATGCAAAAACGGGAGCGGGACGCTAGAGTTACGCATAATGCAATTGTGGCCCATAACACATAAATCAATCATCAATTAATCAATACTAATAATAAATCTGTAAGGGTTGGTCATGGAGTAAGTTACTTTGTTTTCAGAGATATCGTGTTTATAGGCTCTATACATGATACTGAAACTAAATTGACCATTTTTACAACTTTTTTCTATATGTATGTAAGTAGGTATTTTCCTCCATAACTCTTAAACGAATTAGCTGACTTTCATGAAACTTGGTGGATAAACATTTAGACGTACAGGTCACAGGATAGGCTACTTTTTCTTTTTCAACGCGGACGAAGTCAAGGGCGCCAGCTAGTATTATATAATTGAGTTTGTTTGTCTGTCTTTTTTTACTTTCCCATTAATCGTTACGCGCGTGCAAATTTACTTACGCAAGTACAAATAAGTCGCGTAGGTATATTGACAGTAGTTCTATTTGGCTAGGTTTCACAACGAGAAAATTCTTGTCTTTGATATGTACATATTTGCGTGTTACGGCGTGATATCGATTTTTATTTTATGTCAAAACAAAGCTTTCTCTAATAGCTTTTAATGCTTGTATCAAAAGTCTAATAAAGCATCCTTTAAAGGTGTTTTTTCATACAATCTGCATTGTGATAACTCCCAAGCGACGTGCCTTGGCGTTAGCCCGCTGTTTTGAAATTTCATAAATTATGAAACGAACTCTAAACAAAGCTGTCTCTAATAGCTTTTAGTGCTTGTATCAAAAGCCTAAAAGAGCATCTTTTACACATGTTTTTGATGGTTCTTTTACATGCAATATGGATTTCGATAACTCCCAAGCGACGTGTTTTGGCGTTAGCCCGCTTTTTGAAATTTCAAAAATTATGAACGTTAAAATTAGTATTTTAACGAATTCTAAACAAAGCTGTCTAATAGCTTTTAGTGCTTGTATCAAAAGCCTAAAAGAGCATCTTTTAAAGGTGTTTTTGATGGTTCTTTTTCATACAATATGCATTTCGATAACTCCCAAGCGACGTGTTTTGGCGTTAGCCCGCTTTTTTGAAATTTCAAAAATTATAAACCTTAAAATTTTAGCGAAAATTTGAGTCTCGCAAATTTGTGTAATCTTAACGTAGTAACAATATTAAGGGTTACATAAAGGGCATAAAGAATTCAAGTATAACTGGTTTAACTTAACTAAAACGATTCAAATTCACAATCTTATAGTCAAAACTAAAACGTGTCTCGAACAATCATAGTACGTAAATTCAAAGTAAAATTTATAGGTTTCTATTGATGAATAATAGATATATTTTTTTTAATTTAAATAATCTACTACATTAGCTCTTATTACGTTGTAAATTGAGTCTACAATAACGTAGAAATATCTAACTCTACACCTGGTCGTCACGTATCAACTATTTTCAACAGGTTTTGATTTTTATTGGAACTTTGAACTTTTATTAGTGTTAATTTAAATACCTTAAAACTCTGACGACGTTTTAGATCATTTAAATCAATGGTGATATGTATGTTACTTGGTTAAAATAACTTAAAAGTTTTATGGTATAAGGTTCTTCTATCATCATTAATACTAAAAATAAATCTGTAAGGGTTGGTCATGGAGTAAGTTACTTTGTTTTCAGATATATCATGTTTATAGGCTCTATACATGATACTGAAACTAAATTGATCATTTTTAGAATTTTTTCTGTATGTATGTTTGTATATTCCTTGATGTTCCTCCATAACTTTTAAACGAATTAACTGATTTTCATGAAACTATAAAATTTCTTCAAAATAGGTTACGCCATTTCGGAGGAGTATGGCAAATAACTCTGTAACACGAGAATTTTATATATTAGACTTAGATATGTCGTAACATAATTTGAGATTAGTAAAGAGTGAATAAAAAAATCTTAAGTAGGTTAAATATGCAGGCCTATAAGTGCAAGGTCATCAGAAAGTCGGCGAGTAAGTTTATTATAATACTAGCTGGCGCCCGCGACTTCGTCCGCGTTGATAAAGAAAAAAGTAGCCTATCCTGTGTCCTGTACGTCTAAATGTTTATGTATCCAGTTTCATGAAAATCAGTTGATTCGTTTAAGAGTTATGGAGGAACATAGATACTTACATACAGAAAAAAAATTGTAAAAATGGTCAATTTAGTTTTAGTATCATGTATAGAGCTTATAAACACGATATCTCTGAAAACAAAGTAAATTACTCCATGACCAACCCTTACAGATTTATTATTAGTATTGATATTGATTGATTGATGATGTATGTAAACTCCAATTCTTTCATTATCAGGTAATAATTTAAGGTCAGTGCGATTTCCTTGAAATTTTTTTATAAAAAAATTTAAAATTTTGAGGAAATATCTAAAAATATTAACTTTATAGTCGAATTTTTTTTTATATGGGCTTGGTTTTTTATTTATAATGAACTTCGTCCCTTTTTCTTAGTTGTTAAAATCTTTATTGCTCATTAGGCGTAGAATTTTATTTTTATTACTACTTGATGCCCGCGACTTCGTCCGCGTTCTCTATAGCCTACATATAGCCTTCCTCGATAAATAGACTATCCAAGACAAAAATAATTTTTCAATTCGAACCAGTACTTCCTGAGATTAGCGCGTACAACCAAACAAACAAACTTCAGCTTTATACGATGTATATTCTTTTTTCATTGATCAAAAAGGTAAACAAACAATTCACGATATAGAACTAAACAAACAATACGAATAAATTCTAAATGAGTTAATCTGAGTGAACTCTCTTTGATAATGCCTAATGTACAAATCCCATCCTTAAAACAGTCCAGTGACCATAGCGACCCTATATTAGTTTACGTTTTTGATCAATAGAAAAAGAATAGATCATATATTAGTATAGATAGCGACCCGCTCAAGGCTTAGCTCGGGATGCAATTTTTTATCACTATAACCATCAAACTACTACAACATGGAACCCGCGTGCCATACAGAACACTACGAATTTTTTGGAACATTTAAAAGTGACATATGCGTAGAGCATGAACTGTCATTTAAAACAAAACAAACATAATAATAAGTACGTAATTTAAAGAAAATGTGACATTACGTCAACCCATTAGAGTTTAAAATGAAATAGTAGAAGTTGATCGTTACTACCTTTTACCATTGACGCGTGACGGCAAGAGTCCGCCATGATTCTGTCAAAGGCGTTCTTTTTATGTGCCGCTTTGGCATTTGTGACGCAAATTCCATTGTAGTATTTCGATGACTATAACACAAACCTAGATCCTTATAACCCGGCTCTGGCGAAATGTACACGAAAATAATTGTCAGATATATATCCGACTCTTGCGGTTAAAGGGTTAATGATTCCACAACTGTTGAGTGCATTATATTTTTGTCACATTCTTACCTGATACTTATGTATTCATATATAAATATCGTGACTGACTCTATTGTTTGTTTTTATCGAATTACCCAAGAAAATGTACCTAACTACTGTACGTCTATGAATTGTGACAAATATCTAACATTGGGTATTGTTATTTTTAATTGTTCACAAACTGACCCGGTGAACTTCGTACCGCCTCAGAATAAAATAAAAACCCGTTCCATACAAAATGTATTCATGAATAAACTAATTTTATTGACAATTTTTTTCCGTGAATGTTTCGGATGTTTTAATAGTTTTCCTGCTATTTGGGACGGAGACAATAAAATATCATAACAATTTAGGTACGAGTATAATAAATTTAAATATAAACTAACCCTCGACCTTCTATCAAGCCCAAACATGCTATATCTGTTCTAAGTTGCTTAGGAGTTGGTTATTCCGATGCTGCAGCATCAGGTCAAGATTCTACCGGATCAAGATGTCATGGAAATACTACCGAAGTAATTTGACCTGACTCCAAACGTCTTAAATCAAATGGAGCGACGCCAAACATTGTGCCACACACACGGTCAGTCCAATTTTCTGTCATTTATGCGTTTGACCGGGTCGAGTGACGTTGACATGAGCTCTGATTCGGAAGCGCGGCAAGATGCCACGGCGTAGTGTTTCTACCAAGGAGGATAGAAAATGTATTCTATCCTCCTTGGTTTCTACACTCACGATCAGTTGGCGCGATGAACTGACGTGACGCAACGGCGCGATTTGAAATCCAGTATTTGACACCAGTTTTTACCATACGCGATCAAATTTTGGCTTCACGTCAGTCAATTTGACGCGATGGACTGATCGTGTATTTCGTCCATAAATTTATACCAAATTTCACATTAATCAAAAATTTGGAAATTAATAAAATCCTTTCGTTAATTGGGAAATGGGCTGAAGGTCTTTAGATCTTCATAAATTATAGCTAAAAACAATCCCGATCACTTCAACTTTTAAAAGCGGATTAAAATCAGTCGGTCTGTAGGTATGGGAGCTTTTACACACGTCAAACTTTTAGCACCCCGTTTTTGCGTCGGACGTCAGGCACTTACATAATTACTAAGAAAGGGATAGGTAATGGGCTCTGGCATCAATTACTCACTCACCGAAACACAACAGCACATATGCTGTTATCTCACGGTAGTCTTTTGTATGGCGGTGGTTACTGTCACCCCCTTACAAAAGGGTTGACATTATGAATGAAAACACAGTGTGCCATGCCACTTTTCAAATCTAGAGCCAACTTTGAAAATTCATTTCTAAAATTTTGCCCGTCGGGAATCGACCACTGGGACTGAGCGTTAAGGCAATCATCATAACCACTCATCCAACGGGCTCGTCATATAAAAGTTTATGGACATATCTATGTCCATATATACCTTTTTATGACGAGGTTTTATATTTCCTTATTTACATCTATACTTTAATAATATTATAAAGAGGAAAGATTAGTTTGTTTGTTTGTTTGCATTGAATAGGCTCAGAAACTACTGTCGGGATCGATTTGAAAAATTCTTATTTTTATGAGTTTTCCAATTTAACGTGACTGCATAAATGTGCTTAAATTTTCTCGTGATTAGGCGCCTCTTTCACCAACGTCAAGTAGTAACCGTCACTTAAAGTTACCTGTTACCGGGAATAATTTAGCTGATATACCTTTGTTTGTACGGTAAACGTCCCACTCCCAAATATTAAAAAGAAAATAATAATAAAAAATCGCCTATCGAATGATGCAGTAAACCGAGTGCATAATTCAATAAAACAAAAAATCATTTCTAAAAGTAACTAATCAACACTTGTAGTTGGTGAAAGAGGCGCTTAGACAAAGACTACCCTAAGACCGAACACAATTTTTACCAAAATGACCGCAACCTACGAGTAATATCCTATTAATTAAGGTGCAATATTGCGCAACAAATTTTTGTAGCTCTTCGGAGATAACCGAACAAATTTAAAATTAGAAGATTTTTCTTAAATATTGTGTAAAATATGAAAAAGAAATAAAAGTAGCCGATTCAAACTTTAGTATAGAACGTAAGTTAATTAATAAGCCTAAAAACAAAAAAAAAATTTCTCAAAAAATGGATTTTTTTTCTAAATCTGCCCGATTCAAAATTTTTTCCATATAGTCTATTATACACTATATTTTTATCTAACTTGTGATTTTACTCTAAGAAGTCAAACTAAGTTACGAAAATAACTTAGCTTTTCTGCTAAGTCCTCGCCTTAAGACGAATAAAGTCAGCCCGAGACGTTCGCATTTGACTATAGTATTCAAAAGTTTTTCAAATTCAAATATTCAAACTTACCGAATTGTTTTACGCGTTTGTGTTGAAACCGAAAGTAGTGTCGGCAGTGAACGTGTTTTCGGCACGATAGTTTAGCACGAACTAAATGGCAAAAGACGATTACAACATGAGAGCAGGTTGCGTGACTTCTGAAATGCTTTGGTTGTGTTGCTTCATTGGGGTTCCGTGGTGAATGGTTCAAACAACCTTACAATAATTGTGTCGTTCATTGTAAAAGTGGTGGAACTCCCTATTTTTAAAACCATATTTTCTTGCCTAATGGTATCACATTTAGTCATAACTTTCAATATAAAAGTGAAGTAACTCCATTAGTTGCATTAAAATCCCATAGATGAAAACAATGAATGAATGCTTATATTTTTTTTTCCTACACTATAATTCGCAAAAAGCTCGTTATTCTAAAATTCAGTTACAAGGAGATAGTTAACTTTTACAATGAACGACACAATTGTTATATATTCTTCTATAAAAATATATAACAAATTACCAGATATTTTAAAAAAAGAAAAAAATGATATATTTATAAAAAAATTAAAAAAAATTCTAAATAATAAATGTTACTACAACTCAAATGAATATTTTTTAGATGACATTATCATTTAAATATTAATAATATAAATGTAAATATAATTTATTTTTAATTTTAATTTAAATAAAATAAAATTCTTATATATATTTATATAAATAAATAATTATATGCTTATATATATACGCTTCCTCTCTCCTAGTCCCTAAGTTGCATGCCCAAAAGGGTCCATAACATTGGTCTTTATTTTTATAACATCTTTGTACATTATGGTTTCGCAATAAATAATTGAATTGAATTGAAAAAAAAAAATGTAAGGCCTACTGTCCAATGTTCATGTAGCCGTCATAAACAGGTTGCTTGCAAATGTCATATGTCGACTATAGTTATGGTAGGGGAGCCTAAGAGGGGATTTTTGGATTTACTCGAGCGCGTCAGATATTGCCAATGTATATTCCCCACGTGTCTCCGATAACGGATATGTATTAATCTGCCGGTTTGGTTGGTTGGGTTGGTGGGGGTTGAGGTAAAATTCGAGTACGTCAGATTTTAAGAGGGGATGTTAAGTGTACCTAAACAAGCTCCCATTTTAAATTCAGGCGATTCGGATATAACGCAAGCTCGTGGCAGATTTTTGAAAATCCAAAGGAGACTTTAATAATTGCCATTTTATAATACTCGAGCGCGTCAGATTTTCATACAGCCGGTTCAGCCTGAATTCCTGATCGTGCTGATTCCTAATCTGACGATTATATGGAGGATTTTTTAAAATACAGCACCTACAAAATTTTGAACGCCTGTAGACGCTCACCCCACCGCTGAAATGAAAAACTTCATATAACCTTTTTTTCTTCTTACTATTCAATCTTCAATGTCCAATAGGTCCCCACGACGCTCGAGTGACTCCACATTTAGCATCGTGGGCTCCCCTACCATCAAGCCCGTCACAAACGTAGCTATAATATAGATATTAATATATCGTGCTATAATATATATTATAGCAAGCTACCACACATGGAGACGATGCTGTAATATATATTTTGCCTGTCAGCCTGTCTGTCGTGTCGTGTGTTAGCTCCCGACACACGACTGGAGTTTACTTACGAACGATTACACGCCGAAAGAACATTGTCCTTTTTTTTAAATATTGTGTAGATGACGCAATATCTATGAAATTTCAGATATTTTAAAATATTCAAAAAATAGAACGTAACTATAATGCATTTGTGACAATTTTGATTTTACTCCCATAAATTTTCATACCACGGGCTTATATACAATTTTTCAGAGAATTTCAACATTTTTCTAAGTAAATTCCTAAGGAAAATGAAAGGACATAGGATATATTTTATAAAGTTACGCGGGCGAAGTCGCGTGCAGCAGCTATTATGGCCATAAAATGTTATTTCAACATTTTTCCTAAGGAAAATGTTGAAAATGCTTGAAAAAATGTTGAAATTGACCGAAAATTGTATATATGCAAATCGATTCTTAAGAAGTAAATTCCACGAATAAAAAAAATGAGCGGAACCCACACAGTTTTATCTATGCACGCGTTTGACTTTGATGTTGTAAATAGGCATGTAGGTACAATTTCACTATACCGCGAGCGTCAGCCGACCAAAGATCGCTATAACTTAGGTACTTAAGTAATTACTTAAGTGCCTATAATATCTAGCGAGCTATAAACCGTTTTATAACCCTAAAAACAAAGTTACTTAAGTCACTTTTACATTTTAACTTAGCTAATACCTACATCACAACTTAACTTTCTATAGAACAAAGATGTTATCTATTATCCTTACATCATCATCAATCAATACTAATAATAAATCTGTAAGGGTTGGTCATAGAGTAATTTACTTTGTTTTCAGAGATATCGTGTTTATAGGCTCTATACATGATACTGAAACTAAATTGACTATTTTTACAATTTTTTCTTTATGTATGTATGTATGTATGTATGTATGTATGTATGTATGTATGTATGTATGTATGTATGTATGTATGTATGTATGTATGTATGTATGTATGTATGTATGTATGTATGTATGTATGTATGTATGTATGTATGTATGTATGTATGTATGTATGTATGTATGTATGTATGTATGTATGTATGTATGTATGTATGTATGTATGTATGTATGTATGTATGTATGTATGTATGTATGTATGTATGTATGTATGTATGTATGTATGTATGTATGTACATATGTTCCTCCATAACTCTTAAACGAATTAACTGATTTTCATGAAACTTGATATATAAACATTTAGACGTACGGGACACAGGATAGGCTACTTTTTTTTTAACGCGGACGAAGTCGCGGGCGCCAGCTAGTATTATTATAAAACAAAGTACTTCGCCGTGTCTGTCTGTCTGTTCAAAAACTACTGCACCAATTTTCATGTCGTTTTCACCAATCTATACTAAACTTATATTATCAAGAGGAAAGATTTGATTGTTTGTTTGCATTGAATAGGCTCAGACACTACTGGACCGATTTGAAAAATTATTTCACTTTTGCGAAGCTATACTATCAGCAAGTAACATAGGCTATCAATAACTACTAATAATAAATCTGTAAGTGTAGGTATTGTATGTATTTATGTTCCTCCATAACTCTTAAACGGATTGACTGAATTTCATGAAACTTGGTACATAAACATTTAGACGTACAGGACACAGGATAGGCTACTTTTTCTTTTTCAACGCGGACGAAGTCGCGGACGCCAGCTAGTATATTAATATCTGGCCATCTCGCCTACTTTCTGATGACCTTGTACTTATAGGCCTTCATATTTAACCGACTTAAGATTTTTTTAATTCACTCTTTACTAATCTCAAATGTTACGACATATCTAAGCGCCTCTTTCACAAACTACATGTAAAATGTTGATTAGTTACTTTTAGAAATAATTTTCTGTTTTATTGAATTATACACTCGGTTTACTGCATCATTCGATAGGCGATTTTTTTTATTATTTTCTATTTAATGTTTGGGACGATTACCGTACAAATAAAGGTATATCAGCTCCATTATTCCGGTTACCGGTGACTTTAAATGACAGTTTGGCCTACTTGACGTTTGTGCAACAGGCGCTAAGTCTAATAACTCTGAGTAACTCTGTCTGCCTGTTACCTTTTCACGCCTTAATTATTCAACCGATTATTCGTCATGAAATTTTGCATATAGAGATAAAATAATACTACAATATTAGAGTTTAAATCTTTATTACTTAACAGTAACATAATTATGACTTAGTTTTTACTTTAATCTATATTAATTACTTAAAAATTAATATAATAATATAGGATATATCACAAGCAATGGGAGCGTCTGTACACAAAAATTATATTAACAATCTCTTTCATGTAAAGGCTGGATGACGGTTGATGGTCACCGTCGCCAATTGAAGGCAACGAAATAATTAGCTGTGTGAATCTGGAACCCGACATGAAGTAAACGATTTTTTTTTTTAATGCATACGTTTGTACTCGGTATGCTGTACTTGCTTGTTCTTTTTGTTTCTACCTTAAGGGGTTCGAACGTAAAGGTACCCAAAAACTGAAAAAAAAAGGTAAATCTGTCATTTTTCGACTTAAAACTTCGTCAGCGAATGTGCTACATTTGGTCTGTCATGTTGTATGACCATTCATTTTAAAATATTTTTTTAGCCATGTACTAGATTAAAAAACTACAAATAATATACATCTTATCTGCAAACTAAACATCTGAAACAACTGAAAATCATAAATTTTCACTCCAACGTGATTCTGATTCTGTAACGCTCTTAACGGTAAACACCGTGAACCGGTTGGGGGCGTTTGAAATGTGGTTACACAGAAGAATGCTCCGTGTTGAGTGGACTGACAGGGAATATGGAGATCCTTCTAAGAATATGGAATATTAGGGTTCGTAAAGTTGCATACCTGAGGGGCGAAAAGTACCATGTGTTCTACCTTATCATGGGGGGTAAGATTGAGGGGCGAAGAGGAGTCGGCAGAAGACAGATGTATTGGTTGAGGAACATCCGTCAATGGACCGGAATTGCGGGAGTGGGAGGCTGTTCCAAATGGCCCGTGATAAGAGGCATTTTCGAGGGTGATCGCCAACGTCGGGGAAACCTGACAGGGCAATTAAAGAAGAAAAAGCAATCGTGCTTTTCATAAGTTCGCGCGCCATTTATGTCTGCTTAACATACATCAGCAGTGAAAACATCCTTTTTTTGTGAAAGTGCTCTCGATGTGGCGAGGATTGGTTTTCTATCGAGACATAGGTTGTTGTGTATTTCCCATCGCCCGGTTATTCGACGGATATACCGAAACTAGCCTATACTTCGTTTCTGTACTTGAAATTTTTAAGGGATTTGAACAATCGCCAATACTCCTGACCAGTTTTCGTACCCCATATTTGCAACTAACCTCCAGCACTGCAAGCACTCGATATCAATAAAGATGTGCGATCCCAGAGACACTTCCTAGTTCACCTTTTCAGTTTCACACATTTAACATTTTCTGTTTAATGAATCTTTACAAAATCTGCAGACCATCTTCATAGAATGGCTTCACGTGTATCACTGGGTGATTTTCGACGGCGGGCGTGATGATTACAGTTGTTGGGAAATAAGATAGGATGGCTCGTCGCTCAAAAAAAATTAACCTCACTAAGTTTCCAACATTTGAATAACAATCGACTCTGTTGTCATTCTGAGGAAACTTATCACCGAGTCTCTTATAAGTCTGCGCCGTTGCTCTCCGAAAGTCGAAAACACATTCTTGAAATTATCAATATATGATCTCTATTCTTTTTCTATTGATCAAAAACGTAAACAAATATAGCGTCGCCATGGTCACTGGACTGTTTTAAAGATGGGATTTGTACATTAGGCATTATCAAAGAGTTGACTCAGATTAACTCATTTAGAATTTGTTCGTATTGTTTGTTTAGTTCTATATCGTGAATTGTTTGTTTACCTTTTTGATCAATGAAAAAAGAATACAATATAGGTGTGGTAATTGTACCAATCTCGATACGCCGTTAAAACCGATTGCACGAAGGAGTAAAAAGAACACGTGTTATAAAAAAAATGACATCTTTTCTTCCTATACAGACTGGCCCCAGCACTTGCCCGTTTATCAACAACGGCAGATTGCAATTCCTGTTTGGTCTATCAAGAACGCTTTTTATGTCCGAACACGGAGTCAACTACTTGTCGCGTTTCAACGGTTTTTTAACTGCTCCACTTTGACTTTGGCGCTTCAATGAACCACTTAAAGTACAAATGAATCTTTCAGTGGTACAAATGGGTACAAACAACTAAGGAATCTATCCCTGCTCGCAGATTTTGATTACCTAGTTTCTGAATATTTTGAAAATTTAGTATCTCCAAACCCTTTATGGTACAAACGAATCTTTGGGCGGTACAAACGGGTACAAACGACTAGGAATCTATCCCTGCTCGCAGATTTTGATTACCTAGTTTCTGAATATTTGGAAAATTTAGTATCTCCGAACCCTTTATGGTACAAACGAATCTTTGGGTGGTACAAACGGGTACAAACGACTAGGAATCTATCCCTGCTTGCAGATATTTGATTACCACGAAAAATGGCATTTATCATTTTTTGCTCTTTTTCTAATGCCGCTACTTTCGAACCCCTTAAGGTACAAACAAAAGGGAAAAAATCGATTTCTTCATGTCGGGTTCCAGGTTCACACAGGTGCAATATAAGTGCTGCGAGTTCGTTGCTAACTTCAGTGGGATAAAGTATAAGGGATAAAGATGGGCTCTAGCATCCTTTACTGACTCATCTAAATACAACAGCACAAGTGCTGTTTTCTCAATTGAATCTACCAGTAAGTTTGTTCACAACAGAATGAACTTATAATTGTATTGCACCCTTTAAGCTTTCGTCTAAACACAACAGCACAAGTGCTGTTTCTCAATTGAATCTACCAGTAAGTTTCTTTATAAAAGGAATTTAATTGAATTGCATCCTTTACTCTTTCATCTAAACACAACAGCACAAGTGCTGTTTTCTCAAATGAATCTATCAGTAAGTTTATTTATAACAATATGACTATAATTGAATTGCATGTTTTACTCTTTCATCTAAACACAACAGCACAAGTGCTATTTTCTCAAATGAATTATCAGTAAGTTTGTTCATAATAATATGCCTTTATAATTGAAGACGTGAGTGGATGAAGTTGATATGTCACATAATTCCAATTTTGAATAAAACGAGGTTAAAGTTTTACTATTAATTTTTGAGATAAGTAGCCACGGAACTGATTTTTGTACTAAATTATGATGCAAAGTTGTGTAAACAACCTAAAATATTAATGGTATGATAGCAAGTAAACACTTCTATTATACTCATTAACGCCTCGTCTGATATAACTATGTAGTTTATGCACTAAACGTATCATATCAACAAGGTTTTAAAGATAAAAAACAATAAATAAAGGACAAAAATATTCTTTTTTTAACCAACAACGACGTAAAGCAGCGGCAACACAGACCCGTCCGCTTGATAAAATATCAACTTGTCCGCCGTCAAGAAAAAATATCAACTATCCTAATTTGATCGTAATAAAATGGAGAATAGAAGGAAAAAAACGTAAAGATTTCAAGAAGAAACTATTAGAATTATTTGATTCATCATCAGAACTATTAGAAGGTAAATACATAGTATTTTCTTTGTTTTTTTTGTACACGTTTTGTGACGGACGCAAGCCTATAAGAAAATCAAAACTTTCCTTGCGATATTACGAGCGAATATACGAGGAAATGTAACCATAGCGATAGGACGAGTGCCTATACAAAACAAAATTCACATTGAAGCAAATTTTCCTTGCGATATTACGAGCGAATATACGAGGAAATGTAACCATAGCGATAGGACGAGCGCCTACACAAAATACAATTCATATTGAAGCAAATTTTCCTTGCGATATTACGAGCGAATATACGAGGAAATGTAACCATAGCGATAGGACGAGCGCCTATACAAAACACAATTCATATTGAAGCAAATTTTCCTTGCGATATTACGAGCGAATATACGAGGAAATGTAACCATAGCGATAGGACGAGCGCCTATACAAAACAAAATTCACATTGAAGCAAATTTTCCTTGCGATACTACGAGCGAATATACGAGGAAATGTAACCATAGCGATAGGACGAGCGCCTACACAAAATACAATTCATATTGAAGCAAATTTTCCTTGCGATATTACGAGCGAATATACGAGGAAATGTAACCATAGCGATAGGACGAGCGCCTATACAAAACACAATTCATATTGAAGCAAATTTTCCTTGCGATATTACGAGCGAATATACGAGGAAATGTAACCATAGCGATAGGACGAGCGCCTATACAAAACACAATTCATATTGAAGCAAATTTTCCTTGCGATATTACGAGCGAATATACGAGGAAATGTAACCATAGCGATAGGACGAGCGCCTATACAAAACAAAATTCATATTGAAGCAAATTTTCCTTGCGATATTACGAGCGAATATACGAGGAAATGTAACCATAGGGATGGGAAGAGCGCCTATATATAAAATTGGTTATGTACAACAAAATGAAAACTCTTTTTCTCTTCATGGCGACATAAAATCGATCTGGAAAGAAGTACTCAAAAAAAGGATTGAGTAAGGAAACCAAGGACTCCATAAACAAACAGATACCTTGTATTAAGAACTGTTTTACTTCTGCTCCAGCATTAAACCCTGAAATTAAGGTGATATTAACTTCACAAGCGACAAAAAGTAATGAACAAATTTGCGAAAAACAGAATCAGATTGATGCATCCATTTGTGGCTTCAGTCAAATATTAAAAGACATGATAGACGGCAAAGCATTTGACGATACCAAAATTGTGAAAAAATGACCGCCTCTTATGTGATGTTCACTATTATGGAATCACAAACAAGAAAAGCGGTAATTTTACCAGACCTGAATGAAAATTTAAAGGATTCACATGAAAAATCCGACATAGATCAAAACAACTTTTTGGAAACAATTTGTCTGATATTATTCGAGACGCCAGAACGTTGGAAAAATCCAAGAAACACCTTGCCAAGAAGATATTTTTAAACAATTGGGGCAAATCACAAACAACGCCCATAACCCAACCTCCAGCCAAACAATCCAATTTCAAACGTCAGCAACATAGTCAACAGTTTCGGGCTATGGTGAAACCCAAAGAGAAAGAGACATCATAATTATGCTCCAACGGACCATCGATAATAAAATTTATAATTAACTGTACAGTCGGGGTAAGAAAAGGTTCGTCACCTTTATAGTTTCTTTTTTAATCTCAGACAAAAATGACATTACATTTGACATGCATTACATACATTTCATGGTATCATTATATGCAAAGTTGACATTTGCATTGTGTCATTTTTGTCTCAGATTAAAAAACAGACCGTAAGTCGACATTTGCTTGCACCGGGGCAAATGTCAGTCATGCCAAAATTTCATTTCAAACATCTGTCAGTTGCCCGCATAGTGTTTTAGTTTCAAAAGGTACTAAGAGTCTACGATTTTTGATAGAGGAATGAATTTGAAAACTGACGAAGGTTTTCCTACCTCGACTACTTTATTTATTTAAATTAACACCTTTTTTGAACTTTTTATTTTCCAAAAATGTCTTAAATCTGTAATAATTCATATGGACACATCGCCGCTTAAAAACTAAAGGGCCATAAAACAAAAAAATCTAAAATTGTTTTTATTGCAAAAATACAATCACAATCCTTCATATTGTATGTTGCAAAAAGAGTTATGGTTGTTTTATTCAATATTTAGTATATTTTGATCATTTTTTATATATTCAAAAGTAACTTATATGCTTATATCTCTTCTAGTATTCAATTTATTATAAAAGTACTTAAAACATTTAATGCTACTTAAAAATACGCTTCTAACGATGTTATAATATGCATATATTTGATATATATCAAATAAGAAAAAATAGACAAAAAATAATTTAATTTTTTTCGATTAGCTCTCCTGTAAAAAGTGAATTTTGATTTGTGGCTCTTTAGTTTTTAAGTTATTTTTTAAATTAACACCTTTTTTGAACTTTTTATTTTCCAAAAATGTCTTAAATCGACCATCTTAATAGTCTGTAGTAATTCATATGGACATATTATTACTTTCATTAATGCAAAAAAAAAACTCAAAAATGCGACATACCACCTTCATCCACTCACGTCTTCAATTGAATTAAAGTTATAGTAAAACTCCACATACAATATTCCAAACTTGTACTTGAAAATAGGCTTTGACTTTCAATTTCAAATTGATACGCGATTATTGATTATCAATCTTCACACCACACGAACGGTTTCAATCGCATCTGTTCTGGAAGCATCTGATTCAATTCTTCCACGTCTTGTAGCGTCTGCAAAATAATCATTTTTGGAGATAATAAAAAAAAAATATCTTCACACATTCAACACAGCGCCATCTAGTTCCTCACTAAAGTCTGTTTTTTAATCTCAGAGACAAAAATTACACATACAAATGTCAAGTTTGTCATATAATGATACCTTGTAATGTATGTACATAATGCATGTCACATGTAATGTCATTTTTGTCTCTGAGATTAAAAAACAAACTATAAGTCACTAATGCTTGTATTATGAATACCAGACAGTTGATATATCGCTGCTTAAAAACTAAAGGGCCACAAATCAAAATTACACTTTTTACAGGAGAGCTAATCGAAAAAAATTAAATTATTCTTTGTCTATTTTTTTCTTATTAGATATATTATATCAAATAAATGCATATTATACATCGTGTTAAAAGCTAAAATAGGGCGGAAGAAGGAAAAGATAATTTAAAGCAAAACCGAATGTATTTACAATGCAAAGACTTACCAACTAATCTGACAAAACGTGTAATGAAAAAATATAAAATTGACAAACAAATAAAAAAGAAGTAATTTAAATAGAAAACGGCCAGCGGCCAGCAAAAAGGTCGTAACATTCCCCTCTCCTGTGGCAGAGCCACATCTGCCAGGTGTCATCAACTAGCCCCATCTTCTAGGTGTCATCAACTAGCCACATCTTCTAGGCGTCATCAATTAGCCACATCTATCAGGAGTCATCATCTTTGCTACAGCCGGCCTCTTCAATACTCCACCAACAAACATTTACCACCACTCTCCGAACAACACCATCCTTTCCGCGAAACACCTTGGTGATGCGTCCACGCGGCCATAACCCTCTCGGGAGTGTTCCATCGGCGATCAAAACCAGGTCTCCGATGTCTAAGTTTTGATGTTTCATTCCTGCCTTTGGTCGTGGAGCGAGGATTGGCAAGTACTTTCGAACCCATCTTGACCAAAAACATGTCAGCCAAACAATGAGACATTCTCCAATCGCTTTTATTTAGCAGGTCACCGTCGTCCATTTCTCTTGGTACTGGATCACATGGAGACGATGATCCAAAGAAAGCTGTTCTTAGTAAGTTTTTATCAACAAATTGTTTGCTCCAACGAAATCAGTGCCATTGTATGGAATCCCAAGTCGAGAAATAAATCGTTGTAGCGTAGACACGTAGGTAATTGTCGCATCAGCTGATAAACTTGCCAATATTCGAAACTAACTCCTCTTAACCGCAACATCCAATAATCCAAGTAAAATCCAAACAAAATTAAAATCCAAGTAGAGCGGTATAACTGTGCATCGTTCTTACATGGCAATACGCCACTAATAGGCGAACCGTTGGGTGTTGCCCGTCAACTATTGTAGGTGGTCTGGTGGAAACAGGTACGTCTTTTACATCAGAGGTTCTTCCAGCCATTCATTATTCTTCCGAAGCAACCGACTTGTACTATCTCTTAACTAACTCTTAACTATCGGCTTTTAGTCACGGAGACTATTACATTCTTCATTAAAATGATTGACAACTCTGCCTCTTGAAGCTCTTCTGACGTTAATGAAATGTAACATGGAGATGAAGATGGTAAATGAGATATTCGTGATGATATGATTGCTTTGAAAAGCCAAATCGTTTAAACGATCCCAATTTTGAATTTTATGTGACTACGGAGTATTTTGACAAACTCATATACACGGATGATTGAAGGAACCATCCGTAGCCAACTACTAAAACGCGAACGCGAGGGATCTGTCACTGAAGACAGAAACTCAAGAGATTGAGAGTTGACTTCAGTAGTATGAGCGTTTACAAGTGTTGCTTTCTTAAATCGATCATCTTGTAACCACCCATTTTGAGAGGTTTTCGAAGGCCACTTGTCCACACTTTTATAAAGGAAACTGAGTCCTGAAAACCAATGAGATGAACACCCATCAAACAAAAACCCATCAGATAAACGGGTAGCTTCATCAATCATATTTAAATCCGTGGGTAACCATCTCCAATCAGACACGTTCGTGGTCTTCGAAATCTCCCCTACTCGGTTGGCAAAAAAAGGCTTTAAAACCCGTGCCTCACTTCGCAACCAACCGAGCACATTAATCGAATCAGAACAAAAGTAGCGTTGCGATATAGTCACTTCGTGTTCTGTTCCGATATTAAATGCCTGCCGAACCACTACGAGAGCTGCCTGCAGTTCGAATCTAAGTATGGAAACTGCTGCAAGAGGAGCGACGCATGCTTTTTTGGAAATAAATGCAACATTGATGTTTCCGTCAGTCTTTACAGTACGCTGAAGCGAAAATATCCTGTGAATTGACATCGAGGTTAGTAAACCTATAGTACCGAAAAATCGCAAAAAGCTACATTTTCTCAGATCAAGTTCAGTGCAAGAAGGTTGCACTATATCTTTAGTAATACCGATTGAGTCTATCTTATATTGTTCTTTTATCAAAGACCCCAGATTATCTACTTGATCACAGTGTTGTGTGTCAGTGTAATTAACAAAATCAACTGCTTTGGTTTTACTATGAGAAAGACCGTGTAAAACCCACCCTAAAGCAGTAAGAGTTGCTGCAGGCTGAGACTTTGTGCCAACTCTGGTTTCATGTGACATGGTAAGAAACCAGTCCTCAGCACCAATTAAAACAGTTGGCTTCCCCTTTTTATATATTAAATCATCAGCAATATCCTGTAAGTGCGGATACACTGAAACTTCTTCTTCAGATATGCACTGCTCACGTAGCCTTAACTGTGATATAGATCTAGCATTACGGATAGCGAACGACTTTGTCATATTCTTGCCACGAATTTGAAAAGAAACATAATTAATTTTATGTTCACGAGCCATACCACCTACACCTTGAAGTCTAATTTGGCCTTTAGGACCATGAGCTCCTATCTTAAGTGCTACGTCAGAGTCAATTAAAGTGGCGGTGGAACCATCATCCAACAAAGCAAATGTCTCTACCTCACCTAAAGGTCCACTAATTATTACCGGTAAGACTTTTAAAAATACGTGGTGCTGTTGTTTAAATACGGTAAAAGCGTATGCTGCGTTGTCCTCAACTGGAGTGTCAACTACACAATCCGAAACTGGCTGATTAGAACTAGACGACGCACTAGGAACTGAAACGCTCTTAACAATATTTTCCCCACTGTAGATGCGATCTACCTTAAGTGGGTCCGAATTTACTGTGGATACACCCTTGCGTGATATTTTAGCACCATGAAGCAATGGGTGATGCGAAAACTTACAATTATTGACTCCGCATTTTCGATTAATATGACAAAGACGCCAACTATGCTCACGATTACTAAAACATTTAAAACATTTACGACTTTTGCGTAAATACTCAACTCTTTGGTCAACTGAAATATTTTTAAAATGTATGCAGTCCTTTATACTATGTCTACCTTCTTGACAGTAATCACATATGTCAGACATGTTAGTGACATGTACAAAATGTTTTCTGTCATATTTATTTTGAATTACCGATTCATGAATTTGATTGGAAACTAAACCAAACTGTATATTATTTTTACTCTCCTCTCGTAAAAAATCCGATAAAATTTCTAATTTAGATGCCTCACTACTACGCTCGGCCGCATAGCGCGTCCATAATGCACGCTGTAAGGGTGTTAATTTGCCTAGTAATGTATAATAAATTTCTGGAGAGTATAAATACGCAATTTGATTTAAATGTTTAATGACAACTACAAGATTATGTACACGAGATGAAAACAAATTCAAATCTTTTAAATCACTTTGTAACCTTGGTAAAGCTCGTACTGACGCCAATTCCTCTAAAATTATAAGCTCAGGTCGGGCAAAACGCTCCTCTAAGGCCTCTATGACAACATCAGGTTCACTAGCGGTTAATAACAATGCGGACACGGCTTGTGCTGCCTCACCGCGAAGTGCAGTATGAAGTCTGATTAAATTTTCATTGGCGGAGTAGTTACCTCTGGTGTTGTCAAATGTCCTTTTAAAAGCGAGCCACTCGGATGCCCTACCACTAAACGGAATGAGCTCTATATGTCTAGTTTTACTACTACCTATGGATAAAATTGCTTTTGCTAAATCCTTAATGTCATTTCTACTCTCGTGTGACGTCATATCTACATTACCATTCGAATGTTTATTTGAAATGTAACTATTGGAGCCGTGAAACCTCTTACCAGCATCGTCAACCTCCTCAACTCTAGCCGAAAACCGGGGCCCAAATGAGCGAGGCACTCCAGGTTGACCATGAGAATCTTGAACCCTCTCAACAGCACTGTCAACCTCCTCAACTCTGGCCGAAGACAGGGGGCCGGGTGAGCGAGGCACTCTAGGTTGACATAAAGATGGTTCGTTCTCCTTCTTGGTAGCGTCACAATTGTCGGGTAAACTGTTCACCCATGAAAGAACAGAACGTGAATTATTATTACAATAAGAACTTTCGATGGCAGCGAGCTCTGCCGCTAATTTGCGGTGCTGCACATCAATTCTCAAACGTCTTATCTCCTCCTTCTTCTTTTCCCTCTTCCTTTCCTCATTCAGCTCAATCTCATCCTCTTCTTCTGCTAGCTGCAGAAGAGCGGCAGCGTGGCGTGCTTCTGCAGCCAAACGCTGAGCGACAATCGTGCTCTTTCTGCTACTAATAGCTGTATTTAAACTCCCGGCGGCATCCTCAAAGGAAGCTCTCCCCGCCTGGTGTGAAGTAATACTAGCAAGAGAACATACCTTTGGTAAGACATGACGCTCATCTGCTCCTGTAATATCAACCTGAGGCAAGGCGACCCCGGGATTTTCACCCGCACTAGTTGGGTCGATACGCCTTGCCTCTTCCTCTTGACGCATATTACTCTTACTCCTGGTTATCATTACTAGTATCCGACTCGTATGGACCAAATGTTAAAAGCTAAAATAGGGCGGAAGAAGGAAAAGATAATTTAAAGCAAAACCGAATGTATTTACAATGCAAAGACTTACCAACTAATCTGACAAAACGTGTAATGAAAAAATATAAAATTGACAAACAAATAAAAAAGAAGTAATTTAAGGCTTGAGTCTGGCTGTGCAAAACTACGAAATAGAAGACAAAAAACAGTTCGCGCGGAGAGCTCCTCCTCTGCCATCCTGCGTCGTAATTTATCAATAGAATGTTGCTCTACTTATGGCTTTTAATATTTTACTAGTATTTTATAATTTCATGTTATTGAAAATACCCAATTTTTAACATTTCTAACAGTCGGCGCGCTAGCTCAGAGAAATTTTAGAAATTTTGACTTGTTTTTTAAAATTAGTTTTAGTTAATTTAAAATTTAGATAAGTTACTAGCAGGTTATCGATATTGTTATTGTGAATAAGGTTGTGTTCATTATTAGAAATTGAGTTATGGGCGTCGATAGAATATAATATAGATACACAGTCTTATACAAAACAAAACCCAATAAGTGGCACAACGTCTAACAGCCCCATGAAGACGTGAGTGGACAAAGGTGATATGTCGCATAATTCCAATTTTGAATAAATCGAGGTTAAAGTTTTACTTTTAGTTTTTGAGATAACATGTGACCATAGTGAACTCTTCCATTAACAAAAGTTAATTTTTCTGCACTTCTTGCTTTTTAAAATTAACCGGACATAACACCTTTTTCAACTTCTTATTTTCCAAAAATGTCTTAAATTGACGATCTTAAGGTCTGTAATCTTTCATAAGGACATATTACCTTCATCAACGCAAAAAAACGAAAAAACCCAAAAATGCGACATATCACCTTCATCCACTCACGTCTTCCTATCTATAGGTGTATCACATCTATTACAAACTATATAAAAGTAAGTCTTAAAATGTACATACAGTTTTTACAAAATGAAACTTATACACTAATGTCATAAGATTATAAAACGCACGACAGTTTCTATTACTTATTACTTTTTGTTTATAAGAACAAACAAAAAATGATTTCAAGTGTCATCTTTGAACGTAACTTGATATCCATAGAAATTGTTATTGTATAATGAACCGTAATATGTAAAGCGCAAAGCAGGAACTCAATTTCGAACTAAATTTCGAAAAGAGAATATATAAACCGAACAAGTGTTGGCATGCAATAATATGAATAATACGTTCAGTCAGTATCAATACAATTGATTCGTGTTATACTCCCGCTATTTATTACTAATAGTTCAAGATAATTAGAATAAAAAATGATATCTGCCGGTCATCAATTTTTTTTTGGGATCAGTAGAGGGTCATTGGAAGTGCCTAAATCCCCCGGAATCCCCCGTATTTTTGGATTTTTTGTTTTATGGCCCTTTAGTTTTAAAGCAGCGATATATATTATATTATATTATATTATATTATATTATATTATATTATATTATATTATATTATATTATATTATATTATATTATATTATATTATATTATATTATATTATATTATATTATATTATATTATATTATATTATATTATATTATATTATATTATATTATATTATATTATATTATATTATATTATATTATATTATATTATATTATATTATATTATATTATATTATATTATATATTAAAATATTTCAATATTTTCAAAAATAAAGTAAAAGCTATTTTCATTAAATAAATTATAGCCTGACAAAATAAGAAAAATCAGGGGAAATAAATCGTGTAGTTTTCAAAATTGGTAGAATTATACTTTACGGTATCCAGATCAACATACTAAAAGTCCTCAAGGGTGGGGGTTGTGCTAAGGGTGTAAGAGGGGGTTGAAGGTACCTTTTTTGAGGTTTTTGCTCATATCGCGAATATCTGTAGGAATAGCATTATGATTACTTCTGACAAAAGTTTCTACATGAAATTGTCTACAAATTTAGATATATTCATTTTTACTCTACGATCAATACTTTAGGGACTACAGGCTGTGTAAGTTTACAGATATATAAAAATAGACGATTTCAGCAAACGGTGTCGTTTTTTTTTTCGGCGTTATTTATCGCCATTTTTAGTTTAGAATAAGCAAGCTTAGTCATCGGCCTACCCAACATAAAAAAACCCCATGAAGATCCATGGAGAATTCTAAACAAAAAAGATGATAATGTAAACAAGGTCCGAGGGTTCAAGATACCGTGTGCCCTTAAGCAACGAAGGGCGTCAGCGGGTCGTGGATGGTGAGGTTGAGGTCCATGCATACCACTGAGGCTGAATCGACGTCTTTTCTACTGCATATACAAACAGGCCAAGATTTATAGCTCAAAAATGGGTTCGATCCGCAAAAAATCCTGCTATTTGATTTTTCGATTGGATTATATCAGAGACTGTCTCCCAAGTATAAATCCAAGTTTGTGTCGCTTGAAACCGCGAGCGTTAGCCGCCATCTTGAGAAACGCCTTTTTGCAAATATCTCGGCAACGGTGAGTTTTACGTTAAAAATTGTAAGAATCTTTTTTGTAGAGAATAAAGTTTCCCATCGTTTTTATTTGAAACGTTTTTCTCTACTGTTAATATTTGCCGATATATGGTCGATTAAAAAAACCAAATTTTTGTTTTTGAAAAATATTTCGATAAATTTTAGAAATACGAAAAAAATGTGATAATCAAAGTTGTAGAGCATAAATTTTTCTATAATTTTTGTAGGACTTTTTTTTGTAAAATCAATAGTTGCTGAGCTCTACCGCAATTAATAGTAAAGCAAAATAAAAGAAAATCTTTTTTTTTAAATTACCGGAAAAAAAATTACCAAAAAAATTTTTATGCCGCAATTTCAAATGGGAAACTTATATTTTATATTTCTGTCTTGTGTTGCTTTTCATAAAAGTTGCCGTAGCTGTTTTTTTTTACCTGACGGAAACTTTGTATGTACATACATACATACATACATACATACATACATACATACATACATACATACATACATACATACATACATACATACATACATACATACATACATACATACATACATACATACATACATACATACATACATACATACATACATACATACATACATACATACATACATACATACATACATACATACATACATACATACATACATACATACATACATACATACATACATACATACATACATACATACATACATACATACATACATACATACATACATACATACATACATACATACATACATACATACATACATACATACATACATACATACATACATACATACATACATACATACATACATACATACATACATACATACATACATACATACATACATACATACATACATACATACATACATACATACATACATACATACATACATACATACATACATACATACATACATACATACATACATACATACATACATACATACATACATACATACATACATACATACATACATACATACATACATACATACATACATACATACATACATACATACATACATACATACATACATACATACATACATACATACATACATACATACATACATACATACATACATACATACATACATACATACATACATACATACATACATACATACATACATACATACATACATACATACATACATACATACATACATACATACATACATACATACATACATACATACATACATACATACATACATACATACATACATACATACATACATACATACATACATACATACATACATACATACATACATACATACATACATACATACATACATACATACATACATACATACATACATACATACATACATACATACATACATACATACATACATACATACATACATACATACATACATACATACATACATACATACATACATACATACATACATACATACATACATACATACATACATACATACATACATACATACATACATACATACATACATACATACATACATACATACATACATACATACATACATACATACATACATACATACATACATACATACATACATACATACATACATACATACATACATACATACATACATACATACATACATACATACATACATACATACATACATACATACATACATACATACATACATACATACATACATACATACATACATACATACATACATACATACATACATACATACATACATACATACATACATACATACATACATACATACATACATACATACATACATACATACATACATACATACATACATACATACATACATACATACATACATACATACATACATACATACATACATACATACATACATACATACATACATACATACATACATACATACATACATACATACATACATACATACATACATACATACATACATACATACATACATACATACATACATACATACATACATACATACATACATACATACATACATACATACATACATACATACATACATACATACATACATACATACATACATACATACATACATACATACATACATACATACATACATACATACATACATACATACTACATACATACATACATACATACATACATACATACATACATACATACATACATACATACATACATACATACATACATACATACATACATACATACATACATACATACATACATACATACATACATACATACATACATACATACATACATACATACATACATACATACATACATACATACATACATACATACATACATACATACATACATACATACATACATACATACATACATACATACATACATACATACATACATACATACATACATACATACATACATACATACATACATACATACATACATACATACATACATACATACATACATACATACATACATACATACATACATACATACATACATACATACATACATACATACATACATACATACATACATACATACATACATACATACATACATACATACATACATACATACATACATACATACATACATACATACATACATACATACATACATACATACATACATACATACATACATACATACATACATACATACATACATACATACATACATACATACATACATACTACATACATACATACATACATACATACATACATACATACATACATACATACATACATACATACATACATACATACATACATACATACATACATACATACATACATACATACATACATACATACATACATACATACATACATACATACATACATACATACATACATACATACATACATACATACATACATACATACATACATACATACATACATACATACATACATACATACATACATACATACATACATACATACATACATACATACATACATACATACATACATACATACATACATACATACATACATACATACATACATACATACAACATACATACATACATACATACATACATACATACATACATACATACATACATACATACATACATACATACATACATACATACATACATACATACATACATACATACATACATACATACATACATACATACATACATACATACATACATACATACATACATACATACATACATACATACATACATACATACATACATACATACATACATACATACATACATACATACATACATACATACATACATACATACATACATACATACATACATACATACATACATACATACATACATACATACATACATACATACATACATACATACATACATACATACATACATACATACATACATACATACATACATACATACATACATACATACATACATACATACATACATACATACATACATACATACATACATACATACATACATACATACATACATACATACATACATACATACATACATACATACATACATACATACATACATACATACATACATACATACATACATACATACATACATACATACATACATACATACATACATACATACATACATACATACATACATACATACATACATACATACATACATACATACATACATACATACATACATACATACATACATACATACATACATACATACATACATACATACATACATACATACATACATACATACATACATACATACATACATACATACATACATACATACATACATACATACATACATACATACATACATACATACATACATACATACATACATACATACATACATACATACATACATACATACATACATACATACATACATACATACATACATACATACATACATACATACATACATACATACATACATACATACATACATACATACATACATACATACATACATACATACATACATACATACATACATACATACATACATACATACATACATACATACATACATACATACATACATACATACATACATACATACATACATACATACATACATACATACATACATACATACATACATACATACATACATACATACATACATACATACATACATACATACATACATACATACATACATACATACATACATACATACATACATACATACATACATACATACATACATACATACATACATACATACATACATACATACATACATACATACATACATACATACATACATACATACATACATACATACATACATACATACATACATACATACATACATACATACATACATACATACATACATACATACATACATACATACATACATACATACATACATACATACATACATACATACATACATACATACATACATACATACATACATACATACATACATACATACATACATACATACATACATACATACATACATACATACATACATACATACATACATACATACATACATACATACATACATACATACATACATACATACATACATACATACATACATACATACATACATACATACATACATACATACATACATACATACATACATACATACATACATACATACATACATACATACATACATACATACATACATACATACATACATACATACATACATACATACATACATACATACATACATACATACATACATACATACATACATACATACATACATACATACATACATACATACATACATACATACATACATACATACATACATACATACATACATACATACATACATACATACATACATACATACATACATACATACATACATACATACATACATACATACATACATACATACATACATACATACATACATACATACATACATACATACATACATACATACATACATACATACATACATACATACATACATACATACATACATACATACATACATACATACATACATACATACATACATACATACATACATACATACATACATACATACATACATACATACATACATACATACATACATACATACATACATACATACATACATACATACATACATACATACATACATACATACATACATACATACATACATACATACATACATACATACATACATACATACATACATACATACATACATACATACATACATACATACATACATACATACATACATACATACATACATACATACATACATACATACATACATACATACATACATACATACATACATACATACATACATACATACATACATACATACATACATACATACATACATACATACATACATACATACATACATACATACATACATACATACATACATACATACATACATACATACATACATACATACATACATACATACATACATACATACATACATACATACATACATACATACATACATACATACATACATACATACATACATACATACATACATACATACATACATACATACATACATACATACATACATACATACATACATACATACATACATACATACATACATACATACATACATACATACATACATACATACATACATACATACATACATACATACATACATACATACATACATACATACATACATACATACATACATACATACATACATACATACATACATACATACATACATACATACATACATACATACATACATACATACATACATACATACATACATACATACATACATACATACATACATACATACATACATACATACATACATACATACATACATACATACATACATACATACATACATACATACATACATACATACATACATACATACATACATACATACATACATACATACATACATACATACATACATACATACATACATACATACATACATACATACATACATACATACATACATACATACATACATACATACATACATACATACATACATACATACATACATACATACATACATACATACATACATACATACATACATACATACATACATACATACATACATACATACATACATACATACATACATACATACATACATACATACATACATACATACATACATACATACATACATACATACATACATACATACATACATACATACATACATACATACATACATACATACATACATACATACATACATACATACATACATACATACATACATACATACATACATACATACATACATACATACATACATACATACATACATACATACATACATACATACATACATACATACATACATACATACATACATACATACATACATACATACATACATACATACATACATACATACATACATACATACATACATACATACATACATACATACATACATACATACATACATACATACATACATACATACATACATACATACATACATACATACATACATACATACATACATACATACATACATACATACATACATACATACATACATACATACATACATACATACATACATACATACATACATACATACATACATACATACATACATACATACATACATACATACATACATACATACATACATACATACATACATACATACATACATACATACATACATACATACATACATACATACATACATACATACATACATACATACATACATACATACATACATACATACATACATACATACATACATACATACATACATACATACATACATACATACATACATACATACATACATACATACATACATACATACATACATACATACATACATACATACATACATACATACATACATACATACATACATACATACATACATACATACATACATACATACATACATACATACATACATACATACATACATACATACATACATACATACATACATACATACATACATACATACATACATACATACATACATACATACATACATACATACATACATACATACATACATACATACATACATACATACATACATACATACATACATACATACATACATACATACATACATACATACATACATACATACATACATACATACATACATACATACATACATACATACATACATACATACATACATACATACATACATACATACATACATACATACATACATACATACATACATACATACATACATACATACATACATACATACATACATACATACATACATACATACATACATACATACATACATACATACATACATACATACATACATACATACATACATACATACATACATACATACATACATACATACATACATACATACATACATACATACATACATACATACATACATACATACATACATACATACATACATACATACATACATACATACATACATACATACATACATACATACATACATACATACATACATACATACATACATACATACATACATACATACATACATACATACATACATACATACATACATACATACATACATACATACATACATACATACATACATACATACATACATACATACATACATACATACATACATACATACATACATACATACATACATACATACATACATACATACATACATACATACATACATACATACATACATACATACATACATACATACATACATACATACATACATACATACATACATACATACATACATACATACATACATACATACATACATACATACATACATACATACATACATACATACATACATACATACATACATACATACATACATACATACATACATACATACATACATACATACATACATACATACATACATACATACATACATACATACATACATACATACATACATACATACATACATACATACATACATACATACATACATACATACATACATACATACATACATACATACATACATACATACATACATACATACATACATACATACATACATACATACATACATACATACATACATACATACATACATACATACATACATACATACATACATACATACATACATACATACATACATACATACATACATACATACATACATACATACATACATACATACATACATACATACATACATACATACATACATACATACATACATACATACATACATACATACATACATACATACATACATACATACATACATACATACATACATACATACATACATACATACATACATACATACATACATACATACATACATACATACATACATACATACATACATACATACATACATACATACATACATACATACATACATACATACATACATACATACATACATACATACATACATACATACATACATACATACATACATACATACATACATACATACATACATACATACATACATACATACATACATACATACATACATACATACATACATACATACATACATACATACATACATACATACATACATACATACATACATACATACATACATACATACATACATACATACATACATACATACATACATACATACATACATACATACATACATACATACATACATACATACATACATACATACATACATACATACATACATACATACATACATACATACATACATACATACATACATACATACATACATACATACATACATACATACATACATACATACATACATACATACATACATACATACATACATACATACATACATACATACATACATACATACATACATACATACATACATACATACATACATACATACATACATACATACATACATACATACATACATACATACATACATACATACATACATACATACATACATACATACATACATACATACATACATACATACATACATACATACATACATACATACATACATACATACATACATACATACATACATACATACATACATACATACATACATACATACATACATACATACATACATACATACATACATACATACATACATACATACATACATACATACATACATACATACATACATACATACATACATACATACATACATACATACATACATACATACATACATACATACATACATACATACATACATACATACATACATACATACATACATACATACATACATACATACATACATACATACATACATACATACATACATACATACATACATACATACATACATACATACATACATACATACATACATACATACATACATACATACATACATACATACATACATACATACATACATACATACATACATACATACATACATACATACATACATACATACATACATACATACATACATACATACATACATACATACATACATACATACATACATACATACATACATACATACATACATACATACATACATACATACATACATACATACATACATACATACATACATACATACATACATACATACATACATACATACATACATACATACATACATACATACATACATACATACATACATACATACATACATACATACATACATACATACATACATACATACATACATACATACATACATACATACATACATACATACATACATACATACATACATACATACATACATACATACATACATACATACATACATACATACATACATACATACATACATACATACATACATACATACATACATACATACATACATACATACATACATACATACATACATACATACATACATACATACATACATACATACATACATACATACATACATACATACATACATACATACATACATACATACATACATACATACATACATACATACATACATACATACATACATACATACATACATACATACATACATACATACATACATACATACATACATACATACATACATACATACATACATACATACATACATACATACATACATACATACATACATACATACATACATACATACATACATACATACATACATACATACATACATACATACATACATACATACATACATACATACATACATACATACATACATACATACATACATACATACATACATACATACATACATACATACATACATACATACATACATACATACATACATACATACATACATACATACATACATACATACATACATACATACATACATACATACATACATACATACATACATACATACATACATACATACATACATACATACATACATACATACATACATACATACATACATACATACATACATACATACATACATACATACATACATACATACATACATACATACATACATACATACATACATACATACATACATACATACATACATACATACATACATACATACATACATACATACATACATACATACATACATACATACATACATACATACATACATACATACATACATACATACATACATACATACATACATACATACATACATACATACATACATACATACATACATACATACATACATACATACATACATACATACATACATACATACATACATACATACATACATACATACATACATACATACATACATACATACATACATACATACATACATACATACATACATACATACATACATACATACATACATACATACATACATACATACATACATACATACATACATACATACATACATACATACATACATACATACATACATACATACATACATACATACATACATACATACATACATACATACATACATACATACATACATACATACATACATACATACATACATACATACATACATACATACATACATACATACATACATACATACATACATACATACATACATACATACATACATACATACATACATACATACATACATACATACATACATACATACATACATACATACATACATACATACATACATACATACATACATACATACATACATACATACATACATACATACATACATACATACATACATACATACATACATACATACATACATACATACATACATACATACATACATACATACATACATACATACATACATACATACATACATACATACATACATACATACATACATACATACATACATACATACATACATACATACATACATACATACATACATACATACATACATACATACATACATACATACATACATACATACATACATACATACATACATACATACATACATACATACATACATACATACATACATACATACATACATACATACATACATACATACATACATACATACATACATACATACATACATACATACATACATACATACATACATACATACATACATACATACATACATACATACATACATACATACATACATACATACATACATACATACATACATACATACATACATACATACATACATACATACATACATACATACATACATACATACATACATACATACATACATCAAATGCTTATGGTATTTGATTTGCACTCATCTTTGTATTCTATTTCTTTTTCTTACACAGGCTTATCTTTTTCCTTTATGACCCATATTATATTTTAATAACAAACTATTTAACAAAAAGTTCAAAAATAATATTTAAAATAAATCAAGTAAAGCAACTTTCGATATGCGAACAGAGGCACAAAATCTCTGAGAGTGAGCGAGACAAAGATATTAACACGGAGAGAGTGAGCGAGACAAAAACACGTAAAAATTTAACACGGAGCACACGTCCGACCGCAACGACCGTTCACCGGTCACTGAGGAGTTTTGGTTGCCGGTATTTTCTTATCAATAAAAGATTACTTTTTTTGATATTTATACAGAAAACATAGCTTTTTTTGTACCTAACACTTATCCTTTATGATAATAAATGTTAATTACTAATATTTGTTACGTAATTATGTTATAAAAGGAAAAAAAATAATAGTGAAAAAATGTGATAAAAGACAATTTTTAATGTTCTTAATTAAGAAAATGGATTAGTTTGAGAAAAAAATAATCAGCAAAATGTTAGGACGACCACATAAGAGAAACTTATTGCTAAATAGATTTTATAATTTATCATTAGTTGTTATGTATTACGTCCGTAAACATAGCTCAACATGCTGCAGGGCTTGGGAGAGCTCTATTTAACTCTATTTTTACCTAATAAATACCCTATAAACAAACGTTTAAAAAATACGTAACTGTTAACCATATTATAAATTTTTCTTGGTTATAAAAATATTTCTAGTTTTTCCCTAAATTAGTTTGAAAACAACGTTATCAGCAGCGCCAAAAAATCGACGAGAGTCAATTTTTAACGGACTGCAGCCTTAAATAGAAAACGGCCAGCGGCCAGCAAAAAGGTCGTAACACATCGTTAGAAGCGTATTTTTAAGTAGCATTAAATGTTTTAAGTAATTTTATAATAAACTGAATACTAGAAGAGATATAAGCATATAAGTTACTTTTGAAGTTTATATAAAAAAATTATCAAAATATACTAAATATAGAATAAAACAACCATGAATCTTTTTACAACGTACAATATGAAGGATTGTGTGTATTTTTGCAATAAAAACATTTTTGGATTTTTTTTGTTTTATGGCCCTTTAGTTTTTAAACAGCGATATAATATACTATATACATTACTTTTTTTTTTGTAAATACTTACATGTTATAAATAAAAAAACATCCATGAATCAGGTACAAAGGTAAAATGTTACACACAAAACATTCGCCCCTAGTGGGATTCGAACCCGCGACCGTTTGGTTAACAGCTAGGGTTTACTAGCCACTAGAGTTGGATTTTTAAATCGATGGACTAAAATGACAGCTAGAATACATATTTTAAATGCAATTTATTTTCATTATTAAAAAAAGTATATAAGAGTTTTCACTGTGAAAACGTCAAAAATCACCTGATTCAGTAGAGAGTTACATCTGGAGAGCTGATGAGTCACCTCATTGACTCTCGCGAGGCGTTCCGCGTGTCGAGCGTTGGCTCGCTGCTTCTCCACCATTAGCGAGTAGAGTTTAGATATTTCTAGATCCGCCTGCGACAAGATAATATTCAGGTCTTATACTAGACACAATCTTCGGCTTTATGGTTAGGGAGCCCACGATGCTAAATGTGTAGTCACTCGAGCGTCGTTGGGACCTATTGGACTTTGAAGATTGGATGGTAAGAAGAAAAAAAGGTTATATGAAGTTTTTCATTTCAGCGGTGGGGTGAGCGTCTACAGGCGTTCAAAATTTTGTAGGCGCTGTATTTTAGAAAAATCCTCCATATAATCGTCAGATTAAGAATAAGCGCGATCAGGAATTTAGGCTGAACCGTCTGTATGAAAATCTGACGCGCTCGAGTATTACAAAAATACAAAATATTTTTTGCATTTTCAAAAAGCTGCCACGAGCTTGCGTTACATCTGAATCGTCTGAATTTTAAATGGGAGCTTAGTTTAGGTTCACTTAACATCCCCTCTGAAAATCTGACGCGCTCGAGTTGTATTTAAAATTTTACCCCCACCTCCGCCAACCCCACCAACCAAACCGTCAGATTAATACATATCCGTTATCGGAGACACGTGGGGTATATACATTGGCAATATCTGACGCGCTCGAGTAAATCCAAAAATCCCCTCTTGGTCTCCTCTACCATTAGACTTTGATATAGAATACATTAGATTCAAGGTCTCCGGCGGAAAGGCAGCGGGAAGAGGATCCCCTCTCCCAGCCAATCCGCCGGAGAAGGCTCGGGGGCAGGCGGGCTGCCTATATCCGCCGCCTTCCACCCTGACCCCGGGACCTGGGCGGTAGTCTTGGGGGAGACTGCCGCCCGCGGTAAGGTCCCCCCGAGTAGGCCGCGGCGTACCTCCACTGTCGGGTACGCCGAGGTTCCGACAGGGAGCACAGGCCTGCCCGCGTTGGATAGCCGTGGCGGGGTACCGAAGTCGTGTAAAAACGTCCCCACGACCCCGCCCATCAAGCGGCCGCGATAGATGGAAAGACGTTGGGTTTTAGCCGGTAGGAATCCGGCATAACCCTGCAGTGTCCCCTTCACTGCTGGGTATCCAAGAGGATTACCCGACGTTAAAAAAAAAAAAAAAACAAAAAGGTCTCAAACAAAATCACTGCGAAAAAGTGTACACTGGGATTTTTTTATACATTCTATCCACTTTCTCTCGTTAATTTCTGATAAAAAGATGAATAATAATGTAAATGTTGCATGACTGATTTGAACCTTAACATTTTGTAATAATGGTTCAATAGTCGTAACACGCAAGTTTGTGCAACTGATTTGAATTATCACCCCAAGCTGTGTGAGTGTAATTTTTTTTAATTTCTTTTTTTATCAATGACTTAAAACAATTTACAATTAGATGAATTTTTCGTATATATCCGGCTCTGGTGGAATGGACACGAAAATAATTGTCGGATAAATCCGACTCGGGCGGCTAGAGGGTTAAACATCGACTTTTAGCACAAATTTGGATTTAGATGATAGATTTATGTAGACAGCATCAAACTGTAAATATCTCCCGATTTTGTTTTCATCACTTTTTTTGAATTGCTTCCGACTGAGGAATCAAATTTAAAGACTTATTTCACTTCGAAAAACTTACCTCTTTAACTTTAGCAGTTATGCTATTTTCCTCGGCGGCTAGGGGCTGCGCGCACGCAGATAGATGCGCTTGTAATCGAGTCGTGAGACGAATCCAAGGACGCGGGTCTAGTCCTGAATCAAATACACATTCACTGCTTGGTCTATGATACGGAATCAATTTACTACAACTATGGATTATGCGTCACAAATTAACATTTGTACTTTTGCCAAGTACAAGTCGTAAATTGGCGTACCAAGCGGTACATAATGCTAATGCTAAGCGTCCACAGGTCGGCATCGTACGCATCGCACGCATCGCATTTTACGAATTGTAGTATTCTTTGTATAGAAAGTCATACAAGTGCGTCCACTGATCCGCATCGTAAGGATCGCACATCGGCAATGCCGCGACACCAATGCTCAGAGAGGCAACTTTTGCGATGCGTGCCGATGACGTCATACGGAATGCCGAGCAGTGGACGCACCCCGTGCGCTCGCTCAGCGTCGCGTCCGCCTTTGCATTTTGACGTTCGTCCTGTCCATACACGATGTAGGCGGCACAACTTATTGCAATTCGGCAAGAATATGAAGAAATATATAATTTAAAACACCCTAATTAAAACAAACAAGCATTAACGACAAATTGTTCTTCTTCGCTTTCCTCCTCAATTCTCACAAACACGCGTACGATGAGAAAATCCGAATGAAACTGGCATCGGCAATGACGATAGCCGGTACTTGCGTCGGCAATCCGATCGCTGCCGATACAGTGGACGCAGTATGAAAAAATAATGCCGTTGATGCGATGCGTCCGATGCGTACGATGCCGACATGTGGACGCTTAGCATAAAACGGAATCATGGCGGAGTCAATGGTGAAAGGTAGTAACGACCAACTTCTACTATTCATTTTAAACTCTAATGCCTTGACGTAAAGTCACATTTTCTTTAAACGACGGATGTTTGATTGGTTTTAAATGTCACATGACAGAGTTGATGCTCTACGCATTATGTCACTTTTAAATGTTCCACAAAGTTTGTGGGTAGTGTTTTGTATGGCGTGTGAAATCCATAGTTGTAGTACATTGATGATCTATAACTATATATCGGTTTGAGTGTACAACAATTGAAATTGCTGCAGTGTGATTTGGTAGAGCATTCTGAAACGTTTGCTTTGGAAATAAAGTTTTAATTTCTTAATAATCATAATACGCACCTTCCAACACTTCAGGATCCCTCGCACCGGGCAAACCCAATGTGCCTTTCATTATGGGCAAAAATGTTGGAATTTCCTGTAAATAAAAACACAAACATACCGTGAGCTTACCATAGTTAAGTCAACAAAATTATGATCGTGTTTAGTTACCTGATAGGGGGACACTTAAATTATTATAGTAATAAGAGTAAACGAGACGAAAAACTTTTTCTTCTAAGAAAAGCCATAGATATTGGGCGTGGCCATCAATCTACTACAACTATGGATTTCACATGCCATACAAAACACTACGAAATTTATGGAACATTTAAAAGTGACATATTATGCTTAGAGCTCTGTCATATCAACTCTGTCATCTATCATTTAAAGAAAATGTGACTTTACTGGGACACATTGGAGTTTAAAATGAATAGTAGAAGTTTTTCGTTACTATTTTTTACCATACACTCCGCCATGATTCCGTTTTAGGCGTACTTTTCATGTGCCGCTTTGGCATTTGTCACGCAAATTCCATAGTTGTAGTACTTCGATGGACAACCTTAACAATATATGAAAAATCAGAATATACTCAACCCACCTGTAATCTTCTTATGTCCTCATCCAATTGTGTCTCGGTCGCAGGCTTAACGACGACAATGTCTCTTGCTCGTTTCGCTTTTCTACTTTGCAATGATAACTGACGCCTTTGCAGTATAGACTTTTTATCCGATTTGGAAATCTTAGATGTCTTCGGAGAGTCTAAAAGAGGTTCTTTTCTGTTGAATCCATACTAATACTATAAATGTGAAAGTAACTCTGTCTGTTACCTTTTCACACGTTACACATATATATACACGTTGTCAGGGATACATAAAAAGGACATGGTACCTTTCATTCAGCAAAAAAGTACTTTGTCCAAGGGATCGTCTACAATAAAATAAAAAAAACTAACGCCTAACCAAAGTGTTATAGCAACAAGAGGTCAACAAGAGACAACAAACAACAACATTATTGTTTATTATTTTTTTAATATTTTGAACAGAGAAAAAGTCACGGGCACCAGCACTTTCCAATCTATTATAAATCTACATTAGGGGACGTTCACGTAACGCAATTTGGGGGAGGGGGAGGGGTCTTGTAAAACGTTACGATGCGTTACAGTTACAGGGGCAGTAGGGCAATCCCTCGAATGTATTGTAGATATGTCATTTTTATTTGTTCTCCCAAGTTGACAATCCTTTTCGTTGGTAAACTTGGTCCTAAAGGTAACGTTTAGGGTACAAAAAACGTTCGGCGCATTAACGGGGGGTGGGAGCTCAAAAATCTTCAAAAATTTTATTACTTGAACACACCTTAGGGAGTGGAAGGTTATTAGCCCGTGAGAGTTGGCTCAAAAAAGGTATAGAAATGGTATAAAAAAAGGCTCTAGGTGGCTTTGATTGGCACCTATTATAATTAGTGCAATATTATTAGATATATTCCTCACCTCCAATGGGTCTGTCAACAGTGTACGAGATATATGGCAGTTCTGAATCCGAGCAAACACTAGCTCCTGGTGAATTATTTCCACTAGCTGGTATATCGGCACTTCTATGGGCTTCTGTTAACAAAGATATATGAAATAAATTAATATATATTTTTTAATTATTATTATTATCTTCACATATTCCACACAGCACCATCTAGTTCCACACTAAGCAACTAGGCTTGTCTTAGATTATTAATTGGTCTATCTGCGCTCGACTAGATGCAGCAACAAATAAGCAACAAATAAGTGCTACGCCGAAGTCGGCGTACCCGAGCCAGTCACACTGCCCGCGACTTCGCCCGCGTAACTTTCTAAATTATATACTGAAACCTTCCTCGAGAACCACTCTATCCATTGGTGAAAACAGCATGAACATCGGTGCAGTAGTTTTTGAGTTTATCGCCAACAGACAGACGGACAAACGCGGCGAAGACTTTGTTTTATAATATGTAAGGATGTAGTTACCTGAAACATTAGACGCCGCGATGGTGTGACCTCTTCTGACAGGTGGTGCTCTTACTGGTTTTTGTGGTGGTTGAGACGACTGTTCAGACCCCATTTTAAATAATTTTATATCTTAAGAAAACCACGGAAACATTCAATCTATAATTGGTAGCAATTAGAATATTTTCTAAAGTATTTATCTGCAATATCTATCTTCTAATTGTGGCAAATCGCATTTTCATTCATTTTTTATATCTTTTAAGGTTTTTTTATATATTTTAGTGCGAGCAAGCAGTTAGAAATAAAATATCTAATAAAAAATTTATAATTTTTATTTTGTTTAGTATTTCGTTTGACACTTCTCCTGACTTGACTTCTCTCTCTCTCTCTCTCATGGATAATGACAATGACAATAATGACATTGACATAGGCATTGTGAGTGCTTCTTACGTTTTGTTATTACTTATTATAGTAGTAACAACACATTATTACCATGAGAAAAAAGTATATATTTCTAACATTGCTTCCTAACACCAATCCTAAGAAAAATATTGATTTTAAATATATCAAAATATCAAAAGTATAAAATGTAAGAGGTATATAAGTATAAAATACATAACACAATACTTTATAGTGATTTATTAAAACGTAATATTTGTTTACACGTCACAATCGCAAATCGCAACCACACTTTTGACGTTTTCGATTTTAATTTTCCTAAAAGTTGCCTCTATAATAAGACAAACTTTTATTAGTTATTTTGTAATAAAAATTATGAATTAAAATGGTAGATGAGGGCACAAAGAAGACCTTGAGTGGTATACCCTTACTTCAAACTAAAGCGAGCCCGAGAGACAAGGAATTATGGGTTAACAGGTTAAAGGAAGAATACCAAGCACTGATAAAGGTATGTACGAAACTAACTTCCTTCTTATTCTTAGTAAAAACTAGTCTAGAAAAAACTATTCGACTACACATTTAGGCTTAAACTTCCTCATTAGTTTATTATGCTGTTTACGAATTCGGAAATTTCGTAATGTATAATTCAATACATGCAACTTTCACTTCACAAAATGTAGACAGGTATTTACTTCGCACACATAATACATACGTCTTAAGTATTGAGCAATAAATGATTTTTGTTTATTTATGCATATTTGCGTAACAATAAAAGTGGGCTACATCTTTGTAGCTTTATTATTTTTGCAATAATGAAACTGCAATTTTTGCGATTTTGTTGATCAAGATCGTTTTTGCTAATCTATACTTATTATATAGAGAAAATATTTGTATTTTTTTTGTAATGAATAAACTCAAAACTACTGTAATAAACTCAAAGTAATTTTAAAAAATCTTTTACCTTTCACCTATAGAAGCTGCATTATCAGCGAGTAATCTTATAAAACTACGTGGACGAGGTTGCGTGCAACTTCTAGTTCTGATTAATAAAGGAAATGTCAATAATTAATAACACCATTTACCATCTCTGAATATTAAAGTTTAATTTTTGCTTAAAGTAGTATAAAAATGTGAGGCAAAGCAAGGAGGGTATCCTTATTTATATACATTTGTAAACCTAACTTTTTTTTATTTGAGATGGGTTTGCTCTTGGCCAGCATCTAGCCGTGTAGCGAAGATGGGGCCTATGATGGAGCGATCTCATCCAGAAGATGCGTATTCACTCCAACTTTGAAAATATTTGGGTTATATAAGCTCGGAAACACAGAAGCCGGCAGGTAGTTCCAAATCTTGGCAATGCACATTATAAAGGATTATTACCTAAGCCTAATCCATATTATAAATGTAGAAGTAACTGTCTATGTGTCTGTTACCTTTTTACTCCTTATAACTACTCAACCATCATGAAATTTTGCATACACATTGTCAGGGATACAGAAAAGGACATAGGTTCTTTCAACCAGAAAAAAAAGTACCTATTTATTCCTGAGTCAGGGAAAAGGTACTTATTCCTGAGAGAAAAAATGATGAGAAAAAAAGAACTCATCTAAAAATGATCTCTTATGAAAATCTAATCTTGATAATGTGTATGTTAATATGTAATGTAACATTATGAACATTTTTTTTTTAAATTTGTGTACTTAAAAACAATGTAATGACGTTTTTTATTTTTATTTCCACAGTATGTACAAAACAATAAAGAAGCAGACAATGATTGGTTTCGTTTGGAATCGGACAAAACTGGTACCAGATGGTTTGGCAAATGTTGGTACATACATAATCTGCTTAAGTATGAGTTTGATTTAGAATTTGATGTAAGTATATTACAATTTTTTTTAAAGTTTGTTTAAAGTTGTTTAAACCCTGACGTCCGTCGCGAAAACTGGGTGTTATAAGTTTGAACTGTGTATTTGTGTATGTCTGCTGTGGCATCATAACTGATTGACGACACGTTTGGTCTAGTGGCTAGTAACCCTAGCTGTTAACCAAATGGTCTCGGGTTCGAATCCCGCCAGGGGCAAATGTTTATGTGTTACCTTTGTACCTGAGTCATGGATGTTTTGTTTTTATAATATGTATGTATTTACAAAAAAAAAGTAATGTATGTAGTATATCAACTTTCTGGTATCCATAATACAAGCATTAGTTGCTTAGTGTGTAACTAGATGGTGCTGTGTGGAATGTGTGAAGATATTTATTTATTCGTTACTAGCTGGTGCCCGCGACTTCGTCCGCGTTGAAAAAGAAAAAAGTAGCCTATCCTGTGTCCCATACGTCTAAATGTTTATCTATCAAGTTTCACGAAAATCAGTTAATTCGTTTAAGAGTTATGGAGGAACATACATACTTACATAAATACATACAGAACAAAATTCTAAAAATGGCCAATTTAGTTTCAGTATCATGTATAGAGCCTATAAACAATATATCTGAAAACAAAGTAACTTACTCCATGACCTTCCCTTACAGATTTATTATTAGTATTGATAACTTCCAAATGGATGAACTGATTTTGATCCAGTTTATTTTTGTATTGTTGATTAGTTTGATCTGCTCATTTCCTGGTTGACTTATGGATCTCTCTAGCTTCCATGGGAAATTTGGTGTACTGTTATTTTGGTGATATTTTCATGACATTGTAACCTCGATCTGATGCTGCAGCATCTAGTAGTCTGCGGTATAACCAACTACTTCCTAGTCAGTGATATGTTAAGTAAGTACTAGATTGAGCACTCCCTACGATTTCTTGCTAAATTCATGTTCCAATGCGGAAGGTGCGCGGGGGTTGGCGGGGGACGGCGCGGCAGTAGTGTCAAGGTCAATACGTCAAGTCGTAGACAACTGAATATTAATATGGCCGACCCGATAAGCACGTCGGTTTTAACAAATTAAATATTAACCTATTAAACGTTTCAATATTAATAAAACTTACCTATGGAACGTCACACCAGCAGTTTTACCAATATCTTTTGTTGTATTTTTGCAATATCTCATCACACAAGACGGCATTTGGGCATTTTTATTGGTTTTGAAAATAATAACGCGCCTAATCTCTACGAGCGCGTATGACAGACTGTGAACGGGTAGGACGTCGGAACTCCAATCACTTGGAACACTCATTGCGTCTCGAGTGTTCCATCTAGTAACTACATAGTACTTAACATATCACTGTTCCTAGTACAATTCCTAGTAGTTAGTAACTATAGTACAGTCAATAATTTCACAGATACCTGTAACGTATCCGACTACGGCACCAGAAATAGCACTGCCAGGTCTTGACGGCAAAACTGCCAAGATGTACCGCGGTGGAAAAATATGTTTAACTGATCACTTTAAACCGTTATGGGCGAGAAATGTTCCAAGATTTGGTATTGCACATGCGATGGCTCTCGGGGTAAGATACTTTTAGGTCTAGCTGTATTTTTTTTTAATGTCAAAGCCGGCAGCAGGCTGACTTGTGTGTTATTTATTGGCGACTGTACAGTGGCGCGTTTACTAGAAGGCTGAGTAGGCTGAAGCCTAGGGCGGCAGATTTAAGGGGGCGGCAAATTTAGCCTAAAAATTACTTTTACAGAAATTATATATAAAAAAAAAATTATTATACAAGTGACCCAGAAATCGCTCGCATTCCTCTCGGGAGCTGATACCTTGGACTAAATTAGAGTACCCTTTTACATCGGCAGGCTTATTATCTAAATGCCTGCTGAGCACAGACGAAAAATGCGAAAAATTTGTGCAATATCCAGTGTCTCCATATGTAAATCGAGAATTACCGTGTTGCAAGGGTAAAAATACGGTGTTTCTAGACAAAATTACGGTGAATCTGCTAAAAGTGTACCGTGTAATTGTTCAAAGGAAAAAACAACATTTTTGAACAATTTCTTTGTTAAAAAATCGTGTACACATTTAAATCAGTTAATTTAAAAATCAAATATCAGTCTCTCTCTCTCTCGTTGGCGTTGGAACAATGATAAATTAGCAACAGTTGTGCAAATTTCACTCCTTCCTATATTTAAATAAGGACGAGAATAGACTGAGTGGAGATAAACTTTTAGATATTGAAGATTCTCCTGGAATTCTCGTCAACGCGGGAGTCCAGAAGCAGTGTTGCCATTAAAAAAATTGTTAAGTTGACCGACTGAGATTCGTTTTATGCAGTACATGATCACAGTAAATCTACCGTCAAGGTAATACATTATGACCTTGACGGTAGAAGTAGATCAAAACCAGATTACGGTGCATCTACGGTAATTACCGTGTGGCGTGTATATGGAGACACTGCTGTGCTGAGAACAGGCGAAAAATGTGAAAAATTTGTGCAATATCACACTAATTCGTTAATTTTTACACACACCACACTATTGTCATGAGCTACGTGATACCAAAAACACCGATTTAGTGCACTGATCTTGAGTAAAAGCAGTTCATTAATTTTCATTACGTGTACTTATACATTCATAGGTGAACAAACGTTAGCGCGTTATAACTTGACGAAGGGGCGCCATCTAGTTAACAGTTTTGGTATTATTTCGTCAATTATGCACTTAACAAGTGATAATGCACAAATTTTTCGCCTGTCGCTCAGCAGAGGCATTTAGATAATAAGCCTGCGGCTTTTCTTTTTTCATATTTTTACTAGCTGGCGCCCGCGACTTCGTCCGCGTTGAAAAATAAAAAAAGTAGCCTATCCTGTGTCCCGTACGTCTAAATGTTTATCTACCAAGTTTCATGAAAATCAGTTGATTTGTTTAAGAGTTATGGAGGAACATACATACATACTTACATACATACATACATACATACATACATACATACATACATACATACATACATACATACATACATACATACATACATACATACATACATACATACATACATACATACATACATACATACATACATACATACATACATACATACATACATACATACATACATACATACATACATACATACATACATACATACATACATACATACATACATACATACATACATACATACATACATACATACATACATACATACATCATACATACAGAAAAAAAATCTAAAAATGGTCAATTTAGTTTCAGTATCATGTATAGAGCCTATAAACACGATATCTCTGAAAACAAAGTAACTTACTCCATGACCAACCCTTACACATTTATTATTAGTATAGCCTAGGGGCGGCAAATGTGTAAATCCGCCACTGCGACGGTAGCCATCTACCATCAAGTAAACAGTCAGCCTTAACAAAAATTTAAAATTAATATTAATAATTTTAGCTCGGACCATGGCTAGCTGTGGAAATTCCAGATCTCATTGAAAAGGGCATTGTCAAGTATCAAGAGAAGGAAGAAAAATGATGAAAATTATGATTTTTAAATTGTATTTATAAATTATATTATAAATATGTACATAAAAATGTTTGTTGTTTTATTTTTGTACTATTCATAGTTTTCAATATTTTTTTGATTCGCAAAAGAATAAAAAGTTGATCTGAATCGAATAACATATAATTATACTTTACTAATATGTATTATAAATGTCGAAATAACTCTGTCTGTCTGCTACCTTTTCACGCCTTAACTACTCAACGGATCATCATGAAATTTTGCATACTCGTCAGGGATACAAGAAAGGACATAGGGCGGTTTTCCATTAGCCACGGCACGGCCCGGCACGTCGGGGCTTCGTTTTTCCACTGAGCCGGTGTTGATCGGCCGGTTTACGTCCTACGTAAACCGCGACGCACACTCACACACGCACACGGTTACAATTCATATACAACACACATGCAGTTACGACGGCGCCGGCGGGAGTCAAATGCCAAGCCGTGCTCGTGCCGTCGCTAATGGAAAAACGAGCCATACATTTGCATATATTTTTGTTTCCCCGGCACCGCCGTGCCGTGCCGTCGCTAATGGAAAACGAGCCATACATTTGCATATATTTTTGTTTCCCCGGCACCGCCGTGCCGTGCCGTCGCTAATGGAAAAACGAGCCATACATTTGCATATATTTTTGTTTCCCCGGCACCGCCGTGCCGTGCCGTCGCTAATGGAAAAACGAGCCATACATTTGCATATATTTTTGTTTCCCCGGCACCGCCGTGCCGTGCCGTCGCTAATGGAAAAACGCCCATAGGGTACCTCTCATCTAGAAAAAAAGTACTGTTCCCGAGTAATCGTCTAAAAATATAAAGAATTGGGCGCCACTGTTGCGTGGCGGCGCCACCGTCGTCACAGCGATAACTATTCCGGGCGTTATAATGTACTCATATTATTTTCTTTTTCAACGAGGACAAAGTCGTCCTTACATATGTATTTATTTATTTACAACACACATGATACATAATTACAGGAGTAATCCTAATTCAATGTATCTGTTTCTAATCTAAGTTTAAATAAACATTATTTATACCTATTACACAAATATTATAAAACAAAGTCCTCCGCCGCGTGTGTCTGTCTGTTCGCGATAAACTCAAAAACTACTCACCAATGGATAGAGTGGTTCTTGAGGAAGGTTTTAGTATATAACTAGCTGGCGCCCGCGACTTCGTCCGCGTTGAAAAAGAAAAAAGTAGCCTATCCTGTGTCCCGTACGTCTAAATGTTTATATACCAAGTTTCATGAAAATCAGTTAATTCGTTTAAGAGTTATAGAGGAACATACATACAATACCTACACTTACAGATTTATTATTAGTATTGATTTACAAAGTGTCGCGGGCAGCAGCTAGTTTGAAATAAAAAATCAAATAACTCTTCACACAAGTAGCATTTCTTTAAAAAAATAATATAATATGAAAAAGATTTCAAACATAAATGCAATAAAATCTTATTATATTAGGTACTACATATTTTTATTTTATTGTTTTTCTTCAACATGCTGTAATACGATTTTATTTTATGTCTTTTGTAGTTCGTTGGTAAATGATCTGACTTGTTTTTTGTGCGCGGCCATTTTGTTAATAAAATCTAATAACTATTTATTTAGAAAATGGTTAGTATAATATACTTAATTGTTACCTATTGGTTATTTTATAATTGTACCAAAGAACCAAGGTTGTCGACATTAGAGACATAACTTTTTAACCGCTTTGTTTTGTAGGAGTTTTTTTGAGAAAGCAACGCTTAAAAGTAAACATTGTTGACGACACGTTTGGTCTAGAGTCTAGTGGCTAGTAACCCCTAGCTGTTAACCAAACGGTCGCGGGTTCGAATCCCGCTAGGGGCAAATGTGTATGTGTTAACATTTTTGTATTTTATTTTTGTTAAAATTTTTGTAATTTTTATAATTTATGTAGGAAATTGATTTGTGTAATACTTATACATAATGTTTATTTTAACTTAGATTAGGAACAGATACATTGAATTAGGATTACTCTTGTAATGATGTATCATGTGTGTTGTAAATAAATAGGTATCTAAATAAATAAATAAACATTTACCTTTGTGCCTGAGTCATGGATGTTTGTATTTATAATATGTATGTATGTATTTACAAAAAAAAGTAATCTATGCATTATATCATCTGTCTAGTATCCATAATACAAGCATTAGTGCTTAGTGTGGAACTAGATGGTGCTGTGTGGAATGTGTGAAGATATTATATTACGAGTATTATAGTTAAAAAAAGTAGAGGAATTGGTCGTATATACTCGTATACGGCTCTGGCGAAAATAACTGTCGGATAAATCCGACTTTGGCGATATAGCCTTTCTCGATAAATGGACTATCCAACACAAAAAGAATTTTTCAATTCGAACCAGTAGTTCCTGAGATTAACGCGTACAAACAAACAAACTCTTCAGCTTTATTTATTGGTAGATGAAGGGACATAATAATATGTCCATAAATCATTTTTGCTTGCAAAAGTAATTTATGAGGTAAGGTTTTTAAGGTATATTGAATTATTGAGTAAATGTTTACTTATTTACAGAGGGTGTATTTATCGTACATATTAATTGTGTTTTTGGTGAAAATTCAATTTGAGCCAATATGCGGAGAGGATGAAGTAAGTAAATTTTATTGTTACTTGTTAGACTTCATTACTTTTTTTCGGTGAAACCAGACAGTTTCTGACTGAAAAAAGATGGAGGAGGCCTATCTCTAGCAGTGGTTCTATGGTTGAAACAAAGATATTTGATTGGTCCCGCTGCGCTCGACTAGATACAGTCGCCGTACCGAAAAATGCGGCAACTTTTAGTACGCCGAATTCGGCGTACCAGAGCTAGTCGCACTGCAAACTGTCTGATATTTACGTGCCGAATGTTTTATAAAATTTTGGGCATAATAAAATGCCAATCTGCATAGTGTGTAAAAATATAATTAAACTGTGAAAAAAGTGATAAATAATGACGATGTTTTACACACAATACAATAAAAAATTGCCGCATTTACGGAGCTATTCGATACCTTAATTCGCAAAACGAATAACTCCACTTTTGGTTGAAAATGACTTTTTAATACGGGAGAAACTTAATGACAATTAGAATTTAATTTTTAAAAGGTCTATCGGTTAATACGAGCCATAATTTCCAATGTAAAATTGTCTTTTTTCTTTTCTCGTATCATACAAAAAAAAATTATAACGTTTTTAGTCTCCCCTGTAAAGTTTGCGTCAGAGGAGTTATTTGGTTTGCGAATTAAGGTATCGTATTGCTTTTGGGTAGAGCCGTATCTAGTCGAGAGCAGCGAGACCAATCATTTATCCATGGGTTGAAACAATGGTAAGGCTACTACTGAGGGCCAATCCACTTCCCCTCTATGTGGCAGTTGACAGCCATTTTGTCATTACGAAACAATGGAAGACGTGAGTGGATGAAGGTGACATGTCGCATAATTCCAATTTTGAATAAATCGAGGTTAAAGTTTTACTTTTAATTTTTGAGATAAGTCGCTACGGAACTGATTTTTGTATTAAATTATGATGCAAAGTTGTGTAAGCAACCTAAAAATTAATCTATGATAGCAAGTAAATACTTCTATTATTTGATTAATAAGAAAAGTAAACTTTTCTGCACTTTTTGCTTTTTAAAATTAACTGTACATAATAACTTTTTCGACTTTTTATGTTCCAAAAATGTCTTAAATCGACGATTTTAAGGTCTGTAATCATTTATATGGACATATTACCTTCATCAACGCAAAAAAAAACGAAAAAACTCAAAAATTTGACATATCACCTTCATCCATTACGTCTTCAATGGTTTCACATTTAGAAAAAAATATATAGAACTCCAAAAAATTACTGCAAAGACCCTTTTTTTACTCGATTCACAGATTTTGAGTAGTATAGGTACTTATTTGTTAATTAAAATTGTTGTAATTTATGTAAAGTCGGGGAACGAAAATCTTCGTCAGTTTTCAAATTAATGTCTTTGTCAAAGTCGTAAACAGAGTTTAAATTTTGAAGCAGAAAACTGACAGTTGTGTGAAATGATATTTTTTCATGACTTACAATGCCTCTACACAAGCAATTGTCGACTTTAATGTGACGAACCTTTTCTTACCCTGACTGTACCTAAGAACGAAATTATGATTAACCACAACAAAATCCTTATACAATTTACATTTCAAATTTAATATACCCAAATAATTATAATTCCAGCAGGAAACAACACCATCAGAAGTAAGTAACCTGCTAATTTAAACTCTTACATACAAGTAACAATATTGCAGCATAGCCTATTTCAAATGCCTACTAAGGCACTATGGCAGCAGAAATAGGTATACCTACTGCAAAAAAGTTCTGTGAAATTTCGTTTTTGGTCAATAATGTTAAGTAAGTATCTAAATGATTCTAAAAATAAATTAAAAACTAAACTCCTAAGAAATGGGAACTAGATCAAATTGAACATTGTTTAATAATAATAATAATAATAATAATAATAATAATAGTAAAGTTCCTTAGTCGGGTTACTTGAACCCTTGGACCCAAGTTTAACTAACTCAAATAATAATAATTTTTCTAGGGCGGAGAAACGCCGCAAGTAAGTAGTTTTTTTTAAATATTTGCTGTTAAATTCAAAAATAATAATAAATTGAACTATCAACGCAAAAAAATATATAAAGGAAATTCTCAAAAGAAAATATATTAAAAAAATATACTAATTTATTTCTTTTAGGATGAGGAAAATAAAGTAAGTATATTGTATTCTTTTTTCATTGATCAAAAAGGTAAACAAACAATTCACGATATAGAACTAAACAAACAATACGAACAAATTCTAAATGAGTTAATCTGAGTCAACTCTCTTTGATAATGCCTAATGTACAAATTCCATCTTTTCTGTGTAGGTATTGTGTGAGTGTGTGTGTGTGTGTGTGTGTATGTATAGAGTTAGGCCTGGTAAAGTATCATTTGGTCCATGATAAAGTATAAAACTTGGAAAATCTGGTTGGTGATTGGAAGAGTGCATGGGCGTAGCGAGGTACGGGCAAGGGGGGGCAGCTGCCCCCCCCCCCCCCCCCCCCCCCCTAGAAGAGCGGTTGTTCCGTTAAACTGTAATTTTTACGAGTTTCATTAGCTTGCGAAGCTTCTTATAAGACCTAAGAAACGAAACTAACAGGCTTGAAGGCTGGCTTGTGAAATCCAACAATACGGGATGTGATCTCCAAGTCTAGGCAAGAAGTGGGTTTTCTGCGAAAAAGTATTACTAACCAGCTGATTTTTTGTCTGCCGTTTAGTAAACATTTGTATAATAAAATGGCCGCATAGTCCTACAAATTGAGTGGTACGTTTTCCCAGTCCTACGCTTGGAAGTTGTTTACGGCTGCTAACTCCATTAGCTACCTCTATCGAGAATTTTCGCAGAGGAAAAAGTTGTTCGTCTCGGCCAACTGAAGCTACTCACGAAGATTCAGCCTGTTAGTAATCAGAAAAAAATTCCTTTCCCTCATCTTGGACCTAATAGGTATATGATACCTAAGATAAGCGAATCTCAAACTTTAGTTTTGTTTATATTTAGGTTGTAATAATTAAAATATTCAATAATTATGTTTTATAGGATGGTGAACCAACTGAACCACCAAAGGTAACTAGAACAAAAAGAAGAGAAAATATAATATAATTTACTTACTTATTATACGTGTTTATTAGTACGTAAGTATAGTGATAAAGGACATAGGGTTTCAACCCCATTCCATTACATGCTATTAAATGTTTTTTTTTAATGAACATTAAATAGGAATTTATGTAATTATTCGATAATTATCTTCCCAGGATGCAGACGCGCCAAAAGTAAGTACGCGCCAGAAAAATTAATATTTCTCCGTTGTCATTGACTCTATATTACTTTGAAATCATTGGTTGTATATTAATTTATATAATACTAATAATAAGTGAAAGTGAACCTCACTGTTGTTTTGTTTATAAATATTTAGGTATGTTGTAATAATTAAAATATTCAATAATTCTCTTTTTAGGGTGATGAACCACCACAGGTAACTATTCACTAGAAACAAAAATAAGAGATTTTTTAAATTTTTTGTTTACGTGCAGGTTCACATTATGCCAGTGGCATTCCAGCGCTGGACTGGAATGTTACTGGAATAATGTGAACCGTGCATAACCCCGAGCATAGCCCTCTCCATAGCTCGTTGAGTGACTTTGAGCTTTCTGACGAGGCCCATAGAGACCACGTTTCAGCGCTATATGTCATCACTGGCAATCATAATAACGAACATTTGTGTCGTTCATTGTAAAAGTGAACTATCTCCTTTTAACTGAATTTAAGAATAACGAGCTTTTTGCGAATTATAGTGTAGGAAAAATAATATAAGCATTCATTAATTGTTTTCACCTATGGGATTTTAATGCAACTATTGGAGTTACTTCACTTTTATATTGAAAGTTATGACTAAATGTGATACCATTAGGCAAAAAAAGATGGTTTTAAAAATAGGGAGTTACACCACTTTTACAATGAACGACACATTTATTATCTACCTAAATACTTATTTGTAAATGTTATTTTTATAATGAAAAGCCATTTTTATAATGAACATATAAATTATATTTTTATAATTTATATGTTTGGTAATTATATTCCCAGGATGCAGAGGCGCCAACAGTGAGTATTCATCTTAAAGTAGCTATTGAATATGTATGTATAATACATAAGAAGAAATATCACTGTTATGGCTATTTGAATTTCTATTTCCATGTTGTTTTGTTTATATTTACTCGTGTTGTAATGATTAAAATATTCAATAATTCTCTTTTATAGGATGGTGAAGCACCAAAGGTACCTAGAACAAAAATAAGTAAAAATATTATTATTTATTTACTTATTTATTGTTTAGCTATAAGGTTCGTATTTCCATCATAATATTTCCATTGATAATATTGTGATCATTATTTTAAAGATTATCCGGAGCTACTATTTTTATAACGCATTTTTACAAATTAGTATATAATATTATAGTTTGATTTATTATTAATCATGTAAAGATCGTCATACAGGCTGACGGTCACTGGATGGTAGGTGGCGACTGCCGCCAATAACACAAGCAATGCCATTGGTGCTGCAAATGCATTGTCAACTTTATATAAGATTATAGATAAGATAAGCCATTAGGAAATGGACTGAAAAATATACATATTATACTTAGGGCCTCTTTCACAAACTACAAGTAATGTGTTGATTAGTTACTTTTAAAAATAATTTTCTGTTTTATTGAATTATGCACTCGGTTTACTGCATCATTCGATAGCCGATTTTTTTAAACTATTTTCAATTTAATGTTTGTGACGTTTACCGGACAAACAAAGGTATATCAGCTCCATTATCCCCGGTTACCGGTGACTTTAAATGACAGTTTGGCCTACTTGACGTTGGTGAAAGTGGCGCTTAAACATGTGAAAGACAAATTGTACTGTTTATATAGAATTTTCGATAAGGTGATAGAAACTCCACAAAAAAAAAATTGTAACAGCATATAATATATGAATTCTGCGCCGTATAAAAATTAACTTACTTAATTAATTAAAACTAATTAACTTATTTTCAGCCTTCGGATGAAGTAAGTAAATTCACTGGTTTTCTATAGGTATTATGGTCACACTTTTTTGTGTAAAGGTCTTGATGGTGTATGGCTACAGTCGCCTTTTGGTGTTACACAAGATGCCAAAACCTAAATGCCATAGATGCTATAAGTAGGCTGCCAGTAATATGTAGGATAAAGGATGAGAGAAGAAGGACATAAATCTTTGGAGAAAAAGAAGGAGATGGACACTGGCATTCCTTATTCGATCACATACCTAAACATGTAACCACAAATGCTGTTATTTCACTGTGGTCTACTGTTAAAGAAAGAAAGAAATGTTTATTTGGTACTTTGTACCATATTATACTTAAGCGCCTCTTTCACAAACGTCAAGTAGGCCAAACTGTCGTTTAAAGTCACCTGTCACCGGGAATAATTTAGCTGATATACCTTTGCTTGTACGGTAAACGTCCCAAACATTAAATAGAAAATAATAAAAAAAATCGGCTATCGAATGATGCAGTAAACCGAGTGCATAATTCAATATAACAGAAAATGATTTCTAAAAGTAACTAATCAACACTTTACATGTAGTTTGTGAAAAAGGCCCTCAGTAAAGTATCAATTGATATTTTATAATTTATAAAAAAGTATAGGTACCAAAATGGTCACCGTTCAGCATATTAGGTAGGGTTAGTCTTGATCATTTTGATCATTTTGATCATCTTGATCAACTTGATCATCTTGATCATCTTGATCATCTTGATCATCTTGATCAACTTGATCAACTTGGTCATCTTGATCATCTTGATCATCTTGATCATCTTGATCATCAACATTAGCAATAAATGTTCACGTCGAAAATAGAAATACTTTTAATAAATGTTCGTAATTATTATAATATATTTTGATTTATACAATAAAACTTACAGTAAACTTTTAAGGTTATGATAATATAAATAAATAATGTTATATACCTAAGAATACATTTTTATAAACTATTTGACAGGTTGAAGAGACAGTCACAGTAAGTACAATTCTTCTTTTAATCCTCTAGCCGCCAGAGTCGGATTTATTCGACAAATATTTTCGTGTTCATTTCGCCAGAGCCTTATAAATAATTTATACGACAAATTCCTCTACTTGTATAATGTTTTTTTTGCATACGACCCCTACTTCCAAGCGACAATTTTACTGGATCACTGGGCCCATTTTAAAAATTCTTTCACCTATAGAAAGTTATATTGTCAGAGAGTAACACAGGCTATATAAAGTTACCTGGACGAAAACGCGTGCTAAAGTTAGTGAGCAATAAAGATTAAATAAATGTTCCTTAAGAAAAAGGGGTGCGGAAAGAAGCTAATTTATAAAATGTTAGGTCGAATTCGCAAGTAAAAGTAAAAAATATTTAACTAATTTATTAAAAAATTTTAGGGTCCATGGACTACCACTTGGGTAAGCCACTTCTCAATTTTGTCTATTATACGGTCGGGGTAAAAAAAGGTTCGTCAAAAGGCGACATGACTGTGTTTGAACCAGAACAATTTATCAGTCATGCCAAAATTTCATTTCAAACGTCAGTTGTCTAAAGGACGAAATACACGATCAATCATTTGACGTGGCTCCAAGCGACATTTGACGAGCCCACACACGGTCTGTTCAATTTTTTGTCATTTATGCGTTTGACCGGGTCGAGTGACGTTGACATGAGCTCTGATTCGGAAGCGCGGCATGATACCACGGCGTAGTAAGGGGGATAGAAATGTATTCTATCCTCCTTGGTTTCTACACTCACGATCAGTTGGCGCGATGAACTGACGTGACGCAACGACACGATTTGAAATCCAGTGTTTGACATCAAGCCATCAGTTTTTACCATTCACGATCAATTTGACGCGATGGACTGATCATGTGTTTCGTCCATAAATGTACTAAGTAAAATTGACGAAGGTTTTCGTACTCCGACTGTACATATTGTGTTATTTAATGTTTATTTCATTAAGTTTTAATTAATATAACATTTTTAATTAAATCTTATTTTTTCACAAGAATAATTCTTTCCTAATTGTCAAAAATAAAAATATTTTTTTCAGATAACGAATATACCGCTGCAGCCACGTCCTATACCAGGGGTATGTTTTTTATTATTTATGACTAGCTGGTGCCTGCGACTTCGTCCGCGTTGATATATATATATAGTAGTTTTTAGACTTAAAAAAAAGTTTTTGGGAAATAGGAGGATTTTTGCTTTTATTTTGATTAATAAGCACAAGAAACACCATAGCGATGTAATACCATGAGCGCTTAAATCTAAATTAAAAAAATTAAGTTAATAAATAAAAATACTGATAATCTTATTTGAAAAAATGATTTTTTTTTATATATTTTTTTCAGTGCAAATGTTTAACTAGATCACCGTTAACGAAGTTGAAATTGATTGGAAATATACACTTCCCCAAATTAAAGGTAATTTATACTAAGGGCCTCTTTCACCATCTGTCAATTAGGCTAACCGTCATTTAAAGTCACCGGTCACCGGGGATAATGGAGCTGATATACCTTTGTTTGTACAGTAAAAGTCCCAAACATTAAAAAGAAAATAATAATAAAAAAAATCGCCTATCGAAATGCACAATTTAATAAAACATAAAAAAAATTCTAAAAGTAATTCATCAACACATTACTTGTAGTTGGTGAAAGAGGCCCTAATACGTATTATTAAGAGAAAAGGTTTGATTTTTTTTGTTTTGTTTTTTTCATTTTTTGTATGTAGTAAAACGAAAAAAGTCTTATTTTCGGCCGAAAAATTAAATATGGCGAATCATGATTTTTGGCCGAAAACGAAAATTCGGTCGGTCACTAGTGTAGTTAAAACTTATTATAAATTTCAGGTCACACCTCCGAGACAGGTGACGTTCACCACCGAGAAGACCAGCACATTGTGTCCACCGTGCATCTGCAAAGACTGCGATGATACGCCTCCACCATTACCTCTCTTCTTCTTGGATTCGATTGAATGACGATATTAAAAAACAAATATTTTCCTAGTTTGTTGTTATTGATTTTACTTTAAACCTCATTCACCATCATCATTGTCTTCCCTATACTTTACATAGAGCCCGTCACAAACGTAGCTATAATATAATATAATATAATATAATATAATATAATATAATATAATATAATATAATATAATATAATATAATATAATATAATATAATATAATATAATATAATATAATATAATATAATATAATATAATATAATATAATATAATATAATATAATATAATATAATATAATATAATATAATATAATAATAATAATAATATAATATAATAATATAATATAATATAATAATAATAATAATAATAATAATGCATTTATTAGCTCCACACAATCACAAAACCACAGAATATACAGACAATGTTGACTTAATTTTTTTTTATATACACAGGCAATGGTCGTAATTGTATGAGAGCCTGGTGCCCGTGGTAGGTATTGAAAAATACCTGTGTTACAGGTCACCAGGTCCCACTCCGCAGATTGCACAAAGCTTAATTAACCACAAATAGCAAGAAAACAAGAAAAAAAAGACACAAAATAAATAAGTAAATAAATACAATTATTACAAATAAATAAAATACAATACAATATAAATATCAAATAGTTACTAAAGGACATTAAAGAGTGGACAAATAAATTTTTCTGATTCTTCATAATCCAAGCTCTTAAGCCATTTGGTGACTGCCGCCTTACATTTTAGGAGAGGAAGAGGATAGATTGGTATGATAGAATTTATCTTATTGTAAAGATATCCGCCAAGAAAACAGTAAAATCTATAAGAGTCTATAAGATCTATCTATATCTATAATAATATACCGTGCTATAATATATTACGGAATACGTTGGTGACGTTAATAATACATATTATAGCTGGGTGTGTGGTCACTCCAATATTTTGTATAGAAAATATATCGTAATATGCCTTGCTATAATTTATATTAATACTAGCTGGCGCCCGCGACTTCGTCCACGTTGAAAAAGAAAAAGTAGCCTATCTTGTGTCCCGTACGTCTAAATGTTTATCTACCAGTTTCATGAAAATCAGTTAATTCATTTAAGAGTTATGGAGGAACATACATACATACAGAAAAAATTGTAAAAATGGTCAATTTAGTTTCAGTATCATGTATAGAGCCTATAAACACGATATCTCTGAAAACAAAGTAACTTACTCCATCACCAACCCTTACAGATTTATTATTAGTATTGATGATATTTTATAGTTACATGGCTTAATAGTGGATATAGTATTTTTTTAAATATTATTAAGTCTGGTTAACCACCCATTCAATTTGATAAAAATGAATTTGAAAACTGACGAAGGTTTTTCGTACCCCGACTGTACATTTGACATAAATTTCGTCTTGTCCATAAGAGGCCACTTTCCAACTCGAGCGTCTTTCCAACAAATTCCACATTACATAATTCCATGATTACTCATTAGTTATTGTTTGTAGTAATAAATGAAAAAACATGACTTTTCCGAGTCATAATATGAAGGTTTGCATCGAAATAAAAAACTGAAATTTATTTTATGTCTAGTATAATTAATTTCTAAAATATGCATAATTTGTCACATTTTCGCTGATTAAATTCTCAAAATTATTGACTGAAAACCAATAATGTTTTTCAATGAAAACATCCTAGCTATAATGCACATTAAAAATTGGGATGTCAATAGTTACCATCTATAAAGATTTTTCTAAAATATTGGAATTGCTGGCGTATGTTTCGCTAGTTGAATAAGTGCGCGAATGTTTTGCTTCGCATTCTGTCTTAGGTTAGTTAACTAACCTATAGTTGGGTTGAGAGTTGAGATAACAAATTCTCCCAAATACCTATTACTGAGTTCCCACGCTCATCCAGCGCCACCTTAAGAATGGGTATAAAGCAAAGAAAATTTGTAATTTCACCCGCGTGGCCCCTTGGACATGACAGTGACACAAAATACGTAAAACTACGCACAACATGCGACGGAAGATAAAATGTTATAAGTGCCAAAAGTATTAAATATTAATTATTCGTAAACTACAATGTCAAATGAAAAATTGTTACATACAGCCTTAGATAGTACGTGAAGTGAAATTACTGATACACTTTTACCTTTGTAATGTGTGTCATTTTGAAAATAAAACTAAAATCGATGGAAATGAGAGCTCACTTGATGATTTTTATCTATCGAGAAAATTTCATTATATTATGTTTTCTGTTACAGTCGTCACTTTCATTTATAATGTATTTATCTATTTAAAAAAATTAATTAAATTAGACTGTTTACTTATATAAAATTCAAAGGATTGGCTATTTCTCTTTATACCCGCTCTTAAGTTCCAATTCAGTTGAAAGCTAGCATTATAAGAAATTTTATCATGCTATATGACCCTTTAAAGCCGACCGGGCGAAACCACGGGGCATACATAGATGGTTTTAGGATAAAAATAAAATACAAATCAATCTAATTTTAAATAAAGTTTTATTTAACAAAATTGAAGCTAACAAACGAAAACATTATAGTATTAAAATTAACATAAATTCTAAATTAATAGTTACAAAATATATCTTTACACAAAAAAATATATATTATAAACAATGACTGTATCTGAAGCATGTACCGAACAACTAAATCAAGATAAAACTGAAGGGAAATCAAGATGGATAAGTGTACTCTTAAAGTCTGTAATCATACAGCAACCCAAGTGGACTAAGTAGGTGAACCATGGGCAAGAAAAATGCCATTTTAGGGTATTTTGTCTTGCCCGTAGTACACCATCGTATCATATACCTATACTGATATATTATACATCAGATTGGCCTAGGACAAGCCAGTTTCCAGTGAATGTTGAATCGCCTAGTAGGTATACGATACATATTGTAACAACCTCAGCTATATAGCAATAGTAGGTGGACCACCTATCAGTAAGTATATGATACGGTCATATACTGATGTATATCAGATTCGCCCAGGACAAGCCAGTTTCCAATGGATGTTGAATCGCCTGGTAGGTATACGATACATATTGTAACAACCTCAGCTATATAGCAATAGTAGGTGGACCACGGGCAAGAAAAAATGCAATTTTAGGGCATTTTTTCTTGCCCGTAGTACACCTATCAGTAAGTATATGATACGATCATATACTGATGTACATCATATTCGCCCAGGACAAGCCAGTTTCCAATGAATGTTGAATCGCCTAGTAGGTATACAATACATATTGTAACAACCTCAGCTATATAGCAATAGTAGGTGGACCAAGGGCAAGAAAAAATGCCATTTTAGGGCATTTTTTCTTGCCCGTAGTAAACTTGTCAGTATATGATACGATCCTATACTAATATACATCAGATGCGCCCAGGACAAGCCAGTTTCCAATGAATTCACAATTTTAATGTAACCACAAAAACAAATTTAAAGAAAATAAAAATAAATCATTTTAACCACTATAAATGACGTTTCAAAAAATATTTGCATATTACAAGTTTATGAAAGAAACTTTATTTACTCACGCGAAAATGCCCAGCAGAGATTGTAATGGTTAACAGTACCTATATTTAAATTTTCAAACATCATGATAGGACACAAATGCTTCTCATGATATTTTAACTATTCTCAATTTTTTGTCAAAATCCGTCAAAAAAAAAAACATAGGGTTTTATATTTCTAAATGGAACTACTAGACTTCTTAACTTTAGTACATTCCTGAATATATTCAGACTCATCATTGTATAACGCTTCATGTGATATATTATGTATAGTACCACTTTCTGCATTATCATCACCTTTCAATTCAAACTCAGGATTAAATGAACTGTCTGAACTGCTTTTCCTCTTGAAAATCGATAGCACCTTAAAATACCTTAAAATGTTTTTGGATGTCTTACCAGATAAATACTTTTTACTGTCCGAATCGCTCGATCTTGGATAATCTTGATAATTCTCACCCGATTCGTAAATCATACCCTTTTGCGACAAATACTCATCTAACGAATCGTCGGGCATGACTGCTTGAGCTTCATCGTCTTTAGACGGTAAAACAGTGTTGTGGATATTTTTACACGGATGATCCGTGTAAACATATCCACACGTCTCTGTTCTACTCGTTTGAAAGCTTTCCCTGCCTTCAAAGTCGTGGCATTTAAGCTCAGTCTCTACAGTAAAAGATTCATCAGAGTTATTAACTCTATGATTGCAATTGGCATTGGATTTAATATTCTCAACATTTGCAAACTCTCTACATGTCCTCTTCTCATCTTCAGTGTCATAATTCTTTTCAGTTTTGTTAGCAGCATATCTAGATACATAATCCGATTTTTCATTATCATTAATTTGTTTATTTTTATTTAAATCTTCTTCTTTAACAACATTACTGTCTTTATCTGTTACAGTGCCGGATTTAACTTCGTGCCTGGCTATAATACACCTATCTAGACATTTACAAAGAATATCATCGGACATACTCTTTTTAATGTGATGTTTGCTTTCCTTCTGACAAGCTTTGTAATGTTTGATCTTTTTGTCGTTATTACACGAATCGCTCAAGTAATGATAATCAGTTTCAGTGTCAACATTACTTGTGTTTATAAGTGGTGTTGTAACAGACACGTCTTGTCTGTAATTGAAGAATTTGCGAACCAAGTCGTTCTTGCAACATTTTGTGCAGGACTTAGTCGAATAATAAACTATTCCACAGATTAAACAACACTGCACAACAATAATTAGACCAAAAAACATTATTGTGAAACTTTTAAAATACGCTTTAAATCTAGTCACTAAACTATCAGATTTTTTGTCTCGGAAATTTAGTGTTTTATATTTACTGTTCTCAGGTCCCTTGGTCGTTGATCGAACAGTCTGCTTAGATTTTTTTTTATTTTCACTCTTGAGATTATTTATCATTACAATGTCTTTAGCAACCCTTTTTGATTTGTGCATATCTTTGATGGTATCCACGTCTTCTTTAGACACCACATTACGAATACACATATTAGTGTTTTCATCATAGATAACTTCTGGTACATCTGTGACTGGATTGTCAATGCACGGGGGTACTTCTACGCATCTCTTCATCCTTTTATCAAAAAAGGGCTTTATTCCATTGTAATAGCTTTCACAGTCGACTGTTTTACAATCGTTCAATGGATCTTCATCGATGTTTTTACATTTTTTAACTTTACTCGGTAGCTTGTTATCAAAATCTATTCTAGTGTCAAAATTGATTTTTGCAATGTCCCTTATGATTCCTCTTTTGGCGGTTTTTGGTTTAGAATCGACGTAAATACTGCAATAGCCATATCTGTTGTAAGGGCTTAGGAGTGGAGCGATCATTTTCATGGTTTTCACGGAATCTACAAAAGGAAATTAATTAAATTTAATTAGGAGTATGAGATAAGGAGTAGGAGTAAGGAAGTAATGAGATAGAAAACAACACAATAGATTGCAGTACAAACCTTTTGGTACGACGCCATAACAGCCAGTGAGCTGTACAATGTCACAATCAATAACATTGTTGGCATCCAAACAGCATTCTTCAGGACTCAATTCAACCTCCAAGTCATCTCCTGATGTATTGTTAAGAGCAACTAAAAATTGTAACCCCAACGGACATGGCGTCACGACTCCATTGGAAGTGTTTATTACCAATCTTTGATCGCTCAAGCAGTAGATTTGTTTTAAAAGCAATAAAACATTTAAAAAAATTCTTGTTTGATACATCTGTCATGTCTTGTTTGATACATTATATGACACCCGTTGTCACAATTTCCATGAAGGTCCATGAAATTATTTTACGCGTTCTGTTCGAAGCGTTTGATAGTCATCAAACTACTACAACATGGAACCCGCGTGCCATACAAAACACAACGAATTTTATGGAACATTTAAAAGTGACATATGCGTAGAGCATGAACTGTCATTTAAAACAAAACAAACATAATAATAAGTACGTAATTTAAAGAAAATGTGACTTTACGTCAACCCATTAGAGTTTAAAATGAAATAGTAGAAGTTGATCGTTACTACCTTTTACCATTGACGCGTGAAGGCAAGAGTCCGCCATGATTCTGTCAAAGGCGTTCTTTTTATGTGCCGCTTTGGCATTTGTGACGCAAATTCCATTGTAGTATTTCGATGTTGATAGTGTAAAACTCGCACTAGGCCCCCTGGACGCTAGACACAAAACAAGGGTGTTATAAGTTTGACGTGTGTGTCTTTGTATCTGATTATCTGGTGTTACCATAACTCACAAACGGAGAGACCGATTTTGATTCTTTTTTTTTGGTTCAAAGCTAATGAGATCGAGATAGTTCTTAGCTGGAATTTATGAAGATACTTAGTTGGTGCCCGCGACTTCGCTCGTGTTAAAAGTAAGGGATGTAGCGCCTGACTAAATGTGTAAAGAAATATAACGCCTGACATCTGCTGTTGTTAAATTTTCAGGGGTTGTTTTTATTTTTAGTAGATAGCTGGTGCCCGCGACTTCGCCCGCGTTTGTTTGTTACGCTTTCACGCAAAAACTACTGAACCTATCACCATGAAATTTTGCATATACGTTGTCTGGGACACCAGAAAGGACATAGGGTACCTTTCATCGTTCAACGCGGACGAAGTCGCGGGCACCAGCTAGTAAAATATAAAGGAGAGGTGTAGATTTAAAAGAAAAAAAAAATAAAAATTAAGTGGTTTATTTATTTTATTTAAATATTATTTTTAACAATAACATTACTAACTTATCACTCTTGTACTAATTAGTGGCTGACAGTTTTCTAATAGCTTCAGAAGTAAGTTTCTTCGCCTTTAATAAATTCATAAATATACAATTTTGAATTTTTTATATACAAAAGAAAATTACATATATAGTTATTAAATACGTAAGATTTACAATTTATCACAAATAATATGAAAAAATAAATTTCATCTCATTTTACGCAGATAAAATAAAAAAGAAAGACACAACCTACGTTACATTCTTACATTACGTAATCGATAAATGGGCCACATAAAACTACATGCCTAAACTAAATAATCATTCCCACAACTACAATTTAAATATCGATCACGTGTTAATATTATAATTATATTTTATTATGTTAAAGTCGACAGACAGGCTAACGGTCCACTTGATAGTAAGTGGCTACCGTCGCCTATAACACAAGCAACGCCATAAGTGCTACAAGTGCGCTGCCGACCATAGAATGTTTAAGGATAAGGGAGAAGGAAGGGATGAGGTGTCAATCATAGAGTCGACAAATAATATTTAATTATAATTTTTTCCACTTAATAAAATAGACACATGGCTAAAGAAACGGAGAATTTCATCCAGTTAAATTTAACCAAAGGAGTAAAAATTATCACATTATTATTAAGAGTAGTATTCTTGTTGGAGGATAATCTCATAATTTAAAAAACATAAATAACAGACTATAAAAAAAATACCACAAAAATTGTGTCCATATTTTTAACGTATCACGTTAAAAAGCGACTGATTGATACTGAGTTCATTGGACTCAGTATTTAAGGTCCATGCGCTGATAGCGATACGAGTCACTAATCTTTCTTTTTGCTTTCATCTACGTCACATTATAATATAATAAAATTAAAAGTTTCAAAAAACTCATCACTATTTTTTTATGTTATTTGTACTTTTAATACTTACTAACTTTTTTTTATAGTAAAAATAAATATAAAAAAAATATTTTTATCTAAAATAATATAATATCTAAAATATAATACCTATCTAAAAATGGTAATAACCTTTATTGTAGGTAGATAAATAAATTTTCTATATTTTTTGTCCAATAATTTTTTTTCTATCACATCGTTTACGACTTATTCGACTATTACGATTTTTTTATTGACACAATTAGGGCCATTATTACATTAGACAAAAAATTATTAGACAAAAAAGATAGGAAATTTATTCATCTACAATAAAGATTAATACTAATTTTGGCCTCAAGTGTACGGTCACGGAGATATAGGCCGAAACGGTTTTTGTCAAAATGGCGGCACTTCCGCCCGCCTAATTTGTAAGGATTTTGTGCATTTAGGGTCAGTAGGTATGTGATAACCTATTTTAAAAAAATAAGAGTAGTAATTTAGTGCAGAAGAAAATTCTCTATTACCTGTAGTACATTTATATATGATATATTATAATGATCTTATTTTTTATATTAGAACTATCACTAAACAAATATTTTAAGTATTAATAAAAAAATACTAAAATATACTATAATTGAGCAATTTATTTAAATAACTATAATACATATAAAACAGTTTACCTATGTAACAAAGTAACGCGAAAAAATTCTTAGCAAAAAAAGGGTTTTTTGCGGCTGATTTGACTTATTTTACTGGAGTAAAATTAAAACTATTATATATCATTTAAAAAAGTTTGAATATGGCAGATTTTTAAAAAAAATCTATTTTCCGAGAGAAAAAATATGAAAAAATATTTCGTGTCATAGTAATAAAATTTTTAACGTCAACTATATTTTTGTTTTTAATCTTATTAATTAAGTACCTAACTTAAGTTCTGTGCAAAATTTTCAAACGGCTACTTTTATTTCTTTTTTTTTTTTCATATTTTATACAATATTTCGCAAAAACCTTGTTCGGTCCATCAAAAATTCGTCGTGCAATATTGCACCTTAAGCCATAGGTTGCGATCATTCTAGTAAAAAATGTGTTCGGTCTGAGGTTTCCGTCCTTGTCTTAATATCGAGTCATAATTATTCGTTTATAGTCTTAATTCGTCTAATCGGACCATAGATCAGTAAGTATGTTTGTCCATAGAGGACAAACATACTTCACATCGATTTTTATATGTATATATAGATAAATACTTACTTATAGTAACTAATTACAAATTTTACATAAAAAATAAAACTAATTTCAAATTTTAAAAATTAAATAAAACTAATTTCAAATTGAAAAAATAATAAAACTATAAATTTTACATAAAAAAAAACCAATTTCAAATTTTACATAAAAAAAAACTAATTTCAAATTTTACATAAAAAAATTAATCTAATTTCAAATTTTACATTACCTGTCCCAACTTTATTCAAATTATATAAATAATATACTCTTTACACACGTGGCACCTTAAAACAAAATGGCACCTTAAAAACAGCTGAAACCATAGACTAAAATGCTATAAAACAATTTCAACAAAAACGTGACTAGAATTGTGACACAAACGTAATGCAGAGCTTTTAGTTTATAATATTTTTTTATTGCATCTGGGAGAGTTTCTGTCGGATCTTTCATTAGATACAGTCTGATACCTCGCACGTAGTTATTGAAGAATTCACCCCAACAGATGGCGCTGATGTCGAAGTTGAACAGTTCCTTGTCAACGTCATTTAGTTCCCCGTACAAATCCGTTACGTTGTCGTTGTGGAACTTCCATTCCCTTAGCGCGAAATACGTTAACACCTCGGAGAACTTTTCAATCTTTGTATACGCCTTTCTAAGCCTGTTCGTTAGAAAAGAAACATACATGGGTAAATAAAATACATAATAATAATAATCACTACATATTTAACAAAGCCCTCCTGTCTGTCTGTCTGTTCGCGATATACTCAAAAACTACTACACCAATTTTTATGCTGTTTTCACCAATGGATAGAGTGGTTTCTCGAGGAAGGTTTTAGTATATAATTTACAAAGTTACGCGGGCGAAGTCGCGTGCAGCAGCTAGTAATAAATAATCTTCACATATTCCACACAGCACCATCTAGTTCCACAATAAGCAACTAATGCTTGTATTATGGATACCAGACAGTTGATACTACATAGATCACTTTTTTTTTGTAAATACATACATATTATTAATACACAACATCCATGACTCAAGTACAAAGGTAAATGTTAACACATAAACATTTGCCCCTAGCGGGATTCGAACCCGCGACCGTTTGGTTAACAGCTAGGGTTACTAGCCACTAGACCAAACGTGTCGTCAATCAAACCAACCAAAAGAAATGACACTTACATGGGCTTCTTCCCGATGAGGATAGAGATGCCGTCGATGACGTAAGCCGGTATCCAGTGGAAGAAGAAGAACTGTATGGAATAGAGCAACGGTGATTGGGTCAAGAAGAGAACGTAATACCAAACAGCGTTCACTGTGGGCACTTCTAAGCCGTATGTCTCGTTGTATTTCATGAATTTCTCTGGAAGACAAAACATAGGCGGTATTGACACAAACTTACAATTAGATTTGATTCGTTTTTGGGCCCACTTAGAGTCAGCGCCGACGGGCGGAGTGGCAGCGAAGAGACTAATAGTAACAATTTAAATTCAACCTAAAGTGTTCCTGAACACGACTGTATTTGGTCGCCGCGCGCCTCTCGACCGCGCTTTGAGTCGCTCGCCGTCATTTTATTTCATTGTACCAAATACAGTCGTATTCAGGAGCACTTTAGGTTGAATTTAAATTGTTACTAAATTAATCTCTTCGCTGCCACTCCGTCCGTCGGCGCTGACCCTTAAATGACCCTTTTAAGACACATTCCATACACCCTTTTAAGATAACTGTTAAGGTCACACTAGTTAGCTTTATTACTTCATGTTTCATGTTTAACTTACAAAAGTAAGAATGATATCGATTTATCTTGTCGTTAACTAGGTTCGCTGCTATACAAACTAGTAAAAAAAGTTATAATTTAAAATATAGGATACTTGAAAAATCCATATTGTAACACAAATTTTAAAGTAACTTTGACGGTGAATAAGACTCTAGTGTGCTAAAACTCGAAATAATTTAGTCACAGACATTGACCAGTTATTCAAGAGTTTAAATAACTTTACACGAAATAGATACATGCAGTAGTTTTGTCAAAAACGGTGTTTTACCAATGGTCTGTTTATGTTTTTTTCTATGCTCATTTTTGGCTAAAATGAGACAGGATGCATTTTAGCCACACCCACCGACGAGTTCGAGCCGCCGACTAGTTTAACCTTAATACTATAAACTTACCCCATGTCAAAGGCCTTTGTTCTGACGAGACGAAGTTGTAAATGGGCGGCGTCTGGTCTGGGGGAGGGGCTGCCTCGTGATTCCCGGGGAATTCCCTTGCAGCCTTCCAGGCGGTCGCTATGCAGGCGTTCACTACCATGTCGCCTGGAACCAGGTCTGCTTTCGCTTGGGGACGACAGTTGAGAGTGTGAAGTAGACCTACTGCTGCCCCGACCACAACCTGGTGGAAGACCAGAAGCCGCATTGAGACAGAAGTTTAATATGTATTATGTTTTATGTATTATGTATTATGTATTATGTATTATGTATTATGTATTATGTATTATGTATTATGTATTATGTATTATGTATTATGTATTATGTATTATGTATTATGTATTATGTATTATGTATTATGTATTATGTATTATGTATTATGTATTATGTATTATGTATTATGTATTATGTATTGTCTATTGTGTATTATGTATTATCAAAATCAAAATATTTATTTATCAATTAGGTTTTTACAAGAAACTCTTATGATTTGAATTTACCATTATGAATTATATATTATGTGTTATGTTTTGTTTAGTAAGTGCGAAACATCATCATTTTGATAATAAATTATATATGTAAGTATATGAAAATATTTAAGACTATCAAATATTCAAATAATTCGTAAATATAATTTATTATTTACCCATAGCACATGAGAGGACAGGAAGATTAAGAATGTCAGGAAGATATAGTTTGAAAATTTAACTTACCCCTGTGGGACCATACAAGTTGTCGATCCATCCAGTAACTGGTTCTTTTGCTGTGCCAATAACTGTGAAATTGAAAATAAAAAACCATTTCTACACGTTGTACTTATGTCTAGGTCAAAAAATTGATTTAGAATTTTTGTCTATCTGTTTGTGCGTTTCTGCACGCTAATCTCAGATACGGCTTAACCGGTTGCGGTTCTAAAAGCTAGTGAACCATCAGACTAACCCGTTTGGCACAAATCTAGGAAATTTTTTATTGATGTTTTATTATCGAACAATTAAGGAAATACATTGTCTGGCAGGCATCTCGTGTTTGCATCATTATCAAATAAATTTTTGAAAACGTAAAAAAATAATAATTTTAACCTACTCGCACAAGACTACAATTTTAATATGTTGTAATTTACATAAGTTTAAGTGTAAAAAAAATTTGACAACTTATTCTGGCGGTTGCAAGTGCCTGCCAGAACGGTATTTTCTTAATTGACCGACAATAAAACATAAATAAATAAAAAATTCTAGCTTTGTGCCAAACGGGTTAGTCGGATGGTTCACTAGCTCTCCTACCATGATGGAATAATCCATTATGAACTCACCTATAGACGGTCTGAAGACGGCAACTGGTAGACCTTTGGAGTACTTCTGAACTATGTCTTCCCCAGCAGACTTAGTATAGGCATAGGTATTCGGGAACTCTCCAATTAGACTAAAAATTAATATAGATTTTTAGTTAAAAAAAACGTGTCACTCGTAGGACTCCAAGTCAGAAGTGACATCTGTTAAGAGGATTGTGAGGTGCCGATACGCGGCGCGAGTAGGTATTTTCAAAAATGCTATCTGTTTCACACCGCTCTGCCTCCTTAATGGCGTGCAATAGAGAGAGTTGAAAGTCCTGAAGGCAATTGCCTACATTTCCTTTTTTTTAATATGCTTTCGGCCGATAACGTTTTTACCCCCCTAAACTTTTACGAATTAAGGCAATTTTGATATCATTGGATTCAGTACACCTTAATCTAAGTCTGTACGTTTTTTTCTTTTAGTAATACAGTTTAATTTAATTTAAAAAAATAAAAACGCTAAAAGAAGTTTTTAAGTAAAAAATATAGATTTTTAGATGCTAATAACTTTTATCGTAAGCAATATTTTTCATGGTCTAAATTTCCAAAAATTATTTAAATTGGATACTGGATATACTGGAAAATTTACAGCTTTATAATACTCTTAATCTTAATATCTTCACAATCTGTTTGTTGCTATCTCAAGATAATTTTTATTTTAGAGCGAGTTAAAAAGCTGCTAATTGGCGAGTTTAGAGGCTGGCGAGTCTAATTGCACACAAAACTCGACTCGATTAGTAGTCAACTAGCTAGCAACTTGAAACCATGTGTTAGTTTTGCTAGCACGTAGCATGACGCCAGCAAGTAGCGAGTAAAGTAGCCCGTGAGTAGCGAGTCAAGCGCTACTCGCTGGTGAACATGATTACCTACACTGAGCTTTTTTACTAGCAGGTAGTGAATTCACCAGCTAGTAGCTAGTAAATTCGCTCAATGTATGCTATAACAACATTAAACATAACAACATTAAAAAAAAAAATATTGTATATTTACCCCGGTGTGATGCTGTCTATAATCTTTTCATCCAAATTCTCAACCAGATCAATCAATTTATCGCCAGGCAGTGGAGTCTCGTAGAATTTCTCAAAAATCTCTGTATTTGGACAGTTGCTGAAAAAAAAATCCAGATTTGAATTCCTTGTCGTACTGTTGAGATCAAGAGGCCAGTAATTGTATGAAGAACTTTGTTTCGTTTGTTTGTTTGTTTAGTTTTAACGAGCCCTTTGGACTTTACTTTGAAAATTAAAATTTCAAAATATACTAAGATTGGTCTGGGGTAGGGCACCACTGTGTTTCCCGATACCCAAAAAAAGTAAAAGACATAACACTTTTGTAGGTTACCTGTAAGCTGTAGAAACATGGACGAGAGCCTTCAGTTTGATGCAAGTCCTAGCCAACTGAAGAATCTCTCTCGTGCCTCGAACATTTATTTCCACGGCTGTCTTCAGTGGCTCATCAAAACGCACTGTAGCAGCTACATGGAAAATTATGTCCACCTGAAAATTACAATTTATTTCAAAACATTAAGGCGGTTCGAACTCATCGGTAGGTGTAGCTAAAATGCGTCCTGTCTCCCATAGCACACAACGCTGGAAGAGCAGACAAGTGAAATGCACTATGATTCATAGCAAAAATGAGCACAGAAAAATACATAAGCAGACCCTTGAGAAAATACTTTTTTTTTGAAAGAACTACTGCATGTATCTATTTTGTGTAAAGTTATTTGAACTCTTGAATAAATGATCAATGTTTGTGTGGAAAGTAGTTTGAAGTTTTTATATACCAGTGACTTATTCACCCTCAAAGTTGCTTTAAAATTTGTGTTAAAATATGAATTTTTCAAGAATCATATCTTTTAAATTAATACTTTTTTTACTAGTTTGTTTTGACCTGTTACTACCTAGGTTACTACCTAGTGTTTACTACCTAGGTATTTTCTTCGTGTTTTTGTTCTCTACAAATTGTCTGTTGATATCGTCGTAATTACCCTGATAGTTTCAATTTTATAAAAAAAAAACAGCGATTTTTTCCATAAAATTGTTAATAACAATCTTATAAATAATAAACTCTAGTGAAAAACATGTCAGCATATCATATGAAACTATTCTTCACACAATAGCGCAGTTGGTTTTTTTCTAAGACTTTTTACACAAAATGCTCACACCAAATCTCTGCAGCTTGATCTATAAAGCTTAAGAGTGCGTATAAAGCAAACAAAACTTGTAATTTCACCCGCGTGGCCCCTTGGACATGACAGTGACACAAAATACGTAGAACTACGCACAACAGGCGACGGAAGATAGCGCATCTCGCTCAATAAAAATGTCATAAGTGCCAAAAGTATTAAATATTAATTATTCGTAAACTACAATGTCAAATGAAAAATTGTTACATACAGCCTTAGATAATATGTGAAGTGAAATTACTGATACACTTTTAGCTTTCTCAGCACTAATCTCAGGAACTACTGGTTCGAATTGAAATATTATTTTTGTGTCTGATAGTCCATTTATCGAGGAAGTCTTTAGGCTATTATAATATTTTGAACGCGGACGAAGTCACGGGCACCAGCTAGTATACTCATATTTACTCGTATTCCAATTGTTCACAATTCCGTGATACAAATGCTGTATTTGAAGTACATCCCATGAATCATGTGGAAGAGCTACTTTCATCATCATCATCAATACTAATAATAAATGTGTAAGGGTTGGTCGTGGAGTAATTTACTTCGTTTTCAAAGATATCGTGTTTATAGGCTCTATACATGATACTGAAACTAAATTGACCATTTTTAGAATTTTTTTCTGTATGTATGTATGTTCCTCCATAACTCTTAAACGAATTAACTGATTTTCATGAAACTTGTGGTAGATAAACATTTAGACATACAAGACACAGGATAGGCTACTTTTTTCTTTTTAAACGCGGGCGAAGTCGCGGGCGCCACCTAGTATATATACTAATAATAAATCTGTAAGTGTAGGTATTGTATGTACATATGTATATTCCTCCATAACTCTTAAACGAATTAACTGATTTTCATGAAACTTGGAAGGTAAACATTTAGACGTACGGGACACAGGATAGGCTACTTTTTTTCTTTTTCAACGCGGACGAAGTCGCGGGCGCCAGCTACTATACAAATAAAAATGAGTATGTACCTCATTCATAATATGTTTTCTGTGTTCTTCATTGATGCCAAGCTCCAACTGGCCCACGTCGCCTTCAACGATTTTGATCTTTTCCAAAAAATTTGGACAAACTTTCTTCATTTTATCGTACAACTGGAAATAATAAAACAATTAGGTAAATACACATTGAATACTATAAGTATGGACTGATAACTCGACAAATATAAATATTATAACCGTGAATTATACACCTTCAAAAATTAAAATCAAATATTTATTTATCAATCAATTCTTATGATCGTCATTATAAATTTAAATTTACCAGGGTTTCGGGAAAAAAGCCAAGATTAGACGATCCTGAACACCGAAAAAAACTCAGAGTAGATAGGTACCATTCTTTTTGTCATCTTTAAAATATAAAATTGCAACAATTACACTTAATTTTAAACAAAATCAAAGTATAGAGCTCATACTATGTTTAGTATACTAATTACTAAACATAGTATGAGCTCAGAATTGCTTAAATCCAGGCTTCATTGCCGCTTAAATAATCAGTGATTTTATAATAGCCTTTCGAGAGGAGTTTGGTTTTAATTACACTTTTATATTTCTTATCATTTCACCTATTCATCGATACAACTAAGAATTAAAAAAAAAAACCGGACAGAGATAGCCCATACAAACAGACAGAAAAAAATGGAGGACTTTACGTTATTCAATTCATTGTTAATTTATAGATAGAATTAACAGAAATCTTACCACATCAGCGAATTGCTCCTGTACCCTTTTCTGTATGTCTTTATTTCTCTTCGGACGCGCCAACAGATATATATTCTTTAAATCCGGACATGATCTGGAAGAAAAAGTAAATGAATTGTTATAAAATCTATATAAAATATTCTCGTGTCACAGTGTTTGTAACCAAACTCCGCTGAAACTGCTTGACTCTATATATATACTATTATATAAATCTGAAGAGTTTGTTTGTTTGGTTGTACGCGCTAATCTCAGGAACTACTGGTTAGAATTGGAAAATTATTTTTGTGTTGGATGATCCATTTATCGAGGAAGGCTTTAGGCTATATAACATTTTGAATGCGGACGAAGTCACGAGCAACAGCTAGTCAATATTATAAATGAGAAGCAAAAGGAGTGCAGACGAAGTCGCGGGCTGAAGTAAGTACTTCGGATAGTAAGTACTTAAGGTGAAACAAGTCGGCTGACCGAACTCATCGGTTTCATGGCTAAAATGCCTCCTGTCTCACACAGCACAAAGCAGTCAAGTGAGATGCACAATGATTCATACCAAAAATAAAATCATAAACAGACCATATATACTCTTTTTTTTACAAAACTACTGCATATATCTATTTCGTGTAAAGTTATTTGAACTCTTGAATAACTAATCAATGTTTATAGGCAAAGTATTTTGGAATTTTTGTACACTAGAGTGAGCTATTCACCCTCAAAGTTGCATTAAAACTTGTGTTAAAATATGGATTTTTCAAAGATCATATCTTTTAAATTAATACTTTTTTTTAAAGTTTGTATGCATACAAACCTAGTTAACGACAAGATAAATCGGTATCATGCTTACTTTTGTAAATTAAACATAAAACAGCGGAGTAATAACCTTTCTACGTTTGTATGGAGGAAAAACTGACTTGTGTTACCTTAAGAAAACATTTTGCATCACGAGCAAAACAAAATTGTTTCCTAGAATATAATATAAATATTGTTGATACATAATGGCATCTACTTGCATATTATCGTCACCTACATAAAACTACTTTGCCTAATCGAATTCACACCGCATTGACAATACGACGTATTATAATAATGCTCTTACGCACAAACAGTTCGGCTGGCCAATCAGATCGCGTCAACGCGATGACGTCACGTCGGTGTTATGAATAAAACTACTTCTCAATGTATCAGTTGCATTCATCAAAGTAACGTCAGCTGTCAATAATAATAATAACTAGTTGTGTCCGGCGGCTTCACTCGCCATTAAAGTTAGACTAGCTGGTGCCCGCGACTTGAATAATAACGTTGAATAATAAAATATCCACGTTGAATAATAAAAGATAACATAACGCATGACAAAATAAAATATAAAGCAATATAACGCCAATTAACGTGAAATCTGCCAAACGTTGGATCTTTACTTTTGGATAGCTGATGTCCTATTGAAATATTTAGCCTATGTAGTAGCCTATGTCAAAGTAGGCTCTGTTCTGAGTAGTAAGTAGTGGCAGGGCACACTGCATATCGCCGCAGTCAGAAGGTTTAGTTGTCATTTGGAACGATTTTATTTCGTACAAAATGTGCGAACTAGTCAGCTCATATGGTGGCTGTAAGCCACACCCTGTATGGTAGAGACCATGAGTTATGTTATAATGACCTCACTCGCTAGCGAGAGCGTAAAACATTTATATGAAAAACTGTCAACTGTCAATGTCAAATTGACAATTTTACAATATAAATATTTTACGCTCTCGCTAGCGAGTGCGGTCATTATTTTACCCATCGAAATACTACAATGGAATTTGCGTCACAAATGCCAAAGCGGCACATAAAAAGAACGCCTATGACAGAATCATGGCGGACTCTTGCCTTCACGCGTCAATGCTAAAAGGTAGTAACGATCAACTTCTACTATTTCATTTTAAACTCTAATGGGTTGACGTAAAGTCACATTTTCTTTAAATTACGTACTATGTTTGTTTTGTTTTAAATGACAGTTCATGCTCTACGCATATGTCACTTTTAAATGTTCCATAAAATTCGTACTTTTGTATGGCACGCGGGTTCCATGTTGTAGTAGTTTGATGATTTTACCTCACTAGCTGCTGCCCGCGACTTCGCCGGCGTAACTGTAAATTATATACTAAAACCTTCCTCAAGAACCACTATCCATTGGTGAAAACAGCATGAAAATTTGTGCCGTAGTTTTTGAGTTTATCGCGAACAGACAGACGCAGCGAAGGAGTTTTATAATATGTAGTGATGGTAGAGGTAACGATCTCCGTGAACAAAAAATATCCTAAGATCCCATGGGAACCTAGACATGGGAGCCAAGTGGAGGGAGGGGAAATAACAGCATGTATGCTTTTATGTTCCCTTCCAAAAACCTTATCCTTAATCCTACTAAGGTTGGCAGCACACTTGCAGCAGAACCTTGCCTTTGCTTGTGTTAATAGACGACAGACACATACCATCAATTGGACCGTCCGGCTGTCTATCTAATTTGACATAAAAAAAAACAATCCAAATTATTTTTATTTTGATACCTACCAATATTTTCGATAAAATATATATTTTTCTAAGAACGAATGACTAATAAGTAAGGTCGAATAATTCCATGGCGTTTGTTTGTATAATAACAAAACAATATCAAGTCGTGAGATTAAAAACATAATACGCATATTTCGCTAGGATAACGTGAGGCTTCGAATAAATATTCCGTTTCCACATTATCTAATGAATTCTTAATCAAATCCAGGGAAAAACCGTTGTTACATTAACCTTTAATCGCTATTTTGTGGTCAATATTATTCAAATGGAATCTTTTTCTCCTTTACAATCATCAAACTACTACAACATGGAACACGCGTGCCATACAAAACACTACGAATTTTATGGAACATTTAAAAGTGACATATGCGTAGAGCATCAACTGTCATTTAAAACAAAACAAACATAATAATAAGTACGTAATTTAAAGAAAATGTGACTTTACGTCAACCCATTAGAGTTTAAAATGAAATAGTAGGTTGATCGTTACTGCCTTTTACCATTGACGCGTGAAGGCAAGAGTCCGCCATGTTTCTGTCAAAGGCGTTCTTTTTATGTGCCGCTTTGGCATTTGTGACGCAAATTCAATCAATTCAAGTTTACAATCAATGACTTCTACTTACAGGAAATTTTTTGATAATTTTAGTTACATCTTTGTAGGGATCTCTATTGTTTTTTTGTAAATAAAATACAAACTAAGTACATATGTAACTCGCTGATAATAGCTTTCTATAGGTGAAAGGATTTTTTAATAGTTTTTGAATTTAATCATTATAAACAAACAAATCTTCTCTCCTTATAATATTAGTATTATAGGCAAACAAACATATTTTCATTAAGTATCTATATGACAGTGTAGATGTATTTAAAATAACTTAAAATTGCCAATATTTATATAAATGCTTGGTCACCCACAAATAATGAGGAAAATTCAACGTGTTTTGTCTTTTTCATGTCTAAACGGAGTCAATCTTAGTACATTCAATGCGTGGGCAGAAAGACAAGTATTCGGAGTATAGGGTGTACACGATATTTGATTTTTCGTAGGACACACAAAATATTTTTTAATGTAAAGTTCGTAGGTGGAAAGGCTGACGATTCATTTGGTTCAATTACAAATACAAATAACAATTGAAAATTAGAATTAATGTTTTTTTTTTATTGGTAATGGGTTTGCTTTTGGCAAACCTCTAGGTTCACCCAGAAGATGCCTATTCATTCGAACTTTGAAAATATTTGGGTTATATGAGCTCGGAAATACAGATACATAATAATCCCCTAGTACACGTTGAAACCTAAGAGTACATGTGCTGTTATTTTATACAAATTAGCCAATCAAAACACTGGTAGAATCGAACACTGATGGACATTCATATCTTAATATTAATCCTTATCCAACTAAATAATTTTTTAATCTAGGTTGATTTTGTACATGTAAATTCCTTATTAAATTATTCTAATCGAATTTAGAAGTTACTTGGGTTATAAAAAAAAACTAAAAGTAAAAATGCCCGCGGTGTGATCAAACATCAGAGCTACGCGTCATCCGATCGATGGGATCACGTGGTTTGAGTTAATGGACAACTCGCCCGCCCGCCCGTCGGGCGAATTGTCTTAGAAAATGATAGTTCCAGTAGTCCGATTAGTTTATCTAACTAACCGGAAATCAAAAGTTTACGAAAATGATACATAATTCCAGTAGTCCGATTAGTTTATCTAACTAACCGGAAATCAAAAGTTTACGAAAATGATAGTTCCAGTAGTCCGATTAGTTTATCTAACTAACCTGAAATCAAAAGTTCACGAAAATGATAGTTCCAATAGTCCGATTAGTTTATCTAACTAACCGGAAATCAAAAGTTCACGAAAATGATAGTTCCAGTAGTCCGATTAGATTATCTAACTAACCGGAAATCAAAAGTTCACGAAAATGATAGTTTCAGTACTTAGTCCGATTAGTTTATCTAACTAACCGGAAATCAAAAGTTTACGAAAATGATAGTTCCAGTAGTCCGATTAGATTATCTAACTAACCGGAAATCAAAAGTTCACAAAAATGATAGTTTCAGTACTTAGTCCGATTAGTTTATCTAACTAACCGGAAATCAAAAGTTTACGAAAATGATAGTTCCAGTAGTCCGATTAGATTATCTAACTAACCGGAAATCAAAAGTTCACGAAAATGATAGTTTCAGTACTTAGTCCGATTAGTTTATCTAACTAACCGGAAATCAAAAGTTTACGAAAATGATAGTTCCAGTAGTCCGATTAGATTATCTAACTAACCGGAAATCATAAGTTCACGAAAATGATAGTTTCAGTACTTAGTCCGATTAGTTTATCTAACTAACCGGAAATCAAAAGTTTACGAAAATGATAGTTCCAGTAGTCCGATTAGATTATCTAACTAACCGGAAATCATAAGTTCACGAAAATGATAGTTTCAGTACTTAGTCCGATTAGTTTATCTAACTAACCGGAAATCAAAAGTTTACGAAAATGATAGTTCCAGTAGTCCGATTAGATTATCTAACTAACCGGAAATCATAAGTTCACGAAAATGATAGTTTCAGTACTTAGTCCGATTAGTTTATCTAACTAACCGGAAATCAAAAGTTCACGTTGTCAGATCTATGAGATCACATTCTATGGGTCTAAGAAAATGACAGTTAAAAAAATCAAATTTGAACAAATTGTGATTAGTACCTAAAAGTAGGTGATTATTTAAAAAAAATAACAAATAATACCTTGAAACACGTTTTCATTATCATTCATTGCTTACTTAACTATATAAAAAAACTGGTCTCTTATATGATTCACAAGTTTATGTTAATTAATTTATCACTAAGTAGTTGCGAAAGTATTGGGAATTTTAATACGATTTTTATGTGAGACCGCGAAGATCATTGTTAAATATTTTTGCACATTTTTTTCTTCTAGTTAGCAAGTAGTTAGTAGTTAGTGAGAAGTGGGAGATTTTTTTTCCTTGCGTAACTAATTCACAAACGCCATTATAAAAAATCGGATATTATAAAATTCCTCCGCCGCGTATGTCTGTCTGTCTGCCTGTCTGTTCGCGATAAACTCAAAAACTACTGCACCGATTTTCACGCTGTTTTCACCAATGGATAGAGTGGTTCTCGAGGAAAGTTTTGGTATATCATTCACAAAGTTACTCGGGCGAAGTCGCGTGCAGCAGCTAGTTAGATTATAATTAGATTCTTTGATCGTATCGATCGGATTTCGATACGGTTTTCCTAATAGAAAAAGCGATAAACGAGGAAGGTTTGTATATTATATGTAATTTGCAAAATAATGCATTCGTGCAAAGCCGGAGGCAGGTCGCTAATTATGTATATACCATTGATCTGAACTATAGATGCGGCGTAGCAAGCAAAAAGCCCCGAAATCTTTGGTAGTATTAAAATCATACTTACGAACTTACTGAGAGATTGACACGCAATTCCAAATGTATATTGCTTTTATAAAAAGAAACTAGTTAAAAGTGTTCTGTACTAACGCATCAATGTATACTACACTACGATATTGACTAGCTTACAAGCAACAAACCGCTAGCCGATGGTACATCTGGGTGTAATACAACACGTGTTACGTGTCACAGGGCCGCATTTGGAAGCGTGTAATTTAAAAATACGTAATATAATTTAATTGGATGTTTGATATAGAAATGAAACAACAAATAGTACGTGATTAAATGAATATTTAATAATATTCCGCGGTATCGATTACAGCTGTTAAGAAGAAACCGCAAGAAACAGTGTTCTTAACAAATTAGTGAAAAATAAGCATAATATGTTTAATTATAGTTACTTCAAAACTTATTATTTTTTATGTAATTATATACATACGAGTACTAGTTATTATGATCTCTTATTGTCCCTCAAATAAAATAAGCTTATTGAACTTTTGCCGCTTTGTGAGTTGTTGTGTTGATGGATCTGTGTCATAATTTATGGAAGGTACTGCTGTATTTATTATTTTCCGATATCCCTTAAGATTCATGTAAAAGTCATCATGATGGAAATGCGCAGAACATATAATACTTGAATTTGTTGGATTCCAATATTCATCGCCCCTTTGAGTACGTAATAAAATTGTCCATTTTTCTCTTCTTATTGGGTTAATACGAAATCTATTATAAACATATTATTACTGAATATCAATCGAAGTATTCACGCACCAATTTAAACACAAGCATAAAAATGTAGTACAAAACAAACAAAATTATTATTTTTATTTAAAAATATTACAAGTGCGGCCCTGGATCAACCGTCAAACATATTGAAATGATAAGTATATTTGAAATCTATATGTATCTCTTTCTACGAAAGGACTATCTTATACTACACAATAAGTAAGAATGAGACAGCTATAAGGTTCAAATGCTTCCTTTTGAAATATGAAAAGGTTTAGCTAATTAATTAAATATTTTGTTAAAAATATTGTAATTAAGTCTATTTATATGAAATACGTATGATACTTTTTCTTTTTGTCCTTTTTGAGGTCTATTTTTACATAATTTCACACAACAGGATGGCATTTTGTCAATTTTTAACACAAATAAACAGCAACCAAACGGCTACAGCGCTAGCGAGCGACTAAGTGCGAATTCGTCCACTTCATCTCGAGTGGACGAATTGTATTACTACCATATTTTGTGGGCTACGCCGTGTCTATACTACCAAATATACTTATATAGTCTTTGGTATATACATTGAACGTCAAATATGTCAATCCACGTTTTTGCAGCAAGTACGTGTTTTTTTTCTTTAGAAAAACACGTTTCTACTCTACAGCACAGTAGTATAACACGACATAGTGTAGGTATTGCATGTATGTATGTTCCTCCATAACTCTTAAATTAATTATCTGATTTTCCTGAAACTTGGTAGATAAACATTTAGACGTACAGGACACAGGATAGGCTACTTTTTCCTTTTTCAACGCGGACGAAGTCGCGGGCGCCAGGTAGTTTAAAATATAACAACATCTGAAAAAAAACCGACATCTTTATCGCTGTGATGATTCCTCGGGAACCTAACATTTTTTCAGGGTAAGTGTCCTGCGTACCTCCACTTTCGGGTACGCCGTGGTTCTGACAGGGAGCGTAGCCCTCCCCGCGCTGGATAGCCGTGGCGGGGCATCTATGTCGTGTCATAACTAGAGATGTGCCGGATATCCGTATTCGTATCCGTATCCGCAGATATCTGAAGGAGAAGAAAGATCCGCATCCGTATCCGTATCCGTAACTTTTTGGCGGATCTTTTTACAGATTTTTCCCATCTATTAATTTTTAGTTCATAGCTGAATTCTACATATAGGTGATTAGGTAGCAATAAAAAACTATTAAATTCCATTCAGGTTATTTTTTATTTCATAAAATCAATAATAATGCATGCGTCAAATGGCCGGCGTCATCTATCGTTTCAAGGTCATGCGCACCGACACCGATTTAGTAAGAAAGTTAAGATCCGTATAAACATTGCCAAACTTGATGGGCTCTGGCGATGTCACGTGTCAAATATGCGGTAACCGATTTTGGGACTGTTTGTGAGGTATTGTGACGCGGGGATGGGGGAGCCAGGAAATGAGCGAGACGCAATGATAACATTTGTACGAGAGAAAGCGGGTCCGCCGTATTGTTCGCAATTCTACATGCGCAAACGAAAGATACCCGCTCAAGGTCAGAGCCCATCAAGTTTTGCGATACCTATATCCGCGGATCTACATTTTTAACGATCCGGCACATCACTAGTGACAACGTCTCCGCGACCCCGCCCATCTACGCCCGCGTTAGAAAATCGTTGGGTTTTAGCCGGTACGAATCCGGCATAACCCCGCAGTGTCCCCTACACTGCTGGATATCCAAGAGGATTTCCCAACGTTAAAAAAAATGGGTAAAAGTATCCTATATGTTAATATAATTGTACCTATAGTTTGTTTTTTAATCTCAGAGACAAAAATGACATTAAATTTGACATGCATTACATACATTTCATGTCATTTCATGGTATCATTATATGCAAAGTTGACATTTGCATGTGTCATTTTTGTCTCTGAGATTAAAAACAGACCGTAGTTGTTTAATTGTCCGATCTGCTTTATTGTCACCCTACTATGCAATAAAACGAGTGATGGAATGAATACAAATACAAAGTTCGCTCTTCTTCTAGTCCCTATATATCACTTTAGGGACATTACACAGTTATGCACGTATTCTTTCGAAAATAGCGCGTATTTTTATATAAATAAGTAGAACTTATATTTTGTTATAAAATATATAAATATATTTTTTTGATTATATTTTGTATTATAATTATATTTTTAAAAAAATTGTAGTTATATTGGCATTATAATAGTGGTATTTGTACGGTCTCTTCCTCATCAAGTACGCCAAACCATTTATAATTCATTGGTAAAACCACATTTATTATACCTTATTGAAATCTGGGGTAGTGCCTATAAATCAAATCTAGCTAAATTACAAATTACGCAAAACAAAATTATTAAAATGCTATATCATTACCCCTATTTAACACCTACTAACAAAATTTATAAAGAAACAAAATTAATGAATTTAACTCAATTATATAAATTTCATACATGTGTACTCGTTCGAAAGATATTAGATAAATCAGTTCATTCCGATATTATCTTGCTTAAACAAAAAGATATTTCCAACTGCATAACAAGGCGAGCAAGCCATCTTGTCTTACCAAAGGTACGAACAACATATGGTAAAAAAATGGTTACTTTTGAGGGAGCACAGCTTTTTAACAGATTACCTTTGAATATAAAACAAGCAAAATTTTTTAGAGAATACAGATCCAGGCTGTTTAAACACTTTATGTCAAATGTGTAAATGTTTTGTCGTGTTATTGTTAAAGATAGGAACAAATATTGTTTAATTTTAGTTAGTTTTGTCTGCCTGTTTAATGTTTTCGTTTCTTAATTAAGTATTTTGTTATATTTCTCATGTAAGTAGCTTTAAACTTTAATGAGAATAAAGAAATATAAACCTATTTATCTATCAATAATTCAAAATTCTAAATATTTATCTATCAATTAGGTTTCTCCAAGAAACTCGTATGATCGTCATTATAAATTTAAATTTACCAGGATTTCCGAAAAAAAGCCAAGATGACGATCCTGAGAAGAAACCCCGAAAGAAACTCAGGATACTATTCTTTTTGTCAAAAAAAAAATCTATGTAGTATCCATAATACAGGCATTAGTTGCTTAGTGTAGAACTAGATGCTGCTGTGTGGAATGTGTGAACATATTTATTTATTTACTAGTTGGCGCCCGCGACTTCGTCCGCGTTGAAAAAGAAAAAAGTAGCCTATCCTGTGTTCCGTACGTCAAAATGTTTATCTACCAAGTTTCATGAAAATCAGTTAATTCGTTTAAAAGTTATTGAGGAACATACATACATACAGAAAAAATTGTAAAAATGGTCAATTTAGTTTCAGTATCATGTATACAGCCTATAAACACGATATCTCTGAAAACAAAGTAAATTACTCCATGACCAACCCTTACACATTTATTATTATAGTATTGATTCTTAATATTATAAGCGCCTCTTTCACCAACTACAAGTAAAGTGTTAATTAGTTACTTTTAGAAATAATTTTCTATTTTATTGAATTATGCTCGGTTTACTGCATCATTCGATAGCAGATTTTTTTTATTATTTTCTATTTAATGTTTGGGACGTTTACCGTACAAACAAATGTATATCAGCTCCGTTATCCCCGGTTACCGGTGACTTTAAATGACAGTTTGGCCTACTTGACGTTTGTGAAAAAGGCGCTTAGTATAAGATTGAATAAATGTTTAAACGGTTTAGATGAAGTCGCGGGCAAAAGTTAGTTTGACTCAAAGCGCAGGTAACATCAACCTTCCGCAATCGCAATGGAAAACCCATGACATACGAGTATAAGCAAGTGGGTGTGACTACGTAAAGTAAAAAGGACATAATCAACATACTGCCCTTAGGTATTGCACAAACGTACTTACCTAACTAGCTTGGAGCAACTACAACTTGAAATACAAAGTAATTTATTATGAAAATAATATTCAGATTTATACCACAGTATATTTATTTGAACGCAGTACATACACTAACAAATCTATACTTACTATGAGCTGAAGAGTTTATTTGAACGGGTTGATCTCAGGAACTACTGGTTCGAATTGAAAAATTCTTTTTGTGTTGAATAGTCAATTTATCGAGGAAGGCTTTAGACTATATAACATTTTGAACGCGGACGAAGTCGCGGGCACCAGCTAGTAAATACTAATTGTTGCGGTGCATGAATCATTCGGTTCCTAAATCGGTGATACCCAAAACAAAGATAATGCTTTATTTATACAAAAATCAAAGAAATATTGACTTGTAGGTGTATTGATAGGTACTGTACAAAAATATTGATATTGCACGTCATCGTAGCTACAGCTCAGCACAGCTCATATACATTTTTGTCAAGCGTTCAATTATTATTTTTGTTTTGGAACTTTGCTGGATAAAAAGGATTTTTTCACTTTTTATTTTTTTCAATCAAGTTTTCTTTTATTGTACTTTATTACATAACTAGTTGTTTCACGCGACTTCGTCCTCGTAAATTTATAAAATATTGCTACTAAATTTCACTCGCTGATTTAGTAGCTTTCTACAGGTGAAAGAATTTTCAAAATCGATCCAGTAGTTTTTTTGAAGTTAGTTATTTGGGCTCAATACTATTCGGTCGTTTTAGTTTTCACACTGCCATCTTCTTATACTGCGACAGTTGTCACACTGGTTATAGAACTATGCAATTAATTGTGCAATATGCCAATATTATAATTTCGTACATGTTATTAACAAAGTTACAACATTTATATATGTATATTTATTTATTTATTTATAACTATCATCTACTACTTATTAAAACTGTATCAAAGTCCGTTGGGTAGTTTAGTCACCTAAATCCAACTCAACGGACTTTGATACGAGATATGTTAAAAATGTTATATTTGTATAAAAACTTGGTTTGTGTGCGCTTAAAAAAACTCTAAAATGGGTAGATCTATTTTAAACGTTGTTTTGACAAAAAAAATTAAAAAATGGCGTGGGCCACCCTTATCATTTAGGGGTATAAATATTGTTTACGACCTATTCTCAGACCCACCGAATATACCTACACAAAAAAATTTCATAAGGCCGTTTCGGAGAAGTTTGTTTACAAACACTGTGACACGAGAATTTTATATATAGAGAGAGATGATATCGCTGCTTAAAAACTAAAGGGCCATAAAACAAAAAAATACAATCACAATCCTTCATATTGTATTTTGCAAAAAGACTTATTGTTTTATTCCATATTTAGTATATTTTGATATTTTTTTATATATTCGAAAGACACTTATAGGCTTATATCTCTTCTAGTATTCAGTTTATTATAAAAGCACTTAAAACTTTTAATGCTACTTTAAAATACGCTTCTAACTATGTATAATATGCATATATTTGATATATATCTAAAAAGAAAGAAATAGACAAAAAATAATTTATTTTTTTTCGATTAGCTCTCCTGTAAAAAGTGTAATTTTGATTTGTGGCCTTTTAGTTTTTAAGCAGCGATATACTAGTGTTAAACCAAAATGAAGTAGGTTTGTACAAAGTCAAATAGACGATTTATTAGAGCTGTTTCTCGACTTAGAAATTACTTGAATTGATTTAAGAAACATTAATAGATGAACTAATACTTAATATTTCAAGTTGGTGCGTCCTTTCTTGCACGTATTAGGCTGGCCTTCTTTATATTGTGTAATAGTGAGACATGTTGATTAGCTAAATGCTTAACTATGCTTAGTCGAGCGTGTAAAGAGACGTACCTTTTTCAATTGTACATAATATGTATGTCGCAGTATAATCGAAAAAATAAAAACGGATTTTTGCAAAAATCCTAGTAGGTACAATTGCAAAAGAGTGGATAATAGAAAACTAACAACGAATTTTGTAATCATTCCAGGTACTCTCAGGATCTTTGCGTCAGTAAAATTTGACTTCGGTCAACTTTGATAGGTTCATATCCAAAATTGGATTACCTGGGCGCCCTAAATTAGAACGCTAGGTCTCTAGTAATGGGCAATCCCCCCAGGATGAGCCACCCTGTCGTGGTGGGAGGGCTTACCCATGAAAATCTGAAGGGTCGCAGAGGTCAGTGGTTCTGTCCCACCGGCTTTTGCTCGTCCCATCGGATTGGTTTGTTGGGGACTAACAAGGCTCCGAGCGAGCTCCGTTCAGCGGAGCTCGTGGCGGAGTGCACAAAGAAGAGGAAGGGTGCTCTCAGGAGCGCTCTCTTTGATGAGGTAGCTCCTATGCTTGTTCTCGCCAGCTGTTGAGTTGAGTTCGGGGGATCGGGGGATCAGGGAGGCTCTGGGGGGTAGCCCCTGGCCCCTGCTCATTCGAAGGGAGTTTTTATAGAGGGCCAACCTCGCCGTCTGAGGCGGGACAAGTATCCCTCCCCTCTGCTTTCTCGCCAGCTGTCGTCGGGAGAATGAGTTAGGGATCATGGGCACCCCGGGGGGTGGACCCAGGTCTAGTAATGGAAGTTGTCTAAAGGGCTATTGGAATCACATAAGTGTTGCTAATAAACTCACTATAAATCTCTCTATATATATATATATAAATTACGTGTCACATGTTTATTCACGACGAACTCCTAAACTAATGAACTGATTGTATTTATATACTGATAGTTTTTATTTTGAAGCCGGGCGAAGCCGGGAGCGTGTAGTTAGTAGTATTATACTCACAAAAAAGTTCGCAAGGCTATGTCTATTTATAGTTCAGTCACAATAACTTAGTTTTTTTGCACAAGTTAGTCAGTCACAACTATATTTTATTACTACTCTATAAAATCTATAGTTAAGTTATTTTGCATTTCACACGAAGGAATACCAAGTTGAGGCCACTTAATATTAGAATACTAATATATTTACATTTACTTGTTTGCATTTTAATACAAATACAACAAGGCGGACTTGAGGCCTCAGACCTCAAGGCTAAGTTTTCCGATGAGTGCAGTTCATACAAACCTAATATGAAATCACTAACTTATTACTTATTTATAATAAGATGAATCTTAAATATTATAATAGTAATATTATAATAGTAGCGACCTGTGCCCGGCGTCGCGTGGATGCATTTTTTTCTGTAAAAACTAAAAGGCCACAAATCAAAATTACACTTTTTACAGGAGAGCTAATCGAAAAAAATTAAATTATTTTTTGTCTATTTTTTCTTATTAGATATATATCAAATATATGCATATTATACATAGTTAGAAGCGTATTTTTAAGTAGCATTAAATGTTTTAAGTACTTTTATAATAAACTGAATACTAAAAGAGATTTAATAAGTTAAGTTACTTTTGAATATATAAAAAATGATCAAAATATACTAAATATTGAATAAAAAAACCATAAGTCTTTTTGCAACATACAATATGAATGGATATTTTTGTTTTTTTAGCCCTTTAGTTTTTAAGCAGCGATATGTCGCAGTATAATCGGAAGAACACGGATTTTTGCAAAATTCCTAGTAAGATTGCAAAACACTGGATAATTTAGGAAACTAACAATGAATTTTGTAATCATCCAAGATACTTTCAGGATCTTTGAAAAATTCCCAATTTGTTTAGGACGGTTAGAGAATTAAACATTGATTGGTCCTTGATGTATAACTTCTCTGTTCTGGTTGGTCAATCAGCGCATCCATCAGTAAGTACGAGTAACGTTCATTTCGGCCAATTTTTCGGTGCTCAAGTGTGATGTTAGTTGAAAATTACTAGGACTTTTGCAAAAATCCGTTTCTTCCGATTATCCTGCGACATATAAAAATCTTTCTCGTTTATCGCTCTTCCCATTAGTGGAAACAGTATCTAAATCCATTGGATGGTTTAGAAGAAATTTATAGAGAAACCGACACACGTACAGCGACCTTGTCTTAAAATATGTGGTACAGACTCGATCGACCCCGACCTTGCACATATTATTATGCAATTGTTTTCTGCAAATAATATACTCACACAAACCTCGTTCATTGCTCTTTCAATTAGTGCAAACCGTATCCAAATCTGCGTTGGGTGGTTTAGAAGAAATTAATGAATATCTTCACACATTACAGCACTATCTAATTTGACACTAAGCAACACATGCTTGTATTACCAGACAGTTAATGTACTACATATATTCCTTTTTTTTTGTTGTAAATACATACATATTATAAATATAAATACAAAACATCCATGACTCAAGTACAAAGGTAAAATTTTGTACTGCTAGCTGGATTCGAACCCGCGAACGTTTGGTTAAAAGCTAGGATTAACTACTAGACTAAACGTGTCGTCAAAATTAAGAAATTAATAGTTAATTAAGAAACTAATAGTTAATTAAGAAATTAATAGTTAATTAAGAAATTAATAACTAATTAAGAAATTAATAATTAAATTAATAGAGAAACTGACAGAGATAATAGCACACAGAGACGTACAGCGACCTTGTCTTGAAATATTGTAAAGACTCGATCGGCCCCGACCTTGCACATATTATTATTATGCAATTATTTTCTGCAAATAATATTTTTAGAAGGTTTGTGACCTTCTTCGTTCATTGCTCTTTCAATTAGTCAAAACCGTATCAAAAATCCATTGGGTGGTTTAAAAGAAGTTAGCGGAAGAAACTCTCCTCTACGAGTATTGTTTGCTACCCAATGCACATGAAATCTATTGTAAGTACTAATTTGTACTAGGTATATACCTAAATAGCTTTTGCACGTGACTTCGTCCGCGTCCGATCGCTACCAAACTTCACAGGATTACCCGCTGGACTAATTCAATTCAATTCAATTCAATTCAATTATTTATTGCGAAACCATAATGTACAAAGATGTTATAAAAATAAAGACCAATGTTATGGACCCTGTTGGGCATGCAACTTAGGGACTAGGAGAGAGGAAGCGTATATATATAAGCATATAATTATTTATTTAATATATAATATATAATCTAAAGGTTGTCTGAAAATTTCGGAGTCCATAGGGAACAAACATACATACATATCGCCATTTATATATACTCGTAGATAGCCTATGTTATTCGCTGATAATATGGCTTCCCAATAATGAAAGAATTTTTCAAATATGTCCAGTACTTAGTTTCGGAGCCTATTCAATTCAAACAAACAAACAATCAACAATCTTTCCTCTTTATAATACGAGTATTAGTATATACATACAGTTTATTTCCCAATCAATTTTACCACTAACTTATCACCATCAAATTTGATGTTGATGAATCATCACGAATGGCACATCCTACTCTAATGATCAAACTTACAAGTGACGATAAAGTGGGAGTTCCAAAATACAGGTACTTAAAGATGACTCGATTGCTGACACTCCGTTATTTGGTACCTACCCACTTTTGTAACCACGATAATTTATAGAGTTTGTAACTTTCGATTCTTAACGGTACTACATACACACATAGATGTGAATATTTTTAAATTTGGGACGACGAAGCGTTTTAAAAGGTATACGCAATGACTTCTATATAGGACAAGGCTAACGTTCCTAGTACGTGGCACCGACGCGCCGCTGTCAAAATCGGAAATTGGCACCAATGACGGGTGTTCATTCTGTGCGTAGAAAGATACGAAAATGCCTACTTACCAGTGATATGTCCAACCAATCAATGAGAATACTTTACAATAACAGAATACACCAATAAGAAATAAAAATAATTATTAAGATGTGCAAATTAGAGGACCATTTTATTGTCACTAGTAGTATGGTAAGGGCGCATCCTCTTGTTTAACATATCACTGCTTTATCCATACTTCTATATTTATTTATACTAATATTATAAAGAGAACGGCGACTCAAAATTACTTAGGTAATTAGTTTAAGAACTTTAGTTATTAAAGTTAAACAAGGGCGCATCCTCTTGTTTAACATATCACTGGGTATACGCTAATAAGTCCGCGCTCCGTATATCACCTAAATTATTCCCAGTTACCGGTGACTTTAAATGACAGTTTGGCCTACTTGACGTTTGTGAAAGAGGCGCTCAGTCTTTATATTTTACATAAAGAAAATTGGCAAATTACTTTTAAAAAATTACTTTTTATCACATAGAATGTGATAAAAAGTAAAACTTCTTTTTCTTTTTTGTTTTTTTTTTTTAATTAATAGATAAATGTAAATATATATTTTTTATGATTCTTTAGGCCTATTTGTATATAATCTATATTTTTTAATCTATCTTACATCAATCTACTATAACTATTGATTTGTTCACAAATGCCAAAGCTTCACATAAATAAAATCTTTTAACAAAAAATAAAACCGCCGAAAAAACTGAAAAGCATAAAATAATCTTATTATTTTACCTAAGTAATTTTGAGTCGCCGTCGCGCATCACTCTTTACGGAATTTTTGCTTGTTTGGCACCGACTCAAAATTACTTAGGTAAAATAATAAGATTATTTTATGCTTTTCAGTTTTTTCGGCGGTTTTATTTTTTGTTAAAAAGTTTTATTTTATATTTTTTTGTGGCTCTAATCTAATATTTACTACATGCTTAATTTTTAATTTTTCACCCCCATTTCCCCACCCTTAGGGTAGGAATTTTTTTTCCAAAATTATACGAGACCAACTTTGAGGTATACCCTACTCTGTAAAATGTTATGCGTGGTTACACGCTACAGTCGGGGAGTGAACAATCAATCATCCCCTGTTTTCCTACCCTTAGGGTTGGAATATTTTTTTTTAATTAAAATGGGACCCCCTTGGGGGTGCACGCTTTCAAATAAAAAAAGAATTATCAAAATCGGACCACCCTGTCAAAAGTTATGCGTGTTCATACATAAAAAAAAAAAATAACGCGTCGAATTGAGAACCTCCTCCGTTTTTGTTTTTTCGTTTTCGTCGGTTGAAAATACGCCAACTTGCCTTCGCAACGACCAAGTACTACTATTGATTTTAAACTACAATGTGTTGACGTTAAGTCACATTTTCTTTAAATGACACATTTTTGGTTGGTTTTAAATGACAGATGACAGAGTTTGTGCTTACGCATATGTCACTTTTAAAATGTTCCATAAAGTTCCTAGTATTTTGTATGGCATGCGGAATCAATAGTTGTATATTGTAGTAAATTGATGCCATCTCACACTGACCATATACCGTTATCTGCCACATGTAGTCACGACTCTTTATTAATCGAATTAGGTACTTTCGTTTCTAACGGTACGCATATTTCCAGTTAAGAGATGGCAAGTGTCTTAACAAAAGACAAGTGTCTAGCGCTTTATTTATTCAAATCATACTGTACGTGGATCGAATGCAATATTCGGAATGGCAGATTTTATTTATATCTTTAAATTAATTTTAAAACTAAAGTTCTATTGTGTTGGTTTGAATTCATTGATTAAATTACATTACCTTCAATCAATGAAATAAATCACTAACATATCGCTGCTTAAAAACTAAAGGGCCACAAATCAAAATTACACTTTTTACAGGAGAGCTAATCGAAAAAAATTAAATTATTTTTGTCTATTTTTTTTGTTATTAGATATAATTATATCAAATATATGCATATTATACATCGTTAGAAGCGTATTTTTAAGTAGCATTAAATGTTTTTAGTACTTTTATAATAAACTGAATACTAGAAGAGATATAAGCATATAAGTTACTTTTGAATATATAAAAAAATGATCAAAATATACTAAATATGGAATAAAACAACCATAAGTTTGCAACATATACAATATGAAGGATTGTGATTGTATTTTTGCAACATCAAACTAGTACAACATGGAACCCGCGTGCCATATAAAACACTACGAATTTTATGGAACATTTAAAAATGACATATGCGTAGAGCATGAACTGTCATTTAAAACAAAACAAACATAATAATAAGTACGTAATTTCAAGAAAATGTGACTTTACGTCAACCCATTAGAGTTTAAAATTAAATAGTAGAAGTTGACCGTTACTACCTTTTACCATTGACGCGTGAAGGCAAGAGTCCACCATGATTCTGTCAAAGGCGTTCTTTTTATGTGCCGCTTTGGCATTTGTGACGCAATAAAAAATGTTTTGCAATAAAAACATTTTTGTTTTTTTTTTATGGCCCTTTAGTTTTTAAGCAGATATTATAAAACAAAGTCCTCCGCCGCGTCTGTCTGTCTGTCTGTCTGTTCGCGACAAACTCAAACACTACTGCACCGATTTTCTTGCTGTTTTCACCAATGGATAGAGTGGTTCTCGAGGAAGGTTTTAGTATATCATTTACAAAGTTACGCGGGCGAAGTCGCGGGCAGCAACTAGTATATGATAAAAAAATCATTAGTATTTTTCTATATCGTACATACATACATACATACATACTTTAAAACTAGCTGGTGTAAGTAACTTCGTACGTGGTGTATTTAGTTGGTTTTTTAAAAAGTCCCACGGGAACCTAACAATCTTCATCGATAAAAAGTATCCTCTATAGTTTTAATCAAGATAATCGTCAATACATCAGCGAAAACCGTTTCTGAGATTAGTGGCAAAAACGCACAGACAAACAGGCAGACAAAAAAAGCTAAAAAAAAATTTAATCTCGGTTACAGGTGCATTGCCAACCCTGGTGAAACCCACATTAGAAGGGTAATTGTTCAGAGCTATAATATTTCAGTTAAATTTGACCAAAAATCGGTAAAAAATATACCGTTAATAGTTTATTTACCATACTATGTTTAGAAACAAAAAAACTAACTTTTTTTATAATAAGGCTTAGGGCCTCTTTCACAAACTACAAGTAAAGTGTTGATTAGTTACTTTTAGAAATAATTTTCTGTTATATTGAATTATGCACTCGGTTCACTGCATCATTCGATAGCCGAATTTTTTAAATTATTTTCTATTTAATGTTTGAGACGTTTACCGTACAAACAAAGGTATATCAGCTCCATTATCCCCGGTTACCGGTGACTTTCAATGACAGTTTGGCCTACTTGACGTTTGTGAAACAGGCGCTTAAAATAAATTAATCCGCTTGACCGCCTCACGATCATAGACGATTATAGAATTATTAACCACGTATTTCGTTTGGGGCAAAGATCAAAAACCTATGTCACTGACAGTCAATACTATGTGCAAACATACAGAAGGACAACAGCAAACATACTAAGTATATTTCGTTTCAAGTTTATTTATCAGTTAACACTTCTGAACAAATCGCTGCTTAAAAACTAAAGGGCCACAAATCAAAATTACACTTTTTACAGGAGAGCTAATCGAAAAAAAATAAATTATTCTTTGTCTATTTTTTTCATATTATATATCGTTAGAAACGTATTTTTAAGTAGCATTAAATGTTTTAAGTACTGTTATAATAAACTAAATACTAGAGGAGATATAAGCATATAAGTTACTTTTGAATATATAAAAAATGATCAAAATATACTAAATATGGAATAAAATAAAATAAGTCTTTTTGCAACATACAATATGGAGAATTGTGATTGTATTTTTGCAATAAAAACATTTTTGGATTTTTTTGTTTTATGGCCCTTTAGTTTTTAAGGAGCGAAATGTTGAACTTCTGTTTTTAAATCATACCAAGTCTTTAAGACTGGCAGTTTAGAAATTTTTGAAATGCCTGACATTTCAAATTAGTACTATAGACCTTAGCCTTCCATGATAAATGGACTATCCAACACAAAAAGAATTTTTCAATTCGAACCAGTTTGATTATCGCTCCTCTCGCGGTGAATTGCCGACTTGTTGAGTCAAAGCTGTTTGTCTTAATAGTTCTGCCACTGAACGATAGATGGCGTTAAAATAAACAAGGATTATATATACCTATATAATTTATTTAGGTCACACTAAATAGCCTAAACCCTTCCTCGATAAATGGACTATCCAAGACAAAAAGAATTTTTCAAATGGAACCAGTAGTTCCTGAGATTAGCGCGTACAACCAAACAAACAAACTCTTCAGCTTCATATATTGGTATAGATAGATGATTAACCATGAAACATAATAAAAAAAATATTTGTCTAAAGGATTGCTTGAACACCCCTTTTTTAACGTTGGGATATCCTCTTTAGGGTCAGCGCCGACCGACGGAGTGGCGGCGAAGAGACTAATGAGCTATCATTTGAAAATCGACTTTAGTTACTTCAGTATGTGATTGAAAGTGGTATAATAATAAAAAATACTCTCGCGTCGGCAAGCGTGGGCGAGCGGCGCGCGGTGAACCTTCAGCTAAAGAAACTAAAGTCGATTTTCAATTGATAGCGCTTTAGTCTCTTCGCCGCCACTCCGTTGGTCTGCGCTGAACCTTAATCTCGCAGTGTGCGGGGTTATGAAGGATTCGTACCGGCTAAAACCCAACGACTTTCTAGTTGATGAGCGGGATCGCGGGGACGTTATGACACGACATCGGTGCCCCGTCACGGCTGTCCAGCGCGGGACGGATACGCTCCCTGTCGGAACGTCGGCGTATCCGAAAGTGGAGGTACGCCGGCCATCTTGAGAGACTTTACGACGGGTGGCAGTAAATATATCAATGAATAAATAATTATCTTCACACATTCCACACAGCACCATCTAGTTCCACACTAAGCAACAATCGCTTGTATTATGGATTTCAGACAGTTGATATAATACATACCTAGATTACTTTTTTTGTAAATACATACATAATTATTATAAATACAAAACATCCATGACTTAGGTACAAAAATGAAATATTAACACAAACATTTTCCCCTTGCGGGATTCGAACTGGCGACCGTTTGGTTAACAGTCACTACTAGCCACTAGACCAAACGTGTCATCAAAACTAAACAATTAATTAATAAAAACAAAACTCACCTCAATAGCTTCTCAACCATCAATTTCCCCAAAAATCCTGTGCCACCAGTAATCAGTACTGACGCTCCGGCGAAGAGTTTGGCAATTTGTGACTCCTGTTCTATACTTTTCTTTGAGTCTATATCTTTATTTATAATATTATCTCTGTCCAATTTCAATAAAGGTTCTTCAAAGCCAGTTCCCTTCATCTCCACTTCGGTCTCTGCTATCGTCGGCGTCATCTCTGTAAAAAAAAAATGTTACAGTAAGCAAGTATAATGTTGAATATTTTTTAATATTTTTATGAAACACATAAAAATCTTATGTGCATTATCCGGTTTATTGGTGTTCTACTGGTGTCATGTCTTTTATGTATATTAAAATTGTAAACAAAGAAGAGAAACTCCAAAACTACTGGATCGATTTTAAAAATTCTTACACCTCCAAAGAAAGCTACAGTATCAGCGAGTAACATAGGCTATCAATCAATACTAATAATAAATCTGTAAGGGTTGGTCACGGAGTAAGTTACTTTGTTTTCAGAGATATCGTGTTTATAGGCTCTATACATGATACTGAAACTAAGTTGACCATTTTTAGAATTTTTTTCTGTATGTATGTATGTATGTTCCTCCATAACTCTTAAACGAATTAACTGATTTTTATGAAACTTGGTACATAAACATTTAGAAGTACAGGACACAGGATAGGCTACTTTTTTCTTTTTCAACGCGAACGAAGTCGCGTGCAATGCAATAATGGATTACACCACTACTCAACCGCCCTAATAATAACTTAACTACATGCGGTACCTTTTATCCATTGGCATTGAAAATTCGTAAACAAATAAGGGTCAGCGCCGACGGACGGAGTGGTAGTTAAGAGACTAATTTAGTAACAATTTAAATTCAACCTAAAGTGCTCCTGAATACGACTGTATTTGGTACAATGAAATAAAATGACGGCGAACGACTCAAAGCGCGGCCGAGAGGCGAGCGGCGAATCGATACAGTCGTATTCAGGAGCTCTTTAGGTTGAATTTAAATTGTTAACTAAATTAGTCTCTTCGCCGCCACTCCGTCCGTCGGCGCTGACCCTTAGGGTCAAACCTGCGTGATCGGTAACTAGAGATAGAGATCGAGATAGAGAGAGAGAGAGATAGAGAGAGAGAGAAGCGTCCGTGATCGTTCTTAAAACATTCGACCTTGAAATTACGCCCATCTCTACTGGTAGGTATAAGTGGAATTTTTTTCCATTTATGGGGACAAGTGGACAATAAATTTCAATAGACAGGTGAAAATTTTCTTTCACCGTAAATTGTACTTCTCGTATCGCGCGCAAATAAATTTCATTTCAACAAAATTTTAGAACGCAGACGATGTCACGGACAAGCACTAGTTTAGTTTTAACGGAAGCTTGTATAACAAATATTACGTAGGTACCGTACCAATTAGTACCTACCAAATCATCTTTAGTTACATCTTTAGTACGTTTACAAGAATCATAAGTTTTTCACGACCATTAAAATGGTCAAACACGCAAGTTTTTTACACACATACCTAATAATGTTTGATAATTGACAAGAACAAACTAATCTTACGCATATCGCGAACTGGTTTCTGGTAATATGGAAATCAAATCGTAAAATCTAACCCATAGTTAACCCACCTAACTGGAAGCTAATAGTAAAAGTTGTATAGTATCTACTTATTCGCTAAAGTACCTATAAAGTTAAGGACTTAGGACCTCTTTCACCAACTACAAGTAAAGTGTTGATTAGTTACTTTTAGAAATAATTTTAGGTTTTATTGAATTATGCACTCGGTTTACAGCATCATTCGATAGGTGTTTTTTTTTTTTTTTTTTTTTTTAATGTTTGGGACTTTTACCGTACAAACAAAGGTATATCAGCCTCGATTACCGGTAACTTTAAATGACAGTTAGCTTACTTGACAGATGGTGAAAGAGGCCCTTAAAGTAACTTATAAATTAGTATTTATTTACTTATATTACGCTAGTTGTTGCACGCAACTTCGTCCGCGTACGTCCGCGTAACTTTATAATGTTACTCGCTGATAAATAGCTTCCTATATAATGGACGAAATACACGATCAGTTGACAGTTGATCAGCGTCAAATTGACTGACCTGACGTCAAAATCTTCCTCGAGAACCACTCTATCCATTGGTGAAAACAGCATGAAAATTTGTGCAGTAGTTTTTGAGTTTATCGCGAACAGACAGATGCGGCGGAGGACATTGTATTATAAATATGTAAGGAAGGCGATGTGTGTATGTATGTCCCCGTTTGTCTCCTGTGAAGTTTGGTAGCGATTGGACGCGGACGAAGTCGCGGGCAAAAACACTAGTATTATATGAAATTCTTGTGTCACAGTTTTTGTAACCAAACACCTCCTAAATGACGACTGATTTTTATGAAATATTAATTTTTTTAATTTTGTTTTTTATTTATTTAATAGCTAACCTTACAGCATGTAATTTCACAAATACATTAAAAAAAAATTAAATAGCCTATAAATTACAAGGTTAGACTTATTAAAATTTATAAGTACACAAAAGAAAAAAATATATAACAAACATAATATACTTGGCTAGAGATAAATATTTGTATTTTTGTTTGTAATCAATAAACTCAAAAACTACTAGACCGATTTAAAAAAAATTTTCACCTATAGAAAGCTAAATTATCAACGAGTATAATATTGTATTCTTTTTTCATTGATCAAAAAGGTAAACAAACAATTCACGATATAGAACTAAACAAACAATACGAACAAATTCTAAATGAGTTAATCTGAGTCAACTCTCTTTGATAATGCCTAATGTACAAATTCCATCTTTAAAACAGTCCAGTGACCATGGCGACGCCATATTTGTTTACGTTTTTGATCAATAGAAAAAGAATAGATCATAACTTAGTATAACCCGCGTAAGAGTGAGAGCGAGTAATAACCCGTAGCGATATTAGACGATTCATCAAAAGTGATTCATTTTTGCAATGAATGGTGAATGATGAATAGTGAACTGCGTTGTTTGTATAGACGCATCACTTTTGATGAAAGCTATTATTCCATTCCTTGTGGTATTCCCGCGTGAACGTTTCGAGTGATTTAAAGATAAAAGTCGCTAAGTCGCTGTTTAGATGTTTCACTAATCGTTCATTGCCGATGAATTATGATAGATACTAGTGAAAAAAATCAGGAGCCGCAAGCTTTCATCGCGAAGGCACACTCCGATGAACGTCAATTTAGACATTTCATTTTCGGTCTTTCATCGATGAAACATCGAAAATGAAAGCAAAGATGAACCGTAATAATATGGGCTTAAGAGGCCACTTTCCAACATTAATGGCTTACCATTTCCATACTACGTAATTCCACGGTTACTCATTAGTTATTGGTCGTAGTAATAAATGAAAAAACATGACTTTTCTGAGACATAATATGAAGGTTGGCATCGAAACAAAAAACTGAAATTTATTTTATATCTAGTATAATTAATTTCTAAAATGTGCAGAATTTGTCACATTTTCGCTGGTTGAATTCTCGTAATTGTTGACTGAAAGCCAATAATGTTTTTCAATGAAAACATCCCAGCTATAATGTACATTAAAAATTGGGATGTCAATAGTTACTATGTATAAAGTTTTTTCTAAAATATTGGAATTGCTGGCGTATGTTTCGCTAGTTGAATAAGTGCGCGAATGTGTTGCTTCGCATTCTGTCTTAGGTTATTAGCATTATAGTAAGTTGAGACAACAAATTCTCCCAAATACCTATTACTGAGTTCCCACTCTCGTCCAGCGCCACCTTAAGCGTCAATCTTACAATACCCCGTTTTTGCGTCAAACGTCAGGGGCTAAAAAAGTCAGCATAGAAGTGGGTCGATGTCCTGCAGCGCCATATTATAAGTGGAGAGGTTGTTTGCGAAAAAACCTCCATGGAAAAATACTAAGATGATTTGTGATATCTGAGTTTAACAATCTCATAACATAACATACCAATTTAATATGAATGTTTATGCGTAGAAGATACATATTTGTTTCTTTATTAGTTACTTTAGCTGGTGCCCCCGACTTTGTCCGCGTTGAAAAAGAAAAAAGTACCCTATCCTGTGTCCCGTACGTCTAATTGTTTATCTACCAAAGTTTCATGAAAATCAGTTATGGAGTTTAAGAGTTATAGAGGAACATACATACATACATACAGAAAAAAATTCTAAAAATAGTCAATTTAGTTTCAGTATCATGTATAGAGCCTATAAACACGATATCTCTGAAAACAAAGTAACTTACTCCATGACCGACCCTTACATATTTATTATTAGTATTAATACCAGACAGTTGATATACTACATATCGCTGCTTAAAAACTAAAGGGCCATAACTAAAATAAAAAAATTCAAAAATGTTTTTATTGCAAAAATACAATCACAATCCTTCATATTGTATGTTGTAAAAAGATATATGGTTGTTTTATTGGTTGTTTTAGTATATTTTGATCATTTTTACTAATGCTACTTAAAAATACGCTTCTAACGATGTATAATATGCATAAAGTATTTGATATATATCTAATAAAAAAAAAATTGACAAAAAATAATTTAATTTTTTTCGATTAGCTCTCCCGTAAAAAGTGTAATTTTGATTTGTGGCCCTTTAGTTTCTAAGCAGCGATATATTACTTTTTTTGTAAATACATACATTTTATAAATACAAAACATCCATGACTCAGGTTTAACATAAACATTTGCCTCAAGCGGGATTCGAACCCGGGACCGTTCGATTAACAGCTAGGGTTATTTAGCCACTAGACCAAACGTGTCAAGTAGATACGTACTCAGGAGTCAACATACTATAAAGTTTTTATCATCGGAAGTTTTATATCGTTTTTTTTGTTGTTTACCTTTTTTATGAGAATCACCTAATGGCAGGAAGGCTGACGTTTCGCATCGTAGCAGGTCGCAATAACACAATCACATCTTGGGGCTTGAGTTTGTATAATAATATGAGCTCAAAACTGGTGGTTAGGGAGCCCACGATGCTAAATGTGTAGTCACTCGAGCGTCGTGGGGACCTATTGGACTTTGAAGATTGGATGGTAAGAAGAAAAAAAGGTTATATGAAGTTTTTCATTTTAGCGGTGGGGTGAGCGTCCAAAAATCCTCCATATAATCGTCAGATTAAGAATCAGCACGATCAAGAATTTAGGCTGAACCGTCTGTATGAAAATCTGACGCGCTCGAGTATTACAAAGTAAGAATCGTCAAAAATATTTTTTGCATTTTCAAAAAGCTGCCACGAGCTTGCGTTACATTAGAATCGTCTGAATTTTAAATGGGAGCTTAGTTTAGGTTCACTTAACATCCCCTCTGAAAATCTGACGCGCTCGAGTTGTATTTAAAATGTTACCCCCACCCCCGCCAACCCCACCAACCAAACCGTCAGATTAATACATATCCGTTATCGGAGACACGTGGGGTATATACGTTGGCAATATCTGACGCGCTCGAGTCAATCCAAAAATCCCCTCTTGGGCTCCCCTACCATGGGACGTAATTTTTTTTTTGTGTAAAGGTAGTCAGACAGGCGAACGGTCTACTTGATGGTAAGTGGCTACCATCGCCTATAACACAGGCAACGCAACATTGCACATGATTAAGGATAAAGGGACTAGGAAGGGATAGGATAGCACACGTGCTATTTTTGAAGGGGCGGTTGTTGTCGAAATGCAGTGTGCCCTGTCACAACTATAAAAAATTTTGAATTGAAATTTTACTATAGCTCTTGACTGCGACTTTCTTTGGGCCCATTTTACTAAGGGAGTTGAAATTTTTGTTTTTTAAAATTTCTATATTTTTTGTGAAGCGTTGAATTTCCTATTTTTATTTTATACTAGCTGGCGCCCGCGACTTTGTCCGCGTTGAAAAAGAAAAAGTAGCCTATCCTGTGTCCTGTACGTCTAAATGTTTATCTACCAAAGTTTCATGAAAATCAGTTATGGAGTTTAAGAGTTATGGAGGAACATATATACATACAGAATAAAATTCTAAAATGGGTCAATTTAGTTTCAGTGTCGTGTATAGAGCCTATAAACTCGATATCTCTGAAAACAAAGTAACTTACTCCATGACCAACCCTTACACATTTATTATTAGTATTAATTTCCCACGGCAATAGTACTCTTTTGTGAACTAATTTACTATTTTGGTTTACTAATTTTACTAATTTCGGTTTACTAATATTGGCGTTAAAGCGTAACAAACAAATAAAACGAACCAACTTAACCAACTTTCGCATTTGTAACATTAAGATTGGATTTTCTGACATATTGACATAATATAATTATTTCCTGATCAATTTATAACTTAGTAATGAATGAACAATTAGCAAACTTTGACTCATCCACATTTGTTTAAGTTGTATGTATTTGTGAAAAGTTCTTGATTGCATTTTAAACAAAACCAACTCAAAGCTATTAACAGTTGGGTGTTAAGTAAGTAATTACTTGTTTACCGTTTTTTTTATTCAATACGTTTTTTTTAAATGTTAAGTTCGACAGACAGGCTGACGATCCACTTATGATGGCAGGTGGCCACCGTCGCCTATAACACATAAGCAACTACCGACCATAGAAGGATTAAGAGGGGACGCGGGTACATCAGAATTTGAAAAAAAGGTATTTAAAGAAACTATTCCATACCTTAATTCGCAAACCAAATAACTCCTCTGAGACAAACTTTACTGGGTTTCCTCTGAGACTAAAAACGTTATATTTTTTTTGTATAATAGGAGAAAAGAAAAGAGACAATTTTACATTGTAAATTATGGCTTGTATTAACTGATAGACCTTTTAAAAATTAAATTCTAATTAATTTTTGATACCAAAAAGTCATTTTTAACCAAAATTGGAGTTTTTTTTCTGGATGAAAGGTACCCTATGTCCTTTCTTGTATGCCTGACAACGTGTATGCAAAATTTCACGATGATCGGTTGAGTAGTTAAGGCGTGAAAAGGTTGCACACACAGTTACTTTCACATTTATAATATTAGTATTGGATATATTAGGATACAATAAGTATTCATTACAGATAACAATAACAATATTAATGAAACATTTATATTGCGAGTCAATTGTGATTTCGTTTTTTAATTGTTCATTTGTATAAACAATACCTTTTTGGTGACCTAATTGTCTTTTTTTAATTTTAATTTTCAAAGAAACAATGAAATGAGAATGATGTCAAAATAGTGAATAAAACAATATATAGTCCGCGTTGAAAAAGAAAAAGTAGCCTATCCTATGTCCTGTACGTCTAAATGTTTATTCAATGCAAACAAACAAACAATAAAATCTTTCCTCTTTATAATATTAGTATAGATTGTAATTGCCATACAAATTTATTTTTAATAAAATTTAATTTAGTTTAATAAATAATAATCATTAAATTAAATCAATGGCTTGTTTGTAAAAAAAAACAAATGAAAAAAATACGTAAGTAGTTAAATAATCGAATATTTTATCCCACCATATTTTTTTATAATTATAAAAAGTAATTGCTCTACAAATTTTAATAATAAATAATTTTAACAAAATTAATTCGTGTTTTTTTTTATTTATTTTTTTATTTTTAATTAATATAAAATGGAATAAAATTAATATTAAATTAAAACTATATTTATAATTTAAAAAAAAAACATACCAATAGAAATATCACGCTTAACGAGTGAAACGTCAAAAGTGACAGCTCGGTACGGTTCTTCAAAAAAACTTTTTTTTTTTTTAAATTGAAATTCCGAAGGCAAAGACAATAAAGCCTGTGCGTATGCGACCCAACGCGTCTGGTCGAACACTCTTTCACAACTGAGCTGACGTGATTAAGTTCAAAAGCAAAACTGTTTTAGTATAGGTAAATTATAAAGGTGGGTGCACACACAATAATACAGTGAAACAACCGAGTTGAGTAATTTAAAATTTATTTTAACGTGCATTAATGACTCATTTAACAAATGAACATGTTTGCATGTTAGTCTTGTGGTACTTAGTCATTGAAAAAAAAATTATTATGAATATTTAAAAAAAAATTTAAACTTTAATTCTAATGTGCATTAATGACGCATTTAACAAATTACCAAAGTTGCACAAAAATTTGGATTCGGTTTCTACTTACTCTCATTCCAGAAACTTTTATCAAAAATTCCCCTGAGATTCTAAAATTTATGAGTTAATTTTTACTGGACTAGTTGCTTTGTGTTATAGGTAACGGTAGCCACCTACCATCAAGTGGACAGTGAGACTGTCTGTCGGCTATAATACATAAAAAAACCCTTTTTTTCAAAAAATGTATACGAAATACAGCAAACTTTTTTGAAAAAATGTATGCGAAATACAGGTTTAAAAAATGACAGACAGGCTGACAGTCTACAATGGACAGTCATCATCATAATCATTACAATGAGTAATAGTTGTGGAATGCGTCTTAATTACATAATTAATAATGCCAGTTCAGTAAGTGTTAGCAACTAATGATTTCCAGAACTTTCAAGTTTTAGAAGAATTTGGTATTATTCAAAAATAGTTTTTAGATCACTGTTTGTCTGCGCGTTTTTCTGCATGCCAAGCCGACTTGAATGCGACTTTCACCGATCTATTGATGATTACCTGGTTTAAAATATATGATGCTTTTCATCCTGCACAAATGTTAGGTTCCTGTGGGACTTTCATAAAACGAACTACAACGTGCACGAAGTTGCGGGCATTAGCTAATTATAAAATAAAATTTGGCTACTAATTCGTGGAAAATATTGTTGATTGCACTACTTATTATCTTTATTTATGTATTTTTCTATTTTTTTCTAACTTATAATACTTACCAAATTGTTTGTTTTCCTTAATAAAATAAAATAAAATAAAAAAATAAGGTATTTTATTGCATCTGCGAAACTAGCAAAATTTTTTATTAAGAAATTAATTTTCAAACATTGTGTTCTAACCTTTATAGTAGACCTTGAAATAGTGCGCTAGTATTACGATGTGATTATTGTCGCATTATAATAATATGAAGTATTGTTTACAAATTTTACAATCCCTTTAGTATTTCGATTTTAATTACATTTAAATTTTATAATTTACTAGCGAACCGCCCCCGGCTTTGCGCGGAATTGAAATTTTCAAAATGTCATTCTTATAGGATGCTTCCTTACATAGTCTATTCTATATTAAAAATAAAAAGAGAAAATATATATATATTATTTATTTATAAGAAAATTATATTATTATTTTAATAAATTATATTATTTTTATAATTTATATATTACAAAAAGAGGATTTTCATTTTTTAAATTTGTTTAAAAACTACTGGACCGATTTTGAAAATTCTTTCACGAATAGAAAATTTGTTTGATTGTTGATTTTTGAAGTTTGAAATTTACTGAGAAGAGCCGAAATGTGCAGTGCATATCTTTGTAATATTAAATTAAACACGGTTAAAACCGTTGAACACATCTAGTGTTGGAATATTTGTAACTTGTATTACACGTATTATGATATTATCTAAGTATAATAACGATTTTGCTTCACACAAGTGAAAGTGTACAGGGTTGGCAAAAACATTTAAAATAAATTTTAAACAGAAAGAAAGACTTACCTAAATTCTAAAGCTGTCAAAATATTTTTACATTCTTTTTTTGTAAATTTTCACACAGAAAATAAGAACAAAATTTGTTTGAAATTCCGTGTTAGAGGTTACTTTTGGATTTAATTGTATCGAGCGAAGTATCATCATCATCAATACTAATAAGAAATCTGTAAGTGTAAGTATTGTATGTATGTTCTTCCATAACTCTTAAACGAATCAACTGATTTTCATGAAACTTGGTAGATAAACATTTAGACGTACAGGACACAGGATAGGCTACTTTTTCTTTTTCAACGCGGACGAAGTCACGGGCGCCAGCTAGTATTATTATAAATCGTGTATTGATTGACAATATACTTTTTTCATATCTATAAAATAATAGCGTTTCTTAAGAAAAACATGATCTTGTATGACGAACTTTGGAGGGAGCCGCCTTAAGGAAAGGTATTGAAAATAGGCTGTCTAATTTAATACTGAAAAACACTTTTTTTTTACGTTAAGTAATCTTCATACTCGGCAGTGATAGGGGACGCTGTAGGGTTATGCCTGACTTCTATGCCGGCCGAAGATAGGCGAGGTCGCGACGACGTTATGACACGACATCGGTGCCCCGCCACGGCTATCCAGCGCGGGGAGTGCTACGCTCTCTGTCGGAACCTCGGCGTACCCGAAAGTGGAGGTACGCGCCGGCCTAGAATCCCCTACTACGGGCTGCATTGCACGTTCACCACCAATTTTGTACTTTAACAGGTGACCATCACAAGGACCTTCAGCTTGCCTACCGAAGTTTGAATGAAAAAAAAAAACAAAAGTGTCAACCCTACAACAAGATTTGTTATTAAGAATTATCTGCGGATTGCGGCATTATTTTCGCTTACCACGCTGATATATAGTAATATCGGTCATTCATAATGACTGACAGCAAGGCACATAATAATATCGACAACTGGAAAATATCCACTACAGAATATAAAATAGTAGCTGGTGCCCGCGACTTCGTCCGCGTTGAACGATGAAAGGACATAGGGTGAACCCTATGTCCTTTCCCTGACAACGTGTATGCAAAATTTCATGGTTATCTGTTTTTGCGTGAAAGCGTAACAAACAAACAAAGTCACATTCACATCATCAATACTAATAATAAATGTGTAAGGGTTGGTCATGGAGTAAGTTACTTTGTTTTCAGAGATATCGTGTTTATAGGCTCTATACGTGATACTGAAACTAAATTGACCATTTTTTGAATTTTTTTCTGTATGTATGTAAGTATGTATGTTCCTCCATAACTCATAAACGAATTAACTGATTTTCATGAAACTTGGTAAATAAACATTTAGACGTACGGGACACAGGATAGGCTACTTTTTTCTTTTTCAACGCGGACGAAGTCGCGGGCACCAGCTAGTTTATAATATAAAGGACTAGTAAGGATAGCCTATGTTGCTAGCTGACAGCCATAACTTCAGCCAATTATATTACGGATTTTACATTTATACAATGAGAAGAAAAATAAAATATAATCTTAAAAAACTTTTTAACAAAAAATAAAACCGCCGAAAAAACTGAAAAGCATAAAATAATCTTCTTATTTTTTTTTTACCTAAGTAATTTTGAGTCGCCGCCGCGCATCACTCTTTATGTAATTTTTGCTTGTTTGGCGCCGACTCAAAATTACTTAGGTAAAATAAAATAAGAAGATTATTTTATGCTTTTCAGTTTTTTCGGCGGTTTTATTTTTTGTTAAAAAGTTTTATTTTATATTTTTTTGTGGTTATTATCTAATATTTAATACATGCTTAATTTTTAATTTTCCCACCCTACCCTAAGGGTGGGAAACACCCTTAGGGTAGGGTGGGAAAAATGAAAATCCAAAATTATACGAGACCAACTTCGAGGTCTCGTTCCAAAATTACCCTATCCATTAAAAAAAGAATTATCAAAATCGGACTACTCTGTAAAAAGTTATGTGTGGTTATACGCTACAATCGGTGAGTGAACAATCAATCATCCCCTGTTTTCCTACCCTTAGGGTTGGAATTTTTTATCCAAATTAAAATGGAACCCCCTCGGGGGTGCACCCTTTCAAATAAAAAAAGAATTATCAAAATCGGACCACCCTGTCAAAAGTTATGCGTGATCATACATAAAAAATATATATATATATACGCGTCGAATTGAGAACCTCCTCCGTTTTGGTTTTTTTCGTCGGTTGAAAAATAAAATTATTCCTCTATTTATGCAATGTTGTGTAAAAATTTGAATATAGTTAAGTTTTTGAAGCATATACAAACAAACGTATAACATTTTTATATAATATATACCTAGATAGCCTAATGTTACTCGCTGATAACTATAGATAATAGCTTTCTATAGGTGAAAAAATTTTCAAAATCCGTTCAGTTTAGGAGTTCATCGCGGACAAACAACGTGACACGAAATTTTTATATATTATGTACGAGAGAGTGAAGTCAGTAAAAGGTGTTTGGGAGAATTTTTTGTCTCAATTTACTATAATGCGAATAACCTAAGGCAGAATGCAAACAAGACTACGATTTTCTGAAGGTGTCATTTCGCACGCAAATAATATGTGTGCGAGACTACTAAAAATATATTTAAATTTAAAGTTTGCTCTTCGCACATTTCGTACGTACGAAATGATAGAATTTGTTAAAACATATACATTTTTCTCTTTATTACGTATGTACTTGATTATTCGCATAAACTTTTTATTAACTAATTAATTTTATAACATTAACAAGATTCGGCATAATTATATATAATTTAGGTATATATTATAAAAAATAAAACCTGTTTGAAGCCTGTTTAAAATGTAAAATTGTACAATAAAAAAATTATTTGATTACAATATTTATAAGGGCACTTAAAGGGAATAATTTATTATGAAATCGTGGTTTAGATCAGGGCTGTCCAAACCGGATACGACCCCGGGCCAATTAAAATTACTAAATGGATTGGAGGGCCGCAGACACAACTACTTAAATTTAAAAAAAATATATACACGAATACCTTTGTAATATTTAATGTAATTATTTTATCTTGTATAACTCTATCTATATCAACCATCAAACTACTACAACATGGAACACGCGTGCCAAAACACTACGAATTTTATGGAACATTTAAAAGTGACATATGCGTAGAGCATGAACTGTCATTTAAAACAAAACAAACATAATAATAAGTACGTAATTTAAAGAAAATGTGACTTTACGTAAACCCATTAGAGTTTAAAATGAAATAGTAGAAGTTGATCGTTACTACCTTTTACTATTGACGCGTGAAGGCAAGAGTCCGCCATTATTCTGTCAAAGGTTTATGTTTATGTTACCCTCTGGCACTTGTGACGCAAATTCCATTGTAGTATTTCGATGATATCAACATTAATATTAGTTATTATTACTAGACGCAGTGCATGTGTGTGACTTATGTGTCAGTGTCAGTCAAGACCTTTGAGATTTTTCATTTATTTAGGATACCACAAAAATGAAATAACACCAAATATATTTTTTTAAATATTTTAGTATTTGTGATAGGTAGGTAAAAAAAAACGTCGCGGGTCGCACAAACATAGACCCCGGGCCGTGCTTTGGACAGCCTTGGTTTAGATAATAAATAATTTTCTTATTTTACATATTATTCGTATTCGAAGATAATATTTTACATAATTTCAATTTTCAATTCAATTGCTCAATTTCAATTTCAATTCAATTTCAATTGCTTGTTCTAATTTTATTGACAGAATAGCTTTCTTTGGCGAATCAGAGGAACCTCAACAAGTTGGCAAGGACTAACTTAAGACCGAACACAATTTTAACAAAATATCCGCAACCTAATGTTCTATGAATTAAGGTGCAATATTGCGCAACAAATTTTTGTAGCTCATCGGAGATTTAAACCGAACAGAATTAAAATTGGAAGGTTTTTCTTAAATATTGTCAAAAATATGAAAGAAATAAAAGTAGCCGATTCAAACTTTAGTGTAGTATAAGCGCCTCTTTCACTAACTACAAGTAAAGTGTTGATTAGTTACTTTTAGAAATCATTTTCTGTTATATTGAATTATGCACTCGGTTTACTGCATCATTCGATAGCCGATTTTTTTTAAATTATTATCTATTTAATGTTTGGGACGTTTACCGTACAAACAAAGATATTAAGCTCCATTATCCCCGGTTACCGGTGACTTTAAATGACAGTTTGGCCTACTTGACGTTTGTGAAAGAGGCGCTTAGTGTTATAAAGTTACGCGGGCGAAGTCGCATACAACATCTAGTATATAATAATTAGTTACGTAACAAAGAAAAAAAATTAAGAACCTAGTTATGAAAAATGTGGATAAAGGAAAAAATTATTACTGTAAAAAAAACTAAGTATCTTCCTTTTTTTCTAAGTCCTTTCTTGTCACTAAACTTTATAAAAAAAAAAGCAATCATTTTTTAATTGCACCCGGTAGCTAAAAATTTTTTTAGCTACCGGGCTAGTTAAAACTACCTTGGCAAATTATTTTTATGTAAAGGTCGCCCAGAGAGGTTAACATTCCACTTAACCTTAGTCAATTAGCACAAGCAACGCGGCTCGGCGCCTATTATCGACATCGGCAAGGAAAAGAGTCCTTCGGCATCCCTACATGCAAGCGCACACTGTCGGAAACTATGCCTTGGCATGCTGCAACGTCTTTAAGGATGCTGCAACGTCCTTAAGGATGCTGCAACGTCCTTAAGGATGCTGCAACGTCCTTAAGGATGCCGAAGCGTCCCGACATCATATTTGTAGCTCGCGCCTCTTCGCGTTCTCTTCAGGGCAAGCTACCTCCGAGTGTTACCTCGGCGTACCGAAGCATCCCGAAGCATCCCAAAGCATCCCGAAGCATCCCGAAGCACCTTCAAGGCTGTCGACGTGGCAGCCTCAAGCGTACCGAAGCGGTATTTTGTTACTATGACCATATATATTGGAAATTTCTACTTTATTGCCATGACATTAAAGTATATTACTATTTGCCACTTAAAATCCTCAACCGATGCCGATAGTGGGCGCCGAGCCAAAAGATGCTGAAAGTACGATCCCAACCATGGTAGTATTAAGGATTAGGGATGCAGACCAGAGCCAACTATGAAAAATTCCTTTACAAAGTTGACCCAGCTGGGAATCGAACCTGGGACCCCGCACGACCAAGAGACTCCTCAAAAATAAATCAACCACGGCATTAAATTACTATTTCACACAAGTTTACCTATTTATTTATTTTATTTTGTTGTTAATATGTCAGCAAATATCTCTAGCACTTACTCAACTCACTGAAACACAACAGCACATATGCTTTTATTTCACGGTGGTATTCTGTGAAGGGGTGGTTACTGTTGCCAAACGTGCTGCCCAAAGAGTAAACTCAGAAATGTTCATTTTCAAAGTTGGCCCTGCTGGGTTACGAATCTGGGACTCCTGAGACAGAAGCTAAGCACCCTAATCACTCATCCAATAGGCTCGTCAAACTTATTAATCGGCATAGATTTAAGCAGAGCAAAGTAACTCTGTCTGTCCGTCTGTCTGCTACCTTTTCACGCCTTAACTACTCAACCGATCAACGTGAAATTTTGCATACACGTTGTCAGGGATACAAGAAAGGACATAGGGTACATTTCATCCAGAAAAAAAGTACTGTTCCCGAGTGATCGTCTAAAAATATAAAGAAAATATAATAATACATTCGTGGCTGTGAAACCATCGAAATAGCCATATAAAATTTCAACCCAATCGGTTCAGCCGTTAAGAAGTTATGTGAAAAAGATAAGTACGGAACGATCATTCTTACTACCCGTTATTCTATTACCCGTTTTCCCGTAGGAATGAAGCATTTTCCCGCGGTAAAAAGTAGCCTATGTTCATCAGGGATAATGTCGGCTTCTAATGGTAAAAGAATGTACAATACATGTAAAAAAAGGTAATCAAATCTTTCCTCTTTATAATATTAGTATAGATTGGGCGCCATCGACTAGTGGCGACGCCACCGTCTTCACTGCGATAACGATGTCAGGCGTTATTACTCATAATTATATTTTCCTTCTATTTTCTGATAAACATACATAGCAAATTACTGTCAAAAATACCTTTCGTGTCACAGTAATAACACTTTTCAGTGACAAGTACATTTGTTTTTAAGCTAATTAAATTAACTTAAGTGCTGTACTAAAGTTTTAATATGCTACTTTTATTTCTTTTTTCATATTTTACACAATATTTGAAAAAACCTTCCAATTTTAAATCTGTTGTCTGGTTATCTTCGAGAGAGCGTAGACGTACTCGCCAACTTTCTTGTTTTGAATACTTTTGTACTTACTTCTACATTTGGTTCTGTAGTTCCAGAATAGGCTTCAGAATCTTCATAGAAATAGTTCCAGAATAGGCTTCAGAATCTTCATAGAAATAGTTTCAGAATAGGCTTCAGAATCTTCATAGAAATAGTTTCAGAATAGGCTTCAGAATCTTCATAGAAATAGTTCCAGAATAGGCTTCAGAATCTTCATAGAAATAGTTCCAGAATAGGCTTCAGAATCTTCATAGAAATAGTTTCAGAATAGGCTTCAGAATCTTCATAGAAATAGTTCCAGAATAGGCTTCAGAATCTTCATAGAAATAGTTCCAGAATAGGCTTCAGAATCTTCATAGAAATAGTTCCAGAATAGGCTTCAGAATCTTCATAGAAATAGTTCCAGAATAGGCTTCAGAATCTTCATAGAAATAGTTTCAGAATAGGCTTCAGAATCTTCATAGAAATAGTTCCAGAATAGGCCTGGCAGAAAGCTCAACTTCACTTAACACTGCGTGTTATCAGAAATGAAGTGATCCGTTGACGTACGAAAGTTACCGAAATTAGCCGGCAGATCAGAAGTTGAAGTGGCAGTGGGCAGGACACATCGCTGCTTAAAAACTAAAGGGCCATAAAACAAAAAAATCCAAAAATGTTTTTATTGCAAAAATACAAACGCAATCCTTCATATTGTATGTTGCAAAAAGATTTATGGTTGTTTTATTCCATATTTAGTATATTTTGATCATATTATATATGTATATTCAAAAGTAACTTATATGCTTATATCTTCTCTAATATTCAGTTTATTATAAAAGTACTTAAAACATTTAATGCTACTTAAAAATACGCTTCTAACGATGTATAATATGCATATATTTGATATATATCTAATAAGAAATAAAATTGACAAAAATAATTTTATTTTTGTCGATTAGCTCTCCTGTAAAAAGTGTAATTTTGATTTGTGGCCCTTTAGTTTTTAAGCAGCGACCATAGTACGGAGAGCCTTGGGCCTATGGAGCCGGAAGGTTCTCAATTTTAAATAATGGGGTTCCAAACCACTTCAAGGTACAATTGGATCCTCCAAAGAGTTTTACTATTTTCTCTAATGAATAAGTACCTAGGTACAGTCAACTTCAGATTGATCTCCACAGATTTGCTACAAATATTTCATTAACTTGGATCCTGCAGTTTTACAAGTTACGAGTAATTTAAATCATAACTCATTTGACGCGAACTGGTCAGTTAAGTTTAACCGTCTTAGCTTTTAAACGAAAGGTCCGGTCCGGTACGAGGAATTTTAATAATTATTTAAATACATAATCAAACCTTGATTATGTAACTATTTAGTTAGAATTAAGATTAAAATCACGTTACAAATGTCGTCATCTTTCGATTCTATTGTTTTTTAATTGGCAAATTTAAATAAAAAAACCGGTTACTGTGACTTTACTACAAATATGGCACACTGGGTTTCGAAGTCATTTGGGCACCCTCTTACAGAAGACCACAGTTAAATAAATAAATATTCCATACTAAGTAATAATAAATCCGTAAGTGTAGGTATTGTATGTATGTATGTATGTTCCTCCATAACTTAAATGAAATGGACACGCATGTGTGTGTGTGTGTGTGTGTGTGCGTGGATGTGTGTGTCTGTTTTGTGTGTGTGTGTGTGTGTGTGTGCGTGTGCGTATGTGTGTGTGTGTGCGTATGTGTGTGTATGCGTGTGTGGATGCGTGTGTGTGTGTGTGTGTGCGTGTGTGTGTGTGAGTGCGTGTGAGTGGCCCGACAGAAAAATATGATTAATGTATGTATATGGGAGCGATATAAGCAGCGAATATAATGTATAATTATGGGAGTACATATTTGTATATTGCCGATTTCCTAGCAATAAAATTACATATTAACATATTTAAACATATGCTCATAAATCTTTTTCGGAGACCCCAAGAGTTATGCGAATCATAAACCGGTTATTAATGAGCTCGCAATTTTTTTCTCTTTAGTACGAGTATGACGTCTTTCGATAACTCGTTCACGAATTAAGGACAACAATCTAACCTCATTTACCTACGTCATTGTATGACGTCATTTTTTTTAAGAAAAATAAAAGTATACTATTTAATTATTTTTTTTAATGTTTTGGTTAAAATTTTTTAGGCTAACTGTCCACTTGATTGTATTAATCGAGTAACTTGGGAAAGATTTAAAAAAATATCGGTTTAGTAGCGGTTTCGCACAATTTTGTTTCGTACGAAATGTGCGAAGAAGTGACTTCCCCCCCTAGGTGGGCCTTGACCTTGTCGTGGTGGGGGGGTTTACCCTCGGCAGTAAGGGGGTCGCGGGGGCCGATGGTTCTCACCGGCCTTTCCTCGTCCCATCGGATTGTTGTTGGGGACCAAAAAGGCCCACACCTGTGTGCTCTTGTAAATGTCATTCTCCCTGCCAAAGTCCCTCGTCCCATCCACATGAAGTCGCTCCTTTTACATGACATTGGCAGATAATGGCCGTTCCCGAAATGAGCCGAAATGCCATTATACGAAAGAAGATAAGATTAGAAGTGACTTTAAAATGAAATATATTTTTAGTCGCTGTTTCGCACACTTTGGTTTTTATAGAAGAAAAAAAGTGTAAATACTGTCGTGTACGACAATCGAAACATACGCCTTCACAAATTTATACTAATATTATAAAGAGGAAAAAGATTGTTTGTTTGAAATGAATAGGCTCAGAAACTACTGGACCGATTTGAAAAATTCTCTTACTGTTGGAAAACTATATCATCAGCGAATAACATAGGCTATAGGCTATTCATCAATCAATACTAATAATAAATGTGTAAGGGTTGGTCGTGGTGTAAGTTACTTTGTTTTCAGAGATATCGTGTTTATAGGCTCTATACATGATACTGAATCTAAATTGACCATTTTTAGATTTTTTTTGTATGTATGCATGTATGTATGTATGTATGTATGTATGTATGTATGTATGTATGTATGTATGTATGTATGTATGTATGTATGTATGTATGTATGTATGTATGTATGTATGTATGTATGTATGTATGTATGTATGTATGTATGTATGTATGTATGTATGTATGTATGTATGTATGTATGTATGTATGTATGTATGTATGTATGTATGTATGTATGTATGTATGTATGTATGTATGTATGTATGTATGTATGTATGTATGTATGTATGTATGTATGTATGTATGTATGTATGTATGTATGTATGTATGTATGTATGTATGTATGTATGTATGTATGTATGTATGTATGCATGCATGCATGCATGCATGCATGCATGCATGCATGCATGCATGCATGCATGTATGTATGTATGTATGTATGTATGTATGTATGTATGTATGTATGTATGTATGTATGTATGTATGTATGTATGTATGTATGTTCCCTCCATAACTCTTAAACGGATTAACTGATTTTCATGAAACTTGGTAGACATTTCAACGCGGACGAAGTCGCGGGCACCAGTATTGCAAATGAATGTGAATTTAAGTAACATATAAAAATCCAAAACAAAATTACTTAATGCAGCCAAAAAACCCAGACTGAAACATTTTAAAGGCAAAAAGAGAGCATTAGTTACTCAACTGACGTAGGCACTTAGTACCTACGTAGAAACAGGAACCTTCTTTTGATTTAATCTTTTTATAAACCGCAAAGTTATTTATGGACTGTACCAAGAATACGTTGACCCTGAGAATTTAATGCAAGTGGGAAAAAAATATCCCATGCGTAGGAAAATTATTGAATTATTATGTTTTTATGGAATATTTCTAATGTTGATGGCCGCGAGTTCGTAAGCGTTGAAAATTAAAATTTATAAATCACTAGAGCCAGCGACTTCGTCTGCTTTGAAAAATAAAAAATATTAAGTATCATCAATACTAATAATAAATCTGTAAGGGTTAGTCATGGAGTAAGTTACTTTGTTTTCAGAGATATCGTGTTTATAGGCTCTATACATGATACTGATACTAAATTGACCATTTTTACAATTTTTTTCTGTATGTATGTATGCAGTGCCGTATATAGGGCAGTGCCACCGGTGCCCAGGCACAGGGCGTAGACCCTGGGGGGGCGCAAGAATGGACAGACCAGGCAGGACTATTATTTTTTCGGTTTGCTCTTGATAAGTTCCCACTGCGCCCCTATAGTGCTCGATTCCAACACATACGTACATGCCAGTATCATCAAAAACGTCTATTAAATTAGACAAAACATCGAGCTAATTTTTTTGGCAGACACAGTAGGTGGTATAATAGGCGAAGTGTCCACTTAACATCAGATGGCTCGTCTGCTTGTTTGCCCACACCTACATCAGTTCTTTAAAAAAATAGATTTTTCTTCCAAAATATTAGATAATTGGTCCACCAACACCAAGTTCCTTTGTGCTTTATTTTATCAACCTGAATGAAATAAAGTAGGCCTATACATAGCATTGCTCTATCTAGGGTACCTATAATATCTAAAAAAAAAAACAAGGGCGCAGTTATAGAAGCTCGCACAGGGCGCAAAAAAGGCTATTTACGGCACTGTATGTATGTTCCTCCATAACTCTTAAACGAATTAACTTATTTTCATGAAACTTGGTAGATAAACATTTAGACGTACGAGACACAAGATAGGCTACTTTTTCTTTTTCAACGAGGACGAAGTCGCGAGCGCCAGCTAGTTAGCAATATAACGCTTGACCTCTTGTTGCTATAACACTTTGGCCAGGCGTTAGTTTTTGACTAGCTGACGCTCGCGACTTCGTCCGCGTTGAAAAAGTAAAAAGTAGCCTATCCTGTGTCCTGTACGTCTAAATGTTTATCTACCAAGTTTCAGGAAAATCAGATAATTCGTTTAAGGGTTATGGAGGAACATACATACATACATACATATTTTTACATACATACATACATACATACATACATACATACATACATACATACATACATACATACATACATACATACATACATACATACATACATACATACATACATACATACATACATACACACATACACACACACACACACATACATACATAAATACAGAAAAATTGTGCTCGCGGCACCGCGGGCAGCCGCGCGCTCCCCGCGCTGCTCACCCCCGCCGCATCACTTGCGAATGTACTAAATTGATCAAGAGGAGACTAGGCGCGTGGGCACTGCCGCGACGACTCTGCCGACCGCTGCCATTCCGGTGTGACTCGGCCCTTAAAGATACACTAACCGCGCGCTCTCCGCCCTCTATCTCGAAAACGATTCAACGTATAAAAAAAATTTAAAACAAAAGTTGTAGGGAATTTAATCCTTCACAATATTGATAATAAATAAAAATAGCGAAAACCCCATAGGAAACGAGATACATATTTGCAAAAAATGTGCACAAAATCGATTTTTGTGATCTTTGACTTTACATTTTAATAGACGCGGACCATATCCATATCATATCGCTGCTTAAAAACTAAAGGGCCACAAATCAAAATTACACTTTTTACAGGAGAGCTAATCGAAAAAAATTAAATTATTTTTTGTCAATTTTTTTTTTAGTCAGATATATATCAAATATATGCATTTTATATATCGTTAGAAGCGTATTTTTAAGTACTTTTATAATAAACTGAAAATTAGAGGAGATATAAGCAAATAAGTTATTTTTGAATATAAAAAAAAATGATCAAAATATACTAAATATTTTTTTTTGTTTTTTATGTTAAGGTCAACAGACAGGCTGACGGTCCACTTGATGGTAGGTGGCTACCGTCGCCTATAACACAAGCAACGCCATAAGTGCTACAAGTGCGCTGCCGACCATAGAAGGATTAAGGATAAGGGATAAGGGAGGGGTGGGGTAATGGGCTCTGGCATCCCTTACTCACCGAAACACAACAGCACATAATGCTGTTATTTCACGGTGGTATTCTGTAAGGTGGTGGTTACTGCCGCCAGACGGGCTGCCCAAATGACTGCGAAACGCAGTGTGCCCTGCCACTACTTTTCAAATCCAGACCAGTTAATTTTGAAAATTATATTAAAATTTCCAAAGTTGACCCCGCCGGGAATCGAACCCGGGGCCCCTGAGACGTTAGGCAAGCACCCTTTGCCACTCATTCAACGGGCTCGTCAAACAAAACTTGAACAAAACAAAAAATAAGTCTTTTTGCAACATACAATATGAAGGATTGTGATTGTATTTTTGCAATAAAAATATTTTTGGATGTTTTTGTTTTATGACCCTTTAGTTTTTAAGCAGCGATATGTAGGTTTTGAGAGAACTTTTAGGATGTCAAAATACAAGTTTATACGAGTTTATAGCTGGGTATCTCAAATTCCGTGAACTTCTTATTTTACTGGATTAAAAAAAAAAAATTGGAACGTAGTTCCTGAGATTAGCGCGTACAACCAAACAAACTCTTCAGCTTTATATTATGTTGATATAGATGTATTTATATGTAATATGGGATTTGTATAGTTTGTAGGTACTTAATTGTATAATTTTGTTATCAATACTAATAATAAATCTGCAAGGGTTGGTCATGGAGTAAGTTACTTTGTTTTCAGAGATATCGTGTTTATAGGCTCTATACATGATACTCAAACTAAATTGACCATTTTTACAATTTTTTTCTGTATGTATGTATAAGTATGTATGTTCCTCCATAACTCTTAAACGAATTAACTGATTTTCATGAAACTTGATAGATAAACATTTCGACGTACAGGACACAGGATAGGCTACTTTTTTCTTTTTCAACGCGGACGAAGTCGCGGGCGCCAGCTAGTTTATTTTTTAATTTTTCTTCTCATTCTATAAAGGTATGTGTATAAAAAAAATAAAACAACAAAAATGGAATAATAAATATAATCATTTTATTTATAAACAATTCTACACTACATACTAAAATCAACTAAAAAATAATACGATTGAACAAGAAAAAGTTATTTGCGCTATTTCAATTTTATGGCAAAATTCAGGTTTTAATATTAAGAAATGAATATTATATTTGACATATTCATGTGCCTTACGTAAAAGATATATATACTTACCTATAATCTTTAAAAAAAAAAAAAAATTCCTCCATTACAAAAAATGCTTATTTTGTGAGTATCACTACATATCGCTGCTTAAAAACTAAAGGGTCATAAAACAAAAAAAATCCAAAAATGTTTTTATTGCAAAAATACAATCACAATCCTTCATATTGTATGTAGCAAACAGACTTATGGTTGTTTTATTCCATATTTAGTATATTTTGATCATTTTTTATATATTCAAAAGTAACTTACATATATGCTTATAAATATCTCTTCTAGTATTCAATTTATTATAAAAGTACTTAAAACATTTAATGCTACTTAAAAATACGCTTCTAACGATGTATTATATGCATATATTTGATATATATCTAATAAGAAATAAAATTGACAAAAATAATTTAATTTTTTTCGATTAGCTCTCCCGTAAAAAGTGTAATTTTGATTTGTGACCCTTTAGTTTTTAAGCAGCGAAATATATAACTCATTCAACAGAAACTGTTCACTTGTCAATTTTGAATTAAACCGTTGTTAAATTGAAGACGCGAGTGGATGAAGGTGATATGTCGCATAATTCCAATTTTGAATAAATAAATAAATAAGTCGTCACGGAATTGATTTTTGTACTAAATTATGATGAAAAGTTGTGTAAACAACCTAAAATATTAATGGTATGATAGCAATTAAACACATATATTATTTAATTAAATAAAAGTGAACATAGCTCCCTCTTCCATTGACAAAAGTAAATTTTTCTGCACTTTTTGCTTTTTAAAATTAACTGTACATTATTATGTACCTTTTTCATCTTTTTATTTTCCAAAAATGTCTTAAATCGACGATCTTAAGATCTGTAATCGTTCATAAGGACGTATTACCTTCATCAACGCAAAAAAAAACGAAAAAACCCAAAAAAGCGACATATCACCTTCATCCACTCACGTCTTCAATTAATTTTCTTAAAAAAATGTAATGTATTTTTTTTTTAAATACGCTTTGTCATATTTTTACAATTTTTTTTTCTTTCTTTAAAGCGAACCTTTGGCTTTTTTTTTTAAATAAACCATTAAAATCAATATTTTTCGCCCCGAAATATTTAACTTTATTTACTTACACAATGTAAAACTTGGTTTTTTAAATTTTACAAAAAAAAAAAAAACAAATACCAGATACCAATTTAAATTTTTTAAAACTTCATAATTTAAAAAAAAATATCAACGTCAAAATGCGTCCCGAAATTCCCTGAGCTAATTTTTTTTTTAAATTAGTGAAATATTTTTAATTAATTAAAAGTTCATTGTTTTTTACACTTGTCAAAAAATGTTATTTAACATTTTATTTTAAAAGTCGAACGAGTCATGTATTTTTATGCAGCGCCATCTACTTTTGATTTCTCCCTTGAGGGAAATTAAAAATAAAAAACTCATTCACCTATTATGATGTTAAAATATATACTATTTTTAAATAATTACTTAAAAAGAAAAAACTGCATTTAACGAAATGCTTTTTAAAACATAGCAACGTTACTGTAATGCAGGATGAATTTCTAGAAAAAAGTGTAACCTAAAAAATAACTTGGTTTTTGAAAAAAAAAATATTGTAGATTTTTTTAAATTTTTTAAATTTATTTTCATCAGTCATTATTATAAACAATTCATTGTTAGTATTACATATTTGCAAAATGCATATAAAAGCGCAAAATAGAATCGCTCTGAGGTCACTGACCCTTGAGCGGACAATTTGCTTTTGAGTAAAAATTTTTGTAAATTTTTTTTTTGTACTTAATGAAAACTAAAAAAAAAACCTTGCATTTTTTTCATATTAATCGATGATTTACGATACTCTTGAAAATTTCGAGTCGAGATAAAATTAAAATTACGTATAAGTAATACAGTTTTAATGAAAATTTTAAAAATCCTAGTTTTTTTTTGGACAGAGACCTAAACATATGAATTTCTAAAAAAGAAATTTACCCACCAACACCAAAAAATAAAATGTACTTTTTTCTTTCGCATCATCAATACAAATTACACTTGAAGAGATCGATTCAAAAAAAAAAAGAAAATTCAAAATACATCAACCAAAGTAATATATTATTATAATGTACGACATACATTTTTTTAATATAAAAATGTCACTGTCAAAACAAATTCTGTTATGTGCAAAAAGTATACTGTTCATATTATTGACAAAAAAGATTTTTTCTTTTTGAAAAATTTTACACTTTTTTTATAAAATAATTTTTTGAATATTTTGAAAAATTTTCCAAAAAAAAAAGTATTTAATTTGAAACAAAGTAAACTTATTAGAGCTTATTTTTTATTTATTTTAATAATAGAGTCAATTTTGCAGATAACAGATTTTATTAAGTGGTTTTTTTTTTATATACTATAGAAAGGCAGTCGACGTCAACTAATGCACTAATATCAAAATTTTGGAATCTCAAAAAAAAATGTGCATAGCAATTTCGGTTCGACAACGACTTTATAAATTTATATACTTAATATGTTTTCAATAGAGTAAATAAAATTTACAAAGAGGAAACAGAAAAAAAAACACACGTAGGTACTCACTCATTCGTTACTTTACATTACAAAGTCTAAAATATCTAAGTATAATTAGCTCGCGCAATAAAGCTCTGTACAATAGTTGAACGACTCACCATCAATTGTTAATACAACTATGGATTTCGCACGCCATACAAAACACTTAGGAACTCTGTGGAACATGTGGAACATGAAGCGACATAATATTATGCTTAGAGCATCAATCAAACCTACTTCACGTGATATTTTATGTTTTAAGTCCTTAATTATAAGATGTAATATCGGTTGAAAAATATAGCAGTTGAATGAAAGGCACTTGACATTACACTCCGGCATACAACGGTAAGGGTCAGCGCCAACGGACGGAGTGGCAGCGAAGAGACTAATTTAGTAACAATTTAAATTCAACCTAAAGTGCTCCTGAATACGACTGTATTTGGTACAATGAAATAAAATGACGGCGAGGGACTCAAAGCGCGGTCGAGAGGCGCGCGGCGAATCGACTTCAAGAGCTGGCGAGAGCAGTTTCGCGGTGACGCGCGCTCAGTGGGCTTTGCGACCTGTAACTGCTCTTCGCCGCCACTTCATCCGTCGAGTGGCAGCGAAGAGACTAATTTAGTAACAATTTAAATTCAACCTAAAGTGCTCCTGAATACGACTGTATTTGGTACAATGAAATAAAATGACGGCGAGGGACTCAAAGCGCGGTCGAGAGGCGCGCGGCGAATCGACTTCAAGAGCTGGCGAGAGCAGTTTCGCGGTGACGCGCGCTCAGTGGGCTTTGCGACCTGTAACTGCTCTTCGCCGCCACTACGTCCGTCGGCGCTGACCCTAATTCGGCTCGCTGTAGTTCGGCACACGTTGGGTTAAAGAAAATGCGACTTTACGACAACGCATTAGAGTTTGAAATAAATAGTACTGAACTTGGTCGTTACTACCTTTCACCATTGACTCCGCCATTATTCCGTTTTAGGTGTACTTTTTATGTGCCGCTTTGTCGTACAAAATCCATAGTTGTAGTAGATTGACGAGTCTCACACACTCATTCTAAAAGAAATGTTGGCATTTCGTGAACATATTATGTCGTGACATGTCGCGATATAATATGTCAAAAATGTTAACTTTTAAATGTCCCCTTTGACAGTTTATGACCTTTTGAAAATTGCTCCTTTTATTCCACACTAGCTGTTGCACGCGACTCCGTTCGTGTAGCTTTCTATGGGTGAAAGAATTTTTCATAATTAATCGATTCAGTACTTCCTGTTTAGTAAGTCTATAGTATAGATGTCATATGCTGTCACAAGGGACCTTTAAAAGAGCACAACGGGTTTTGAAAGGTGAACACTGTCACGTCACGATACGTCACGTCACGACACGACACGTCACGTCACGATACGTCACGTCACGACACGTGCCTGTGACCTGTGCGACTACATGACTGCGCACTGTCCAGGGTCCTGGGCCGCGGGCGCTGCGAAGCCCTGTGGTGGGTTCGCGATGTCTCCCACCAGCTCGGTGGGCGGCTGCCCAAGGTCTTGCATCTGATAAAAATAATAAAATAAGTAAAAAAGTGGGGTTTTCACGATACGAGTATGTTTACGGACCAGTGTGCGCTCGGACTATACTACTCCGATCACAGATCTTTGGAAATGCGCGCGGCCCCACTATAGATATGGCACCGCTAGAGAATAGAGCGTGCCTCGGAATCCGCTATTTGACTAATTTTAGAAAATTATTTTAAATTATTCTTTATTATATAATAAGCACACTACATTGATATTTCCGGGAGATCTACTGTATTATTAATAAAAATCAATGTTAAAGTTTAAATTTCCAAAACTGCGCCAAAAACGCTGTTTCTGTAATGGCGCTGGTCTTTGATACGTGTGACGTCACACGCTAGTAAACAACTCAATGTTATGTCAATGTCAGTCAACTCAATTCGGAAGCAATGTTTACTAGCGTATGACGTCATCAGAGTTGCAACCAATCACAGGGCGTTTCGGTCGCAGATAAAATTTCAAAAATTATGATTTTTTTTTAATATAATTTGCAAAAAAATATATGTATAACTAAGCTTAAAATAAAGTGACATATGTTTTTTTACGCTATTTTCTGATAGGATAACACAATTTGTAGTATGTATATTTTCAAATCTGGTCAAATAGCCAATTGTTTAGGTCGACAATACAATCACGTGTTTCGTCACGAACAACATGTGAGCGAACAAATGCTTTTGGTCCGGCAGTTGTGTGCGTGTAAGTGGGTACGCCGGGTTGGTTGTCGTTGTGTGCTATTTGTACGTGAGTGTGCGTAATTTTAGTGACACGGTTGTTTGTTCTAATATGCCATATCACTAGCAGGGCGCCCCAGCCTGTCTGTCGACCTTGACATTTAAAAAAAAAGGATTATTAAACTTTAAATTATCGATGCAATACCTTTTGCATTAAGTCTAAGACGATTTCGAAACGTTTCCTCTTGACATCCTCAGGATCGGAATCCTGTTCTGGCTCCAATTCGTTGCAGACCTTGTTCATTAGCTCTTGCTGTTTCACGAATCTGAAAAACGAACGCGGCGCCTTAATTTCATGGTTTCTGAACAAAATTTTGTGGTTTTTGAACAAAATTGTGACATAATTTCATGGGTTTTGAACAGAACTGTGACAATATTTTATAGGTTTTGAATAAAATTGTGACAAAATTTCATGGGATTTGCACAAAATTGTGACAAAATTTTATGGTTTTTGAATAAAATTGTGACAAAATTTCATGGGTTTTGAACAGAACTGCGACAAAAATTTATAGGTTTTGAATAAGACTGTGACAAAATTTATAGGTTTTAAATAAAACTGTGACAAAATTTCATGAGTTTTGAACAAAATTGTAAAAAAAATTGATAGGTTTTGAATAAAATTGTGACAAAAAAATTCTGGTTTTTGAACAAAACTGTGACAAAATTTCGTGGCTTTTGAACAAAATTGTGACAAAATTTCATGGTTTTTGAACAAAATTCTAACAAAATTTCATGGGTATTGAACAGAACTGTGACAATATTTTATAGGTTTTGAATAAAATTGTGACAAAAAAAATCTGGTTTTTGAACAAAACTGTGACAAAATTTCGTGGCTTTTGAACAAAATTGTGACAAAATTTCATGGGTTTTGAACAAAATTGTAACAAAAAAATCTGGTTTTTGAACAGAACTGTGACAAAATTTCATGGCTTTTGAACAAAACTGTGACAAAAATTCATGGCTTTCGAACAAAACTGTGACAAAATTTCATGGCTTTTGAACAAAACTGTGACAAAAATTCATGGCTTTTGAACAAAACTGTGACAAAAATTTATAGATTTAAATAAAATTGTGACAAATTTTCATGGTTTTTGAACAAAACTGTGACCAAAATTGTGACAAAATTTCATGGTTTTTGAACAAAACTGACAAATTTTCCTGGGTTTTGAACAAAATTGTGACAAAATTTCACGGTTTTTGAACAAAATTAAAAAATTAAGTAATGGACGAGGTAATTAATGGGCTCTGGCATCTCACTCACTCACTCACTCGGCGAAACACAACAGCACATTATAATAAACTGAGGTCTTCTGTAAGGGGCCAGACGGTTACTGCTACTGTTACCTCTCGTATTCTGCTGCATCGATTTTTCCCTTATTATCCGCAAGCCATTCGGGATATTTATCAACCAGCTCCTTTAGCGAAGGGTACAGGACCTCCTTCGAGAGCAGTGACTGCATCATCCCCTGCATGAATGGCACGAACATATTTCCATCCTGAAACAGGCGGGATGGGGTGATATTTGAAATCTGTTTTCTACTAGCTGGCGCGCCCGCGACTTCGTCCGCGTTGAAAAAGAAAAAAGTAGCCTGTCCTGTGTGTCCTGTACGTCTAAATGTTTATCTACCAAGTTTCATGAAAATCAGTTGATTCGTTCAAGAGTTATGGAGGAACATACATACAGTACATACACTTATAGTACGGGAGCCAGCGACACTGATTTTTGAAACATTTGCGCAACATTTATTTTATGATTTTTGTGTCATATTAGCCCTTGTTAAACATAAAATCGACTCCTGCCGGCGCACCAGCGGGTTATCGAGTTTTTGAGTAATACACAAACAAACACAACATTTTTACATATAGACTAGGTAGTGCCTGCGACTTCGTCCACGTTGAAAAAGAAAAAGTAGCCTATCCTGTGTCCTGTACGTCTAAATGTTTATCTACCAAGTTTCATGAAAATCAGTCAATCCGTTTAAGAGTTATGGAGGAACATACATACATACATACATACATACATACAGAAAAAAATTCTAAAAATAGTCAATTTAGTTTCAGTATAATGTATAGAGCCTATAAACACGATATCTCTGAAAACAAAGTAACTTACTCCATGACCGACCCTTACATATTTATTATTAGTATTGATACCAGACAGTTGATATACTACATATCGCTGCTTAAAAACTAAAGGGCCATAACTAAAATAAAAAAATTCAAAAATGTTTTTATTGCAAAAATACAATCACAAAATCAGTTGATTCGTTTAAGAGTTATGGAGGAACATACATACAGAAAAAAATTGTAAAAATGGTCAATTTAGTTTCAGTATCATGTAGTTATAGAGCCTATAAACACGATATCTCTGAAAACAAAGTAACTTACTCCACGACCGACCCTTACACATTTATTATTAGTACATATTGATAACAATATTAGGAAATTAACTCACTTGTTGTCCACCTTCACCAAGATTGAAATTCCCAAACATGTTGGCCAAGTCTTGATCTGAGAATGGCGTTTGAAGATTTTCCGAATTGCTGTTTAAATTTTGTAAAGTTTGCGATATGGCAGCTGAAACCTGAAACATCATTAAGGGTAATTCCATGGTAACTCATGTTACATTTTTACTTCCCTATTGAAACTAACAAAGCTAGCATACCATATTTATAATTGTATCAACTACCACCCCCTTAATGGAAATTATAAAGCATAAAAAATGTGGGTCTCGTTTTATTTTGAATTTTCTAGGTTTAGTTTTTTTTTTTAGTTTCAATAAAAATTGTTGGTAACTCACGTTACATTTGGCGACATTAGCTTTTAGGCTAGTGTGTACCCAATAAAAATTCTGTTCCGTTTAAATTAAATAAGAATATTAAAAATCAAATCCGTTTTTATTAAATGTCTTACATATGAGATCATTAGCAAAATTAATGGTTTTAGAAACACGCATTTTTTTTTACAGAATTAAATAATGGTCACTCATGTTACATGGATTTACCCTTTCTCTATTTTCATAAAGGGAAGACTATATATTTTTCACTTACTGCATCAAATCCGGTTTAGTTTTTTTTTTAGTTTCAATAAAAATTGTTGGTAACTCACGTTACCATTGGCGACATTAGCTTTTAGTCTAGTGTGTACCCAATAAAAATTCTGTTCCGTTTAAATTAAATAAGAATATTAAAAAAAAAAACGCATTTTTTTAGAGAATTAAATAATGGTCACTCATGTTACATGGATTTACCCTTAACACTATTTATTAATTTATTTATTTATTAACTGGCGCGCGACTTCGCCCGCGTAACTTTATAAAGTACAGCCTATATGTTATTATGTTACTCGCTGATAATGTTCCTCTTATAGAAGAGGAAAAAAGGTCTTATAGATCTTAAGATACCTATATCAGTTCTGTAGTTTTTGAGTTTATTCATTACAAACAAAAATACATATATTTTTTTTCTCCTTATTATATTAACTAGTACTGACTGATTTTCTGTTCCCATATTCATATTCAAGCTATTGTCTCATAAATATCAAAATAAATATCTTCACACATTCTACACAGCGCCATCTAGTTCCACATCACGCAACTGATACTTGTATTATGGATAACATGTGGATAACAGACAGTTGATAATATATTACATAGATTACTTTTTTTTTGTAAATACATACATATTATAAATACAAAACACCCATGACTCAGGTACAAAGGTAAAATTTTAACACATTTGCCCCTAGCGGGATTCGAACCCGCGACCGTTTAATTAACAGCTAGGGTTATGACTGCGAAAAGCGGCGTACCCTGCTGCCACTATTTTCCAAATCCAGACCAGAGCAAAGTTTGAATGGTTTATTTTCAAAATTGATCGGGTCAGGAAGCGAACCCGGGAAACTTAATCCATTAAAAAAATTCATTCTAACCTCGTCAATTTTATTCTGTACGTCTGGGTCTTCGGCCGGAGCCAACGGTGGATCCGCAATCTCACCTGGTCTCAGCACTTGTGCTGCCGCCTCTGAAATACAATTTTTGTTTCTTTTTAAGTGATACGCTGGCACTGTTCTCGTACAATACAAGTATTTTTGAGATTAAATAAATAAATAGTGAAAATTGTAGTTTGCTGTGAGGAACGAAACAATGGCGCGTTAGGGTCAGCGCCGACGGACGGAGTGGCGGTGAAGAGACTAATTTAGTTAACAATTTAAATTCAACCTAAAGTGCTCCTGAATACGACTGTATCGATTCGCCGCGCGCCTTTCGACCGCGCTTTGAGTCCCCTCGTGTGCCGAACTACAGCGAGCCGAATTAGGGTCAGCGCCGACGGACGGAGTGGCGGCGAAGAGCAGTTACAGGTCGCAAAGCCCACTGAGCGCGCGTCACCGCGAAACTGCTCTCGCCAGCTCTTGAAGTCGATTCGCCGCGCGCCTCTCGACCGCGCTTTGAGTCCCTCGCCGTCATTTTATTTCATTGTACCAAATACAGTCGTATTCAGGAGCACTTTAGGTTGAATTTAAATTGTTACTAAATTAGTCTCTTCGCTGCCACTCCGTCCGTCGGCGCTGACCTTTATAACCTGCCTGCGCAGCGACATCTGTCGTCGGAAAAACGTATTTTTAAGCTAAGTTTTCACTTCAGAAGTGCAGTTCAATGACTGACATGTTTTTTTTTTTCAACTAGCTAACGTCCGCGACTTTGTCCGAAAAAAATATATAACACTCGATATAACGCCTGACATCTTTATCGCTGTGGCGAGGGTGGCGACACCACTTGTTGACGACAGAGGTACCGTATTTCATTTTTATATTTTTAGACGATCCCTCCGGAATCTAACATAAGCTTGACAATGTTTCAAAATGGTTATCACTTAATATTGATAAATCCACAATAGTATATACAAATTACAAAAACAATCCAAGACAATCTCACCATTTAAGTTGTCAATTATTAACACAAGTAACAATGGAAAAAAGACCTTGGCATAATAATTAGGTGCGATATCTCTAAAACATATCTACATTCCGAAAAAAGCTAACTTTACCTCGTAAGAAGAGACTAATTTAGTAACAATTTAAATTCAACCTAAAGTGCTCCTGAACACGACTGTATTTGGTCGCCGCGCGCCTCTCGACCGCGCTTTGAGTCGCTCGCCGTCATTTTATTTCATTGTACCAAATACAGTCGTATTCAGGAGCGCTTTAGGTTGAATTTAAATTGTTACTAAATTAGACTCTTCGCCGCCATGACCTAAGAAAAGCGACACGTTTGGTCTAGTGCAGTCTTTCTCAAAGGGGGCGATAATACCAAATACAGTCGTATTCAGGAGCACTTTAGGTTGAATTTAAATTAAAAAATAATTAAAAAAAGCGACACGTTTGGTCTAGTGCAGTCTTTCTCAAAGTGGGCGATAACGCGCCCTTGCGGGCGTTGCAGATGGGGCGTTAAGGGGCCCAGAAAAAGGGGGGGGGGGTTGGCGTGGTTTGGGGGGGGCGATGGTTGATTTGTAATTTCATTTTCTTTATATTTTAAAATTCACAAAATTTAAAACCTACCTACTACTCGATATCGAATAATTAGTTTATATTTCTGCCCTGTATTATGGTATTAAAAACTAAAAATAGTTAACATACATTTCAAGTTGTAACAAAATTTTTGTTAAATAACGCTATTGGTGTAATCCGGTAGCAATCGGCTGGTTCATCGATACTTGCTCAGCACGATTGAGCCTAGAAAGAGATAAACGAGTTTGTGCGTGTTTGTCTTATTCCTGTCGGTGCGTGCTGAATTTAATCCTATATATAAAAAATAAAATAAATAAAAAAAAAAAAAAAATTTTTAGAAAATCTATATAAAAAATGTCTAGTTTAGAATGTAAGTTTAAACACCAGAACCGACTAATATAGCACACTAATAAATTAATTGAAGTAATGAATATGTGGTTTTTAAGTTTTAGGAGTGTATAAAAAATTGGGGGCGCTGAAAAATAATTGATTTTCAAAGAAGTTTGATAATCTCTGGTCTAGTGGCTAGTAACCCTAGCTGTTAACCAAACGGTCGCGGGTTCGAATCCCGCTAGGTGCAAATGTTTAATGTGTTAACATTTACCTTTGTACTTGAGTCATGGATGTATTGTATAATTATTATATGTATGTATTTACAAAAAAAGTAATCTATGTAGTATATTAACTGTCTGGTATCCATAATACAAGCATTAGTTGCTTAGTGTGGAACTAGATGGTGCTGTGTGGAATGTGTGAAGAAAAAAAAGCATTTTATAATAATAAGTAGATACAGATTTCCACACAGTGATTGTTAATCACTGTGTGGAAAACTGTATCTAATTTAAACAAGCAAAATAGTCTAATCTAAGATTTTTAATCAATACTAATAATAAATCTGTAAAGGTTGGTCGTGGAGTAAGTTACTTTGTTTTCAGAGATATCGTGTTTATAGGCTCTATACATGATACTCAAACTAAATTGACCGTTTTTAGATTTTTTTTCTGTATGTATGTATGTATGTATGTTCCTCCATAACTCTGAAACGAATTAACTAATTTTCATGAAACTTGGTAGATAAACATTTAGACGTACAGGACACAGGATAGGATACTTTTTTTCATTTTCAACGCGGACGAAGTCGCGGGCGACAGCTATTAAATAAATAAAAACAAGTATAAAAACTTACCGGCCATTTTTGTAAATGTCTGAGCTATTTGTTCTTGGGAGATTTCATTTTCTGAAACATAAAGTGCACATAATATTATGTACTTATTATGTTCTTGCAAATCTTTACAATAGTATAAAACAAGTATCTTCCCGCCGTCTGTCCCTCTGTCTGTATATATGTACACCCAAAATTTTTATATTTTTAGACGTTCCTTCGTTAATCAATGTTTTTCAAGGATTAAAAAGTATCCCATATGTTAATCCATATAATAAAATGTCTGTGTGCCAATTTTAATTCCAATCCGTTGAGCCGTTTTGCGTGAAAAAGTAACAAACATTTATAAATACATCCTCACAACTTTTGCATTTAATTATTAGTATGATTTATCAGTATTGAATTTTACGAGTATCAGGAGTGAGATAAATAAAAAAATTCAATGCTAACTATTCAATATCTGTACAAATAAAAGTATTGACAGTTCTTATTAATACCTAAAATATTATTTGATGCTTAATTTTCAACCTAATTCAGGTGCAAATAGAGTCTATAATCACTTATTGAATGTTGACTTTTTAGAATTGAAAACTCGTTTGGAACTCTAATGTTAGGTAAATAACATGTTGTGGTTATCTCTCATGACAGATAATAATATGTGACTGTATGTGTTGATGCGCTTTGGCACATTAGTCCTAAAATCTAACTTTTTTTTAGTGCCGGCCGCTCTCTGGATGCCCTCAAATATTAGTACACGACACTTAAAACTACAGGACACTTACTTGTCCTGTGTGTTATTCGATGCAGTTGTCTACCTGTCCATTTTTGTTGAACAAAAAGTGCACCAAGTATACTGTATGCAGCAATTAGTTTTATTTTATTTTATATTTTATTTATTTATTTAGGATACACCAACAGTACACATGTTAAAATTATTCATGATATAAAGGTTTACATTGTATTTCGGCTGACATGAGTACCAATTACAGGCGTATGTACAGCATTTGCCACAAAAACAGCAATGAAAATTTATACTAGAATAGTTTTATAGAAAAACATAATTATAACTACAGATATAGGTACATATATATACAAATAGCCTACGCCGCATTACATGCAGAAGTTACAGTATACAATGCAATGCAACTTCAGGATGTCAGAACACCATCAATTATATTTACCCCGGTGATTCTTACTGCGCTCAAATGGTTTGTGAATTTTATTTCTAAACGCTCCAATCGTATCAGAGAAGACGTCGAGGTCCCCAACGCGTCTGTTAAAGTCATTGTAGGTTCAACATTGTAGGTATTGTAGGTCATTGTAGGTTTTATGAAGATTGCAGAAAAATAATAGGGCTTATTAATATCATTATGCTTCGTAGTTATCTAGATTTACAATCCACTCGAGTATGACCAGAAAATCATACCTGGCACACCGCTGAATCCACCCAAAATGGCCGCCATATTAGTTTCAAACTGTGCAGCCGCTTCCTTTATAAATTCCTCGCTCCAGACATTTTGTGGCATCTCCGAGCTCTCTCCGGACTCTGCCTTCTTTTCAACTTGCTTATCGGTCATGTCCCGAAGAGCACCTTAAAATAATATATCATTTTCAAATTATATTTTCACGAAAAGAACACAAATATGTACTGGTCGCTCTGAAGCAAGTCAAAATCAACACTTGAAAAGAAATTTTTCTATACTAATATTATAAAGAGGAAAGTCGCGAGCAGCCAGTGGCGTAGCTAGGCGTGGGCGAAGTGGGCCCACGCCCATGGCCTCACACTTAAAGGGGCCTCACGAGGCCTCTTTAAATGCAATGCCACCGCCAGCTAAATCAGTTACAAATCTTTACTAGAGGACTTCTGTAAGTTGAAAAGCCGAAAAACATTATTTTTGTAAAAATGAAATTATTCAAGTTACAAAATTAAATTATTATTTTTTAATTTATATGCTTTTCAATATTCTCCCACCGTGCATTTATATTTTTTCACTATCATAAGTAGGTATGTCGTGTCAAAGCATGTTTGGTAAGATAGTTTTACTGGGTAGATCTTGGGCACAAGACAAAAGGGGCCTCGCTGATGCGACTTTGCCCACGTCTATATTAGACTACGCTACGCCACTGCGGGCCGCAGCTAGCCAGCTAGTGTTCTTATAAAAAAAGGGAGTCAAGACAGACTGACAAATGCAATACAAACACACAAATATCAATATATATTATTTAGCGTAGGTTTTAATTATTTTCTAACTTTTGCAGTCAAAATGAGCATTAAACTAGATATTACGAGATGACTATAAAAAAGTATTTGTATATATATCTTTTCTCAATTTGATACCTAATAATTATTTTTTTTGTTTAACAGTGGTTAAAGTAAACAATACAGTTCAAAGATCAAAGGAACAAAGTAGCAAATATTAGCACTATTTGCAGTCGAAGGACTAATTTGAATAATTAATGATGATATTAGGTTAGAAGGTTGTGTAACAGCTCTTGCATTGATCATAATAAAAAAAAATCACTCACTGTCCAATAATTCGTCGAGTTCTGGGTCGACATCCTTTTTCTGTTCATTTTTATTATCCGACATGCCTATTTGTATTAAAAATAATTTAATAAATATTATAAATTATTTCAATAAGGTTGACGAAAGAAATGAAAAAAAGACAAGAAAGGCACAGACTATAAAGAAGAAATTACTGATGGCTAATAATTGACAGTGACACTAGCACTTCTACCATAGAATAACTAAATATCATGGAGAATAGAGATGAGAAGGATAATTATAGTCGTTGATTTAAATATGTATTATGTTACTGAAAAAAAGGGAAGCTACATACAACCATTAATTATTATTAATGGTTCATAAATTGGCTAGAATGGAGCATTGGTATTTCATACGATTGGTTTGTTACCTAGTTCACCGTAAATAAAATGCTACAACAGCGCCACATCCTTCTATTCTTCATGATGGCGGTGACGATAATGGCGGCAGCATTATGAATCGTAAGCAACGAAAAAAGTTCGTTGATCGTAAGGATCAATTTGATATAATGGGAAGGAAAAAAGCCCGCCATCTGCTAATAATGATTTTCAAAGTCTAAACGTCCATTAAGAAAATGTAGCCTTACGATATCTACAATTAATGACGCTATCTGTGAAAGTGGGGAATTTGAAATAAGAGACATTTGAATGGGTAATTTTTTTGTAGGTTTTAATAAAATTATTAAATTCACCCGGGCCAATGGGTCCTACATAGATGTGACTTTGTCCTGACTGACTATTAACACACAGTCAAAAGTATTACCTAAGTCTAGAAAGCTGGGAATTTGGAACATGGGTTTATTTCCACATTACCTATATAAAAATTACCGACGTGTCACACGTTTGTTCGCGATTAACTAAACTACTACACCGATTTTGATAAAATTTCGTAACTTTGTGAAATTTGGTCCAGCTTAAAAGATAGGATAGTTTTTATTTTGAACCCGGGCGAAACCTGCGTGTAGCTATTTTAATATAAAAATCATTAGGAGGAGTTATCATCATAGGTTTTCAGACAGAGAAATTATGTAAGGAAAGATAAGGATGTATTGTATATGAAGGTTTAGGTACTTATATCATACTTTGTAGTAAAGAAACTTGTTCGCAATTTAAATATTTCTTTTTTAATCACCCGCTGACATTGTCAAATCAAATTCCAAAAATCTATGGACACGCAACACAAAATGTTCGATATTCTTTTATGAATATACTACAAAAAACACAAAAAAAATTGTAAAACCAAGGTAAAATATATTTTAAATTAATAGCTATGTGCAAAAGTATATACTTTTGAAATATTGGCAAAAAGTTTTCCTGGAAAATTTTATACTAATTTATTTAATATTTAGGGTTGTTATGCGTAAACTTTTTGTCTTTAAAGTCTGAAAATTTAATAGTTTATTTATTATTTTGATAATTAGAGTAAATTTTTCACATAACATAGCATATTTAATTAAGAGGTCGTAATTTCACAAATAGTGCTCATAAGCCCTTTATAGGTTTTTTTATACGATAGATAAGGCTGTGAACTTATCACTAAGGTCAAAATGTTGAAATCCCAAAAAAGTGCACACAAAATGTATAACATGCTAGTCTTTTTTTTAGCAAAAACAATCCCAAATTTGAAAACGCAGTCTCTATGCAGTGAGCAAGATTTTGAAAAATTGCTTCTCAGTTGATTCAGTCTACGTCCTCTAGAAGATGGCGGAGAAAAAGAAGTAAGTCTTTTTTTTCTTTCTTATTTTTATTTTTAAGAATTTAATCGAGACATTTATTGGTTGGTAGCAAAGATTTAAATCGAGAGATGCGGCATTACTAGCGAAAGTGTGTTACAAAATACAACATACATTATACTAAAGACAAGAGTATAAAATACATAATATACCTTTATCTAAACACACTTTTAAACACAGACAACATATTCTTTACTTCAAACGGGTGTGACTGTGACGATAGCGACGCTCTCAACAAGCGACCGTCACTCACTGTAGCTGGCGTGCAACTGTAGTTGGGTTGAGCGCCTGCGCCCAACCCATTGTTAAGAATTTTCGGTGTGTTTTTAGTATGGCGCGAGGAGATTACGCCGCATCTTTCGATTTAAATCTTTGGTTGTTAGGACTTTAATGTGGTTTATTAAACTTAATTTGACTTTTATTGTGTTTTTGGAGTTTACTCCTTAAGAGCCGATTTACATCCTTGCGAACAGAGATGGCGCTGATGATGATGATGATCGATATGATAAATGTTTTTATAATTTTTATTATGTATTTTATAATCGTTCGTAAGGAGTAAACTCTAGTCGCGTGTCGGAGCTGACACACACACACTATTTTTTCATAATTAGTGTCATCATAATTTTTCTAATCGACTTCTTGATCTCACCCACAAGACGTCCACTGATGGACATAGGCGTCCACATAATTTTCCAAAAGGACCAGTAGAATCGGCTTGGAACCAGTGTGGACAGGCGACCCTTATTTAATTCGACCCCTTATGACGCTTCGAGTGTTGGTTTTGTGGCCCAAGCATAAATCTGAGGGCCTAGTGCGAGTTTTACTCGATCATACGCGTCGAGCGCGTAAACGTCAATTTATATAGTGGTTATAATCTGTTTAAATCTTCGGTGGTTAAGAATGGGTATAAAGCAAACAAAATTTGTAATTTCACCCGCGTGGCCCCTTGGACATGACAGTGACATAAAATACGTAGAAATACGCACAACATGCGACGGAAGATAGCGCAACTCGCTCAATAAAAATGTTATGTGCCAAAAGTATTTAATATTAATTATTCGTAAACTACAATGTCAAATGAAAAATTGTTACATACAGCCTTAAATAATATGTGAAGTGAAATTACTGATACACTTTTAGCTTTGTAATGTGTGTCATTTTGAAAATAAAACTAAAATCGATGGAAATGAGAGCTCACTTGGTGATTTTTTTCTATCGAGAAAATTTCATTATGTTATGTTTTCTGTTACAGACGTCACTTTCATTTGTAATGTATTTATCTATTTTAAAAAATTAATTAAATTAGACTTTGTTTACTTAGATAAAATTCAAATCTAGGATTGGCTATTTCTCTTTATGCCCGCTCTTAACGTGTACGTCTGCTTCATTCCCATACAAATTGACGTTTACGCGTTCGACGCGTTAGATCGAGTAAAACTCGCACTAGGCCCTCGGGTGAAGGCCACTCTGACGAATACTCTAATAAATAGATCTTTTAATACATTACTTACAGGGCAGGTGGTGATGCTCCGTCAGAGAAGAAAGGAAAAGTGAAAGAAGAGCCAGAAGAACCTGAAGAGATATTTAAAACGCCATCACAAATCGCCCTCGAGTGAGTGTATTTTTTTTATTTTTAAATCAGCTTTTGATTGTATGCTTTATTACGAGGAATCTTGAAGAGGGAAATATCGCGTTCATATAGGCATGTGGGATAAGAATCCCACATAAACAACAAAGTCAACTTTGAATGGGTTCATAGTCACACTCCGTACTAATAAGTACTAATAAATGCGAAAGTTTGTATGTATGTATGTATGTATGGATGTCTGTTACTCTTTCACGCAAAAACTACTGAACCTACTATCACCATGAAATTTTGCATAGGTTCCTACACGTTGTCTGGGACACCAGAAAGGACATAGGGTACCTTTCATCGTTCAACGCGGACGAAGTCGCGGGCACCAGCTAGTATTTCATATTGTATTCTGTAAACGTCCATTCAGCAAATATTACTGTTCATTTACAATAAATCATATGCACATATAAGTATTTATATAATCCTAGAGAAGCAGAATATAGAGCGATGCTGAGAAGACAGAGATTTATACGACGATGGCCCGAGATCACCAAAGTTGAATTTAAAACTAGAAAATGGCGTCCGCCTGGCCCACCGAAGCGACTGCCCCCAATTGTGAGTTTTTTAATTTAAGTATTATTTTAAAAGCACATTTAATGGACGAAATACACGAGCAATCATTTGACGTGACTCTAAACGACTTAAATCAAATGGAGCCACGCCAAAAATTGTGCCCACACACGGTCACTTCAATTTTCTGGCATTTATGCGTTTGACCGGCTCGAATGACGTTGACATGAGCTCTGATTCGGAAGCGCGGCAAGATGCCACGGCGTAGTGTTTCTACCAAGGAGGATAGAAATGTATTCTATCCTCCTTGGTTTCTACACTCACGATCAGTTGGCGCGATGAACTGACGTGACGCAACGGCGCGATTTGAAGTCCAGTGTTTGACATCAAGCCAATCAGTTTTTAGCATTCACGATCAAATTTTGGTTTCACGTCAGTCAATTTAACGCGATGGACTGATCGTGTATTTCGTCCATTAATCACACACAATCATCATCATCATTGTTATCGTCATCATCATCATTGTCATCGTCGTCATCATCATCATCTTGTTATCATCATCGTCGTACCATCATACTATCATGTTTAATTTTATGAAATTATTATACATTTCGCTCCTTAAATTCAAAAGTATCACAAATCAAAAAATTCCAAAAATGTTTTTATTGCAAAAATACAATCACAATCCTTCATATTGTATGTATCTAGTATTCAGTATATTATAAAAGTATTTAAAACATTTAATGCTACTTAAAAATACGCTTCTAACGATGTATAATAATTATGCATATATGTGATATACTCATAATACGAGTATATCAATAAGAAAAAAATAGACAATTTTTTTTTCGATTAGCTCTCCTGTAAAAAAGTGTAATTTTGATTTGTGGCACTTTTGAATTTAAGCAGCGATTTGGTCAAGTGGCTAGTAACCCTAGCTGTTAACCAAACGGTCGCGGGTTCAAATCCCGCTAGGGGCAAATGTTTATGTGTTAACATTTTACCTTTGTACCTGATTCATGGATGTTTTGTGTTTATAAAATGTATTTACAAAAAAAAGTTATGTAGTATATCAACTATCTGGTATCCATAATACAAGTGTCTGGTATCCATAATTGGTTAGTGTGGAACTAGATGTGTATAATGTGTGAAGATATTTATCATTATTATTCACATACATACATATATATATATTCCAGATAATTGAAAAACCTGAAATGAAATTTCACAAGTGGGTTCCGCCGTACCGTCGCAAAAGACGCCCAAGGCCAAAGTTGTGCAGAGTACCACCGGAGGAGATCAACCAACCGCTTTATGAATGTGCAAAACTTAAAAAGGTATAGGTAATATCCTAAAGTCTGTTTTTTAATCTCAACAAAAATGACACATGCAAATGTCAAGTTTGCATATGTGTCGTTCATTGTAAAAGTGGTGTAACTCCCTATTTTTAAAACCATAGTTTCTTGCCAAATGGTATCACATTTAGTCATAACTTTCAATAAAAAAGTGAAGTAACTCCAATAGTTGCATTAAAATCCCATAAATGAAAACAATGAATGAATGCTTATATTTTTTCCTACACTATAATTCGCAAAAAGCTCGTTATTCTAAAATTCAGTTACAAGGAGATAGTTCACTTTTACAATGAACGACACACATAATGATATCATGTAATGTATGTACTGCATGTCACATGTAATGTCATTTTTGTGTCTGAGATTAAAAAACAAACTTTATACAAAGATGCATTTGTTATGTCAATTGGGTTTTTGAATATATATTTTTTTTTTGTGATAAATGGAAAGTTCATATATCGCACCTTCGGTAAGACAAGGGCATAACTTACAAAAAAAATTTTAAAATGATTTAAACTTAAAATATATGCAGAAATGTCTTAAAAACATTATTAAATTAAAAAAAAATATTTGATGAAGAATTGTTTCAAAGCAATATAAGCAGAAGAATACGATATTGAATGCAAAAAAAAAAAACTAAATTTTACAGGAGAAAATTACAAAAAGTGCAGTTATGCCATTGTCTTGCCTGAGAAAATAAGAAAAATCAGGGGAAATAAATCGTGTAGTTTTGAAAATTGGTAGAATTATACTTTACGGTATCCAGATTAACATACTAAAAGTCCTCAAGGGTGGGGGTTGTGCTAAGGGTGTAAGGGGGGGTTGAAGGTACCTTTTTGAGGTTTTTGCTCATATCGCGAATATCTGTAGGAATAGCATTATGATTGCTTCTGACAAAAGTTTCTACATGACATTGTCTACAAACTTAGGTATATACATATTTACTCTACGATCAATACTTTAGGGACTACAGGCTGTGCAAGTTTACAGAGATATAAAAATAGACGATTTCAGCAAACGGTGTCGTTTTTTTTTTCGGCGTTGTTTATCGCCATTTTTAGTTTAGAATAAGCAAGCTTAGTCATCTGCCTACCCAACATGAAAAAACCCCATGAATTCTCCATGGATCTTCATGGGGTTTTTTATGTTGGGTCAGACATTTGTAGACAATTTATTGTAGAAACTTTTATCAGAAGTAATCATAATGCTATTCCTACAGATATTCGCGATATGAGCAAAAACCTAAAAAAAGGTACCTTCAACCCCCCCTTACACCCTCAGCACAACCCTCACCCTTGAGGACTTTTAGTATGTTAATCTGGATACCGTAAAGTATAATTCTACCAATTTTCAAAACTACACGATTTATTTCCCCTGATTGCCGATATTTGGCTTAATTTGCCTTGGTTATATACAAAGATACATTTATTATGTCAATTGGGTTTTTGAATATATATATTTTTTGTGATAAATGGAAAGATCATGTATAAGTTTTATAACAAAACATTTTCTTTATGGCAATAACTTAAAAGTTATATGAAAATAAAAATTATTTTTTAAATCCAGTACCGAAGATCTTTCACTCATTGCAGTTTACAGAGATGATGTACCTGTTCTAAAATAGCTTTAACATTATGACGTCACAACTATGGTAATCAATCGTGGCGCGTTCATAGTCACGTGATTTTTCTTTCAATTTTATCAATTTTTATTGTTTATAATAAAATGAAAAAAAAAAGTTTTTCGCATTAAATATCAATATTATTATTAATAATAAAGTTTTAAAATACATTGAAAAAATCAATTTTTTTTTTTCAAAATTTCAATTGGTAGATCAGCGTGGCGTCTGTAAAGATAATTCGCTAAGAAAACACTAAATGTACCTTTGTCAATGCGTTAACGATCCTTACTAATCCTTTACTAATATTATAAACGTGAATGTGAGTTTGTTTGTTACGCTTTCACGCAAAAACTAGTGAACTGATCACAATGAAAATTTGCATACACGTTGTCTGGGATACCAGAAAGGACATAGGGTACCTTTCATCGTTCAACGCGAACGAAGTCGCGGGCACCAGCTAGTTTTAGATATTTTTACATGCAATTTATGTGTTATTGTTTGCTATTTTTTTAGGTGTATTTTAAATTCGTGCCAGTAGATACAAATAAGATGATGTTGCAAGGGAGCGTGGGATGTAATTCGAAAAGATATTCATCAACTACTGGCGGTAGGTGTTCGTTCTGTTCTATTCTACTTAATACTATGCTAGTCTAGTCTTGTTGAAAAAATGTGAAATTTTGCGTCGTATTGTCCCTTTATTATTAACTAGGTATTATAAATATTTTTGATAGTTTTTGGTACATTTTACTCTAGATAAAACTAGCTTTTTACTAAGTATATTCTATAGTTTGTTTTTTAATCTCAGACAAAAATGACATTACATTTGACATGCATTACATACATTACATGGTATCATTGCATGTGTCATTTTTGTCTCTGAGATTAAAAAACAGACTTTAGAAAAAATTAAAAATTTTTGGACTCATATCAATTTATACTTGAATGTGAAATTTATAATTGTGGACTATAAATGTTTTATGTTATGTTTTATGTTTATAAATGTTTTATAAATGTGGACTAATTCACCTTTTTCTTGTCACCTTTTCACGCCTTAACTAACTAAAGCGGTCATCATAAAATTTTGCATACACGTTGTCAGCGATACAAGAAAGAACATAACGTCGGCCTAATTCGTTAAACTGCTAAGTCCATTTTGGGCCAATTTCACTTTTTTACAAGTTTAAACGATTATCTACCGTTTGGTGAAGGAATAATGACGATTGTCAAACTAAAAAGGTGAAAAAATTCATAAATGAAAAAATGCTTTTTGTTTTTCACATATAATTTTACTAATATCTCACTTCTGCGTAGACCGTCGACCGCTAGTTTTAAAAAAGGGCTACTTACTTAAAAACTGTTCTAATGAGAAAATTATCCCAATATTTTAAAATATTTTTGAGCCATTATCTAGTTTATAAAACTACAAATAATATGACGTTAATATCTTATCTGCAAACTAAAGACATCACGGCATTATGAGCCGCCGTGATTCTTACTCTGTAACGGCCTTAAATGTTTTAAGTACTTTTATAATAAACTGAATACTAGAAGAGATATAACCATATAAGTTACTTTTGAATATATATAAAATTATAAAAATATACTTAATATGGAATAAAACAACCATAAGTCTTTTTGCAACGTACAATATGAAGGATTGTGATTGTATTTTTGCAATAAAAAACATTTTTGGATTTTTTTTGTTTTATGACCCTTTAGTGTTTAAGCAGCGATATGTGTTGTTCATTGTAAATTTGAATTATCTCCTTGTAACTGAATTTTAGAATAACGAGCTTTTTGCGAATTATAGTGTAGGAAAAAATATAATATAAGCATTCATTCATTGTTTTCATCTATGGGATTTTAATGCAACTATTGGAGTTACTTCACTTTTATATTGAAAGATATGACTAAATTTGATACCCTTAGGGAAGAAAAGATGTTTTTTAAAAATAGGGAGTTACACCACTTTTACAATGAACGACACATGTAAGGAAAGGAAGGACGAATAAAAGATTTTAATGGCTCACGTTCAACAGGATCTCAAACCGCTTGTATAGCTGTTGTATGTCAAGCGGTATTAGAGGAGAAATCTGCTTCGCAATTGAGACGTCAGGACGTTGATGGCATCATCGAAGCTGGTGACAGATATTACAAGCAATGCATGTTGGCCCTCAAGTGTTATAAAGGTACATTTGTTTTAATTATGATCAGTGATATGTTAAACAAAACAGGATGCGCCCTTACCATACTACTAGTGACAAAAGAATGGTCCACCAATTTGCACATCTAGTTACTAAAAATAATTTAGTTTCATTGCCATCTTAATACGTATTTTTATTTCTTATTGGCGTATTTTGTTATTGTAAAGTTTTATCATTGGTTGGTTGGACATATCACTGGTAAGTAGGCATTTTCGTATATTTCCTACGCACAGAATGAACACTCGTCATTGGTGTCAATTTCCGATTTTGACACCGACGCGTCGGTGCCACGTACTAGGAGCGTTAGCCTTGTCCTTATAATAATAATAATAAAGCCTTTATTCAGATCTACAATTTACAGTTATATAAAAATTTAAAAGTCCACTATATGTTTCTTGCTTATTGCCTGTAAATCCGTTTGCCAATCGGCATAGGCCTCCTCCAACCTTTTCCATTCGCGTCTGTCTTGAGCCACTCTATTCCATGTCGTTCCAGCTACTTGTTTGATGTCATCATCCCATCTTTTCTCTGGTCTGCCCCTCTTCCTTTTTCCCTCTCTGGGGTACCATCTTGTAATAATTTTACTCCCTTTGTCTTTGTCCCTCATCATGTGTCCAGCCCATCGCCACTTCAGTCTTCTAATTATGTATTTTATGTCTTGGATCTTTGTCTTATTTCTGATCACATAGTTGCTCAATCTGTCGGACTTCTTCACATTCAGCATACTCCTTTCCATTGCACGTTGGCAAGTTGCTAGTCTATTCAACGTGTTCTGTGTTAAAGCCCATGTTTGGCTGCCGTACATGAGAACAGGAAGTATGCAAGTGTTAAAAACTTTACTTTTTAAGTTTATATTTAGTTTTCTGTCTTTCATAACTTCGCTCAAGCCCCAATAACTCTTCCAAGCATTAGTTACTCTCCTTTCTACTTCTTTGCGTACTGAATCCCTTTGTGTTATTAGCTGTCCCAAGTAGATATATTCATTTGTATATTCGATTTGGTTGTTTCCTAGCTTAATGGTATTTTCGTCCCCATTTGTCATTACTTTTGTTTTCTCCGGGTTCAATTTCAACCCTGCCTTTTCGCTTTCCATTGCCAGTTCACATAGCATTCTATTTAGATCTTCCGGTGTTTTAGCGAATAACACAATGTCATCCGCGAACCTCAAGTGCGATATAAGTCATTGATTATGATATAATTGTTTTTTTAATTATATAACCCAAATCTTTTCAAAGTTGGAGTGAATAGGCATCTTCTGGATGAGCTCGTTCCATCGTAGGCCTCATCCTTGTTACATAGCTGGTTGTTGGTCAAGAGCAAACCCATCTGTGCTACTTGTATTTGTCCCATCCTGTGTACATAGGGCCTCTTTCACAAACTACAAGTAAAATGTTGATTAGTTACTTTTAGAAATCATTTTCTGTTATATTAAATTATGCACTCGGTTTACCTCATCATTCGATAGCCTTTTTTTTATTATTATTTTCTATTTCATGTTTGGGACGTTTACCGTACAAACAAAGGTATATCAGCTCCATTATCCCCGGTTACCGGTGACTTTAAATGACAGTTGGGGGCCTACTTGACGTTTGTGAAACAGACGCTTAAACTAATAATATGATTGACAGGTAAACCCCAGCTGCAGTTGAATCAACTTCTGATATCTTTCTTCATCGGAGATACAAAGTACACGGTTAAGATGTCAGAAATTGATAAGGGATTCCTGGCAAAACACCCTGACAATATCCAGACTCAACCGGATTTGATGCAGTAAGTGAAAAATATATAGTCTTCCCTTTTAATTGACCATTATTTAATTCTCTAAAAAAACTGCGTGTTTCTAAAACCATTAATTTTGCTAATGATCTCATATGTAAGACATTTAATAAAAAGGGGTTTTAATTTTTAATATTCTTATTTAATTTAAACGGAACAGAATTTTTATTGGGTGCATACTAGCCTAAAAGCTAATGTCGCCAAAGGTAACGTGAGTTACTAACAATTTTTATTGAAACTAAAAAAAAAAACTAAACCTAGAAAATTCAAAATAAAACGAGACCCACATTTTATGCTTTATAACAACGAAATTTCCATTAAGGGGGTAGTTGATATTGATATAATGGAGAACCAAAATGATTTTTTTTTCAGCAAATCTGCAAAATAGGTAACTCGAGAAAAAATAATCTGTTTTTATTTTTTTCCTATCTTCAAAAATGACTAAGATATTAAACGTTAAAGTACGGCTTCCGCGACTAGTGATCTTGAGTGATCGCGCTAACGTGTGACGTCATAACGTAACACGGTTCTGCGTATCTACATACTTTCGCTCGTTGCGCTCGCGGTCTCGCTATAAATTTAATTGTTTTTCTTATAGTGCATCACTAAAATTGTTAACAAATATTGTATTGTGCCTATGTGTACCAACTCCAGTGAAAAAACAACCCAAAAATAGTTTTTTTTCTGTACCACGCGGTAATAATATTTGGAAAAAGTGGTTAAAATTTATAAAGTTAAAAGTTAGCATAACGTAATATCTATTTATTTTTATTTATAAACATAACATGTTAAAATTAGTCTATTAGTAGGTACATAATAATAAAATAGTAAAGAACGGATCGAGTTTTATTGTGTCTCAGGATTGATATTTTCTTTTTTGTTTATGCACCTCTCCCAAAATCTTTGTATCTTTGAAAATAGCTCATCACAGTAAAGAATTTCATAAATCTGAAATTTGTTGAATACTTCAAAAATACTATTTTTTTTCTTTGTTACATACTTACATATAGCTAGCTAGCTATCCTATCTAGCATCTAACTGTTAACCTAATGATCTCGCTCGGGTTCGAATCTCGCTAGGGGCATATGTTTATGTGTTAACATTTACCTTTGTACCTGAGTCATGGACGTTTTGTAGTTATAATAATAATATTAATATTTTCGTAAAAAAAAGTAATCATAGTATATCAACTCTCTGATATCCATAATACAAGCATTAGTTGCTTAATGTGGAACTAGATGGTGCTGTGTGGGATGTGTGAAGATATTTATTATCCATTCATTCATTTATTTATTCATTCATTTTATTCACTCTATCATTCATTCGTTCGTTTATTCATCCATTTTATCGTTGGTACATTGATTCATTCATTCATTCATTCATTCATTCATTCGTTCTTCGTTCGTTAATTCGTTCGTTTGTTCATTCGTTCGTTCGTTCCAGATGCGTCGGAGTAATATGAAATTTTACAGAGCATACATCCCTTTTTATCTGAGTGATGTTTTATGACGATCAAGTCATATTACTCAGTTTATTTGTTATGAAGGATGAAATGAACTTTTTGTTTTGTACCAAATAAAAAAATCAATAGGTACATTTTTAAAAATGAAATTAAGAGAATATTTGTCATCCCTGCCATTTAAAACTCGACAAAAATAAACCTTTTAATAAAAACAAAAAACTTAAAAAATCCTTTTTATTTTTTATTGAAAAAAGGTTTTTAAAAAACCCTTAATAAAACTTGATCGAAAACCTTACTTACTTTATATTATTTACTTATTCAGTTTTATTTCTCTCTATTCTGCGGCTACAAAATCACCATTCTAAGATATCGCGCAACCATAAAAATGTCGACTTTTGGTAGGTTATCCGACTGTCCTTTTACTCGCTGGACTCTCTTCCATCGCTATGTTTATTTAATAACAATAATATTTAAAGTAATCGCTAACACAAATACTTAAAATAATAACTGCAAACCACAACAATCAAATTTTATGAAGGTAAACACTCCGCATTACTCGCAATCGGACAGAGACTGTTGCGTTGTGACGTCATAGCAGTAGCGCGCGTATGAACGAAATTTTTAAAAGCGGTGAAACTTTACAACGCTATAACTTTGGAAATCCTGGCCCGATTTCGATGAAACAAAAACTATTATTATTTGCACGAGTAGGCGCATCAAATCCAGTAATTTTTATAGTAATATTTGGATGTGCTGGTGTTCTCCATTATAAATATGTTATGCTAGCTTTGTTAGTTTCAATAGGGAAGTAAAAATGTAACATGAGTTACCATGGAATTACCCGAAACGATTGTAGATTAAACTTTCCCTCATCTTCCTCAGGCTAATGGATAAACGGGTGGGAAGTACGTTCTCGTTTATATTGAGTGTCGGTGACAAGCATTTCTTGATTTGGGGCAACCCACCGGCGCCTGAGAGCGGCAGTCAAGCGAAGACCATTTGTTACATCTTTGATCCGCACATGCTCGATGAATTTGGAAAACCCAATCCAGTGTAAGTTCTTCTTCTTCTTCTTCCTCTTCTTCTTCTTCTTCTTCTTCTCTTTTAATGTCTTGGCTCCATCGGATATTCTCCGATGATTTTGCCAGTGTCATTAGTAAAAATAGCAATTTGTAATAGCCTTTTTTAAAAATAAAAAAGGCAAAATTTAAATTAAAATCAAAAGTAGCAGATCCCGAGACTATGACACTTCAAGTGAAGCCAACGATATTTTTTTTAAATTTAAGCATGACAGGTTGACAGGCAACCTGAGACTCCATTTGATGGTAGGTGGTTACCGTAGTCTATAAAAGCAGATCACTACAAGTGACAGAAAATCTCTCGGCAACCTCATAAATCATTGGGATTTGAGGATCCCTTGGCCACCTCATAAATCATTGGGATTTGTAAACAGTTGTTGCTGATGCGGGTTTAAGTAATACCTAAGCTATTTCATTTAACCCAATTTTTGATCATGTTTATGGACCTCGAATTGTTAACACCGAAGGAACAATGAGTTTACAATTGAAGACGCGAGTGGATGAAGGTGATATGTCGCATAATTCTAATTTTGAATAAATCGAGGTTAAAGTTTTACTTTTAATTTGTGAGATAAGTCACCACGGAACTGATTTTTGTACTAAATTATGATGCAAAGTTTTGTAAACAACCTAAAATATTAATGGTATGATAGCAATTAAGCACTTCTATTATTTAATAAAAAAAAAAAGTGAACATAGCTCCCTCTTCCATTAACAAAAGTAAACTTTTCTGCATCTTTTGCTTTTTAAAATTCACTGTACATAACACTTTTTTCAACTTTTTTTTTTTTTCAAAAAATGTTTTAAATCGACGAACTTAGTCTGTAATCATTTATAAGACATATTATCTTCATTAACTCAAAAAAATGAAAACACCCAAAAATGTGACATGTGTCGTTCATTGTAAAAGTGATGTAACTCCCTATTTTTAAAACCATATTTTCTTGCCTAATTGTATCACATTTAGTCATAACTTTCAATAAAAAAGTGAAGTAACTCCAATAGTTGCATTAAAATCCCATAGGTGAAAACAATGAATGAATGCTTATATATTTTTTTTCCTACACTATAATTCGCAAAAAGCTCGTTATTCTAAAATTCAGTTACAAGGAGATAGTTCACTTTTACAATGAACGACACACATATCACCTTCATCCACTCGCGTCTTGATTTTATTATTTATCTAGTTTGAAAGATATTCGATTGAATCCTGGAGAGAATATGAATAGTATAATTATAGCGACAAATCTTCTCGACTGAAGTACTCTTTCCTTATTTCAGAAAAGGCGCAGGAGCCTTTCTCCGTTATGCCGGTGTGAATTCATTTGTGGTTGATTTCCTCGCCAATTATGGTGATTTGGATTCCGCTAAGAAGGGAACTCCCAAACCACCAATAGTCCTCACCAAGGTCGAAGTAAGTTGTGTAATTTACATTAGATATATAGAACAAAAAAAAACAAAAACGTTTTTTGCTTCTATACAGGGCGTCCCAAGACTATGCCACTGAGGGCAAAGTACCTTATATATCGTAGATGGGATATTTTGCTGAAAAGATTTTTTAAAAATTACTTGCTTCGTCTGGGAATCGAACCGACTTAAATGTTTGAAAAAAAAATCACCCGTCTTTTTATGATGCCAATCGAAAGAATGGACAAAAAATAATAATTCTTTTTAATTAACATAGTGTCTCAAAAGAAAGGAATAAACTAAAATGTTTGATTTAAATTTCAATAATATTATTTATTGACGACAACGACGTAATTTTTAGAAAATCTTTGAATGCATTTTGCTTGCTTTTAAAAATAACATAATCTTCTTTTAGCAAAATATCCTATCTACGATATTTAAGGTACTTTCCCTTCATGTCGCATAGTCTTGGGACGCCCCGTATGCCTTATTGTGTATAGTCGGGGTACGAAAACCTTCGTCAGTTTTCAAATTCATTATCAAAATCGTAGTGTCTTAGTACCTTTTAAAACTAAAGCACTAATCAGAGTACTGACATATGTTTGAAATGAAGTTCTGGCATGACTGACAATTGCCCTGGTGCAAGCAAATATCAACTTTAAGGTGAAGAACCTTTTCTTACCCCGACTGTACATAAGACGTTCTTGTTAGTCACATAAAAATTAGTCACTTGGGTAAACTTGGTCCTAAACGTAGCGTTTAGTGAGGGTAAACGTTTGGCGCGTTATAAGGGGTTTTAAATAATCTTCAAAAATTTCGTTACGTAAAACTTAAACGCCCCCTAAGTCTATATCTAGAATAATAATAAATATGTAAGGGTTGGTCATGGAGTAAGTTACTTTGTTTTCAGAGATATCGTGTTTATAGGCTTTATACATGATACTGAAACTAAATTGACCATTTTTACAATTTTTTTCTGTATGTACGTATGTATGTATGTTCATCCATAACTCTTAAACGAATTAACTGATTTTCATAAAACTTGGTTGATAAACATTTAGACATACAGGACACAGGATAGGCTACTTTTTTTCTTTTTCAACGCGGACGAAGTCGCGGACGCCAGCTAGTCTAGAATAAGTGCGAAACTCATTAACATTTGAAGTTTAGCATTGTTCTACGATGCCCCACCTAAGGTCAATGTGGCGTAATGTTTGCCTGTCTGCGATTTGAGTGCGTAAAAAAAACGTTTTGCAGGTAGTGCAAAAGGAACATTTGGATCGCGAAGTTCGCTACGACTTGGACCTGAAGGCCTTGAAGTTGCACTGTCGCGACGAATGGGAAAACTATTACAAGAATTCACTTATCGATAAGAAACTTAAAGAGGTAAGTACCTATATGATACAATCATCGAACTACTACAACATGGAACCCGCGTGCCACACAAAACACTACGATTTTTATGGAACATTTAAAAGTGACATTTACGCGTAGAGCATGAACTGTCATTTAAAACAAAACAAACATAATAATAAGTACGTAATTTAAAGAAAATGTTACTTTACATCAACCTATTAGAGTTTAAAATGAAATAGTAGAAGTTGATCGTTACTACCTTTTAGCATTGACGCGTGAAGGCAAGAGTCCGCCATGATTCTGTCAAAGGCGTTCTTTTTATGTGCCGCTTTGGCATTTGTGACGCAAATTCCATTGTAGTATTTCGATGGATACAATAGAGGATTTTTTTCTTTTTTTCTTGTTTAAAAAATTTTGGTTATTGGCTTTTATGGAAAAGCGAAGGTTCCTCTGCCACAGGCTTCCGCTTAAAAGGAGTCTTCAATCACAGATTTTATTAAATAAATAAAAAATAAATAAATGAAATATTTATTTGTTTTTAACAAATTATATGAGTATGTTTAAATCGCATGTTTTTATTTTGTGATATTTAAATTGATACTTTACATCTAATTTGGGCCGAGCCTGTATGTTAAGTGCAAGCCACTTCCAATGACACAATCTATACCAATATACAGTGTGGAAAGATAAGTCGGGCCCTGGAGGGAAACTACCTTATATCCTTAAGTTGGCTCATTTTACATTAAGGAGACATTCCTTCATTTTTAAAAATTAGTAATACTGCATTCAAAAATTTTCTAAAAATGACTTGCTTCGTCTGGGAATCGAACTGACCTAAATGTGAAAAAAAAACATTCGTATTTTTATGGTGCCAATGGAAAGAATGACAAAAAATAATAATTCTTCTTAAGTAACATAGTATCTTAATAAAAAGGAATAACGTAAAATGTTTGATTCAAATTTCAAGAATATTTATTTTAGAAATTTTTAGAAAATGTTTGAATGCAATTTTGTTTCTTTTTAAAAATAAAGGAATGTCTCCTTTATGTAAAATGAGCCAACTTAAGGATTTAAGATAGTTTCCTTCCAAGGCTTGACTTATTTTTTCACACTGTATAAAGCTTAAGTTTGTTTGTTTGTTTGTTTGGTTGTACGCGCTAATCTCAGAAACTACTGGTTAGAATGGAAAAAATATTTTTGTGTTGCATAGTCCATTTATCGAGGAAGGCTATAGGCTATAGAGAGCGCGGACGAAGTCGCGGGCACCAGCTAGTGGGTACCTAATAACTAACTAAATATTATTTGCTAGACATGAATTTGTAGGATTGTCTGTTGATAAATTCTATATCTACGTTTAAACATTTCAGGGTCAATATCCACTGTGTTCGTTAAGCGCGGTCAGTGTTGCCACTTCGAGGGCGACTTCTAGGAAGAAAGTGAACAGTTTCTACCAGAAATCTCCCAAGGAGGTATGATTTTTTTTTTCATTTTTATGTAAGCCAAGCGCTGCCTCGATCTAGTAAAAATAATAATAATAATATCAAAGTTACGCGGGCGAAGCCGCGGGCAGCAGCTAGTTAATTATATTATGTTTGTTGACAGGCACCCCCAACACTACCAGTACAACCAGAAAGGGCTCCACCCGCCCTCACTCACGATCAGATTATGCAAATGAGAGGGGAGGATTTCTTTTTGTACTGTCCCAAGACTGATGCTCACACGTTTGGAAGGTACGTATATATATACATACATATATATGTATATACAGTGTGGAAAGACAAGTCGGGCCCTGGAGGGAAACTACCTTAAATGCTTAAGTTGGATCATTTTACATAAAGGAGACATTCCTTCATTTTTAAAAAGAAACAAAACTGCTTTCAAAGATTTTCTAAAAATTACTTGCTTCGTCTGGGAATCGAACCGACTTAAATGTGAAAAAAAAAATACTAGTATTTTTATGTTGCCAATCGAAAGAATGACAAAAAATAATAATTCATCTTAAGTAACATAGTATCTTAAAAAAAAAAGAATAACGTAAAATGTTTGATTCATATTTCAAGAATATTACCTATTTATTACCGATGACTATTTTAGAAATTTTTAGAAAATCTTTGAATGTAGTTTTGTTTCTTTTTAAAAATAAAGGAATGTCTCTCCTTTATGTAAAATGAGCCAACTTAAGGATTTAAGGTAGTTTCCCTCCAGGGCCCGACTTATTTTTCCACACTGTATATATGCTCCAATAAGTCTTCAATAATTTATTTGTGTTTGCGTCTGCTATACATATAAGTATGTCAACTGAAGTCTATTAAAAAGGTGCTCTGTGCTGACGTTTCAACAAGAGGTGTTCATTCGTTCAGATCAGATTCATTCGGTGGTATGAGATTGAAAGGGTATCGTCAGTTCATCAGTTGAACGAACGTGTCCGCGAAGAGAGGTCGATTAGATCCCTTGGGCCCTAGACATTCGTAGCTCCGTAGCGATTCGATTCGCTAAAAATAAAATGTATGGGATTGACATATGCCTTCGCTAAATCACGTGATACTTCCCATACATTTATAACTATCGAACTTCGTTATCGTTATCGTTATGGCACTTTGTCTAGGGCTCCTTATTCGCTAAATGGCAGATTCTGGAAAAGGCAGATTCTGGGAACGGCAGATTCTGGAAATGGCAGATTCTGTAAATGGCAGAAATTGTACAGTCCGTTTCAATAAATTACTTAATGTTCATTATTTATGATACATATTCCAAACGCAATGCAAACATTTTCCAAATGCATTACAATCTTCATACTTATGCCACTTTGATAGGTACTGGCCACTTATAATATTGATAAGTCATACATAACACACGGTCAAGATATGAAAATTTTTTTTAGTTCCCACTATTAATATTTGTAGGGATTTATTTGGCTAGTTAATAAATAATATACATACTGGTGCAATATGGATTCGGGGCGAGCTGGACCTAAGTAGTGGCGTATCAGAGATAAAATTCATATCAAGTCAAAAAGGTAAAGTTGTTATTCTACATGTCATATTATGTATGCACATGTTATATAGTTGGAATTGTAGTTCTGATTTGGACTAAACATAATGCGGTTTAAATAATGTACCCGAAGTAATATTTGTTTATAGACAGGCATCAGCAAAAAAAAAACGCGATTAACCCTAGCTGTTAATGTTAACCAAACGTTGACTGTTACCAAATGTTAACCAAACTGTTTATCTTTGTACCTGAGTCATGGATCATTTGTATTTATAATAATGTATGTATTTAAAAATGATAATAATAATAATAATAATCTATGTAGTATATCATCTATCTGGTATCCATAATATAAGAATTAGTAGCTTACTGTGGAACTAGATGGAGCCGTGTGGAATGTGTGAAGATATTTATTTATATTATTTTTAGTTGTATTAAGATATATAATAAATTACCCACTGCACTCAGGGAATTGCCGGGAAATTTGTTTAGAAGAAGATTGACCAAGTTGCTGTTGGACCAATGTTTTTATAATATTAAACATTATTTTGACATTTAATTAAATTTTAAAATTGTCTACGACATATTTTATATTATTACGATAAATTACGATTTTACACGCCAGACGTGGCAGTGCACGAGGTGGCATATTAAAGCCAATAAGAACTGGTTCACATTAACCCATGTCACTTGTTAATAAATGATTTGATTTGAATTTAAAATTTTGACAAAAAATTTATGTGCCGCTTTCAGAGACGACATATTACCGCGTCCCAAGTCGGAAACGATCCTGCACAGTTATGTTGAAATTGCCGACACCAACTTTCACTCGCAGTACGTGCAGATCGATGTGGAGAAGTGGATTCTGAGAGGAACCAGACATATGGCCAGTTACAGGTGACTATTAGATGCTTTTTTAATAATAAATTTTATTACTTTTACTTTTGTCATGCTATAGCCCCCTCAACAGATGAAGTAAGCGTATATGTGCACTTAGCGGCCAGGTTGCGGCGGTCCATGAGATTTTGCGTTAGTTTAGTCGGGAAGTTAGTCGGGTAAATAAGGCCAATGAGAGAGAAGTTAGTCGGCTTAATGAGGCCAATGAGAGAGAAGTTTGTCAAATAAATGAGGCCAACGAGAGAGAAGTTAGTCGGCTTAATGAGGCCAATGAGAGAGAAGTTTGTCAAATAAATGAGGCCAACGAGAGAGAAGTTAGTCGGCTTAATGAGGCCAATGAGAGAGAAGTTTGTCAAATAAATGAGGCCAATGAGAGAGAAGTTAGTCAGTTTAATGAGGCCAGTGAGAGAGAATTAGTTAATTGGGTCAATGTGACTAATAATAGTGCTCATGTACGTTAAGACTTACATAATATTACGTCTTACTGCTGGGTAAGACGAAAATAAAACAAAAAAGTTCGCAAGTTTTTAGTTACAATGAATTAAGCTCCTCTAAGAATAGTCCTGAGTAAGTTTATGTTATTAGGATGTACTCTTGTTGGTATCTTATCAACTTGATTTTAATATTTCAAACAGATATCAAACATTCAAAACATTCACGGCCATCCCTTGTTGTATTTCGGCTTTGGCGATGCTACGGAGGTTGAGGGCCAGAGGTTGGAATGAAGATATAGTTGATGAAACCCTGGATTGTGGGTACAATTTATACAGGGTGAGTATATATTTTTATCTAGGTCTGTTCCCAGTGGTTTTACTGAAGCTACATACATAGATACTCGTATGATTCGTTCATTGTAAAAGTGGTGTAACTCCCTATTTTTAAAACCATCTTTTCTTGCCTAATTGTATCACATTTAGTCATAATTTTCAATATAAAAGTGAAGTAATTCCAATAGTTGCATTAAAATCCCATAGATGAAAACAATGAATGAATGCTTATTTTTTTTTTCCTACACTATAACCAAGGCAAATTAAGCCATAGATCGGCAATCAGGGGAAATAAATCGTGTAGTTTTGAAAATTGGTAGAATTATACTTTACGGTATCCAGATTAACATACTAAAAGTCCTCAAGGGTGGGGGTTGTGCTAAGGGTGTAAGGGGGGGTTGAAGGTACCTTTTTTGGGGTTTTTGCTCATATCACGAATATCTGTAGGAATAGCATTATGATTACTTCTGACAAAAGTTTCTACATGAAATTGTCTACAAATTTAGATATATTCATTTTTACTCTACGATCAATACTTTAGGGACTACAGGCTGTGTAAGTTTACAGATATATAAAAATAGACGATTTCAGCAAACGGTGTCGTTTTTTTTTTCGGCGTTATTTATCGCCATTTTTAGTTTAGAATAAGCAAGCTTAGTCATCGGCCTACCCAACATAAAAAAACCCCATGAAGATCCATGGAGAATTCTAAACAAAAAAGATGATAATGTAAACAAGGTCCGAGGGTTCAAGATACCGTGTGCCCTTAAGCAACGAAGGGCGTCAGCGGGTCGTGGATGGTGAGGTTGAGGTCCATGCATACCACTGAGGCTGAATCGACGTCTTTTCTACTGCATATACAAACAGGCCAAGATTTATAGCTCAAAAATGGGTTCGATCCGCAAAAAATCCTGCTATTTGATTTTTCGATTGGATTATGTCAGAGACTGTCTCCCAAGTATAAATCCAAGTTTGTGTCGCTTGAAACCGCGAGCGTTAGCCGCCATCTTGAGAAACGCCTTTTTGCAAATATCTCGGCAACGGTGAGTTTTACGTTAAAAATTGTAAGAATCTTTTTTGTAGAGAATAAAGCTTCCCATCGTTTTTATTTGAAACGTTTTTCTCTACTGTTAATATTTGCCGATATATGGTCGATTAAAAAAACCAAATTTTTGTTTTTGAAAAATATTTCGATAAATTTTAGAAATACGAAAAAAATGTGATAATCAAAGTTGTAGAGCATAAATTTTTCTATACTTTTTGTAGGAAACTTTTTTTTGTAAAATCAATAGTTGCTGAGTTCTACCGCAATTAAAGTTTCCGTCAGGTAAAAAAAAAAAAACTACGGCAACTTTTATGAAAAGCAACACAAGACAGAAATATAAAATATAAGTTTCCCATTTGAAATTGCGGCATTAAATTTTTTTTGGTAATTTTTTTTCGGTAATTTAAAAAAAAAGATTTTCTTTTATTTTGCTTTTACTATTAATTGCGGTAGAGCTCAGCAACTATTGATTTTACAAAAAAAAGTTTCCTACAAAAATTATAGAAAAATTTATGCTCTACAACTTTGATTATCACATTTTTTTCGTATTTCTAAAATTTATCGAAATATCTAAAAAAAACCAAAAATTTGGTTTTTTTAATCGACCATATATCGGCAAATATTAACAGTAGAGAAAAACGTTTCAAATAAAAACGATGGGAAACTTTATTCTCTACAAAAAAGATTCTTACAATTTTTAACGTAAAACTCACCGTTGCCGAGATATTTGCAAAAAGGCGTTTCTCAAGATGGCGGCTAACGCTCGCGGTTTCAAGCGACACAAACTTGGATTTATACTTGGGAGACAGTCTCTGACATAATCCAATCGAAAAATCAAATAGCAGGATTTTTTGCGGATCGAACCCATTTTTGAGCTATAAATCTTGGCCTGTTTGTATATGCAGTAGAAAAGACGTCGATTCAGCCTCAGTGGTATGCATGGACCTCAACCTCACCATCCACGACCCGCTGACGCCCTTCGTTGCTTAAGGGCACACGGTATCTTGAACCCTCGGACCTTGTTTACATTATCATCTTTTTTGTTTAGAATTCTCCATGGATCTTCATTGGGTTTTTTTATGTTGGGTAGGCCAATGACTAAGCTTGCTTATTCTAAACTAAAAATGGCGATAAATAATGCCGAAAAAAAAAACGACACCGTTTGCTATAATCGTCTATTTTTATATATCTGTAAACTTACACAGCCTGTAGTCCCTAAAGTATTGATCGTAGAGTAAAAATGAATATATCTAAATTTGTAGACAATTTCATGTAGAAACTTTTGTCAGAAGTAATCATAATGCTATTCCTACAGATATTCGCGATATGAGCAAAAACCTCAAAAAAGGTACCTTCAACCCCCTCTTACACCCTTAGCACAACCCCCACCCTTGAGGACTTTTAGTATGTTGATCTGGATACCGTAAAGTATAATTCTACCAATTTTCAAAACTACACGAATTATTTCCCCTGATTTTTCTTATTTTCTCAGGCTACTATAATTCGCAAAAAGCTCGTTATTCTAAAATTCAGTTACAAGGAGATAGTTCACTTTTACAATGAACGACACATATATGTTGTCCCCAGCATCTTTGAAATGATATAATTTCCACCATTGGGCGAAAAAATTATGAATAATAAACTTTACAGGAGTCTTTGGTGGATCGTGGAGGTCCGATTCGTCCCTTGGTATACGGCGAACTGAAAGATAATTTCAGAATTAGGGACAGGGAATACTTTCACAAGGTACGTTAATAAAATATGTTTTTTTTTACTCGTCAGATTTCGTTTTCAAGATTCTAGGTTGCTTCACTAAAAGTGGCACAGTAGAATTATCACCGCACTCACAGCTTGGGGTGATATTTCAAATTGGTTGCACATTATTATTACTTATTACTAAGCACCTCTTTCACAAACGTCAAGTAGGCCAAACTGTCATTTAAAGTCACCGGTAACCGGGGATAATGGAGCTGATATACCTTTGTTTGTACGGTAAACGTCCCAAACATTAAATCGAAAATAATTTTAAAAAAATCGGCTATCGAATGATGCAGTAAACCGAGTGCATAATTCAATTCAATATAACAGAATATGATTTCTAAAAGTAACTAATCAACAATTTACATGTAGTTTGTGAAAGAGGCGCTTAATGTTAAGGTTCAAATCAGTCATGCAACATTTTAGTACACTATTCATCTTTTTATCACAAATTAACGAGAGAAAGTGGATAGCATGTATAAAAAAATCCATTGGACACTTTTTCGCAGTGATTTTGTTTGAGACCCTGAATCTATGTAGTGCATCCTTTATTAAAGTTTTCAACAGATACTAAGTTTTCTTTTATATTTTCTGATAAGGAAGGTTTTCTATCAGAAACAGTATGCCTAAAATATATCATGAAACGTGATTACGGCAAAGTGTAAAGAATCATTCATTCGCCTGTAGGCAGCCCCGGATCTTCAATTTTTTTCAGGCGGGGCAAAAACTGAAATATGCCGCCCCCGCCCACATATTTATCTTTATAATTTCACTAATTGATTGACATTTGGACCTTTCAGAAATAATGCATCCATCGCTGTTCTTTCTGTGTTAAACCTATTTTATATATAGACATGAACGTGTAGAATAATGGTAGAATATATATTTTATACACAGCACAGGATAGGATTTAAAATAAAAATATGTATAATAAAAATAAACATTAAATACTTATATTGTTATGCGCAGAGTAAGTTAAAATGCCGTTTAGGGGTATAAGAACACGATTTATTTTCGCAGACCAAGATGACTTCCAATATTACAGAGCATCTCCAATTAGAATAGAATACAATAATGTTTTATTTGTAGTAAAGGACATTAAGGAGCATACATAACATATATAAAGACAAGCACAAACGTCCCCCGTCACAAACCGGCTCCAACTCAGCATAAAGCAGGATTTAAAAACCTGCGCTGGTCTTTCATTGGACCCGATGGTGAGGTTACGCACTTACTAAACAAACATAGTACAAAATGAAAAACAAAAAATTTTTTTTTTTTTAAATAAAACAGTTAAAATTAAAATACAACCTACAAATGTAAAAAAATATATACAAATTTATACAAAGAATATAGAAAAACCCATATTTATACACAGAGAAAAAGAAAAAAAAACCTACTATAATAAATAAAAAAATAAAAATAAAGTTTTTCGAGAATGTTCCATACCCTATTCATAACAATATTATTACACTTGTGGATTAAAATTACAATTTTACTCTTCGAGCTTTTTGTTCAGCAAATAAATCTATGGCCTTGTCATAATTTATCTCGTGTGCAATTCGATTTTCTATGGCTAAGATTGCAAGACTCGATAAGCGTTCCTGGCTCATAGAAGATCGCAAATAATTTTTAATTAGTTTTAGTTTGCTAAAACTTCGCTCACAGCTTGCGGATGTAGTAGGAAGCGTAGAGTAAATTCGCAGAGCAATACAAATATTAGGAAAAGCATCCTGCAAATCATGCGCATAGATCTGTTGTAAGAGATAGAAACCGTTAGCCTTTTCTATATCACCAAATAAGAGCGGAGCTTGCTCTTTAAAAACGTAGAGTTCCTGGCAGAATTCAACGGCGCTTAAATCTCGCTCGTATTTTCGAGCAAGATCTGCTCCATATTTGTGCAGTTCTTCAATTGACATTTTCAAAATATTAGTACCATTAAGAAAAGCAAAATTCAAATTCAGCATGGTAGCACAATCAAACCTCTTTTTAATTTCTGATATGATTCGATCAAATACCATCATTATTTCTTTAGAAAATAGTTGAACTGGTTGGAGTGTTTGTAATTCGTCTTCACACATCTCATCGAAATGTTTTTTACGTTTGGGAATTCGTTTGTTTTGTAAAATAGGGTCTGTAAGCGCGAACACCTTCTGGCTCATTAGGACCAGAAAGGTGGAGGGTAAAATGAAAGGAATCAAGGGTACTCACTCGGCGAGCAGCGGTATACGACCTTCCAGTCCTTGTTGGATGTCACCACACTTCACTCGCGGGTCGCGAACTGCTTATAATTTCCTTCGATACAGCGAGATGCGACTGATACAGCGATTAATTAGAATGTCTAATTCAACAGCGAATTGCGTACACTTTCTTTAGCGACTTATAGTGGACTGTGACGAATGTGTAGGTAAATTGTCTTTTTCTTCTGCGAGTGCCGGGGGGTAGGAAAGGGAGAGGGGCGAGGTACAGATGACGCGCGGAACCATCCTCCCGGCCTTAAAGGGTTGCCTTTAACAAATTAATGATATATCCTAGCGCGGAAATCAGCGAGACCTACACAAACGTATAAAACTTATAATCTAACTTATATTCTAACTTATAGTCTAACTTATAAATAGATCACCTTACAAACTAAAACTTACAGCTATTGAACGGGAAGAGGGCATAGCTTAACGACAGGACGGAGGTAAGCTCCCCTGGCGGTCCTTACAGTCGCAGCGCGTACGATCCCGTCTTTGGAGGGATGAACTTTGTCTACAATAGCTAATGGCCAGGCTAGGGGCGGCACATTATCATTTATGACTATCACTACCGTTCCCGGTGTGATAGGCGCGGTAGGTGTGTTCCACTTTTGTCTAACCTGTAAGCCGTGCAGATACTCCATCCTCCAGCGTTTCCAAAACGACTGGACTAGTTTGTCCAGCAGTGAATATCTATGAAGCAAGCCGACCTGATCGGACTCGACTTCCGGCGCGGGTAATGAATTTAGCGGAAAAGCGTGTAAAAAATGACTCGGAGTCAGAGCTGAAGGCTCAGCGGGATCAGAGCTCAATACTGTTAGAGGGCGCGAGTTCAATAAGCACTCAATCTGCGTAAGAACTGTACAGAGCTCCTCATACGAGAGAAGCTGCTGCCCTAATATGCGAAGAAATGATTTCACGCTCTTGACCATGCTCTCCCAAGCGCCTCCAAAGTGAGGAGAGTTGGGACAGATGAATCTCCATGTTATACGACTCTCAGCGCACTCCTGTTCCAGCTTCGGATAATACTCATCCTTGAGAAATTTATATAAATCGCGGAGATATGAAGCGGCTCCTTTAAAATTTGTCGCGTTATCCGAATGCAAGTACTGCACCGGTCCTCGACGAGAGAGAAAGCGCTTGAGCGCAGCGAGAAAACTCGCAGTACTGAGGTCTGTGGCGACTTCAATATGCACAGCACGAGTCGTAAGGCATGTGAATATACATAGATAGGCCTTTTCACTGCGAATACCACGGCGGCGCACAGGAGTGTAAGGCACGGGACCGGCATAGTCACAGCCCGTATGCGTAAACGCCTTGGCGACCTGACGTGTGCGGCAGTCAGGTAAGTCGGCCATCAGCGGGTAAGTAGGACGCGGTTTTCGTCGGAAACAAATATTACACATGTGGACTCTTTGTCTCACAATGCGGCGTGCGGATAGGATCCAGAACCTTTGACGAAGTAGCGACATTAATAGTTCTGGCCCGGCATGTAGATATTTGACGTGATAGTAGTCAATGATCATGTTCACTAAATTATCACTGCGCGGTAAAATGGCTGGATGCATGTGTTCATAGTCCAGCGCAGAGTTGACGAGGCGACCGCCTACGCGAATCAGACCATTGTCAATAAAAGGCCTCAAGCGGTTGAAGGCCGGCGAGCACGATTTATTATTTTTAATATTATTATATTCCTCTGCAAAGTGCTGGCTTTGCAGGGCGCGCAGCATTTTGATTTCAGCGAACTGAAGGTCAACAGCAGTCACTGCAGTAGTGCCGCGGCGTGGCAATAACTTTGCGAATTTACATACATATACAATAGTACGTAAAAGCTTACTCCATGAAGAGGTGCGGAGAGCAAGCTCATACAAAGCGCAATGCATTATAGGCGTGCACACGGGGTGCGCGAAAACCTTTTGTTCTGGCACGTCACTATACGAGTTATGATCGAATTCTTCGATAGGCCATTCTGCGGGACTAAGCGATGCCCATGGTGGTCCATGGAACCAAAGTGGATGATCGACTAGTTTATTTGGGGTTAAGCCTCGCGATAAACAGTCAGCGGGATTGTCGACACCTGCCACGTGATGGAAACAGTTGGCGGGTATGTTATCAGTTATTTTGACAACGCGATTTGCGACAAATGTTTGCCAACGAGTTGGAGAGCCGCGAATCCAGCAAAGCGCTATTTTGGAGTCAGTGAAGGCGTAAGTCTTATGAATTTTACAGCGAACAGAATAGTTGTCGTATACTAGACGAAGCAACTTAGAGAGTAGCACGGTAGCACATAACTCCAGTCTCGCTATAGAAAGAGGCTTCACTGGCGAGACCTTTGACTTGGCGCACACCAATCTGACCAAGCTACTGCTCTCGTTACTAACGTGTAAATAGACGACGCCTCCATAGGCACGCTCACTGGCGTCAGCGAAACCTAGAAGGTTGACAATACTACCTCGCACTACACCCAGGTGACGCGGTATGCGAATGGAATTAAGCTTCGGGAGTTCGCAGCACAGCTTATTCCAGCTCTCGACTATATGCGATGGGGGTGTGTCATCCCAGTCACATCTTAGCAGCCAAAGTTCCTTGATAAGTAGTTTAGCATACAAAATGGTGGGAGCCACAAAGCCCATTATGTCCCATAGGCGTGCTACTGTAGAAAGCATTAGACGCTTTGTACAAGTTTCGTTAGAGATAGAAACTTGAAAGTAGAAACAATCCCTAGATATATCCCATCGTAATCCCAAGATCTTTTGCTGTATGGTCTTATCGAATTCGATGTCGGGAGCAGCGCGATGAGATGCGGGGATGGCGGATAGGACCTTTTGCGAGTTACTGGTCCACTTTACTAGCTCGAGTTGTCCAGATTTAAACAGCGCAATTAATTCTTTGCATGTGACGATAGCATGGTTCTCGTCCATGATGCTGAATACAATATCATCCATATAAATTGCGGAAGCGACTGTAGCAGCAGCTGGATACTTAAGTCCCTCATCTGTGATAAGTTGTTGTACAACGCGGAGTGCGTGATAGGGACTTGACCGTAGTCCGAAACAAACGCGATTAAATTCATAGACACGAATTGGTTCTTGCGGATCAAATCTATACAATATGCGTTGAAACCTGCGGTCTTCTTTACGCATACCGATTTGAAGAAACATTTGCCGGCAATCGGCGGATACAGCGGTAGCGAATAATCTAAAATTTAAAATTATATTAAAAAGATCACCCTGTAAATTGGGTCCTGTGTGTAGGATGTCATTTAGCGAAAGACCCGTATTGGTCTTACAGCTTGCGTCGAGAACAACTCGGAGTTTTGTTGACGACTTATCCTCGCGGATGACGCCGTGATGCGGGATATGGTAAGTAGGAGTATCTACGGCATCAGTAAATGTGACTGGGGACAAGTAGCCCTGGTCGACATACTCGCGGATAACAGCGTTATAAGCTACACGCATATTAGGCGACGCTTCTAGCTTACGTTCTAAACACAGGAAACGTCTGTGCGCGACGTTATAGGAGTCTCCTAAAGAACAGACATCTTTACGAAACGGTAACGCAACAGTATACCTACCACTGTCATCCCGAACAGTGGTGGCGCGAAAGTGGTTCTCACACTCATTGTCTTCTTGAGTGTGGGCGAGCGTGGCGCAGACTTCTTCGAGCTCCCAAAAGCGTTTAAGAAGATCGTTTATAGGATCGTCTACTACTACTGAGCAGCAGGCGATAGTATTATTACTGCGAGCGCGCGGGAGTGCGGGCACATCTCCCATGATAACATAGCCTAAAATAGTTTGAACAGCGGGCGGTATATTAATATTGTTGCTATGTACCATATTAGGTAATAATAAATGTGGGAATATCGAAGCGCCTAATAGTATATCTATAGGACCAGGCGTATAAAATTCACTATCTGCTAACGGTAAATTATGTACATGCGAAAGAGCGGACAAGTCGACTGGAGCGGATGGCAAGTCGTCCGTTATGCGATCGACGACTAACGACGACACGTCGAAAAATATATTTAAATTAAATCTAGAATAAAAGCGAAAATTTACTGAACCGGTGATTTTCTTTTCAGCGCCTCCAATGCCCTTAACCATTAAATGCGTATTCTTATTGTTAACTAAACCTAAACGTTTGCTGCATGCGGCAGTAATAAAATTTGTTTGAGATGCGCTATCCAACAAACAGCGTACAATGTGTTGCTTTCCTTTAATATCAAATACTATAACTTGTGCAGTTGAAAGCAAAACGGTACTATTGCTTATATTATTAAGGTTGCGTTTCGTTTGAAGTGAACGTGAGGATGCTAGCGATATAGTGCATACCGGTGTCTCTGCGTGCGTGAGAGGGACGGAAGACACTTGTGCATCTTGCGACTCACGCGTCTCCCGATTATATTTAATTTGTTTATCAAAATGCAACAAACTATGATGTTTACTATTACATATACGACACCTCCCTTTTGAATTACATAATTGCGTCTTATGTTCTAGGCTGAGACAATTAATACAACCGTTTCTATCCTTTACACAATTGAATCGATCAGCGGGTGATAAATTATGAAACGAACTGCACTTAAATAGATGCATATGATAAGCGTTATCACAGAGGCATTTGCGAGACGTTTTGCACGGCGATGTACTAGCGACATAAGCGTTCGGGTGGGGAGCGATGCGACCACTAACCGGTTTTTTCGATCTATTGTAAATATTGTTATCACTACTAGATTGCGCGCTTTTATAAATTTTACTTTGACCTTTAATGAAGTCAATGAGATTCTGGAAGGCGGGCATTTTAATATCTCGCGAATGCGCTTCAAATGCGCGAATGGTCTCTTCGTCCAACTTCTTTAATCCAATATGTAACAGAATAAAATCTTCCAAATTATTTAGTTTAAGATTTCGAAGAGCGTTTGCAGCGGTTATAAAATTATCAATAAATAATTGGAACTTTAGCGAAGAAGCTGGACCTTGAGATTTAAAGTTTAATATTTGATCTAGGTATGTAGATGCGAGCGTGCGCGTATCTTGATATCTATCAATTAACGAATCTATTATAATTTTATAATTATCAGCGGATGGCGTAATGCCTGCGAAAACTGCTTGGGCCTTAGAGGAGAGCTTACCAAGAAGATAATAAAGCTTTTCTGAATCTGTCAGCGATGGGTTGTCGTGAACTATAGACTTAAAACTAGAATAGAATAAGGACCAGTTTCGTATGTCTCCGTCGAATGACATTATTTCTATCGGAGGCAAAGTGACGACCCTTTTTGATGCGGTTTCCACCATTGGTTTTTGGATTGACAGTTCAGATTGCACACTTTTAATATGACAAATAAGTTCGTCCATTGAATTCAAAGATTGATAATTAGGAGCTGCGGTCGGGTCGATGGTGAGTTGTTTATCTACCCATTCGTCTAAAATATTTTGAAAGTCCTCGCGGGTTTCATCAATAGTAGCTATCGATCTGAGAAATTTATCTTTTGCTTCATCATTGAGATGAGCCTTTTTTGCGTATTGATAGATAGTTTGCACCCGTTCAAATAGGGCATTTCGTTTTCCTTCTAATCTTTTTACTTCGCGTTTGATCTTTGCATTACTCCCACCATCGTTCAACACATCCCCCTGTTGAGACATACTTATTAACTAAATCAGATAACTTATGTAATAAAACTATAATTATTTACAATATTAAATATGTTTGGCTAAACAATAGAATAACTATGAAATACCAATACAGCTAGTTACAATATATTAAGCATGTGGGTAACTCATTCGTTTGCGAAACAACTGCGGTATGTAGGTACGTAATTAATGTTCGATGTGTGAATGCGGTTAAATTTATTTATTAATAGAAAAATGAATTAGGTACCCACATATATTTAATTTTATTATATTATATACATAGACCTGCGAATTTAAGTGATCAATATTTTGACAGATTTTAATGCGATTACGGCGTAGTATGAATATAAAACTATGTATATATAAAATTAATTTTACAATATTTTGAAATGGTTTTTAACAGCGATTATATTTAACAGCGAAATTGTTAATAGAAATACCTATATATTTTTATGTAAGGCAACTCTTATAAGGGCGAAAGGTCAGTTACGTCCTATAGGACATCTGAGCGAATAGACCGATTCCGTTCGAATTAATTAAAGAACAAGAAAGATGGTAGCTGGAACCATCCGGCTCGTTTGGACCAAAAAGATGTAAGCGCGAACACCTTCTGGCTCATTAGGACCAGAAAGGTGGAGGGTAAAATGAAAGGAATCAAGGGTACTCACTCGGCGAGCAGCGGTATACGACCTTCCAGTCCTTGTTGGATGTCACCACACTTCACTCGCGGGTCGCGAACTGCTTATAATTTCCTTCGATACAGCGAGATGCGACTGATACAGCGATTAATTAGAATGTCTAATTCAACAGCGAATTGCGTACACTTTCTTTAGCGACTTATAGTGGACTGTGACGAATGTGTAGGTAAATTGTCTTTTTCTTCTGCGAGTGCCGGGGGGTAGGAAAGGGAGAGGGGCGAGGTACAGATGACGCGCGGAACCAGGGTCAACACCACTTTTTTCAGCAACTTCTCCAGCCTCTTTTATCCAATATTCCATTGGATTTTGTCTCATTTTTTGTAAAGTTTTGAGCAGACCATCCATTAGTGCGACGGAACGGGCAAGGATAATTTCTTCTTTCTGAATTTCTATATTCACCCGATTGATTTCGCGGAGAATATTCGCCCAAATAGTTAAATTAAGAATAAATTTAAAATTTTTTATAGCAGATAAGAGATGACCTGCCTCATACTTAGCTTCTGGAGCATGAGAAGTTTGCTTAACTTCTTCTAAGGCTTCCGCTATTTCTGGTAAATTATTTAATAGGGCATTCACAGCAACATGTTTCGCCGACCATCTCGTCTGACTACTCCCTTTTAAATTTGTTTTAACGTATTTTTTCATAATGTCCCACCTAGTAGTGGCGCCAACAAAAAAGCAATATACTTTTTGAATCAGTCCAAATAGGTTAATAGCTTCCTGGCATGATGAGGCAGAATGAACACCTACAAGATTTAAGGAGTGAGCCAAGCACGGTACGAACTCGGCCAGCTCATTCCTTTCTGCAATCCTGGCTTGTACTCCTTTATGGATGCCGGCCATATTGGACCCATTATCATAAGATTGGCCACGACATTGTCCAATATCTAAATCATCAACTGCCAATTTTTCTAAAATCTGTTGACAAATGTCCTCTCCTGTCTTTCCAGCAACTTCTATGAAATCAATGAAACTTTCTTTTATTTCACACACATCGCCCGTTATTTTTACATATCGAATTACCTGGCTCATTTGTTCTGTATGGGATACATCTGGAGTGCAGTCGAACATTATAGTGTAGTATTTGGCTTCTTTGATGTCATTTAAAATGCTATTTCTTACTGTTTTTGCCATTATTTCAATTATTTCATTCTGTATTGTCTTTGATAAATATGATACTTGTCCCTTTTTTAAGTGTTCTAATTGAAACTTAAGAGTTGAATTATGTTTGGCGAGCAGGGAAATTAAGTTCAAGAAGTTACCTTGACTAGGCTGAGGACATTGTGTGATGAGATCGCTAGGAGTTTCGTGGGACCCGCGAAAAGAAAGGCAGTTTGTGGATAGATACAATACAGCATCCATAACAATACGCAGGATCTGTCTCCATTTTTCTTTCTCTGAGTGAATTACTCTCTCAATGTCTTGATCAATACCCTGGCATGATTTCATTTGTTGTACCCGTGTTTTCCACTTGATCATACACTCTTTGTGCATTTGAGTTGCCTCGTGTTCGGTTAATCTCTCTGAAACTTTTTTCCAATTAATAAACCCTGTAGAACACAATGCAGATGTGGCGGTAGAAGACAGTTTCTGGTAAATCTTGCAGCACGCACAAAAAATTGCATTTTTTGTTTTAGAATATATAAGCCAAGATCTTTTAACCCTTTCGCAATTAGCCAACGTCCTGTACCACATAGAAGATGTTAAATGTCTGCCATTGCGTTCAGTAGATCTAAATTCAATATTTTCGGGGTGATTTTCTGCTAATAATACAGCCTGATTGCTAAAGAAAGACCGTTGTTGGTCAGTCATTTTTTCCACCCCTGGCCAATTGCCTGGGTCCGTCAAATCAAATCCGGTTTTTTGCGGTTCATCCAAAACCGAGTGCGGGGATTTAGATCCTTCGTATTCTGGCTTTGTTTCTTTAAGTAGTTCAGGTTGCTCTTCGCACATCGATAGGGATGGTGAAGTTTGCACTGTGCAATCAGACTGTGAAAAATCTTGATCCGTTTGATCGGGCAAAGTGTGAGAAACATCCACTAACTGAATATCAACTTCGGAAGTTGCAGCAGATACTGACGGGTCACCCCCTCTGCGAAGCCAATTTTTCATATTATCTGCACATTGTTTACCCTGCAACTCCCTAGATTTAGCCTTTTTCCTATATGCTGCTCCGGATAGCTTTTTTCTTGGCGCGCTCATAATTACAACCTGTAAACAAAAATAATCAATTTCTTTGTTGAAAACATGACAATCTAATAAATATTTTAGTAAATAAATCGACCGGGAAACAATTTAAAAAATAAATACCTATAGTAACTTAAAAAGCATAACATAGTTCTGATAAAATACTTACCTAGAAAGGCAATTGATGAGCTGTGATAGATTTATTGATGCGTGTTACGTGGTCGTAGACAAAACTCGTTGTTGCACTTATTATTTATTTATTATAAAGTTTTAGAATACAATTTATAGATTTAGAATATAATTTAAGAATATAGTAAGAACTAGTAAGAAACGATATTGAAAGGATGGAGTCCGAGAATTGAATGTCTTTAAAATGTGTCTCCGTTAGTCGAAGAACACTTGGAAAACATGTAAATAAAAACTAAAGATTTATGGCTATGGGTGGCGGACGAACATGTGCACGTAGCTGTAGCTATTGTCTCTCTGATTTCACCCGCCGCCCCCGGTCACATGGACCATGTGTTGTACCCCTGGGTATTGGTCGAATTGACAAAGAACAGTGAAATTTCTGTACTTTTACTATTATTTATTTGGTGGTGGTCAAAGTTAAGTAAATGATGAGTTGTCTTTTCGTCTATAAAGTGTGAATAATTTGGCCGCCCTCTGAACTTGCCGCCCGGGGCATAGGCCCCGGCTTGCCCCCCCCTAGATCCGGGCCTGCGTAGGTATATTTTAGATTTGATTTTTTTCATTACATTTTATTGGAGTTTACTCCTATTGATTTTAATATATAGGTAAGCCCGCGGTCCAAAATTTACGGATGGGAGTAAAATCAAAATTGTCACACGGTTTTAAGTTTTAATGATCATCATCATCATCAATCATTATCAATACTAATAAATAATAAATCTGTATGTATGTATATTCCTCCATAACTCTTAAACGAATTAACTGATTTTCGTGAAATTTGGTAGATAAACATTTAAACGTACGGGACACAGGATAGGCTACTTTTTACTTTTTTAACGCGGACGAAGTCGCGGGCGCCAGCTAGTTTTAGAATAAATTTGAATTTTCAAACATACTGCGCCATCTACACAATATCACTGAAACTAGAATATGTTACGTGATATCTTTGCGAAAACTAGATGGCACAGGTAATCATGCATTAATTATTCGAACAGAGATGGCGCTGATATTAATTCGTATTTTATATTTTATAATCGTTCGTAAGGTGTAAACTCTAGTCGTGCGTCGCGTCGGAGCTGACACACATTTTTTTTATATACTACCGTAAGTGTAACCATCGTAACTAATAGTGATGTGCCGGATATCCGTTTCCGTATCCATATCCGCGGATATCCGAGGGAGAAGAAAGATCCGTATCCGAATCTATATACGGAACTTTCCCTTTATTAATTTTTAATTCATAGCTGCAATTTTACAGGTGATTAAGGTAGCAATGAAAAACTAATTTAATTCCATTCAAATGAATTTTGATTTCTTAAACCTTAGTTAAGATCCGGCACAATGAATAAACCTAATGTAACTGTATAAATATCACCTTTAACATTTATATTGACCGATTTCATTATTTTGTAATGAAGATGAAAGCGATAACGCTGGCGCCATCAGTACATCTACAGACTTTGTAGTTCCAGCATGTGCCGTCAGATGGTAGCAATTACGATTTGGTATTAACCAAAACATAAAATCTCAAAATAGTAGTCTAAAATGTAATTATTGCTTTAAATCTGTTTTGTAACTAAGACTTTATATTATTTGTGATTTTTCTATAAAGTAATATAGCATACTTTCATATTAAAATTAAAAGATATTCGAGATAATAAGTTGGAGGTCTAGATCGCGCCAACGGAGTTGCGGCGTTCGCTAGCATATATAGCAGGCCGAGTGTTAGTACAGTTGGAAGTGTATTCTCTAGTGAGTGTGATGCCACTACTGTCCTAAGATCGCTAGCCTTTCCGTTAGAAGATCTGTTCAACACGTGACGTCACGCGCTTTCTCCCAGGCAGTGTTCCTTGTAACGTGCGCCGACGGACGATCGCCCGCGCGGCTGCGACGTACTGGCAGCGCACATTCCTTGGGACGGCCTAGCCATAACCTTACGCGGTTTTAATTAACTCGTTAGCTTAGCTCCGGTTATTAAATATTGAGCACTTCCATAACGTGGCGGCGAGAAATCTCGAATGCCAGATTTTTTGATATACAGGGTGTCCCTGGAAGTATGGATCAAATCGAACACAAGCATCGAGGGATCAATTCTGAACATTTTAGGCCTAAAAGTTCTAATTCGATTTTGTATGGTTTAAAAGTTATAATCATTTATTACTTTTTTTTTCTTGTAATCACTATAGGCGACAAAAAATTTAATAAAAAAGTTATTTGCAGGCCTATCGGCGTCATTTTTCTTTTAGTATGCTATAGAAAGGTGTGCCTTTCTAGGAATGGTATTGTACTGTAGCAAATAAAGATATGTAAAAAATAAATAAACATTTAATGTTTAAAAATGAACTTTGACAAAATTTTGTTCAATATTTAAGCCTTTACTGTAAAAAAAATATGTTCTGTAGAAAATTGCCCACATATCACAAAAACTTGTCTGTTTTCTGCAGATGCCGGTGGCATAAAAAAAAATCGGTTATTGTTATTATTTAAGAAGTTGTGATGGTATTTGTAAAAAAAGTCATGTAATCTTGGAATCACTAAAGGCGACAAAAAATATCATAAATAAATTATTTGCAGTCTTATTGACGTAGTTTTTTTATACTATGCTCCAGAAAGGTGTGCCTTTCCAGGAGTGTCTTCTTATGATATTTAACCGATTTTTGATTTTTCTTCTTGGACTTTGTTTTTTTTTTTTGCTTTTATTTTGGACACTGTTTGATTTAATTGCATCAAAATGACTTGCATATGCATTTTGTTTATGGTTTGTGTGACGGAAATGGACGCGCCGCTGTCAGAAAGTATCAGGAAATATATCCTAACAGAGACCACTACCCGGATTACAGAGTTTTCCAACGTGTACATACTGCTTACGTAGAAGGCAGTCAAGGTAGATCAAACATGAGGTGCTTGAAATGCTATACGAAAATCCAGGGACAATTGCAGTTCGTCTCATGTCAAAAAGCTATGGGATACCGAGATCTGTAGTAAATCGTGCTGTAAAACGAAACAAATTGCGATGAACACTTATACCTGGATTTTCGTGTAGCATTTCAAGAACCTCATCTTCTATCCCAAGGTCTGGAATGTTTGGTCTACCTTGCCTGCCTTTTACGTAAGCAGCATGTACACGTTGGAAAACTCTGTAATCCGGGTAGTGGTCTCCGTTAGGATATCTTTCCTGATACATTCTGGCAGCGGCGCGTCCATTTCCGTCACACAAACCATAAACAAAATGCATATCTGCATATTCACGATATTATACGAAGTCATTTTGATGCAATTAAATCAAACAGTTTCCAAAATAAAAGCAAAAACAAAGCCCAAGAAGAAAAATAAAAAAATCTGTTAAATATCATAAGAAGACACAAAATATACCACTCCTGGAAAGGCACACCTTTCTGGAGCATAGTATAAAAAAATTACGACAATAGGACTGCAAATAATTTATTTATGATATTTTTTTCGCCTTTAGTGATTACAAGATTACGTGACTTTTTTTACGAATACCATCACAACTTCTTAAATAATAACAATAACTGATTTTTTTTTATGCCACCGGAATCTGCAGATAACAGACAAGTTTTTGTGATATGTGGTCAATTTTCTACAGAACTTTTTTTTTTTACAGTAAAGGCTTAAATATTGAACAAAATTTTGTCAAAGTTCATTTTTAAACATTAAATGTTTATTTATTTTTTACATATCTTTATTTGCTACAGTACAATACCATTCCTAGAAAGGCACACCTTTCTATAGCATACTAAAAGAAAAATGACGCCGATAGGCCTGCAAATAACTTTTTTATTAAATTTTTTGTCGCCTATAGTGATTACAAGAAAAAAAAAGTAATAAATGATTATAACTTTTAAACCATACAAAATCGAATTAGAACTTTTAGGCCTAAAATGTTCAGAATTGATCCCTCGATGCTTGTGTTCGATTTGATCCATACTTCCAGGGACACCCTGTATATACCTAACTTTAAATAATTTTAATTGTTTTAAAAATATAGCCTACACAATATACAATATTATTTATCAATGTTACTACCATTATCATTTTGACTGGAAATGATAATTGTTTGTATTTCACATTTTTAAATTATGAATTTTTTTTTACTTATTGATGGTAATGGTTATGGGTTTAGACGTACGGGACACAGAATAGGCTACTTATTTTTCTTTTTCAACGCGGACGAAGTCGCGGGCGCCAGCTAGTATATGTCAATAAATCATACATTTTATTGTTTTTCGAACTTCGTTATCGTTTTAAATTGTTACTTTGACTCTGGCCCCATGGTACGCAATGAATAAAAGCTATACTTTTACCTACTTAGGCGAATTTTATGGTTTGGAGCAAAGACGTTATAAGTATATTTGGGAGTATAGACACGGCGTAGCCCGTAAATAATGGTAGTAGTACAATTCGTCCACTCGAGATTGTCCACACGAGAGAGAAAGAGAGAGAAGTGGACGAATTCGCACTGTCGCTCGCTAGTGCGAGTAGGATTTTAATACTACCAAAGATTTCGGGGCTTTCTGCTTGCTACGCCGCATCTATAGTTCAGATCAATGGTTTGGAGTGGATTTTTTTTTTCAGGGTCGCGGCATAGCAGTTTGGGGCAAAATGATATCGACAAATCCCAAAGTTTTCGACCTGTGCAGAGGCATAGAGGCGTTCTTCAAGGAATCTGACGCTGGAATACTTCAGGTGAGCACTTTGTTTGTCGGATTTTATTGAACATTGTGATAATGAATGAACTATATCTACTATTTATACTGGGATATATTTTAAAAAATGTCAAAAGATAATGCTTACATAGTATAATGTAGCAAACTATATACCTAGAGTTTTTTTTGTTCATAATGTCATGATATTATTGAACATAATTATTATTATTATTTAATAAATTTAATGAATTGTACCTATGTGCTTCCCAAAACTAGAATAAACTAAGAACTAACTATTAATACGTGTGTGTGTGAGAGCGTGTGTGTGTGTGTGTGTGTGTGTGTGTGTGTGTGTGTGTGTGTGCGCGTGTGTGTGAGAGAGCGTGTGTGTGTGTGTGTGTGTGTGTGTGTGTGTGTGTTTGGGTGGGTGTGTGGGTATGTGTGTGGGTGTGTGTGTGGGTGTGTGTGGGTGTGTGTGGGTGTGTGGGTGTGTGGGTGTGTGTGTGGGTGTGTGTGTGGGTGTGTGGGTGTGTGTGTGCACGTGTGTGCGTTTGCGTGTGCGTGTTCGTGTGCGTGCGTGTGTGTTGACTGTATATTGTTAGAGCAGCCGTCATTATTTGTTTTAAATTCCAGATTCCGGGAGAGTATGAAACTGCTATATGGAATGAAGGAGGAAAATATTATGTTTACCACCCTTGGCCCGCAGACAAATATGGACATAAGGTTAGATTGAATCCGAGTCTATTATTTTCGATACAATTTTTAACATTGTACAATTTTCAACATAGGTACCTACTATAAATTATTATGTACTTACTCAATAAAAATCTCTATGCCTATAGTCACAGTTGACTGCCCGTTGGATGAGTGGCAAGGGTGCTTGCCTAACGTCTCGGGGGCTCCGGGTTCGATTCCCGGCGGGGTCAACTTTGGAAATTTTAATATAATTTTCAAAATTGACTCTGATCTGGATTTGAAAAGTAGTGGTAGGGCACAATCATTTGGGCAGCCCGTCTGGCGGCAGTAACCACCACCTTACAGAATACCACCGTGAAATAACAGCATATGTACTGTTGTGTTTCGGTGAGTGAGTAAGGGATGCCAGAGCCCATTACCCCACCCCTCCCTTATCCCTTATCCTTAATCCTTCTATGGTCGGCAGCGCACTTGTAGCACTTATGGCGTTGCTTGTGTTATAGGCGACGGTAGCCAAGTGGACCGTCAGCCTGTCTGTCGACCTTAAAATAAAATAAAAAAAAACAGTTTTACAATCCAATTGTAATACTGTGCTATAGTAGTCTGCGCAACCTAAGAAACTATAGGATTTCGAATTAAAGACCTAGCGCACTATTTTTTTTTACATAGCACCGTCTAGTTACACACTAAGCAACTAATGCTTCTATTGTGGATACCAGACAGTTGATATAATACGTAATTACTTTTTTTTTTATAAATAGATACAGTATATTTATAAATACAAAACATCCATGACTCGGGTACAAAAGGTAAAATGTTCACATAAACATTTTCCCCTAGCGGGATTCGAACCGGCGACCGTGTGGTTAACAGCTAGGGTAACTAGCCACTAGACCAAACGTGTCGTCAGATGTTATCGATATCTCTTATGGACGAAATACACGATCAGTCCATCGTGTCAAATTGACTGACGTGAAGCCAAAATTTAATCGTAAATGGTAAAAACTGATGGCTTGATGTCAAACACTGTATTTCAAATCGCGTCACGTCAGTTTGTCGTCACGCCAAACGATTGATCGTGTATTTCGTCCATTACTATGTCTCACTTGTTGTCTTACTTACTATTCTTTACTATCGATTAGGTCGGCCTCCAAGATGGCGGCAAGGCGTGTCTGCTCTTTTTCACCCGTGTGTCGAGACTTTGCGAAAATTTCTTTGAGAGTGTTCCAAATTTGAAAAGAAAGCCGTTCAGCATCACAGATATAAGTGTCGTTGAGAGAGAAAATATGCCGGAACCAGTGAACAAGCTCAAACGTTAGTAAAGTCTTCTAATATTTGAAGATTAGTAATCAATAATGTAGGTATGTAGAAGAATGTCGTATCGATATTTTTGAAGTAAAAAAACGTAACAAAAGTAAAAAGTAAGTCGGTACCAGACTCTTAGACCAATAAAAGTGTCGTCGATGAAGTCTAATGGACGAAATACACGATCAGTCCATCGCGTCAAATTGACTGACGTGAAGTCAAAATTTGACCGTGAATGCTAAAAAACTGATGACTTGATGTCAAATACTGGATTTCAAATCGCGCCGTTGCGTCACCTCAGTACATCGCGCGCGCCAACTGATCGTGAGTGTAGAAACCAAGGAGGATAGAATGCATTTCTATCCTCCTTACTAGGCAGTGGTATTATGCCGCGCTTCCGAATCAGAGCCCATGTCAACGTCACTCGATCCGGTCAAACGCATAAATGACAGAAAATTGAACTGACCGTGTGTGGGCACAATTTTTGGCGTGGCTCCATTTGATTTAAGTCGTTTAGATTGATCGTGTATTTCGGTCCATAAAAGTCTCGCGGAAGCTGTTTTCACCTGGATACCTATGAGGCGGGTCTGTTTTTGACGTGAATAAAAATTACTTTGCAGCTGTCGCACCGAACCGTTGGATCGTTCGTGGCACATTCCACGAGGGCGATGATAGATTTCCCGAAGAACATCGCTTCAAACAGGCCACGCCCACTTCGATTGCTGCCATCGCCATGTCTCACATTGTGGATCCGGCTGGGTGGAACCCGGAGGACATTGACGAGGTATACATACCTACCTTTGTTTTCAACCGACTTCCAAAAAAGGACTAGGTTCTCAATTCGACTGTATTTTTTTTTTAATGTTTTTTACCTTAGAACTTTCGACTGGGTGAAATGATTTTGATGATTCTTTTTTATTTGAAAGCTGGCGCTTCCCGTGTGGTCCCATTTCAATTTGGTCCAGTTCTGATAATGGCATTAATGAGAAAATACCATGAGACGGTTTAAAGTCGGTTTTTTTTTGTCAAAAAGAGTTATAAAAATTATTTACACAAAAAAAATATTGGTACACAGTTTAGGTTGCAACATAAACTTTTATTTAATTTATTTTTTTATTGAATTTTTTTTTTTATATATATAGTCTGACATGACGGAACAGCACTTGTGCGAAGCCATGTTGAAACTCTGATAAAATACAAACTTGTAGGTTTGTATATATATTTTTTTAATGTTAAGGTCGACAGACAGGCTGACGGTCCACTTGATGGTAGGTGGCTACCGTCGCCTATAACACAAGCAACGCCATAAGTGCTACAAGCCATAAGTGCGCTGCCGACCATAGAAGGATTAAGGATAAAGGAGGGGTGGGGTAATGGGCTCTGGCATCCCTTACTCCACTCACCGAAACACAACAGCACATAATGTTGTTATTTCACGGTGGTATTCTGTAAGGTGGTGGTTACTGCCGCCAGACGGGCTGCCCAAATGACTGCGAAACGCAGTGTGCCCTACCACTACTAAATATATATATATTTAAAAAGCATTTTATTCTCGTCCAGTGTCTAATACGTGGAGATATACTTTATCAAAACACGATGGAGCATCTAGAGAAGATGGGTATCAGCCTGGACACTCCTAGAACGGACGAGGAAGTCGACGAAGAAGAAGACATACCCGCGGGAACATTGGCCGCAGCCGATGTCATGAACAGGTGAAGCTATTGTTAAAATGATACGTTTGGTCTAGTGGCTAGTAACCCATTTTTATTTTATTTTTTTAACGTTGGGAAATCCTCTTGGATACCCAGCAGTGAAGGGGACACTGAAGGGTTATGCCGGATTCCTACCGGCTAAAACCCAACGACTTTCTATCTATCGCGGCCGCTTGATGGGCGGGGTCGTGGGGACGTTTTTACACGACTTCGGTACCCCGCCACGGCTATCCAACGCGGGGACCTCGGCGTACCCGACAGTGGAGGTACGCCGCGGCCTACTCGGGGGGACCTTACCGCGGGCGGCAGTCTCCCCCAAGACTACCGCCCAGGTCCCGGTCAGGGTGGAAGGCGGCGGATATCCTGCGCCCGAGCCTTCTTCGGCGGATTGGCTGGGAGAGGGGATCCTCTTCCCGCTGCCTTTCCGCCGCTTCCTTGCGCGAGTGGCTAGTAACCCTAGCCGTTAACCAAACGGTCGTGGGTTCGAATCCCGCTAGGGGCAAATTTTTATGTGTTAACATTTTACGAGTACCTTTGTACCTGAGTCATGGATGTTTGTATGTATTTATAATATTATGTATGTATTTACAAAAAAAAAATTGATCTATTTATAATAGCATATCAACTGTCTGGTATGCATATAATATAAGCATTAGTTGTTTATTGTGAAACTAGATGGTGCTGTGTGGAATGTGTTGAAGATATTCCGTTATATAGCAAGAAAAAGAGACAATTTAGCGTTGCCATAATTTAGCTTAATAATGCCAAAATATTTTATTTTTCTGTAACAGATTTAGAGTCTCCGAATACGATTGCATCGAGACAGATGTTGTGGACAGCGCGTATAGTGGTAAGAGAGTTATCTTATTTGTGGTTTAATTTTTTTGTAAACCACCCAGAACACGGTTCAGGGCCCGTATTCTCTATGTGTGGTTTTGCTGTGGTTATCGACTCGATGCGGTTATAGACTCGATAATTGTCTACTTTGGTATTAACTAAGCACATGTCAAAGGGTCTACGATGTTTTTTCCGTAGTTATACATGTCGATGAAGTTATTGGCGCGTTATTGTGTGGTTTTTAGTTCCAGTATTATTTCCAATTTCATGTCGACATTGGAGTCGATACGATTTAAAAACCACAGATAGAGAATAGGCCCGCTGCTGGATGTGGTGTCCCTAAAGGATTCTCTTGCACACATCAAACTACTACAACATGGAACCCGCTTGCCATACAAAACACTACGAATTTTATGGAACATTTAAAAGTGACGTATGCGTAGAGCAGGAACTGTCATTTAAAACAAAACAAACATAATAATAAGTACGTAATTTAAAGAAAATGTGACTTTACGTCAACCCATTAGAGTTTAAAATGAAATAGTGGAAGTTGATCGTTACTTATACCTTTTACCATTGACGCGTGAAGGCAAGAGTCCGCCAGGATTCTGTCAAAGGCGTTCTTTTTATGTGCCGCTTTGGCATTTGTGACGCAAATTCCATTGTATTTCGATGCTTGCACATAGATGATGAATGATATTTTATTTGTTGTTTTATTTTTCAGGTAAACTCCACCCAGAACCCGGTTCTGATGTGGTGTCCCTAAAGGATTCCCTTGCACAAATGATGAAGGAGTACTCCCATGCTGTGGTCACTGCCAGAGGGGGGTCCATGGCCGTATGGAAACAAGACAACCATTTGTACTTCTTCGATCCGCATGGCTGCGATGAGAACGGTATTGTATACCGTAAAATGGTCCTACTTTGCTCCAATATTTGCTCCAAAAAAAAAGGGAATTATGAATATTGTTCACACTATTAATTATGAAATATACTCAGATGCATTAATTTAAAGAATAATATGTTAAACATATTTTTAAAGTTAAATCAACGTAATGAAGTTGCACCGATTTGAACATATTAAGCGATAAAACATTTAAAAGAATTGGAGCATAATTAACCCTATACTATAGGAGCAAAGTAGGAACATTTTACCGTACTTGTGTAATTTTGTTACACAATAGTTTTGGAAACATTGTGGTCCTTCGAGCCGGACGCGATCCAAGATAAGAATGGCAGACTATTCTTATCTACTTTAAAATGTCAGTATTGCACAAAATAAACATCTTTTTAAAAACAAATACAACATTCATACATGCAAGTTTTTTTTTACATTATAAGGTCGGCAGAGGTGCTTTCAAGTTTTCACTTCTGTTGGCACTCCCGGAGTTCCACTGTTTTTTTTTTTTATGTACCGTTTTGTTTTTATATTATACTAGCTGGTGCCCGCGACTTCGTCCGCATTCAAAAATGTTATATATAGCATAAAGCCTTCCTCGACAAATTGTCTATCAAACACTTATTACGCTCTCTCGCGGTGAGTAGCCGACTTGTTGGGTCAAAGCTGTTGGTCTCGATAGTTCTGCCACTGAACGATAGATGGCGTTAATCTAAATAAGAATAATATTATATTTTTAATTTCTTTAGTCTTTTACGTCGCACTATTTAGCCTAAAGTTTTCCTCGATAAATGGACTATCCAACACAAAAATAATTTTTCAATTCGAACCAGTTTGATTATCGCGCCCTCTTGCGGTGAATTGCCGACTTGTTGAGTCAAAGCTGTTTCTCTTAATAGTTCTGCCACTGAACGATAGGTGGCGTTAAAATAAACGAGGATTATTTATACCTATATAATTTATTTAGGTCACACTAAATAGCCTAAACCCTTCCTCGATAAATGGACTATCCAACACAAAAATAATTTTTCAATTCGAACCAGTAGTTCCTAAGATTAGCGCGTACAACCAAACAAACAAACAATCAAACTCTTCAGTGGGCCTAGTGCGAGTTTTACTCGATCAAACGCGTCGAACCCGTAAACGTCAATTTGTATGGGAATGTAGCAGACGTACACGTTAACCACTAGGTGGCGCTGCTTCATTCCTATACAAATTGACGTTTACGCGCTCGACGCGTATGATCGAGTAAAACTCGCACTAGGCCCATAGGAAGGACGAAGCAACATATTGTACTTATTAATTTGGGATTTATTCACGTTAACGTACACTAGGTGGCGCTGCTTCATTCCTATACAAATTGACGTTTACGCGCTCGACGCGTATGATCGAGTAAAACTCGCACTAGGCCCATAGGAAGGACGAAGCAACATATTGCATTTATTAATTTGGGATTTATTCACGTTAACGTACACTAGGTGGCGCTGCTCCATTCCTATACAAATTGACGTTTACGCGCTCGACGCGTATGATCGAGTAAAACTCGCACTAGGCCCATAGGAAGGACGAAGCAACATATTGTACTTATTAATTTGGGATTTATTCACGTTAACGTACACTAGGTGGCGCTGCTTCATTCCTATACAAATTGACGTTTACGCGCTCGACGCGTATGATCGAGTAAAACTCGCACTAGGCCCATAGGAAGGACGAAGCAACATATTGCATTTATTAATTTGGGATTTATTCACGTTAACGTACACTAGGTGGCGCTGCTTCATTCCTATACAAATTGACGTTTACGCGCTCGACGCGTATTTACGTACAATTGGTATAGATTACGTACGTTGTGGAATTAAATGTAAAAAAAAAATGTTGCCAGGTTACCCCTCGGATGAGCCAAGGGCCGCCGCGTGCTTGGTCCGCATCAAGGGCGGTGTGGACGAACTGGCCAAGGTCATTGAGAGCAACTTGGCGCCGGGTTCGGACGACAGTTTCAACATTTCGCCAGTCTCTGTCACAGCCACCAAGTTGAATTCGGCTCTGGGTGCACCTGAAACTAATTTAGACGTGAGTTGAACCCTTCGTGATTATTTGTACACTTGAGGAATAAAGAACACTAGATGAAGATGACAATTAGTGATTTATTTATTTAGGTTCATTTACTAACTTTATTATTTTCAAAGAATAATTTAAAACAAATGAAATACAGTTTTGTGCGAAATGACATATATATACAAAATTTTCGGTCAATTTCAACATTTTCCTTAGGATTTTGCTTAATAAAATCTTGAAATTGACCAAAAAATGGTACATAACATTTTATAAGACCATGTGTGAATATTAATAAAATAAAAATAAAAATATACATATGGAGCTCTTTTCTATGTGCATGCAGGCTTTTGCTGGTTCGTCTATAGTCTATTTTTTTTTACAGAATAAAGCTTTTCAATGGATATCAAAAGGCACGGCGGCCATTTTACCTGGACCTAGGGGCGAGAACACTGCTTTGGGAAAAGCGGCAGAAAAAGTTGGAATAGGGGTAAGATATTGTAAATATAATACTATTTTATAACCTTTTAATTTTATAATAACGAACTAGATGGCGTGTTCATATAAATTAACTTACTTTGTTGTGCTCTGTGTCCAAAAACAAGATGGCCGCCACATTTGTGATGAATAAAAGCAATTTGTACTGGATTGATTGCTCCATAGATGAGAAAAAATAATCTACCCTGAAAGAGTTGTGAGGTGTACTCTTTCTTTCTCTCTCTCGCACACACACACACACACACACACACACACACACACACATATATATACATACACACAGAGAGAGACAACCCACACACATACACACCACCCACACGCACGCAAGCACACTCACGCACAAGAACACGCAAATGCACAAAGCGAGCACGAACACACACAAACACACGAACACATACGCACGCACACACACACACACACACACACACACACACACACACGCACACGCACGCACGCACGCACGCACGCACGCACACGCACGCACGCACACACACGCACGCACGCACGCACGCACGCACACGCACGCACACACACTCACGCACACACACGCACGCACACACAACCACACACAAGGTGCGGACACTTTAGGTGCATACTACATACGGAAAATAAACTCTGAAAGCGTAGGTATAGGCAAGTTACCGGAGCAACACATTAAAACATTGCGCTTGTGATGTGTCTGTGAATAGATGCATGACAATGACGTCACACTGCAATTGCCATAAAAACACTGTGTCTCTTTCCCGCGCGGACCCAGTTAGAAGTGTATATCAAAAATGCATTTGTGGGAGTATACTGTGAACGTGCCAACTCTAGTTAACTCTACCTGTAGGTACAAACGTACAGGTATATGAATTGTATATGAATTTGCAGAATGAAGACATGGCTGGTCGCACTATTGCCTTGCCGGCTGCGGCTGCTTTCGCGGCTGCCACAGTCTCGGTGCCACCGCCACATATGCACAGGGATCACATGTACAATTTCCTCGGTGAGATTTTCAGTCTTATTGAAGTTTTATCAAGGTGCTTGCTTAAACACTCTATCTCAGGCGTCCCAGGTTCAAATACCGGCAGGGTTAACTTTAGGAATGAACATTTTATAGTTTACTATGGTCTAGAACTGGCAAGTATCTAGGTGGTAGGACATATACTGTGTTTTGCAGACATTGGTGAAAACAGCATGAAAATCGGTGCAGTAGTTTTTGAGTTTATCGCGAACAGACAGACAAACGCGGCGGAGGACTTTGTTTTATAATATTACTAGTTGGCGCCCGCGACTTCGTCCGCGTTGAAAAAGAAAAAAGTAGCCTATCCTGTGTCCCGTACGTCTAAATGTATTTATATACCAAGTTTCATGAAAATCAATTAATTCGTTTAATAGTTGTGGAGGAACATACATACACATACAGAAAAAAATTGTAAAAATGGTCAATTTAGTTTGAGTATGATGTATAGAGCCTATAAACACGATATCTCTGAAAACAAAGTAACTTACTCCACGACCGACCCTTACAGATTTATTATTAGTATTGATGATGTAAGTAAGGATTAGGATTAGGATGCACAGCACTGTCCAATCGTATTATAGTGTATGTGCTTTTTATATTTTAGACGCTGGCGCCGATTATTATCTGAATCACGTGAAGAAAACTGGCCGCAAAGAAATCCTCCCCGAGGACTTGACGGAGAAGTTTGAGATGGGGGCGAACACATTTTCCATAGAGCTTGGAGAGGCGATTCGTCTTCCGTTTAGACTACCGGACGTTACAACAGTAAGTAAACAAAAAACTTTAATTTCATAGTTTTTATTTACCTAATTTACAGACTCCTCTATTGTATTAAATTGGATAAAAACTCCCTACAAAAGGTTGGATACATACTTACATACATATATAACCCACCATTTTATGGATATACTGGAAGTCGCAAACAGTCAAATATGGTACCTACTATATATAAACACAAAACACAGGACTTATCACACAACACTGTCTGGTGGCAATGGCAAACCCTCTTGGCTACTACAGGAAGATATATTATAATACCTGGCCTAAGTATTTCAACCCCAGAAATTAATAAAGACAATTATTGTCTCAAACTTTGTCTCATTCACACTCCACAGCTTCCAAGAAACATCAAGTACTTACAGCAGTCAAGGCTTCTTCTAACTCACACGAAAGAAATAAAGCCCGCGGTGATTGGTTGTTGTAACGCCCACATAAAATTTTGACCAATCACAAAGCTTTCTCCCAGCGTAGCGTAGCCTGATCGTAGCGTATACGACTGTATGTTTGCTCGTTTGCTCTTGGCTAGGGCCACTGGGCCTCTATCCAAGAGCAAACCAATACAAACGTTGCGTATTTACGAAACGATAGAAAATAAAGCTCATTGATGGGTCTAATTTTTATGTGAGCGTTACAACAACCAATCACCGGGCTTTATTTTCTATCGTTTCGTAAATACGCAACGCTCCCGTTTGCATTGGTTTTCTCTTGGCTAGGGCTAGGCCTTGTCTCCATTTTAGTGTCGTGAATGTCTTGTAGTGATGCGGACAAGTCTCTTTTTTGCCATTTGGTAGTTTTGCTCAAATTGTCAAAAGTTAATATCACTTTTATGAGAAATCAATTTAAAGTTGTAGAGAAAAACAAATGTGTTATTTGATTCGTCACGCCAACACCTACAAGTTACACCTACCATTGTAGGTGTAACCTACAATGGCATTAAAATTTTATAAAATTAATAAGTTTTTCACAATAAAAAAAAACTTCTTTTCAATACACAAATTAAACTGTTACAAAATACAATAATTCCCAGCTATTGGCGTTTGATTAAAAGCTTTCTTATCCCCCCCTCCCCCCCCAACTGACCTTTTCCAAGTATTAGTTTTAGTCTAATATGCCTAGACTATTAAGAGACTATACCTACCTAAGAGGTCGATATCATCGATGGTTGATATACAGAAAAACGAGATTTTTCTTAGTTTTCCATTTATTCGTGTTGTTTTACGTGTTGTTACGCTTGATTTGTTTACGTATTGTTTGTCAGGAAGGCGAGGAGGAGGGAGGTGGTGGTGATATGGGAAATGAGGAAGTGGAAGCCGAAGAGAAGGAGGAACCAATGAAACGTAAGTATGATATTTTTAGATTTACATATTAAACTTTCAATCGGAATCAACAATTAATAAGTGTAATTATAAAATTTATTCTTTAAGCCTCGTGTAGAGGGCGCTGCCTCACATTTTGTATGTCTATATATTATACAAAATGGAGACTACATTGTCTACATACATATTTATAACCTGAAATACTAATACTTAACTTTTGCCCGCGACTTCGTTTGCGCCCATTTTTTTAGTCATTGAAACCTTCAAAGTTGTATTGATGTTGTAGCTATGTCGGTGGCCGATCGTATAAATATAATCCGGCAGTTCGTGATATGGCAGTGTTTCATGAATTTACAGTGATCAAAAAAGTGCTTATCGAATTACATTTAATCAAAAACTAATCACAATATCAAAATACATGAACGATATGCCTACACTGGTTAGCCAAATTGTCGAACGATACACCTCGAAAGATCTGACTGGAATATTAGCACAGCTTTACAATCCATACAGTTGGGCAACGCCTTTGATGTCGGGCGACGCCGCCACTCGTGTAATTACTTCGCTGTCACGCGCTAGGGTTGTCACAAAATGGAAAATCCGCGACCGCTCACTCAACTCAAAAACATATTGTACGCGCCAGCCTTGAAAGTTGCAATGCGAACTGTGTTAGTTCGCCGTGGCGGCCCGCGCCGCCCGCTTCCCCGCGCCGGCCCCCACCGTTGCTCTGTGCAAGTACATTCGTTGCCCAACTGTATGGATTGTAAAGCTGTGATATTAGTTAGGAACTACATGAAACGGCGCCATATCACGATCTGCCAAGCTAGGCACATCACGAAACGGCGGATTATATGATCGGCCGCCGAAAGCTATCTATCATTTACACCCAAAAATTATTGACGCCACTCGATAGTTAAATGATCAAAGATTTTTTTAAAATTTTTTTTAAAGTAAATTAGATACTTTTACATACATTGTCGCGTCATTACTGTCGCTAAACGGGCTTCTCTTTTCAAGACTCGACTGCGAAAAGAAGTTAATGAATAAACTTTTGTTAGCACTCTCTACTTCGGGTACATTAATTAAACCACTATGTTGAGTCCCAATACTTTTATTGACCGACCGATATTATCAAAACACTACAATTCCAACTATAACATGTTGGTTGGACATGTTCATACAGTTGGGCAACGCCTTTGATGTCGGGCGACGCCGCCACTCGTGTAAGTACTTCGCTGTCACGCGCTAGGGTTGTCACAAAATGGAAAATCCGCCACCGCTCACTCAACTCAAAAACATATTGTACGCGCCAGCCTTGAAAGTTGCAATGCGAACTGTGTGAGTTCGCCGTGGCGGCCCGCGCCGCCCGCTTCCCCGCGCCAGCCCCCACCGTTGCTCTGTGCAAGTACATTCGTTGCCCAACTGTATGGATTGTAAAGCTGTGATATTAGTTAGGAACTACATGAAACGGCGCCATATCACGATCTGCCAAGCTAGGCACATCACGAAACGGCGGATTATATGATCGGCCGCCGAAAGCTATCTATCATTTACACCCAAAAATTATTGACGCCACTCGATAGTTAAATGATCAAAGATTTTTTTAAAATTTTTTTTAAAGTAAATTAGATACTTTTACATACATTGTCGCGTCATTACTGTCGCTAAACGGGCTTCTCTTTTCAAGACTCGACTGCGAAAAGAAGTTAATGAATAAACTTTTGTTAGCACTCTCTACTTCGGGTACATTAATTAAACCACTATGTTGAGTCCCAATACTTTTATTGACCGACCGATATTATCAAAACACTACAATTCCAACTATAACATGTTGGTTGGACATATGACATCGATCGACCTCTCTTCGCGAACGCGTTCGTTCAACTGACTGATACCCTTTCAATCTCATACCACCGAATGAATCTGAACGAATGAACACCTCTTTTGTGAACGTCACACAGCACTTTTCAATCAACTTCAGTAGACATACGAGCATATAATTATGTATAGCGGACGCTAACACTATGAAATTGATAATATTGCAGAAATAAAGGACGCCCTGTTCAAGATGTGGTACGACGAGACGAAGCCAAATCACACAACTCTGCTGGTGGGTGATTACCACCAACTGGGGGTGTGGTTGGCGCCGGGCGGTAAGGTTGTGGCCTTCGATCCAGCCCCAACCCTGGGCAAGGGAATGCTCACAGCGCATAGGATTAAAAAAGGTACATTTTGGATGAATTCATGATATTAAGAAAATAAAAAAAAAAAAAAAAAAAACGAGGAAATATCTTATAAAGACCAGTAATCTTTCTTCTTAATATTGAAAAGGCGATTTAAATCCAAAACAGCTGAACCGATTTTGATGAAATTTTCAGACAATCTTCATACTAGTCCAGCGGATAATCTTGTGAAGTTTGGTAGCGATAGTACGCGGGCAAAGCCGGGAGCGAGTCGCTAGTATTCTTATAGTAATATTAGCTGAACCCGACCACGCTTCGCTCTGGTTTTCTTTGACGTTCAACGGTCAGCGGCTGCCATGACAACGGCTAACTACCACTTTAAATGTAACAGCCTGACAGCGATTCTCGTTGCCGAGTTAATTCTCCTCGCTTTTGGGCAGATGGCGCCGTAGAAAAAGTGATTTTGTCGCGATCGAGATTATATTATAACGCAAAAAAAAATTGATAAGATCAATCCTTGAAGCGGATTGCATTTTGTGTAACAATTTCAAGTCAATCAGTCGGCTAGTTTTTGACTTTTTGAGTAAGTAATAGGACACAAACCAAAACAACATTTTTTTATAGATATAGAGATAGATTAAAATTTGTAAGCGCCTCTTTCACCAACTACAAGTAAAGTGTTGATTAGTTACTTTTAGAAATCATTTTCTGTTTTATTGAATTATGCACTCGGTTTACTCTGCATCATTCGATAGACGATTTTTTTAAATTATTTTCTATTTAATGTTGGGACGCTTACAGTAGGTACAAACAAAGGTATAAATCAGCTAAATTATTCCCGGTGAAAGGTGACTTTAAGTGACGGTTTAGCCTACTTGACGTTGGTGAAGGAGGCGCTTCGAGTTTTAAATTTTGTAATGACACAAAAAGTTATTTCAGGCGATGAGCTTCGTCTGCAACGGATAAAAGACGAAATGGCTGGCGAAGGAGGTGGCGATGAGCCGGAGGAGGAAGATGAGGAACTGGGTGGTGGTAAGACGATTGCGTATTATCATAGAGTAAATTTATTTATATACTGGTCAAGTATACTATTTACTCTACGGTAATATTATATCTCAATTCGTGAACTCGATCGGTTATCTGCTCTGCGACAGATGCGACAGAGTTCATCTAACTCCGCACGCCCGACGCAAAAACGGGGTGTCATGAGTTTGACGTGGGTGTATGTGTATATGTGTGTGTATATGTGTATGTGTATATATGTATCTGTGTATATGTGTATGTGTATATGTGTATATGTGTATGTGTGTATATGTGTATATGTGTATATGTGTATATGTGTATATGTGTATATGTGTATATGTGTATATGTGTATATGTGTATATGTGTATATGTGTATCTATCTAGGTATCTGAGTAACTGTATATCGATGTATCCGATACACAGATCTAAAGGGTGTGAAACAGTGGCTACAATTGTTAACCAATAAATAAACTATGAAATTGATAATATTGCAGAGATTAAGGACGCCCCGTTCAAGATGTTTGTGTGTATCTGTATGTGTATCTGTGTATCTGTCTATCTGTGCGTCAGTCTGTGACATCGTAGCTCCCAAACGGATGGACCGACATTGATCGTTTATTTTTTTTAAACTTTTGACTTTTGAAGGCGTTTGAAGATTATCAGCCCATTTCCTAGTTAATGAAGGAATTTCACTAACTTCCACATGTTCCATTTATGTGAAATTTGGTTTAAGTATACTAATACTTCGGTGATACTCGTATTTCCATGTTATACTCGTACCTTGACTTGACTTGAGCTTAAGTAGTCTGCGGAATAACCAATTTCTCAGCAGATATAGCGTGTTTGGGCTCAATAGATAAATTGGAGGTTTTAGTTTATAATTTTAATTATTCAAAATTCAAATCATTTATTAGATGTAAGTTTTTACAAAACATTTATCTTCGTCAAAGTTACAAACTACCACCGGTTCGGAAAGCTGTTTCTAGGGGGAAGAACTCGGCAAGAAACCCCCTAGTTGCTCTTTTCATAAATCAATTTACAACATGTAACACGTAACAATACATATACATCAATCTAATAACACAATATTCAACTATATTTACGTTCATCATTTATATAATCTAATATCCTATAATAACCCTTTTTGCACAGGGTTTTTTCTTAATATAAACTTTAAATTTATTCAGAGATAATTGTTGTATATTAGCAGGAAGTCTGTTGTAGAAGCGTACACATTGTCCCATAAAAGAGTTGCTAACCCTGCTATTAGCTTGCAGTATAGATTATTTGAGCCAATACTTATTATTGTATTCGTTTCCCGCCTCCAGAGGGTGAAGAGAAGGAGCCTGAACCGGATTTTGTACCGCCCGATTCAACGCCGGCGCTCATAGTGTGCGCTACTCCCGGAGAACTGATGGACAAGCTCGGTGAGTTTTGACGACACGTTTGGTCTAGTGGCTTGTAACCCTAGCTGTTAACCAAACGGTAGCGGGTTCGAATCCCGCTAGGGGAAAATATTTGTGTTAATATTTTACCTTTATATATCTGAGTCATGGATTTATAATATGTAAAAAAAAAAGTAATCTATGTATTATATCAACTGTCCTGGTAACTGTCTTAGTGTGGGACTAGATGGTGCTGTGTGGAATGTGTAAAGTTATTTATTCATTAATTATTTGAAGACGTGAGTCAAACGTGAGTGGATGAAGGTGGTATGTTGCATAATTCCAATTTTGAATAAATCGAGGTTAAAGTTTTTACTTTTAATTTTTGAGATAAGTCGCCACGGAACTGATTTTTGTACTAAATTATGATGAAAAGTTGTGTAAACAACCTAAAATATTAATGGTATGATAGCAAGTAAACACTTCTATTATTTAATTTAAAAAAAAGTGAACATAGCTCCCTCTTCCAATAACCAAAGTAAACTTTACTGCACTTTTTACTTTTTAAAATTAACTGTACTGTCACTGCGGACACAGTAGTTGGAAGGTCGCTGGTTTTTGTCGGAAGAAAAGTCGAGTCGTTTCGGCTTTGCCAATAGTTTAATATAAAAGTTGAACAAAGGTGGTTACTATGCGTGTCTTTTTCGTGAGTAATTTTTTGTATCTAATATGGGGTAATCGTAAGATTTAATTCTCCCTGTCAAATTCGTATAAGTAACGTTCCGTGCCGCGACAGTACATAATACCTTTTTCAACTTATTATTTTCCAAAAATGTCTTAAATCGACTATCTTAAGGTCTGTTATGGTTCTGATTCATATTATGGACATACCTATTACGTTCATCAACGCAAAAAAACGAAAAATCCCAAAAATGCTACATAACACCTTCATCCACTCACTTCTTGATTTACTGTCCGGGGAACGTTGCTTTTTAATGTTTTTGAATGTTTTTTTTTCTGGTTTGCAGCTTTGCAAGGTGGCTTGGACGCGAAGCAGTGTCTCGCGCCTTACAAACTGTACCCGGTGACGATCACCAACGAGTTGACCTCTATTCTGAAGGAAAAGAAAGGCGGCGGTAAGGGAGAGGGAGACGAAGCTGCCGGTGATGAGGAAGGTAGGTGACATTTGAATGACAGTTTGAATGAAAAGTTCATTGCTTGAATATATTATGTCAGTAACTTTAGCATCTCAAGTAAGTATGTCACTAAGGGCCTCTTTCACAAACTACAAGTAAAGTGTTGATTAGTTACTTTTAGAAATCGTTTTCTGTTATATTGAATTATGCACTCGGTTTACTGCATCATTCGATAGGCGATTTTTTTTTATTATTTTCTATTTAATGTTTGGGACGTTTACCGTACAAACAAAGGTATATCAGCTCCATTATCCCCGGTAACCGGTGACTCTAAATGACAGTTTGGCCTACTTGACGTTTGTGAAACAGGCGCTAAATAATATATGAAAAAAAGTTTACAGAAATTATACACCAACATTAATATATTACAACTATGGATTTCGTCCTGACTGCTTTGGACTTGACGGTCCTGTTTTGGAAAACTAAGGAATATTTTAGACTTGACTTGACTGACTAGTCTCGGGATCTGCTTTTATTTTAAAATTATCGGAGAAGATCTGATGGAGCCAAGACATTAAAAAAGAAAAAGAAGAAGAAATAGGACGGATTTCGCACGCCATACAAAGCACTATGAACTTTATGGAACATTTGACATATTATGCATAGAGCATCAACTCTGTCATCTGTCATTTTATAAAACCAACCATACATCTGTCATTTAAAGAAAATGTGAACATACGTCAACATGTTGGGATTTTAAAATGAATAGTTGAACTTGGTCGTTACTAATACCTTTTACCATCGACGCGCGAAGACAAGACTCCGCCATCATTCCGTTTTATGGACGAAATACACGATCAATCATTTGACGTGACTCCAAACGACTTAAATCAAATGGAGCGCCGCCAGACATTGTGCCCACACACGGTCAGTCCAATTTTCTGTCATTTATGCGTTTGACCGGGTCGAGTGACGTTGACATGAGCTCTGATTCGGAAGCGCGGCAAGATGCCACGGCGTAGTAAGGAGGATAGAAATGTATTCTATCCTCCTTGGTTTCTACACTCACGATCAGTTGGCGCTATGAAGTGACGTGACGCTACGGCGCGATTTCATATCCAGTGTTTGACATCAAGCCATCGGTTTTTACCATTCACGATCAAATTTTGGCTTCACGTCAGTTCATTTGACACGATGGACTGATCGTGTATTTCGTCCATTAGTACTTTTTATGTCCCGCTTTGACATTAATTGTGACGTATATTCCATAGTTGTAGTACTTCGATGTACACCAATAAGTTGAAAAAAATAGAACTGTCGTTTCTCGCCTAAACCTGTCCCTGTGTATCATAGTAATAACTGTGTCATTCATTGTAAAAGTGGTGTAACTCCCTATTTTTAAAACCATATTATTTTCTTGCTTAATATATCACCTTTAGTCATAACTTTCAATATAAAAGTGAAGTAACTCCAATAGTTGCATTAAAATCCCATAGGTGAAAACAATGAATGAATGCTTATATATTTTTTCCTACACTCTAATTCGCAAAAAGCTCGTTATTCTTAAATTCAGTTACAAGGAGATAGTTCACTTTTACAATGAACGACACAACTCTGAATCGGATTTTTTTTTTGTGAAAGCAGACGAGGATGCCCTCGTGGAGGCCATCGATGATGAAGTGATGGGAAAATATTTTATGAGGATCGGTCGGGCGATAGCTTCAGTACGAGGCAGGGTAGCGCAGAGCGAGAACTATTTTATGGATCCAAACAGAGATTATCAGGTTTGTGTCTATAATTAAATTGAAATTATCTTTTACGATAATAAAGAAACGATGAGGATATTTGAAAGGGACATGTATATTTTAGTCTTTAACGAATGTTTATTCGTTAACTTATGTTGCAATTTCCAGCCATAATATCCTTACACACACTAATATTATAAACGCGAAAGTTTGTATGGATGTATGATGAATGTTTGTTACTCTTTCACGCAAAAACTACTGAATGGATATCAAGGAAACTTTACAATAATATAGCTTATACATCAAAATAAGACATAGGCTATATAAGACTTAAAAAAGACAGATTAAAAAAAAGAATCTAAGGCAATCATGAGGACTGCCGACAGAAGTGAAAACTTAAAACTGAGTGTCCAACGCACGCACATACAATCGGGTGTATGCAGTGTGTTGGCGTGATCGCGTACGTAGACAGCTGCGCGTGCATTAACTGTGAGCTAATAGCATGTTGCTGACGCGAACCCCATACATTTTTTCCCCTACCCAAAGTCGTATAACGCGGCTATAGAAGTTTCAGGCGTGATCGCGTACGTACGCAGCTGCGCGTGCATTAACTGTGAGCTAATAGCATGTTGCAGATGCGAACCCATAGATTTTTTCCTTACCCAAAGTCGTATAACGCGGCTATAGAAGTTTCAGGCGTGATCGCGTACGTAGGCAGCTGCGCGCGCATTAACTGTGAGCTGTGACGCAAACCCATACATTTTTTCCCTGCCCAAAGTCGTATAACGCGACTATAGAAGTTTTCACTTCAGAAATTCCTTTCAACGCGGACAAAGTCACCGGCACAAGCTAGTTTTTAATATACTTATTTGTTTCTCTTAAAGGACGCCGCCAACAGTGTAATGGGCATAGTGATTGAGCACATTGAACCTTATGTGCATTGGAAGTCGCAATTGATCGACGCTGCCCTCAAGTACGGCGACAGACTCTACACGCTCTCTCTGCCCAACGCAACCGCAGCGCCTCGAATGAGAGCGGCGGAAGTCACGAAAGAGTTTCATGTCACCACTTTTAACGTGAGTCTCAGTATACCCACCGGTTGTCCCAAGACTATGCGACAAATCAAATCAAATCAATATATTATATTTTGAAAAAAGAATTTTATACCTGTCGGTTAGGGTATGAAATGAAAAGGGTGCATGAGTTATTTCAAAAAATATACCACATATTTCAGCCAATAGTTGTTTCGTAAAAAATTAAAAAATTTTTTACAATACCAGATACGAATAGGTTCAAAGTACTACATAGGAAAACTACTCTTTTTTCCTCCACATTTTGTTCTTTAAAAACTAAGTTAGGTACCTGTGAGAGGGCCCTTGGATCTCTACATGTTCATAAAGAATATAAACATAAAGAATTTTTATTATTTTCATGTACTTACCTACAGGTGAAATTGGAAATGGAAGATAACGCGGTCACCGGTGACATAAAGGCCGGTGAGACCGGCGGAGTTTTAAATTTGAAACGAGGAATCAATAGATTTTTTGAATCGGTAAGTTCTAATGTTATCATATCGCTGCTCAAAAACTAAAGGGCCATAAAACAAAATATCCAAAAATGTTTTTATTGCAAAAATACAAACGCAATCCTTCATATTGCATGTTGCAAGAAGACTTACGGTTGTTTTATTCCATATTTAGTATATTTTGATCATTTTTTTATATATTCAAAAGTAACTTATATGCTTATAACTACTCTAGTATTTAGTTTATTATAAAAGTACTTAAAACATTTAATGCTACTTAAAAATACGCTTCTAACGACGTATAATATACATATATTTGATATATATCTAATAAAGAAAAAAATAAACAAAAATAATTTAATTGTTTTCGATTAGCTCTTCTGTAAAAAGTGTAATTTTGATTTGTGGCCCTTTAGTTTTTAAGCAGCGATATATGAAAGTTAAGGTCGTCTGTCAAGGTTCGGCCGCGTACGTAACCGTGGCTTCGTAACCAGTTACGATCGACTATTTTTTTAACGGCCTTGTATGAAAGCCAGTCTAGATCGAAAACTACATATTTTGTTAGTTTTTTTTTTTTAGTTCATTCTATAAGAATCGATTATCGATTTTCACACCCCGGACATATACTCCGAGAACCACTCTATCCAATGGTGAAAACAGCATGAAAATTGGTGTAGTAATTTTTGAGTTTATCGCGAACAGACAGACATATGCGACGGAGAACTTTGTTTTATAATATGTAAGGATTATGTATTTTATAATCGTTCGTAAGAACTAAGTAAAGGACTCGAGTCGTGCGTCGGAGCTGACACACACACACACTTTTTTTTAAATACTAGCTGGTGCCTGCGACTTCGTCCTTATTGAAAAAGAAAAAAGTAGCCTATCCTGTGTCCTGTACGTCTAAATGTTTATCTATCAAGTTTCATGAAAATCAGTTAATTCGTTTAGGAGATATGGAGGAACATACATACATAAAATACATACACTTACAGATTTATTATTAGGATTATTGATTGCAGCATAAACATGGAGTGATATGCTGCAAGGACTATTGCGTTGCTGTATGGAAAGCTAGCGATGACAAGTCCTTTTGTCTGTGGGAACCTCACTCTGTGGGTCCTGCTGGCAGGACGTCTCCTGGAGGTGGAGCCGGCCTGATACTCATCTCCAATGTAGACGATTTGGCTGAATGCATTAAGAGTAATATAGAGAAGACGGGCCGAGCCGGTAGCAATAAGTAAGTTGGTGTAATGCGAAATCTTCAGTTAAGGTGAAACAAGTCGGCGGCCCGAACTCATCGGTCGCATGCAGTGATATATGTTAAGTACTGCGTACTAGATGGAACACTCAAGACGCGATGAGTGTTCCAAGTGATTGGAGTTCCGACGTCCTACCCGTTCACAGTCTGTCATACGCGCTCGTAGAGATTAGGCGCGTCATTATTTTCAAAACCAATAAAAATGCCGTCTTGTGTGATGAGATATTGCAAAAAACACAAAGCGCGGGAAGAGCAGTCGAGTGAGATGCACAATGATTCATATCAAAAATAAAATCACAAACAGGCCCTTGGGCCAATGCTCTTTTTGACAAAACTAGTGCATATATCTATTTCGTGTAAAGTTATTTGAACTCTTGAATAACTAATTAATGTTTGTATGCAAAGTATTTTGGTGTTTTTGTACACTACAATGACCTATTCACCCTCAGTTGCATTAAAACTTGTGTTAAAATATCGATTTTTTCAAAGATCATATCTTTTAAATTAATACTTTTTTTTAGTTTGTATGCATACAAACCTAGTTAACGACAAGATAAATCGGTATCATGCTTACTTTTGTAAATTAAACATAAAACAGCGGAGTAATTAACATTCTACGTTTGTATGGAGGGAAAATGACTTGTATTACCTTAAGTGTCTAAGTTAGGTATCTATCTATATAGAACTCAAAAAACGGCCTACGCACACAGTCATGTTTATGAAACCGATATACCTAAAATTGTAGGTAGTTCTTATTTTTGGTCTAAGCTCGAATAATATAAAATTTGCTCATGTTCCCGCTAGGGGCAAATGCTTTATAACTGAGTCATTGATGTTTGTATTTATAATATATATTATGTATTTACAAAGAAAGTAATGTATGTAGTATATCAACTGTCTAGTATCCATAATACAAACGTTAGTTGCTATGTAAAACTATAGATGCTGCTGTGTGGAATGTGTGAAAATATTTAAAAAATATATATGGTCTTAGTTAATAACTAGCTGGCGCCCGCGACTTCGTCCGCGTTGAAAAAGAAAAAGTAGCCTATCCTGTGTCCTGTACGTCTAAATGTTTATGTACCAAGTTTCAAGAAAATCCGTCAATTCGTTCACATACATACATACATACAGAAAAAATTTCTAAAAATCGTCAATTTAGTTTCAGTATCATGTATAGAGCCTATAAACACGATATTTCTGAAAACAAAGTAAATTATTCCATGACCGACCCTTACAGATTTATTATTAGTATTGATGATAAGCTAAACTTGTCTCGTGCCAGATATTGTATAACTGCTGTGAAAGTGTTCTGGGAGTTCGCTAAGTCACCGGGTCCCGTGTCGCCTCAAGGGGCAGTACCGGACGAGGGGTACGAGTGGAAGGTGCTCACTGGATACGTTGAGACGGCCAAGGGACGTACGATTCTCAGAGGCACCAGACCACCGGACATTGTCAAGTGAGTTTAATATCATCAACAGTGAGTTAGTTACTAAGTATCAGCTTTTTTTAATTTCCCATAAGAGCTAGAAATAAGTGAGGGAGACTACTCATATTTAAATGTCCACATGACATGTTATGGTCCAATCCACATATCTAAGTGTCCACATGGCATATGGTCCAATCCACATATTTAAATGTCTACATGACATGTGGTCCAATCCACATATCTAAGTGTCCACATGGCATATGGTCCAATCCACATATTTAAATGTCTACATGACATATGGTCCAATCCACATATCTAAGTGTCAACATGGCATATGGTCCAATCCACATATTTAAATGTCCACATGACATGTGGTCCAATCCACATATCTAAGTGTCCACATGGCATATGGTCCAATCCACATGTTTAAGTGTCCACACGGCATATGGTGCACATCCCAAATGGTCCAATTATCAACATATCTAAGTGTCCACATGGCATATGGTCCACATCGCAAATGGTCCAATTATCCACATATCGAAGTGTCCACATGGCATATGGTCCACATCGCGAATGGTCCAATCCACATAACTAAGTGTCCACATAGCGATGTGGATCATCCACATTGCAAAATGTCCATTATTGCATTGAAACACGCCAAATGTTATAATGTTGTAACTCGTGGTACAGGTTCACTCGCGACGCAGTGCTTCAGTCGTCGTGCGCAGCGATTGTCGCAGCTTGTATGTCGCACGCGCGTCGCCCGCCTCTGTGGACGCGTCGCACAGTCGACGAGGTGATGGCCACCGGTTGCCAACTGTTCACAGCCTCTCTCGGTGCGCTGGGATACGAGTTCAGACCCGGGGAGGACTTGCTATTGCCATTACAGGTATGTATTTATATAAACACTAGCTGGTGACCGCGACTTCGTACGCTAAGATAAATTAAAAATATAAAAGCAATTTGTAACGCTTGACGCCAGACGTATTGGCCAGGCGTTAGTTATAGTTTTATATTTTAGATAATCTCTCGGGAACAGTATTTTTTTCCTGGATGAAAGGTACTCTATGTCCTTTCTGGTGTCCCAGGCAACGTGTATGAAAAATTTCATGGTGATCGGTACGGTAGTTTTTGCGTGAAAGAGTAACAAACATCCATAAAAACTTTCGCATTTATAATGTTAAGTACGGATTAGTACGTAAACGCCGGATGTAGGTACAGTTGGGGTAAGAAAAGGTTCGTCACCTTAAGAGCGGGTATAAAGAGAAATAGCCAATCCTAGATTTGAATTTTTTCTAAGTAAACAAAGTCTAATTTAATTTTTTTTTAAATAGATAAATACATTATAAATGAAAGTGACGACTGTAACAGAAAACATAATATAATGAAATTTTCTCAATAGAAAAAAATCACCAAGTGAGCTCTCATTTCCATCGATATTAGTTTTATTTTCACAATGACACACATTACAAAGGTAAAAGTGTATCAGTAATTTCACTTCACATATTATCTAAGGCTGTATGTAACAATTTTTCATTTGACATTGTAGTTTAGGAATAATTAATATTTAATATTTTTGGCACTTATAACATTTTTATTGAGCGAGATGCGCTATCTTCCGTTGTGTGCATGTTGTGCGTAGTTCTACGTATTTTGTGTCACTGTCATGTCCAAGGGGCCACGCGGGTAAAATTACAAATTTTGTTTGCTTTATACCCACTCTTAAAGTCGACATAAAATGCTAGCACCAGGCCAATTATAAATCATGCCAAAATTTCATTTCAAGCGTCTGTCAGTTGTCTGCTTAGTGCTTTAGTTTTAAAAGGTAACTTGAGTTCACGACTAGAATTGACTTGACTTGAATTTGATAATTGACGAAGGTTTTCGTACCCCGACGACTACTGTGATTTTGTGCACTAGCACCTAGATGTTGCTTGTGTCCTTGCACTATTAAGTTGTGATTTTGTGCACTAGCACCCAGATGTTGCTTGTGTCCTTGCACTATTAAGTTGTGATTTTGTGCACTAGCACCCAGATGTTGCTTGTGTCCTTGCACTATTAAGTTGTGATTTTGTGCACTAGCACCCAGATGTTGCTTGTGTCCTTGCACTATTAAGTTGTGATTTTGTGCACTAGCACCCAGATGTTGCTTGTGTCCTTGCACTATTAAGTTGTGATTTTGTGCACTAGCACCCAGATGTTGCATGTGTCCTTAGGCGACGGTGACCATCCGCCATTAACGGTCATTAGTGACCGTCAGCCTGTCTGCTACCAGAACAATAGGTGCGCTAAAAAAGTCAATTTGGATAATATTGTTTGTTTCTTTTCGTGAAGGTCTTGAAGAGGTTCATTCTCGGCGTGAACTATGTCAGATACGACTTGCAACAAGTGTTCACCGGGAAGTTGGAACAAACACACCCAACGGATATGAGTGTCAGGTAAAAGATGCTGTATACGAGTATCTACGTATTTTAAGTGCCTTAAGCGCCTCTTTCAGAAACGTCAAGTAGGCCAAACTGCCAAATTTAAATGCCTTTGTTTGTACGGTAAACGTCCCAAACATTAAATAGAAAATAATTTAAAAAATGCGGCTATCGAATGATGCAGTAAGCCGAGTGCATAATTCAATAAAACAGAAAATTATTTTAAAAAGTAACTAATCAACACATTACTCTTAGTTTGTGAAAGAGGGCCTAAGTGTATTAAAAAATAATATTGTTAAACCGTGTTAAACCATAAAATAAGTTTTATGATGTTGTTTTGTTTTTGTTTTTGGTGTATTCTTTTTGTTACTTGTATGTAAAAAAAAAAATCCTATATGTACAAAATTAGTTGTTAGTTGAAAATGATGTTGTTACCTTTACTTTTGTATTTAAGCAGCGGTGTGTAGATGAATGATCGACAAATTGTTATACTTAAACCGTGTACATATAGCCGGGCGGTAGACATTGCCGAATGAAATGTGCCGGCCCGACTATATGTATAGCAGCCCTAAGGGCCGGCACCCACTGCCGGCGTGGCACAGCATGGCACGGCAGGTTGTGCTGCGGCGTTCCGTGGCAGGCCGTGGTATGACGTGGCACGCCGTGGCATCCCGTTCAAAATAACTTGATTAGTAAAAAAATCCTTTGCCATGACACGCCGTGCCGTGCCGGCAGTGGGCGCCGGCCCTAACACGGCTCTATACTTTTTTAAGGTGTGCCTTGGAGCGCTTTTTCGAATCTCACACACACGGCATATTGTGGTCGGCGCCCCATGCGGTGGCCGTGTGGCGAGTTGTAGGAGCGCCCTCCTTCTACATGATGGAGCCGCACGCTTGCGGACCGACGGGACTCAGGATCGATGGCCAGGTAGGCGATGGTTTACTACAGAATGTACCTACTGTATCCTACTATATTTTATACTAGCTGGTGCCCGTGACTTCGTCCGCGTTCAGGATGAAAGGTACCCTATATGTCCTTTCTGGTGTCCCAGACAACGTGTATGCAAAATTTCATGGTGATCGGTTGAGTGATTTTTGCGTGAAAGCGTAACAAACAAACAAACAAGCTCACATTCACATTTATAATATTAGTAAGTAAAGATCATTATTAACAAAAACATATTATAATTGTAATAGCTGAACCTTGCCCGCTTCGCTGTGGCTCAGTCTTATATTAACTCGGCTGCCATAACAACGGCTAACGTCCACTTTAAATGTGAGTGAGTTCTCGCTTTCGGCAGATGGCGCCGAAAAAAAAAAGCGATTTACTAGCGATCGAGATTATATTATTACGCGAAATAATAGACATGATCAATCCTTGAGGCGGATTGCTTATTGTGTAAAAAATTCAAGTAAATCCGTCGGCTAGTTTTCTAGTTTTTGAGTAATACACAAACCAACACAACATTTTTATACATAAGTACCTATAGATTATAATATGCTTTTGCCAATTGCAGGTTTTTTTTAATAGTTTTACATATAAAATTGATTTAAATCTTTAGGATAATGGAGCTGCATGTGTTTTGACGTTTACCTCACCGAAATTGATGGCGTTTGGGTTAGTCTTGATTATTTTGTAAAATTATTTTTACTGTTGTTGATTATTTTAATAGAAAATCAACAATCAAAACAAACTAGGTATATTAATTAATACAAAAATATTCAAATGAAACATGCATAGTTGTATATTTTACAACGACATCGACCAACAAAACTAAAGGAAATGTCTCATTATCTGCCATGTGAACTCAATACTAAAATAAGTGCAAAAGTTAGTTGCTATATTGCAAAAATTTAATTATACAAAAAAAAAAAAAACAAAAACACAGTGCCAAACAGTAAACAAATCGTTGTGGAATACAAGAAAATATGAAAACTCTATGAACTTTATTGACAACGTACGAGTAATATATAGGTATATATTGTAAAACTTTTAGAATTGAGAACAAAATTCATTATGATTTTATGAATAATAATAGATTTCGTTTACAGCTATTTACAAAATGTCCCCGTGGTTGAGCGTGCTAAGCAAAATTTTCAACTGTACGCCATGTCTGTGGTTGTATCGCCCATTAAGAAAATGGGCGGTGTCGATCCGCCCCTGGTGAGAGCTCCTCCAGGAACCAAAATCAAATTGGTGCCAGCTACTAGCAAGGTATGGATCTTTTAGTGGGCACATATTTGTTTCGTTACTATATAGATGCTCTAGGAATGGAAAATCTTGGATTTTGAAAGGTTTGACAGAGGTGCCGAAGTCTAATTTATACTTAGTTCAAGAAAAATACTAACAAATCAAAATTTGAGTCCCCACAGAAGCAAATATTGCACACGTTACTATAGTATTAAACGCTCTAGGGAGGGAAAATATTGGATTTTGAAAGGTTTGACAGGGGTTTGAAGTACAATTTATATTTAGTTCAGAAAAAATACTAACAAATCAAAATTTGAGTCCCCACAGAAGCAAATATTGCACACGTTACTATAGTATTAAACGCTCTAGGGAGGGAAAATATTGGATTTTGAAAGGTTTGACAGGGGTTTGAAGTACAATTTATATTTAGTTCAGAAAAAATACTAACAAATCAAAATTTGAGTCACCACAGAAGCAAATATTGCACACGTTACTATAGTATTAAACGCTCTAGGGAGGGAAAATATTGGATTTTGAAAGGTTTGACAGGGGTTTGAAGTACAATTTATATTTAGTTCAGAAAAAATACTAACAAATCAAAATTTGAGTCCCCACAGAAGCAAATATTGCACACGTTACTATAGTATTAAACGCTCTAGGGAGGGAAAATATTGGATTTTGAAAGGTTTGACAGGGGTTTGAAGTACAATTTATATTTAGTTCAGAAAAAATACTAACAAATCAAAATTTGAGTCACCACAGAAGCAAATATTGCACACGTTACTATAGTATTAAACGCTCTAGGGAGGGAAAATATTGGATTTTGAAAGGTTTGACAGGGGTTTGAAGTACAATTTATATTTAGTTCAGAAAAAATACTAACAAATCAAAATTTGAGTCACCACAGAAGCAAATATTGCACACGTTACTATAGTATTAAACGCTCTAGGGAGGGAAAATATTGGATTTTGAAAGGTTTGACAGGGGTTTGAAGTACAATTTATATTTAGTTCAGGAAAAATACTAACAAATCAAAAATTGAGTCCCCACTGAAGCAAATGTTGCACATAACATCGTTTAGTCGTGATAGGACACACTGCGTTTCGTTACTATAGTATTAGATGCTGAGTGGCAATATTTATTGTTCTCCAGGTGACCGTGGACGGTAAGAGGAGGCACGCCGACGAAAAGGACAGGAAACATCCACCGGGCAGTGAGTCCTGTTTGGACGCACAGAGAGCGTCCGAGAAGAGAGACAAGGAACAGAAGTTACTTAAAGGTACAAAATATAGGCACAAACTTTGCTTTAATCTTGAGAAACTCTTGAGAAACATATTTTGGAGGCATGACAGTTCACTTGACAGAGGCGGCTATTGTTTAGTGATGTGCCGGATATCAGTATCTGTATCCGTATCTGCGGATATCCGAGCGGGGAGAAGAAAGATCCGTATCCGTATCCTATCGTACTTTTTGGTGGATTTTTTTACGTATCTTACTTTATTTTAATTTTTAATTTATAGATGAAATTCTATATGAAAAACTATTAAATTCCATTCAGATTATTTTTTATTTCTTAAAATAAAACATTTGGCACCTTTATAATGCAAGTGTCAAGTGGCGGACATTACGGACAGCAAATTTATTTTATAATATCACTGCTTAAAAACTAAAGGGCCATAAAACAAAAACATCCAAAAATGTTTTTATTGCAAAAATACAATTACAATCCTTCATATTGTACTCGTATGTTGCAAAAAGACTTATGGTTGTTTTATTCCATATTTAGTATATTTTGATCATTTTCTATATATTCAAAAGTAACTTATATGCTTATATCTCTTCTAGTATTCAGTTTATTATAAAAGTACTTAAAACATTTAATGCTACTTAAAAAATACGCTTCTAACGATGCATAATATGCATATATTTGATATAAATGTGTCGTTCAATGTAAAAGTGAACTATCTCCTTGTAACTGAATTTTAGAATAACAAGCTTTTTGCGAATTATAGTGTAGGAAAAAAAATATAAGCATTCATTCATTGTTTTCATCTATGGGATTTTAATGCAACTATTGGAGTCACTTCACTTTTATATTGAAAGTTATGACTAAATGTGATACCATTAAGCAAGAAAAGATAGTTTTAAAAATAGGGAGTTACACCACTAATTTTACAATGAACGACACAAATATCTAATAAGAAAAAAAATATTCAAAAAATAATTTAATTATTTTCGATTATAGCTCTCCTGTAAAAAGTGTAATTTTGATTTGTGGCCCTTTAGTTTTTAAGCAGCGATATGTATGGATATACATAATTAAGTAACTACATACATAATATTAATATATTGTTATCACAATAATTTTATATTCAGGATTACGTAACACGAGCGGTTGGTTGGTGTTGGCCGATGGCACACAGTTCCTGTCTGCTATGCATTCTATGTCTTGTCGCAAGTTTACACCAGCGTCGCGGGGACATCAGGTATATTTATTCATTTACTAGCTGGTCGCCAGTGCCGTAAATAGCCTTTTTTGCGCCCTGTGCTAGCTTCTATAACTGCGCCCTTGTTTTTTTTTTTTTAGATATTATAGGTAACCTGGAGCAATGTATAGGCCTACTTTATTTTATTCAGGGTGATAAAATAAAGCACAAAGGAACTTGGTGTTGGTGGACCAATTATCTAATATTTTGGAAGTAAAATCTATTTTTTTAAAGAACTGATGTAGGTGTGGGCAAACAAGCAGACGAGCCATCTGATGTTAAGTGGACACTTCGCCTATTATACCACCTACTGTGTCTGCCAAAAAAATTAGCTCGATGTTTTGTCTAATTTAATAGACGTTTTTGATGATACTGGCATGTAGGTACGTATGTGTTGGAATCGAGCACTATAGGGGCGCAGTGGGAACTTATCAGGAGCAAACCGAAAAAATAATAGTCCTGCCTGGTCTGTCCATTCTTGCGCCCCCCCAGGGTCTACGCCCTGTGCCTGGGCACCGGTGGCACTGCCCTATTTACGGCACTGCTGGTCGCCCGCGACTTCGTCCGCGTTGAAAAAGTAAAAAGTAGCCTATCCTGTGTCCCGTACGTCTAAATGTTTAACTACCAAGTTTTATTAAAATCCGTTAATTCGTTTAAGAGTTATGGAGGAACATACATACATACAGAAAAAAATTGTAAAAATGTCAATTTAGTTTCAGTGTCATGTATAGAGCCTACAAACACGATATCTCTGAAAACAAAGTAACTTACTCCATGACCGACCCTTACACATTTATTATTAGTACTAGCTGGCGCCCGCGACTTCGTCCGCGTTGAAAAAAGAAAAAAAAGTAGCCTATCCTATGTCCCGTACGTTTAAATGTTTATCTACAAAGTTTCATGAAAATGAGTTGATTCGTTTAAGAGTTATGGAGGAACATACATATATAGTTACAATACCTACACTTAGATTTATTATTAGTATATTGATATTGATTTATTTTATTTACAACACTTGATACAACACTTATCAATAGTAATAATAAATCTGTAAGTGTAGGTATTGTATGTATGTATGTAAGTTCCTCCATAACTCTTAAACGAATTAACCGAGTTTCATGAAACTTGGTAGGTAAACATTTAGACGTACAGGACACAGGATAGGCTACTTTTTACTTTTTCAACTCGAAGTCGCGGTCGCCAGCTTAGTAGTATAAGAATAAATACATAATATGTATGCTTATTGCCAATAACGGACTTCCTTTTTTTACAAAAAAAAAAAAAAAAAAAAAAAACATACTATACAGTCATTCTATCTATGTAAGCAACGTATGGTCCCCCGCATACATTGCTTTTTTTTTTTCAAAAATAAAATGTTTAAAATTAAAATGCAACCTATAAATCTAATATATAAATTCTCGTATATATTCTCGTGTCACAGTCAGTGATATGTTAAACAAGACAGGATGCGCCCTTACCATACTACTAGTGACAAAAAAAAATGGTCCTCCAATTTGCACATCTAGTTACTAAAAATAATTTGTTTTCAATACCCTCTTAATACGTATTTTTATTTCTTATTGGCGTATTCTGTTATTGTAAAGTGTTCTCATTGGTTGGTTGGACACATATCACTGGTAAGTAGGCGTTTTCGTATCTTTCTTCTACGCACAGAATGAACACCCGTCATTGGTGCCAATTTCCGATTTTGACACCGGCGCGTCGGTGCCACGTACTAGGAGCGTTAGCCTTGTCCTATATAGAAGTCATTGGTCACAGTGTTAGTTGCCATACTCCTCCGAAACGGCATGACAGATTTTGATGAAACTTTACATGTACACGCGGACGAAGTCGCGGGCAGCAGCTAGTATAATTACAATAGCTAGTATAAAATGTGTCGTTCAATGTAAAAGTGGTGTAACTCCCTATTTTTAAAACCATATTTTCTTGCCTAATGGTATCACATTTAGTCATAACTTTCAATAAAAAAGTGAAGTAACTCCAATAGTTGCATTAAAATCCCATAGATGAATACAATGAATGAATGCTTATATTTTTTTTCCTACACTATAATTCGCAAAAAGCTCGTTATTCTAAAATTCAGTTACAAGGAGATAGTTCACTTTTACAATGAACGACACATATAGAAGTCATTGGTCACAGTGTTAGTTGCCATACTCCTCCGAAACGGCATGACAGATTTTGATGAAACTTTACATGTACACGCGGACGAAGTCGCGGGCGGCAGCTAGTATAATTACAATAGCTAGTATAAAATGGCAACGGTCGTTCCACTTTGCAGGCGTTGGCATGTTCGGTGATGGCGGTGGCCATGACTCGCGTCGAGGACGTGTGCCGATGGTGCGGCTCCACCTTGGACCAGATATTGGAGAGTGGCGACCAGCTGTACCAGGATAGCTACCTGCACTACAAGCCCAAGAGCGCGAGGATCCTCGCCATTGAACAGGCATGTCGTTTGAGATTATTACTATAGTATTTTCGCTGTATGATGATTTCCGTGACAGTTCTCACTTTTTCATGTCACGCATACTGTTTTCAACTAAAAAAAAAAAACTGGCACAAAAAAATTATAATTAAACAAACAAATGTATGGAAAAAAAATATCTATTCGAAAAACACAAAAGGAATTATCACTTTTATAATTATTTTATTGTTATAATAGGTAAATGTAATAAAAACCATATATTTTAAAAGTGTCAAACGCGTGGAACGGAGCGTGTGTCAATAGGGATTGACACTAGGCATATTCACTTATATTCGATATATCGAAAGTACTCTATGTTTGTCATAGGATATTCGGATTTAACAAATATTTTTTCTATTCTATATATTTATAAAAACGTAAAGCTGACTAATAATAACAATAAAGTTATTCGTTGAGTGTTAAGTTTTTCGTTCTGTTATTATTGTTGTTATTATTTTCTTTTGTTGTTTCTGTTTATTTGTTCTTTTGTTATTCTTATTATATTCTGTTTGGTACTTACAATGCCGAAAAAAACAAAATAGTTCGATTCCATTTGCTTTGCCAACTGATTCGATATATTTAAACAATCGATTAAATGTCGGTAGGTTGCATCACTAAAATTGTCAGTTACGAACTGTCACGCATATCATCATACAATGAAAAGAGTATAGTAGACATCGAAATGCTACAATGGAATTTGCGTCACAAATGCCAAAACGGCACATAAAAAGAACACATTTGACAGAATCATGGCGGACTCTTGCCTTGACGCGTCAATGGTAAAAGGTAGTAACGATCAACTTCTACTATTTCATTTTAAACTCTAATGGGTTGACTTAAAGTCACATTTTCTTTAAATTACGTACTTATTATTATGTTTGTTTTGTTTTAAATGACAGTTCATACTCTACGCATATGTCACTTTTAAATGTTACATAAAATTCGTAGTGTTTTGTATGGCACCTGTTTTCCATGTAGTAGTAGTATGATGATTATCTCCCAGTTATTTTTTTAAAGTTCAATTTAAAATTTCAGATACTCCGCAAATTCTACACACCGGGCAATTGTGTTTGTCGCGTGGTTGTATACAAAGCGAGACAGAGTGGCATTGTCGACACAGATCTCGTTGAGAAGGTATGTCATGTGTGTCTTTCATCTCTTACTTAGCATATTATTATAAAGGGCGTCCCAAGACTATGCGACATGAAGGGAAAATACCTTAAATATAGTAGATATGATATTTTGCTAAAAGACGACTATGTTATTTTTAAAAGTTAGTAATACTGTATTTAAAGATTTTCTAAAAATTACGTCGTCGTTGGCAATAAATAAATATTCTTGAAATTTGAATCAAATATTTTACGTTATTCCTTTATTTTACGATACTATGTTACTTAAGAAGAATTATTATTTTTTGTCCATTCTTTCGATTGGCATCATAAAAATACGGGTGATTTAAGTTGGTTCAATTTCCAGACGAAGCAAGTAATTTTTAGAAAATCTTTGAATGCAGTATATTATACTAACTTTTAAAAATAACATAGTCTTCTTTCAGCAAAATATCCTATCTACGATATTTAATGTACATACTTTCCCTTCATGTCACATAATCTTGGGACGCCCTATATATATATATATATAGCCTTTGTCTATTATCGGATAATTGTGTTTTTTATAATAATAAAAAAGTATCGGACAGTGATTTAAATTTCCATAAAACGCGACTCCACAAGATAAGTAATTCTTTTATGGGTCAAAGTGTACGGTTTTATAATAAACTACCTCAAATAATCAGAGCGTTATCTATAAATAAATTTAAATGTGTCATTAAAACTAAACTCCTCTCGAAAGGCTTATTATAAAATCACTGATTATTTAAACGACAAAGAAGTCTGGATTTAAGCGATTCGGAACTCGTACTATGTTTAGTATTAAAAAATTATAATTGTATATTTATATACCTACTTTAATTTTGTTAAAATTAAGTGTAATTGTGTTATTTTATATTTTAATGATGACAAAAAGAATAGTATCCTGAGTTTGTTTCGGGGTTTCTTCTCAGGATCTCGTCATCTTGGCTTTTTTTTTTTTTTTTTCAGAAACCCTAGTAAATTTAAATTTATAATGAAGATCATAAGGGTTTCTTGTAGAAACCTAATTGATAAATAAATATTTTGATTTTGATTGATTTGACACGCTGAACTTGAATTCGTTAAAAAAAAAAATTTCAGTTGAAGGAGTTTTTCCGTGAAGAAAAGGCCGGAGTGTTCGTCGCTGGTTTGGGTGATTTCGCTGTGGCACTGTTCAGAACGCCCAAAGGTTTGGATCTTTAGCTTTCTTTTTTTATATGTCGCTCCTTATAAACTGAAGGGCCACAAATCAAAATTACACTTTTTACGGGAGAGATATATATTAAATATAATATGCATATTATCGTTGGAAGCGTATTTTTATGTAGAATTAAATGTTTCAAGTAATTTTATAATAAACTGAATACTAGAAGAGATATAAGCATATATATAAGTTACTTTTGAATATATAAAAAAATGATCAAAATATAATAAATATGAAATAAAACAATCATAAGTCGTTTTGTAACATACAATATGAAGGATTGTGATTGTATTTTTGCAATAAAAACAATTTTGAATTTTTTTGTTTTATGGCCCTTTAGTTTATAAGCAGCGATGTGTGTGCATATAAAGTTTGTTTTGCGTAAAGGTCTCAGGTCTGAGGTGACCCCGGGATGTCCTAATTAGTATTAGAATAGTTTAGAATAACATAGGAACAGTTTAAAACAGAAGAGGAGGAGAACCTATGAAAGACAAAAAGGTATAAAACTGTCAGGGTATGTTGGAGGTAAAGTCGGGGTACGAAAACCTTCGTCAGTTTTCAAATTCATTCCTTTATCAAAGTCATAGACTCTTAGTACCTTTTAAATCTAAAGCACTAATCAGAGTACTGACAGACGTTTAAAATGAAGTTTTAGCATGACTGACAATTGCCCTGGTGCAAGCAAATAGCGACTTTAAGGTGACGAACCTTTTCTTAGCCCGACTGTACTCCAATGGTAGGTACCAGGGATGTTACGGAACTTCGACTATTATTACACCTTCGGTTCCGACTTCGGCTCCGACACTTTTAAATCGGAGGTTCAACGAAGACAAAGCTTCAAAGCTTTTGTTCATTTAATATAATATAATATAATATAATATAATATAATATAATATAATATAATATAATATAATATAATATAATATAATATAATATAATATAATATAATATAATATAATATAATATAATATAATATAATATAATATAATATAATATAATATAATATAATATAATATAATATAATATAATATAATATAATATAATATAATATAATATAATATAATATAATATAATATAATATAATATAATATAATATGGTACTTTGGGATTCGATTCGTTTAATGTAATTTAATTTTTTGTTTATTTGGAACCATGCCAATTTTTTTCATTGTTTGTGTTTTATTTTCTAATCAAAAAATTAAAATGAAAATTTTTTACTGAATAATGTTTTATTTGTCCTTAAGTAAAAAAAATCTCTCTCCTGCCACCACTTTTGACCCTGCCTCCGCTTCCGGTTCCGACTCCGATAAATCAAATTTAAAAACTCCGACTCCGCCTTCGGTTCCGATAAAATTACCTCCGTTACATCCCTGGTAGGTATACTGGAGCTAAATCGATATTTCTATAGTATTTCATAGTGATAATAATGCATGCCTATATGTTACTGGTTAAGTAACTATTTACTCTATGCTATATGCGATTGATGGCAGGTTATTACATGTTCGATCCTGCCGATCGAGACCGCTACGGGAGAGCTGTGGCGCCTCCTTGCAAGGGCAGAGCGAGGGCTTGTCTATCTCAGTATCCTAATGTAAGTATGTAGTTAGCGTCTGCTGTTACTCGTATGTCGACTTAAGTTGATTGAAAAGTGCTCTGTGACGTTTTAAGGGCGCGTATATATAAAGAGAAATAGCCAATCCTAGATTTGAATTTTATCTAAGTAAATAAAAGTCCAATTTAAAAACTTTTTCAAAATAGATAAATACAATTGTTTATCTATTTTGAATTACGTTATTGGCAGTAGGTTTTAAGTATACATAATTATGTATTTATTTTTATATTAGTGTCGTATGAGTGCTGTGACTATGTTTCAATAAAAAAAAAAAAAAAAAAACCATATGAAATTTTCTCAATAGAAAAAAAATCACCAAGTGAACTTTTATTCCATCGATTTTAGTTTTATTTTCAAAATGACACACATTACAAAGCTAAAAGTGTATCAGTAATTTCACTTCACATATTATGTAAGGCTGTATGTAACAATTTTTCATTTTACATTGTAGTTTACGAATAATTAATATTTAATACTTTTGGCACATAACATTTTATCTTCCGTCGCATGTTGTGCGTAGTTCTACGTATTTTGTGTCACTGTCATGTTCAAGGGGCCACGCGGGTGAAATTACTAATTTTGTTTGCACTCTTAAAAAGAGGTGTTCATTCGGTGGTATGATATTGAAAGGGTATCAGTTAGTTGAACGAGTTTGCGAAGAGAGATCATCTTCGTATGTCAAACACATTAATATTGTATTTGGAATTGTATTTCTGATATATATCGGTCGGACGATCAAAGTATTGGGACCAAAGATAAAGTGGTTTAATTAATGTAACCGAAGTAGGGGGTGCTAACAGTATGGTCCAGTATCCCTCAAAGGGATTTTTTTCTGATTACTAACAAGCTGTGAATCTTCGTGAGTAGCTTCAGTTTGCCGAGACGAACAACTTTTTCCTCTGCGAAAATTATTCTCTAAGGTAGCTCTAAAGGAGTTAGCAGCCGTAAAAAACTTCCAAGCGTAGGACTGGGAAAACGTACCACTCAATTTGTAGGACTATGCGGCCATTTTATTATACAAATGTTTACTAAGCTGCAGACAAAAAATCAGCTGGTTAGTAATGATTTGTATGACTCATTATTATGATTTATTGGGAGTGGTTTTTTGGGAGGGATGGGTATAGTGACCAGCTGATTTTTTGTCTGCAGCTTAGTAAACATTTGTATAATAAAATGGCCGCATAGTTGGTCAAGAGCAAACCCATCTCTAATAAAAAAAATCCATTCTAAGCATTGGGTGTTTTTTTTTGTCTGGAATCTTCTGTAAGATAATACCTATGGTATCTCTCATCTCTAATAAACCGACCCATCTCTAATAAAAAAAATCCATTCTAAGCATATTAGTTACTTCGACAGCTTCTTTTTGTAAGCACAACTTAAGCACACGTGCTGTTTTTTTTTTGTCTGGAATCTTCTGTAAGATAATACCTATGGTATCTCTCATCTCTAATAAACCAACCCATCTCTAATAAAAAAATCCATTCTAAGCAAAAGCATTGGGTACTTCAACAGAGCTTCTTTTTGTAAGCACAACTTCACACGTGCTGTTTTTTTTTTGTCTGGAATCTTCTGTAAGATATAACCTATGGTATCTCTCATCTCTAATAAACCAACCCATCTCTAATAAAAAAATCCATTCTAAGCAAAAGCATTGGGTACTTCAACAGAGCTTCTTTTTGTAAGCACAACTTCACACGTGATGTTTTTTTTTTGTCTGGAATCTTCTGTAAGATAATACCTATGGTATCTCTCATCTCTAATAAACCAACCCATCTCTAATAAAAAAAATCCATTCTAAGCAAAAGCATTGGGTACTTCAACAGAGCTTCTTTTTGTAAGCACAACTTAAGCACACGTGCTGTTTTTTTTGTCTGGAATCTTCTGTAAGATAATACCTATGGTATCTCTCATCTCTACTAAACCAACCCATCTCTAATAAAAAAAATCCATTCTAAGCATATTAGGTACTTCAACAGCTTCTTTTTGTAAGCACAACTTAAGCACACGTGCTGTTTTTTTTGTCTGGAATCTTCTGTAAGATAATACCTATGGTATCTCTCATCTCTACTAAACCAACCCATCTCTAATAAAAAAAATCCATTCTAAGCATATTAGGTACTTCAACAGCTTCTTTTTGTAAGCACAACTTAAGCACACGTGCTGTTTTTTTTGTCTGGAATCTTCTGTAAGATAATACCTATGGTATCTCTCATCTCTACTAAACCAACCCATCTCTAATAAAAAAAATCCATTCTAAGCATATTAGGTACTTCAACAGCTTCTTTTTGTAATCACAACTTAAGCACACGTGCTGTTTTTTTTGTCTGGAATCTTCTGTAAGATAATACCTATGGTATCTCTCATTTCTAATAAACCAACCCATCTCTTATAAAAAAATCCATTCTAAGCAAAAGCATTGGGTACTTCAACAGAGCTTCTTTTTGTAAGCACAACTTAAGCACACGTGCTGTTTTTTTTGTCTAGAATCTTCTGTAAGATAATATCTATGGTTACAATGCAAAGTGTCCTCACATTTCATACAAATAATGTGGGTACTTACCGTTCCTTTGACAGATACAAACATTGGCCCAAAAGCTTGGTTCCAATATTCCACCGGTGATGAAGATCGACGACAGTGGTTCAAATGAGGTTAGTGTAGGTTTTTATTTTTTTCATGCCGTGCTAACTGAATTACTGAATCTTTTAGGTATGCAGACAGCCAGTGTCATAATAATAGTCCACGAGCTAGGCACAGGTCATTTCGTCAGTCATTTCCTCTCCAGAGATATAACTCGTAAGATGCTTGAGAGAGTTGAATATTGAAAATTTGTCACATGATACTTTATCAGCTGCTAGCGACCCGCTCCCGGCTTCGCCCGCGTCCGATCGCTACCAAACTTACAGGATTACCCGCTGGACTAATCTGAAGCGAGTGTCTGAAAGTTTCATCAAAATAGGTTTAGCGGTTTTGGAGTCCATAGGGAACATACACACATCGCCTTTTACATACGAGTATTAAGAGGCCACTTTCCAACTCGAGCGGCTTACCAATTCCATACTACGTAATTCGATAATTAATCGCGGGCACCAGCTAGTAAATAAATAAAATAAATAAAAGACACTTTTTGACATGTAGTTTTCAGTTCTCAGATTTACAATATTGGTTCGGGCAGGACAATATCTTTTTCTGTTCGCTAGCCATGGGCGTAGCGAGGTACGGGCAAGTTGTTCTGTTAAACTGTAATTTTTACGAGCTTCATAGCTTGCGACGCTTCTTATAAGACCTAAGAAAAGAAACTAACAGGCTTGAAGGCTGGCTTGTGAAATCCAACAATACGGGATGTGATCTCCAAGTCTAGGCAAGAAGTGGGTTTTCTGCGAAAAATAGAAGTCTTCGAACAATATGAGCGATAGCTCATTCTACGCGGAATGCAATTCTGAGATAGGCGCTTTCAGGATTTTTTCTGCCAATAAAAATTGCAATTGTTATTAACAAAAAACAAAAACGAAAAAGCCATTTAGATTTTTGAAGATAATTCAAAGACTATAAATGATAGCGAAAATCGCATTTTTTTAAATCATAATTGACTAAACAATAGAATGACAGATTTCTTTTTTTTTTTCAAAAATATGAAACTAAGCTATTAAAAAAAATCAACCAAAAATTAAATTTAAAGCTATATATAGCTTTAAAAAATCTTCTCCACAATACTATTAAAAACAACGATGAAAACAATATAAGTAATCTAGGATTTTCTTTGTCTGCCCCCCCCTTATATACAATCCTGGCTACGCCCATGTCGCTAGCTCTATATATAATAAATAATTTATTATCTTTTCAGATAAAATCACTCCTTGAACCATCTTCAGGACAGAAATCGTCTCAGGATAAAATGGAGGTACATAATTTTTTTATCCCTAGATTTATTGGTTGAAGACTGCAATTGACTTGGGGTTCTTCGATTCGTTGGTTGAAAAACTTGCCTGTCACTGCAATTGACTCGGGTTCGATACTCGGTCAGGCCTGCCCCTCCGACCGGGAGAGATTTGGGCCCCTGTCTGTCTGTATGACTGTTATCTTTTCACGCCTCATCTATATTCAACCGATCATCATGAAATTTTGCATACACGTTGTCTGGGACACCAGAAAGGACACGGGGTACCTTTCATCCAGAAAAATGTACTGCAGTTCCCGAGGGATCATCTAAAATAAAATAAAAAAACGAACGCCTAACCAAAGTGTCATAGCAACAAGGAGTCAAGCGTTAAAAAAACTATTGGACCGATTTTGAAATTTCTTTTTTTCACCTATATAAAGCAGAATTATCAGCGAGTAACATAGGCAATATATGTTATAAAGTTACGCGGACGAAGACGCGTGCAACAGCTAGTATGATAATTATATATTGGGACACCGTGTGTATATATTATTATTTAATAACTAAATATAATAATATATTTTCAGGATAAATCTTCAGAAAATAAAATTTCCAAGGATCAATTGGAGGTAAGTATATTAATATAACGAAATAATCATTATAATATTCCTTGAATTGATTCAAATTAAATTTGAGTCAAATTGACTAATCTTGGCACTTGAATTGTCACCACAGATGACCCAGGTTTGAATATCGGTCGGGCCTGCTCCCGAATGATATTTATATTTTATCTGTCTGATAAAAAATTGTGAACATTTATTTCAAATGTCGATGTCTCGGCGATCCAGGGTTCAATACCCGACAGGGCCGACTTTAGAAATGAACTTTTTATAGGCAAGTAGTGGCAGGGCACACTGCGTTTCGAAGTCACTTGGGCAGTCCGGCTGGTGGCAGACATTCTGAGACACTAAACATTCTGAGACACTAAACATTCTGAGACACTAAACATTCTGAGACACTAAACATTCTGAGACACTAAACATTCTGAGACACTAAACATTCTGAGACACTAAACATTCTGAGACACTAAACATTCTGAGACACTAAACATTCTGAGACACTAAACATTCTGAGACTAAAAATTCTGAGACACTAAACATTCTGATACTAAAAATTCTGACACTAAAAATTCTGAGACACTAGATGTCGACACTGGACATTCTGTGACACTAGACATTCTGAGACACTGGACTTTCTAAGCTTATACATTCTGAGACACTGGACTTTCTAAGCTTAGACATTCTGAGACACTAGACACTGAGACACTAAACATTTTGAGGGACAAGACATTCTGAGACACTAGACATCTGGAGACACTGGACATTCTGAGGCACTAGACATTCTAGGCACTAAACATTCTGAGACACTATACACTTTGAGACACTAGAAATTCTGAGGCACTAGACATTCTGAGACACTGGACATTCTGAGACTAGATATTATGATAGACTGGTCATTTTGGAACAATGGACATTCTGACACTGGACATTCTGAATCTGAGCCCGCACTTGCAACACCTATGTAGCGTTACTTGTGTTATAGGTTATAGGCGACGGTAGCCACCTGCCATCAAGTAAAACATGGCTTTTACTTGTATATAACATGAGACAATTCAATATCGTAAAAATTGTTACGATATTGAATTGTCTCATTATTATATACTAGTAATCGTATTTGCCCGCGACTTAGTCCGCATCCGTTCGCTACCAAACTTCACAGGAACACCCGCTGGACTAATCTAATCTGAAGATTGTCTGAAAGTTTCATCAAAATCAGTTCCGCGGTTTTGGAGTCGTTAGGAGACATACATACACACACATTGCCTTTTATATAATTACTAGCTAGTGCCCGCGACTTCGTCCACGTGGAAAAAGAAAAAAAGTAGCCTATCCTGTGTCCTGTACGCCAAAATGTTTATCTACCAAGTTTCATGAAAATCAGTTGATTCGTTTAAGAGTTATGGAGGAACATACATACACACATACATACAGAAAAAAATTGTAAAAATGGTCAATTTAGTTTCAGTATCATGTATAGAGCCTATAAACACGATATCTCTGAAAACAAAGTAACTTACTCCATGACCAACCCTTATAGATTTATTATTAGTATTGATATAGGTATTTAGATAGATTATATGGTATTGTTTCAGGTACACTTCACGGAGTCACCATCGTTTGCAATTTACGGAATGGATGTGACAAGTTTGCGTAGACTGAACCGATTCGAAAGATAAAAATAAACTAATTTGATAAGAAAAAATAACTATGTAAATGAAAATGAAAAATAAGTTGTGTCCAAACAAAAATTGTAATTGTAAAAATTGTACAAGTAACAAGATGAAGTCAAAATTCTCAATAAAAGTAATAAATTTAAAAAAAAATGTTTTTTCTTTGTTGCTCTATACCCTTATAATGTCACTCACATAAGTAATGGCCATTGATTTTTGGAATGCAATAGTCTACCGAAAATTATGTATATTAACTTAAATGGGATGGCTCTGTGTCTGTTAGTTACGTTTTTATAAGGAAAAATAAATTCCTTTACTTTGAAAAGTCAGATTTTCAAAAAAAAAAAACAGATGCAGATTTTCAAATCGTTAGAATTACAAAAGGTGAGTGTGCAAGTGTAATTTTATCAGAAGGAAAAAATATATTAAGATTGTTTAGTCAGATTCCGTTATTACCAGCAACGAATATTCCTGTAGTGATATTGAAGCGAAACCACTGGAAAATGCTAGTTTCAAATAATAATAATAATAATAAATATCTTCACATATTCCACATTTCACATTCATGAAAATCAGTTAATTTGTTTAAGAGTTATGGAGGAACAGAGTTTGACGCCATTTGTCCATTTAGCTTTTCACCACATTCGCTATTCGTCCACTTCGCTTTTACATACCTACATCAATACATACATAATACAAAAAAAAATCTAAAAATAATTATTATTGTCAATTTAGTTTCAGTATCATGTATAGAGCCTATAAACACGATATCTGAAAACAAAGTAAAATGTTAACAAACAAGGTAAAATGTAAGATGTGGCTAGGATTTCTAGCCACTAGACCAAATGTGTCGTCAAAAAAAAATTATACATTTGTCAACGATATTACGTTTTGCATTGAGGAAAAAACGTATTTTTTTGTAAAAACTGAAGCTCCCGAACCTTTACTTTCAAAACGTCAAGAGTTCGCTTTACGCTTTTGTTTTTCTGATAACTTCTTAAAAATCACTCGACGTATTTGATACGGTCTTCACTAATAGAAAAAGCGATAAACGTTGAAGGTTTGTGGGTTTGTTCGCATAAGGATCGCTAAAAGACAGATTCTCAAAAGAACGGAAATTGTACATCAATGTTTATTACTTCCAAAATTATTTTAGTAAACTGGTTAATCTTATGACTAAAGAGGAATTAAACATCACCGTATTCGTTCATCGCATTTTTTTTTATATTTATCGTCCGCGTTCAAAATGTTATATAGCTTAAATCCTTCCTCGATAAATGGACTATCCAACACAAAAAGAATTTTTCAATTCGAACCAGTAGTTCCTGAGATTATCGCGTTCAACCAAACAAACACTCTTTAGCTTTATAATATTAGTAAGATTTACTCCTTATAATATTCCTATTATAAAAAAACCTCCCGTGATTCTTGCACCTGCTACCGTAGACAAATCCATCAATTATATCAAAAGACACGTTGAGAAGAATAGTCGTTAACGTAAGTCACACTAAATTTAACTGAATTGTTAACGCGTAACCAATGATATAAAGTAGGTGAGAAGGTAGATACGTTATACGCGCACCGTAAAGTGGCACTTTGAAACTAGGCTTATAAGCCTAGTTTATATGATACTAGTTTATATGATATAAACTAGGCTTATAAGCCTAGTTTATATGATACTAGTGGCCCGCTCCCGGCTTCGCACGGGTGCAATTTTTTATATAATCCAGCCGATAAATAACCTTACACCGCCATCTGTTAGATTCTTACGGAACTTACAGTTAAAATTATAACAAATAATTGCTGAATTGAGTAAGTATACAACAGATGGCGCTATGTTAATAATGTTATATAATTTGCAAAAAAAATTATAAAAATAATAAAAAATTGAGATAAATACTATCATATCTTTTAAGTTGGGCCAAATTACATATAGTTACCAAGTTTTATCAAAACCGGTTCAGTAGTTTAGGAGTCCATCGCGGACAAACAACGTGACACGAAATTTTTATATATATATGTATATATAACATATAAACTATGTAGTTAAAAAATAACTATAAAAACTATAAAAAACTGGTTTTTATAGTTTAAAAAATATGTGCCTTTCCACCAACTTCCAAAAAGGAGGAGGTCCTCAATTCGACTGTTTTTTTTATGTTTGTTACCTCAGAACTTTCGACTGGGTGAAACGACTTTAATAATTCTTTTTTTATTTGAAGGCTGGTGCTTCCCGTGTGGTCCCATTTCAATTTGGTCCAGTTCTGACAATGGCATACACGAGAAAATGGTTTGAAGTCGGTTTTTTTTGTTAAAAATGTTATTTGACACGTTCCGTCTAGTGGCTTAGTTAACTTAGCTGTTAACCAAACGGTCGCGTGTTCGAATCTCGCTAGGGGCAAATGTTTATGTGTTAAGATTTACCTTTGTACCTGAGTCATGCATGTTTGTATTTATGTATTACAAAAAAAACTATGTATTATATCAACTGTTTGGTATCCATAATACAAGCATTAACTAGATGGTGCTGTGTGGAATGTGTGAAGATTATTACATATTAATTTTTTGTTTTATTAATTTTTGGGACACAAACTTAAATAAAAACAAAAATATAGTAAAAAAGACAATATGAAATTAGTCTTGGGTGATCTTATTCGACTGACTATCAACGCACAGCAGAAATTACTTTAGTTAGTCTACTTAACTACTAGAAGGCTAGAAGTAACGAAAGCAAATCCTAAAAGTAGATATATTTTTGAAATTTTCAGCTTAATGCCCTAAAAAAGGATTATTTTAATAAGAATTATATATTAACGTATCTACTACATTTGACTTTATAACATCAATGGTCGTGCTACTAAATGACATCTTTCAAAGATTTGGGCCTTTTGCCGTGTCCTACAAGATCGATCGATGTGTGATTACGGTGCATTTTAAGCTTTTTTTTCGCTAAATTCCCAAATGAAATGTAATTTAGAGGTTTCTCACGTAAAACGAATTTTATGTTACAGTAAAATTTTTGAGTTAATGGACTACTCGCCCAAATCCTTTACTTTCAAAAGGACAGACTTCCAGATGTCTTTCAAATCGTCAGAATTACAAATGGTCAAAGTAGAATCAAGAATAAAAAGTCAAATGGTATTTTTATTAAATACAATAATAAAACCTAAATTTATCTATTATTTTAATAGACAACTCGCCCAAGTCCGTTACATAAGGGAATTGACCAAAAAGTTTTTTTTTTTGGAAAAAAAATATTTATTTATCAATTAGGTTTCTACAAGAAACTTATGATCGTCATTATAAATTTAAATTTACCAGGGTTTCGGAAAAAAGCCAAGATGACGGTCCTGAGAAGAAACCCGGAAAGAAACTCAGAATACTATTCTTTTTGTCATCTTTAAAATATAAAATTGCAACAATTACACTTAATTTTAATATAAATATTTTTATTATAAAGATGACAAAAATAATTTTACACACAAATACCTAAAGTGTATAAAAAAGAACGTATAAAGTATATCAAATATACATAATTATTCATAATTAGAAGCGTATTTTTAAGTACCATTAAATGTTTTAAGACTTTTATAATAAACTGAATAGGTACGAGAGGAGATACAGCATATAAGTTACTTTTGAATACAAAAAAAAATTATCAAAATATACTAAGTAAATATGGAATAAAACAACCATAGGTATATTGTAATATGCAAAACACTTTTTGCAATATGAAGGATTGTGTTTGTATTTTTGCAATAAAAACATTTTTGATATTTTTTTATTTGTACTTTTGCATTTAAGAGTGGGTATAAAGCAAACAAAATTTGTAATTTCACCAGCGTGGCCCCTTGGACATGACAGTTTTTTCTATCGAGAAAATTTCATTATATTATGTTTTCTGTTACAGTCGTCACTTTCATTTATAATGTATTTATCTATTTAAAAGAATTAATTAAATTAGACTTAGTTTACTTAGATAAAATTCAAATCTAGGATAGGCTATTTCTCTTTATACCCGCTCTTAACAATTCAGATTTAGTGTGACTTACGTTAACGACTATTCTTCTCAACGTGTCTTTTGATAAAATTGATGGATTTGTCTACGGTAGCAGGTGCAAGAATCACGGGAGATTTTTTTTTATAAAAGGAATATTATAAGGAGTAAATCTTACCCCGCTCTTAAGCAGCGATGTATAACCACGGTAGAAACGTCATAGACATTTTGACAGGTGGTTATAGTCAATCAATACCAAAGTAGACAATTTGGCGAGTCTACAACAGCATCGTGTCGATAACAACAGCAAAGCCACAGATAGAGAATATGGGCCCAGGAAAGATTTTTTTCCCCTATATGCTTAGAATTTCCTCACTTCCCAGACAAAGGAGCTAATAAATATCATTTAGTGAGTCCTTGAACTGTCGGAGATACTTAGAGAGCGACATTTCATCGTCGTACAGTTTTGTCGCTAATTTGACATACAAAAAAGCGCGCCCTGAATCCACCGTACATTATAATCAACAAGCATTGAACACTAGAGCGAAGCGGACGAAAAAAAAATTAAGTCGCCACTATAGCAGAATACTAAATAAAATATAGATAAAAATCAAGCAAGTGTGACTATCTAGGGGAGTCCCTAGATCAAATCTTGAAAGTAAAAAAAAAAAAAAAAATAAAAAAAAAATTATAATAAAAAAGGTAATAAAATTGAGTTGCCTATAGTCACTATAGCAAAATACTAAATAAAGTATAGGTAGATAAAAATCAAGCAATTGTTTCAAGATCAAATCTTGAATGTAAAAAAAAACAAAACAAAAAACAAAAATTAAATTTAATAAAAAAAGATAATAAAATTGAGTTGCCTATAGTCACTATAGCAAAATACTAAAAGTATAGGTAGATTAAAATCAAGCAATTGTGACTATCTAGGGATCTCTTTAGACCAGGACCTTGAAAGTAAAAAACAAAAAATCTTTTTGCCCATATGTAAACAACTAGCGACCTGCCCTCTGCTTCCCACCTATGCAATTTTTGCATATTATATACACAAACCTTCCTTGTTTTTCGCTCTTTTCATTAGTGAAAGCCGTATCAAAATCGGTTGGGTTGTTTTCGAAGAAGATAGCGGAGAAAAAAGACAGACGCGGACATCGAAATTATTTTATAAAACATACATTTAAATGAATATTACAAGTTTGTATTTTAACGTTACCTCTTATTTCATGAGGATCAATGTAACGCCAAAGATCGGCGAAATAAATTAAAAAAAAAATCGCACCGATTTGTCCGATTCACACGTAAGCACGCTTGATAAACTCCCGCCATTTTGATTCTCGAATTTTTAATTATGTGTTTTTTGCGCGCCCATCGCTCCTATTGGCCAGTTTTCGGCCGCGGTCGACTCACCACTTTTTACCGGCCACCACAAACTTTCTACGAATTTAATTAGCCAAAACATATATAATTTGAAATGTTTTAATTCCCGTATGGCCCTCTGATTGCTTGGGAATGATGTTTGCTACCAAATTCAGAGTCAGCGTACCCTTTGGTTTGCAAGTGAGAGCTTATACTTACAGAATTTTTTAGCTGCTTCCAATTCGTTTCATGGTAATTGGACCCCACTGTCGTCAAACTATAGATAAAGATAGAGATATAGAGATAGAAAAAGGAAAAAAGATTTATAATCTTCCTAACACAGATACAAAAAAGGAAAACGTACAAAAAATAAGCAAAAAATAATTCAACAAGCAATTCGCACTGAGTGAGATTTTCAAAAATCCTTTCTTAGTAAAGGAATAAAAATAATAATTGAAATTATTATTATTAATTTTATTTTAATAGAGTTAAATTGAAATTAAAAATAATAATTGTTTATTTGCTGTATGCATGTATTTTATATTATTAAATAGGTCTATCGCTACATTCCGCCCTTAAGGTGGGTGAAAATTTAAATTTTATTTTAAAAAATTAACATAGGGGCATTTCAAGGTGACGGGTGGGACATTTGGACTCATTTTTGCTTCTGAAAGTAGTAATTTATCGTTTATTATTAACAATATGATTATTCAAAATGACCACATATGTAACCAGATAGTTTATGAACATAAAACTTACAAAATAAAAAAATAAAATTAATTAATTTATGCCAAAAATTTGCATTTTCTAAAAGTGTCGGGTGGGACAGCAAAGTCACCCACCCATCTGAGTAGAGAGTTTTACTTATCTGCAAACTAAACACATCATGGCATTATGAGCCACCGCGAATCATAAATTTTCACTTCAAAGCGATTCTAACTCTGTAACGCTCTCAACATAAAAAAATAATCTTCGTTTGGCGTATCAACAGCTTAGTTTTTCATAGGTATGTCTCTCTAAGTAATACTTAAAGTCTGTTTTTTAATCTCAGAGACAAAAATGACACATGCAAATGTCAAGTTTGTATATGTGTAGTTCATTGTAAAAGTGGTGTAACTCCCTATTTTTAAAACCATATTTTCTTGCCTAATGGTATCACATTTAGTCATAACTTTCAATAAAAAAGTGAAGTAACTCCAATAGTTGCATTAAAATCCCATAGATGAAAACAATGAATGAATGCTTATATTTTTTTTCCTACACTATAATTCGCAAAAAGCTCGTTATTCTAAAATTCAGTTACAAGGAGATAGTTCACTTTTACAATGAACGACACATATAATGATACCATGAAATGACATGAAATATATGTAATGCATGTCAAATGTAATGTCATTTTTGTCTGAGATTAAAAAACAAACTTTAGAGCAAGGTACCATTCGCCTAAGCAAAGGTGCTGAGTGTAACGTTAACCCACGGATTTATTAAATGCGTGCCATTTATTGCAAAGACCGTAAAAAGGAACCGTGAATAACGTCCCGGTTTTCGTAGAAGTCATTCGTTGTGCGAAACGGGAATTAAATGAAGGACATTAAAATAGGACTAGTGATGTGATAACTAAGATAATTTGTACGATAGAAAACCTAATTTTTTGATACCAGAATTAGGTGGGCTATTTTTTTTTACGGATAATGGAAAATATTTTAAAACGTTATATAGCCTGGACACAGGTCTGGACAATCGAATTTTTTTTATTCTAGTCCCAGTTTTTGAAAAAGTAGAACTACTTAGTGATGTGAATTTTTATACAAGACCAAATTTTTTAATACGAGAATAAGGTGGGCTATTTTTTTACAGATTACAGAAAAGTTATATTTACAATATTATTGTCACACACACAGGTCAGGATATTCTATTATTATGATAATAGAAATTCTATTATATTATACGAATTGCCCTCGGCTTCGCATGTATGCAAGTTTTTTTTTGCAAATTACTCTCTTTAGTGAGAACCGTTTGGTATCAAAGTCCATTAGATGATTTGGAAGAAGTTAGCGGAGAAACACCTATATAGGCGGACGTAGATAAAGATTTATTTTATGTTAAGGTCATCAACCCATCTGTAGATTCTAAATAAAGACCAGAGCCAACGTTGAAAGGTTCATTTACAAAGTTGACCCTGCCAGGAATCGAACCTCTGTTCGACCATAAAAAATAGAAATACCTATTTCTATGATTTTTTTTTAAATAAATAAGTACGATTTTATTATTCTTATAATTTTTTTTTGCAATCAATTTTTTTACCCATTCATCCTGGTACTGAAAATACCAATTGCCCAATTTTCCCAACTCTAACGGCCATAACTAATTAGTTTGTTCTGGAATACATCACCCATTGTTCAAACACACCTTATGGAACACAATGAGTTGGGGAATTATTAAAAATATTTTGTTAAGTTTAAATTATTTATATTATTATTTGGGTATTTAATGAAAGTTAACGAAATCCGATAACTAAGAAAGATGCATGAATGATTTTTAATTATGTATGTATTATTGGATGTTGAGGTTTTTTGATGAGATTTTTGGAGGAATCGATTTGCATTGCATAATCTTCTTTCTTCTTTATAAATAAAAATGAATCACTAAATATGTTGCGAAGCGCAAAACTCGAGAACGGCTGGACCGATTTTAATTCTGTCTTCACTCATGGATAGAGGGATAATCACGGAAGGTTCTCACGTTAAGGCCGCTAGTGAGTATAAAAATTTATGGGAGTAAAATCAAAATTGTCACACGAATGCGTTATGTTATGCGTTATAATTACGTTCTATCATTTTGAATATCCATACCTCAGATTAGTAAAAAAGTAATATTTATCTAGTAAATATCTATACCTCTTTTTTACTAATCTGAGATCTATACTTACTATTACTATTATAATAAAGTTGTAGAGTTTGTTTGGTTGAACCTCAGGGTTGAATGCGTTAATCTCAGGAACCACTGGATCGAATTGATTTTTTTTTCATCGAGGAAGGCTTTAGAAAATGGAAAAAAAAATGTAAAAAATATGGGTCTAGTTGCCTGTAAATAAATGAATTTGAATTTAGGCTATACATTTTGAAATCGGACGAAGTCGCGGGCACCAGCTAGTTTTAGAATATCTGAAGTTCTTAAGTATACAATATTATTTAAAAAAAGAACAATGTTGTTCTTTCGGCGTGTTCGTATTGTGAAAATAATCGTTCATAAGGAGTAAATACTGTTCCCTATTTGAATTTGGAACGACAAATCTCAATTGAAAGGTGTTAGGAATGCATGGCTTTTAGCAATACGTCATAGTGTCATTAATTATAGACCTTATAACCAGTAGACAACAAATACAACCTCTTTAGAAAACCCAACAAAACCCCATGACGCGACAAAAACCTTTTTTCCAAGTGACAAAAGGTGTAGCTATTTCCTGCGAATACAATGAAGGGGATGTCTTTCTGTTAACTTTAGGTCCATGCCGTACAAAGTTCTCGGCGATATTGAAGCTATATTTTTACAAAAAATATTTAGAAAATACGTTCGTCTGTCTGTTACGCTTACACGCATTAATTACTAAACCGTGAAATTGTGCATAAACGTCGGGAATACATAAAAGTGCATAAAAACTAAAAGTTCTTAGTTTATTTCTATACTAGCTGGCGCCCGCGACTTCGTCCGCGTTGAAAAAGAAAAAAAAGTAGCCCATCCTGTGTCCTGTACGTCTAAATTTTCATCTACCAAGTTTCATGAAAATCAGTTATTTCGTTTAAGAGTTATGGAGGAACATACATACAGATAAAAGTTCTAAAAATGGTCAATTTAGTTTCAGTGTCATGTATAGAGCCTATAAACACGATATCTCTGAAAACAAAGTAACTTACTCCATGACCAACTCTTACAGATTTATTATTAGTATTGATGATTGATGATTTATAATTGTAACAATTTTAAGGCTAATCTATACTAATATTATAAAGAAGAAAGATTTGTTTGTTTGTTTGTTTGCATTGAATAGGCTCCAAAACTAGTGGATCGATATGAAAAATTCTGTCACTGTTAGGAAGCTATATTATCAGCGAGTAACATATACGCTATATTTTATTATGATACGCAGACGAAGTCGCGTGCAACGGCTAGTATAAAATATATGTAAAATGATTACATTAAAGGGTTCTTAGTTGAGGGTTCTTACTAAAGAACCCTTTACTCATATAAATACTTTATAAAGGGTTCTAAAAAAATTAAAATTCAACGCCTGACAAAAATATAAATATTTGCAGTAAACTGTGGACTTTTGGACATACCTGAAGTGGCCAGATTACTCTATAAGCAAAGATCAATTTGAAATAATAGACCTTCAATGTCCTTAGCTTATATTACGACGCAAACCTAACAACAAGTATGACTAATTGTAAGATTTATTGCATTACATTTCGATCCCGGATGCGTTTCACTGTTCTGTTAGCACGTTTGCTATTTTCGGGCGTTTTTTTAGCAAATTGACAGTTTTAATAGTTTTTTTTATGTTAGAGTCATCGACAAGCCGATAGCCCATTTGATGGTAGGTGGCTCTATCTCGCCTTTGTCACAAGCAACGCCACAGATGCCGATCTTCGTAGGATTACGGATAAGTTTAGGAAAAGAAAAAGGACAGGGGAAAGCAGCCAAATATTTAATCAATCATCAATACTAATAATAAATCTGTAAGGGTTGGTCATGGAGTAAGTTACTTTGTTTTCAGAAATATCGTGTTTGTAGGCTCTATACATGAGACTCAAACTAAATTGACCATTTTTACAATTTTTTTCCTACGATGTAGGTATGTTGCTACGAATTAACTGATTTTCATGAAACTTGGTATATAAACATTTAGACGTACAGGACACAGGACAGGCTATAAATCGCGGGCGCCAGCTAGTAATAAATATTACTTTCTAAATTCAAAATTAAATCTTTTCAGTTCGAGTGAATAGGCAGTGAATCTTCTGGGTGAGCTCGCTCCATCATAGGCCTCATCTTTGCTACACAGATGGATGTTAGCCAAGAGCAAAGTAACCCATAGCCTTCCTCGATAAAGGGACTATCCAATACAAAAAGAATTTTTCAATTCGAACCAGTAGTTCCTGAGATTAGCGCGTACAACCAAACAAACAAACAAACTCTTCAGCTTAATATATTGGTATAGATTTCTAATATAGCTATTGTAATTTTCAACGTCAAGTAGGCCCCCAACTGTCATTTAAAGTCACCGGTAACCGGGGATAATGGAGCTTATATACCTTTGTTTGTACGGTAAACGTCCCAAACATTAAATAGAAAATAATAAAAAAATCGGCTATTGAATAATGCAGTAAACTGAGTGCATAATTCAATAAAACAGAAAAATGATTTCTAAAAGTAACTAATCAACACTTTACTTGTAGTTCGTGAAAGAGGCCCTTAATGTAATAAATTAATGAATTAATGTGTTTAATTATTAAAAAAAAATTACTAATAATAACAGTCTAATAACTTTTCTGTGAAAGTTATTGTAATTTTAGGATAATATGTGTCGTTCATTGTTAAAGTGGTGTAACTCCCTATTTTTAAAACCATCTTTTCTTGCCTAATGGTATCACATTTAGTCATAACTTTCAATATAAAAGTGAAGTAACTCCAATAGTTGCATTAAAATCCCATAGATGAAAACAATGAATGAATGCTTATATTTTTTTTCCTACACTATAATTCGCAAAAAGCTCGTTATTCTAAAATTCAGTTACAAGGAGATAGTTCACTTTTACAATGAACGACACATATGCCAATTCGTATTTGGATGGAAAGTATTGTGTTTATATTATTGTAGGTAGGTCTACTTATTAAAATTTCCTGGTATTATATAAATAATGGTCAAAGGTTGTATAAAGATTGTTAAAGCGTCATCGTAGGACAAGGAATGCGGGTTCCTGACGCGTTCGGCTTTTTTTATTTTATTTCAATATGGCGGCTCATTTGCGCTGTATTGTTGCGTGGGTGCGCGCCATTTGATTTGTTAACACACGAGTGAAGAGGACATTGTTTTATTTAACTACTAGCTGGCGCCCGCGACTTCGTCCGCGTTGAAAAGGAAAAAAGTAGCCTATCCTATGTTCTGTACGTCTAAATGTTTATCTACCAAGTTTCATGAAAATCAGTTAATTCGTTTCAGAGTTATGGAGGAACATACATATATAAAAAATTGTAAAAATGGTCAATTTAGTTTCAATATCATGTATAGAGCCTATAAACACGATATCTTTGAAAACAAAGTAACTTACTCCATGACCAACCCTTGCAGATTTATTATTAGTATTGATTATGATTTGTTTAATTGTCCGAACAGCTCGTGTGTTTAACCCCACACATGTTGTTTGGTTAGGATGTCCCATAATTATATTATTGTTGTATTTCTCCAGTAGCTGTCGCGGTGTTTTCATATAAAATGAGTTTTGACTATAGTGAACAAAATTGGTCGGTGGACACTCAGGTAAATAAATGTCAAATACTAGTTTAGTACCTAGGTTTTACAGTTTGTTAGGTACTTACATTGATTTAAAGTTATTTCGTAAGTACTACTTATTTATTAAAAAAACGTTATGTTAGTAGTTAGTATGTAGTAACCGAATTTGTTTTTGGGTGAGAAATATAAATTGATTTAAAGTTATTTCGTAAGTACTAATTATTAAAAAAAAGTTATGTTAGTAGACGAAAGTAACCGAATAAGGCTACCTTTTTTTTTGGGTGAGAAATAATAAAACATTCAGTAATGCACTTATTTTTAATATGGTATGAATCAGACATAATATATTTTTAGAGCAAAATTTTTATTTTTATTAAAAAACTAACTGGCGCATGCGACTTCGTCCGCGTTGAAAAAGAAAAAAGTAGCCTATCCTGTGTACGTCTAAATATTTTTATCTGCCAAGTTTAATGAAAATCTTCGTATACATACAATACCTACACTTACAGATTTATTATTAGTATTGATTGATGATGATTGATTGCATTATCAAAATTTAGCACTAAACAAAATGGAAACATGGAACAGGTACTCAAAAATGGGCTATAGTCTATCTAAAGATATTAACTGAATTATCTTTTAAGAAAATAATAATAATATCTTGTAAGAGATCAAATCACCATGGCCTGCCAAGTTTAAGGAAGTAGGTACTTACTTAATTCTAGACGTAAAATTCTGGCCCAGCACAGTTATTATGTGCCCAGAGCCACATCACATTTTGGAAATCCGCGGAGTCGGGAACTACTCTCCATAAGGAGAGAAGCTCCCGAGTTATAGTATTGGTTAGGGAGCCCACGATGCTAAATGTGTAGTCACTCGAGCGTCGTGGGGATCTATTGGATTTTGAAGATTGGATGGTAAGAAGAAAAAAAGGTTATATGAAGTTTTTCATTTCAGCGGTGGGGTGAGCGTCTACAGGCGTTCAAAATTTTGTAGGCGCTGTATTTTAAAAAATCCTCCATATAATCGTCAGATTAAGAATCAGCACGTTTAGGAATTTAGGCTGAACCGTCTGTATGAAAATCTGACGCGCTCGAGTATTACAAAATGAGACTCGTCAAAAATATTTTTTGCATTTTCAAAAAGCTGCCACGAGCTTGCGTTACGTCCGAATCGTCTGAATTTTAAGAATGCGTATAAAGCAAACAAAATTTGTAATTTCACCCGCGTGACCCCTTGGACATGACAGTGACACAAAATACGTAGAACTACGCACAACATGCGACGGAAGATAGCGCAACTCGCTCAATAAAGATGTCATAAGTGCCAAAAGTATTAAATATTAATTATTCGTAAACTACAATGTCAAATGAAAAATTGTTGCATAAAGCCTTAGATAATATGTGAAGTGAAATTACTGATACACTTTTAGCTTTGTAATGTGTGTCATTTTGAAAATAAAACTAAAATCAATGGAAATGAGAGCTCACTTTGTGATTTTTTTCTATCGAGAAAATTTCATTATATTATGTTTTCGGTTACAGACGTCACTTTCATTTATAATGTATTTATCTATTTAAAAAAATTAATTAAATTAGACTTTGTTTACTTAGATAAAATTCAAATCTAGGATTGGCTATTTCTCTTTATGCCCGCTCTTAAATGGGAGCTTAGTTTAGGTTCACTTAACATCCCCTCTGAAAATCTGACGCGCTCGAGTTGTATTTAAAATTTTACCCCCACCCCCGCCAACCCCACCAACCAAACCGTCAGATTAATACATATCCGTTAACGGAGACACGTGGGGTATATACATTGGCAATATCTGACGCGCTCGAGTAAATCCAAAAATCCCCTCTTGGGCTCCCCTACCATATGGTACTATAACTATATGTATAGTATATCCCTAGTTATAGTAATTATAGTATGGCACGTGGTTCACTGTCTGATTCATAGTGGATTTCCTCTTCACCTTCGTCAATTGTAAGTCTTTAATTTCGTTTACAAAAGCTGCAAAATGGCCGCCAAGTTAACAATTAAAAAATTTTAAAAACAAAAAATCTCAACAGAAAAAGCATCTGAGAGATGAGCGAATGCCGAAATGTTGTATTTAAGAACATTTAACATATGTCGAATATTACTTGGATATATATATTTTATACGTGCTTAGTTTACGTAGGTAGCGTTTGTGACAAAGAATAAAACGCATCTTTAATTAGGTATCTTACTAAGTCGCTTGACGAAAAAGTCAGTATCCTGTGAAAATTGAAACGCCTGAGGGCCTAGTGCGAGTTTTACTCGATCAAACGCATCGAACCCGTAAACGTCAATTTGTATGGGAATGTAGCAGACGTACACGTTAACCACTAGGTGGCGCTGCTTCATTCCTATACAAATTGACGTTTACGCGCTCGACGCGTATGATCGAGTAAAACTCGCACTAGGCCCTCTGGTGTCTGTGTTGTCTATACGTTGAGACTAGAATACAAGATCTTGGATATTGCCTTACAAAATTCTTACTCTTTATTACCAAATAGTTGATACAAATTTCTTCAGAATACTTACAATTATAAATACAAATTACAATAGGTATATTGAATTTGCAGTGTTTCAAAGTTGTAAAAATTTCATTTTTTTTTGCAAACCAAAAAGAAAAGTATAACTGGGTGAGCCCGACCGCGCTTCGCTCTGGTTTTCTTTGACGTTCAACGGTCAGCGGCTGCCATGACAACGGCTAACTGCCACTTTAAATGTGACAGCGGTCTTTGATGGCGAGTTAGTTCTCGCTTTTGGCATATGGCGTCGTAAAAAAAGCAATGTTTCTCGCGATCGAAATTATATTATTACGCAAATTAAATACTAATATATAATAGATATTATCAATCCTTGGTGCGGATTGCATATTGTGTAAAAATTTCTAATCAATCCGTTGGCTAGTTTTCGAGTTTTTGCGTTATACACAAACCAACGCAACAAAATTATGGAGTAATTAACTTTGTTTTCAGAGATTTCGTATTTATAGGCTCTATAAATGATACTGAAACTAAATTGACAATTTTTAGAATTTTTTTCTGTATGTATGTATGTATTGTATGTTCCTCCATAACTCTTAAACGATTTAACTGATTTCCATGAAACTTGGTAGATATACTTTTAGACATACAGGACACAGGATAGGCTACTTTTTTCTTTTTCAACGCGGACGAAGTCGCGAGCGCCAGCTAGTAAGTAATATAGATTTGCAAAAAAATCTCCATGCTACACCTGGGGCGGCCCGCTAGTAAATTAACAAAAATAATTGTCAATAAACAAAGACAGTCTACTCTTAAAATAATCTTTGACCGAATGGTAAACATTTTTGAGATTACAAGAGCTCAAGACTTCGTTCGCGAGTTGTTTGTCGACTAATGTTGGCATGCTGATTCCATTCTATTAGAAAAAGCATAATTAAAAGACGTCCGCCATTTTTTAAGGCGCTACCGCCGAAAATATCCATTAGTTTGCAAGCTTTTTCGACATAATATATTATATTGACTATCAAACAATTAACACCCAATCTATGATACCAACTCTATGAAAGAGTAATGTCTAACTAATACTTTGTGAACATTTTGTTTATTATGTACTGTTAGGCAGTATTTTTAATATGAAGAAGTATGGGGTATGTCTTCAAATACTAATATCTACTTACATACTAAGGTTTCCTTATTAATATTATTGTTTAATAGCAAATCCTAAACAATTATTAATCTCTAGTCTCTTCTCTCATTTAGTATAAAACAAATCATCTCTATTATCTTCTCTAATACAAAACCAATCATATCTAGTCTCTTGTCTTCTCTAGTATAAAACAAATCATCTCTATTATCTTCTCTTCTCTAATATAAAACCAATCATCTCTAGTCTCTTGTCTTCTCTAGTATAAATCAAATCTTCGCTAGTTTCTCCTCTTCTCTAGTATAAAACAAATCATCTCTATATCTTCTTTTCTCTAATATAAATCAATCATCTCTAGTCTCTTGTCTTCTCCAGTATAAATCAAATTTTCGCTAGTTTCTCCTCTTCTCTAGTATAAATGAAATCTTTACTAGTTTCTCCTCTTCTCTAGTATAAAACAAATCATCTCTATTATCTTCTCTTCTCTAATATAAATCAACCATCTCTAGTCTCTTGTCTTCTCCAGTATAAATCAAATCTTCGCTAGTTTCTCCTCTTCTCTAGTATAAATGAAATCTTTGCTAGTTTCTCCTCTTCTCTAGTATAAAACAAATCATCTCTATTATCTTCTCTTCTCTAATATAAATCAATCATCTCTAGTCTCTTGTCTTCTCCAGTATAAATCAAATCTTCGCTTGTTTCTCCTCTTCTCTAGTATAAAACAAATCATCTCTATTATCTTCTCTTCTCTAGTATAAAACAAATCAAATCCAGAATAAAACATGTAATCTCTAATCTCTTCTTTTCTTATAAAACAAATCATCTTTAGTCTCTTCTTTAGTAATAAAAAAAGTTTGTCTGCCTCTGTTCAGTTCTCCTCTTTCTTTTTTTAAGCCACGCAACATATTTTAATACGGTTTTCTAAAGAACTATAAAACAAAGTCTTTCTTGCACATCTTTTAGTTGTTTCTCTGCTGAAAAAATCTATAAACGAGGAAGGTACACAAAATGTATCAATTTATACGAGTAATTCGTATTCACACGTTAAAGCCTGACTAGGATAAGCGCACATCATATCTATCATAACTTATGATAGACCAGTATTTTTTTATGATATAGCGATTTGTTATAAATTAACAAAAATGTTATATTCACTACATCTCAGCAGTTAACTAACAGTAAGGATATATATTTTGAGCTGATAAGAACGGACCTCTTCAAACATAGACAAAGCGTGTCAAGATTTTTTTTTAATTACTCTTTATTTACTGTGAACTGAGTTCGTGTTTATGTTTCTTTGAATATAAACTTACATACTTAATAAGATTGAGAGGTAAAAACAAAACAGACCACCCGACACATTAGTGACACTTTATACAGGATGATGCTCTTGTCAAAATTCCTCTTCTTTGAAAATGGGTGAATTGAAAACAGTATGAAAATCGGTGCAGTAGTCAGACAGACAAACGCGGCGGAAGGTTTTGTTTTATAATATTATGTAGTGATAATATTGTTACGCGCGAGGTAAGTTAAAATGCCGTTTAGGGGTGTAAGAACACGGTTTATTTTCGCAGACTAATATTACAGAGCTTCTCCAATTAAACCGTAAAACTTGCCAATAATTCACTTAACGTGTCACTAATGCACTGTCGCAAATATCTTCGTAAAAGCTCACAAGTGTTGTTATCGTATCGCTAGTTGTCGCAGAACTGTCCCACTCGAGCGATGGCACCCGTATACTCGCGCAGAGAACCCAGATGGTTTTAGAAATTACTACAAACTTAAAAGTCTAAACAAGTCTGTTGAACTTTTCTGGAAAGCTATTGTTTCTAGTGGAATGTGAACTTTATGTCGCAACCATAAGGAACAGTTTGCTTTGACACTTACAGCTACTCTTTTAGGGCGGGGCCAATCGCTACTTGTTTCGGGCGTGACATATGCGTGTCACTAGAACTTTTGATACTGCCAGGGGCTACTCTCAAGTTTTCGAGAACCTTCGTGTAGTCGTAACATTATCAAATATTTATGTTTGGTTAATTTTAAATGACAGTTCATGCATTACGCATATGTCACTTTTAAATGTTCCATAAAGTTCGTAGTACTTAGTAAGTAGTTTAATGATTGAGAATTACAAATAATTTTTCTCAACCTGTATATTATAAGGGCATGTTTACACTGTGCCAGAGCGACGTGTGACATTCGTGAGCAAACTGCAAGTGTACACTCGCCCGATCACACGCCTACTAATTCGTAATAAAAACAAGGCATGACTCTTTTATTTGGATGCTAGTCACTTTTTTACAAGGCATGTGATATTTCTCACCAATAAAAAATACACCTATACAATATACATGTACGTACGACACTCCACCTCGAAGATTTTTGAATCTCAAATTGAAGTAATTCAAGCTGATAGAAGGTTAATAGGATAGTATATAAAACATTCTATCCTGGTTCTTTTTTTATTTGTGTTTGGAGTTTACTCATTAAGAATTGATTTTCTTATTACATTATAAGCCCGGGGTATAAAAATTTATGGGGGTAAAATCAAATCTCACATGTCTCGCTGCTTAAAAACTAAAGGGCCATAAAACAAAATGATTCAAAATTACTATTATTTAGAAAATAGGGCAAAAATCGCCCTTATTTTCATATAACACAAAGACACTAGTCGAAATCACAAATTACACACAAATTTACGCATACGCCTTACGCCCTTTTGGCCATTGATCTGAACTAAATATACTTGTATAGTCTTTGCCTTTTGGCATTTTCACGCATCGGTGGCTAAATTCAGTGCAAAGCAGTCATCTTTTTAGTTGCTATCAAAACTAAATTTTTAATTGTGCCCCTTTAGTTTTAAAGCAGCGATATTCATAGAGATATTCTATTACTTGTCTAGTAAGAAAGTAATAATTTTATGGCAGCTGCAAGCGATCAAAATCACTTACCTCAACTTACCTACATTATTAAATCTAACAAAAATGGATTCTAATTTCAAAGTGTTCTTATACCAGATTTTCTTTTGTTATTTTGACGTTTCCAATTTTCAGTGCACAACAAAATCTTATCTGTTTACAATTATTTACATGGAAACATATATTTAATCTACATGTGAATAAAGTTGAATTTTGCTTGACAATAATTTCTCCAACCGCTTTTGAATTTGTCCACGACAGATTAGACGCCTTCGAGTTTGCAAGATTGGAAAGACCTTATTTCGAAGTAAGTAACGTCGATATTCCTTTGACCTCTTGTACCACAAAGGCATGTGTACCTTTACATGTGGAATTTAGTTTTTGAAATTCGAAGCGCCGAATTCTATTGTAAATGCCTAATCCATAGAGAATAGGTTTTTTTTCGGTGCCAAGCTTAGCAGAACTCTTTTGTTAAATTCGCGCGTAACCATAATGTAATTTAATACGCTTGGGACACTTCGTACGTTATAGTCTATTTTATTGACGGAATTAAAATACTTCATGGAATTACGGTTTTGATTAATATTAATATTAATTATAAAGATTTAAATCTTCAAAATCTTCAAAATCGGCAGGTAATCTTCAAAACTACTCTTCCGATTAAAAAAAGACTTTCACAAATAGAATACAATTTCAGGATGGGTAATTCCATGGTAACTCATGTTACATTTTTACTTCCCTATTGAAACTAACAAAGCTAGCATACCATATTTATAATTATATCAACTACCCCCTTAATGGAAATTTCGTTGTTATAAAGCATAAAATGTATCTCTCGTTTTATTTTGAATTTTCTAGGTTTAGTTTTTTTTAGTTTCAATAAAAATTGTTGGTAACTCACGTTACATTTGGCGACATTAGCTTTTAGGCTAGTATGATTGTACTCAATAAAAATTCTGTTCCGTTTAAATTAAATAAGAATATTAAAAATCAAATCCGTTTTTATTAAATGTCTTACATATGAGATCATTAGCAAAATTAATGGTTTTAGAAACACGCATTTTTTAGAGAATTAAATAATGGTCACTCATGTTACATGGATTTACCCGGTGGACAGGCTAAATATTACAATAGGACACCATAAGTCGGCCTAACTCGTAAACCTGCTAAGTCACATTTTGCAGTTTTCAAGAGGAAGAAAAAATGAAATGACAAAATGTTGTGCGTCGCATAAGGCATGTGAAATAAGCGACATATCAGATCTATTCTTTTTCTATTGATCAAAAACGTAAACAAATATAGCGTCGCCATGGTCACTGGACTGTTTTAAAGATGGGATTTGTACATTAGGCATTTTCAAAGAGAGTTGACTCAGTTAGTAATTCATTTAGAATTTGTTCGTATTGTTTGTTTAATTCTATAACGTGAATTGTTTGTTTACATTTTTGATCAATGAAAAAAGAATATGTACATCTTAAGCTTAGGATTTAGCAGATTTTCTTTGCTAAGATTAGTCAGAAAGCAGTTTTTCATTTATGAAATTTCTCACTTTTTTATTTTAGTTTGATAGTCGTCGCCAAACGGTAGATAATCGCCTAAACTTGTCAAAAAGTATAAAAAGTGAAATTGCCCAAAAATGGACTTAGCAGGTTAACGAATTAGGCCGACGCATAGCTTTCTAAAAATAAAGAACCAATGTTTGGCAAAAGTATAATGTCAGTCGTCAATGTATGCCAGGCGTTATATCTTTATTTTTCAATGCGGACGAAGTCGCCAACACCAGCTAGTCCATACTTCCATACAAACATTATAAATGTTAAAGTAACTGTCTGTCTTACCTTTTCACGCCTTAGGCGCGAAGCCCACACAAGAGTCACGTCGCGTCGCGTCGAGGAACGGGCGCATAAGCGGCGTGCCGCCTCTAGCTTTCCTATAAAAATCAATGGTTGTGCGCCCACATACTGGAGAGGCGGCGGCGAGGCGAGGCGAGGCGAGGCGCGAAGAGTCGCGGCGCGGGCGCGAAGCGTCGCCGAACGGGCGTGTCATTTTGTTTGCGGCTGTGTTTAGACGTGGTCGTATATTTATTAAATAAAAGTAAAATGTCAGACGATCTAGATCTAAATATAAAAATCATCGAACTTGTTTGATGTAACCCGTGTCATTATGACCAGACACGTTCAGACTATAGAAATAGAAACAAACAGGACCAAAAATGAGGTGAAATAGCGCAACAATTAAACGAAACTGGTAAGTGATTTCTTGGTAAGTGAAGTTGACTGTGTAAAGAAAGCATAGCCGCCTCCGCCGAAACTCTTCACGCCTCGTCTATGCCGCGACGCGCCCCGGCTTTTTCATGTGGGCGTAGCGCCTTACCTTCTCAGTTAATCAACATTGATGTCTGGGGTACAAAAAAGGTCATAGAAAAAAGTCTGTTCCCGAGGCTCGCAGACAAAGTCGGAGACAAAAGGTTGTTTGCAAATAGTTGATGATAACTAAATGATCTAAAGTAAAAAAATAACCAAATTATGTCTACACTTTCACATTTGTATGTTGTGTGTACCTAAGTATATATTTTAATTTATTATTGAATACAAAACAACAAATATCGTCATTCGATGCGCACATTAAGTTATTACGAATGAAACAGTTAAGAGAGAACGTTGATATAATAAAAATGGTTCCGTATATTAGCTTTTGACATTGGAAATGTCTTTTCGTTCGCTTCAGTATAGGCCCCGATTTCACGAAAAAGTGCGATCCCCTTATATCTAGGAGAGTTGTGAAGATTATGATATTCAAAAAGGTGTCAAAAGACGCTTTATTCATGAGAGCTGTAAGGCGCAAAAGGAATTTTTCGAAAAAATAAAAAACGATAAAAAGTTTTGGCCGAACTAGTGAACAAAAAAAAAATTTTTTTCCGAATTTTTCATTTTTGCCCTCGAAATTTTGGAAATTAAGAATTATATCAAAAATTTGAAAAAAACTCCTCTGGACAATTTAGTTAACTACAATTTCAGCCTAAAATAAAGACGATCGGGTTAAGGGTTTGCACTGCAGCTTAACCTTTTTGAAAGAAGTCAAACAAGTCAGAACAACATATTTTTTTCGAATTCCATAGATTCATTTCCAATGTGCTCGATAGTCGTGTGAGGCACGAAATCTGTGATTTTTTTATAAGGAGTGGCATACAGGCCGTCGTGTGTGACATTGCCTAATTAAATTACCCATTATACATAATTATGTTTTAATATGAAACTGTCTAGAATCTAGAATAATTAATATAATTATACCCAGATAACATTTTTCAGTCACAGAATCTTGGAAGTAGTTACAAGCTGACACCGTTTTGTAACTGTTACGAAACATAGCGACTGTGTTTGCTGTGTCGGGTTTGTGTGGTAAAAGTTTAAACACAATTTAACCAAAAAAATATTCAGTAACTATTTGTGGTCGTTGTGCTCACACGTTACTATATTTTTTGTGTCTACACATTTCTAGAAACATTGTGCCAAATTTATAACTAGTGTACAATTGCTTTAAAATGTGTGGTATCTGTGTGGTTACTATGTTACCATAATTATATATTTTGTACACAAAGTGTATTAATGTTACGACATTGTTACTTGAACACTTTGTTGCCAATATCTTAATCAAAGTCACCATAAGACACCTGTTTCTCAAACTGCTTTGACAAGACTTGAATTTACTGCAGTTAAAAATGAATAAAATGACGAAAAAATACCGTCTCTCGTCCACTTATTATAGAAAAGTGTACAAATTGATAACTCCACAAAATGTCACTACAAGTAAGTGTTTCTTCGTACAAATATATAGTGAAATTAACTTATTACTAGCAAATTAGGTAATTGTTTATAATGTGTAGTTTCCGTTTCATTATTTAAAAAAATATAAAGTGATATTTTGCAGATCAGAATACGAGTATGTCGTATACACCAACTTCAGAAATTGAAAATCAAGAAAATCATTCTGACATGCCTAGTATGGAAGAGCTTAGTACCAAGTTGTCTAGTGTCGATGGTCCTAGTTTCGAAGAGACAGATTGCGTGCAAGCAGACTTCTTTGAGCCCATACCAAATATGTGTAATTTCTTTGAGGGGTTGGACGCCAACAGTTTCGCAGCAGAATCCGAAGACCATGACGCATATACTTTTGGTTCTGAATCGTCTGATAATGACAACGAAACAAATTCAACAAATATAAAATACCAAATTCAGCAATGGGCATTAAAGTACGCAATTCCTCATAACGCTTTAAATGGATTACTTCATATATTACGAGGACAATTAAAAACAAAATTTAAGAATTTCTTACCAAGAGACAGTAGAAGTTTATTAAAAACTCCAACATCAAACAATATAGTGCCAATGGGTAATGGAAAATATTGGTATAATGGCTTAGAAAATTGTTTAAAAAAAGTAATGTTTCAATTTCTGAAGAAGTTACCGAAGTACATTTCTTTGTCTTTCAACATTGATGGCTTGCCAATAGCTAAAAGCACAAAAAATGAATTTTGGCCAATTTTGTGTAAAATAGATGGAATGGATATTGATCCATTGGTTATAGCTTTATTTTTTGGGAGCACGAAACCGCCTTTAGAATTATTTTTGCGTCCGTTTGTAAACGAGCTCTTAAAGTTACTTCAATGTGGATTAATTATTGAAAAGCAAATTATTCTTATCAAAACTCGCTGTTTCATATGTGACACACCTGCAAGGTGCTTTGTAAAAGGTACCGTGGGCTTTAATAGTTACCACGGATGTATGAAATGTACAGTGATTGGAGAGTACGATAGAAGAGGTCGACATATGAGTTTTCCCAGGACAGACATGCCTTTACGTACTGATCATTCATTTAGAAATCGATTAGATCCAGACCATCACAAAGAAAAAAGTCCAATCGAAGATTTACCGATTGATCTTATTGATGATTTTACGATTGCAGATGCTCTTCACTTGTTAGATCTAGGTGTAATGAAGAGATGTTTGCTTGGATGGACTAATGGCAGTTTTAATTTTCAAACGAAGTGGTCAGCAAGGGAAATTCAGGATGTTTCAAGAAAGTTAATGGAAATAAAAATAACTACTCCATCTGAAATTCATCAAGGGAGACTTAGAGAATTAGACACCCTTCACTTTTGGAAAGCTGCTGAATTCAAAAACTTTTTGTTATATTATGGTCTAGTAGTGCTAAAAGAACACTTATCATTTGAAGTTTATCAACATTTCGTAACATTATTTTGTGCCACTACTATTTGTTATTCTAATGTTTACCAATCTTATCGGCACATAGCTAAAAAACTTTTTATTGATTACATCGATAAATTTACAGAAATATACGGTCATGATTCTGTGAGCAGTAATATTCATAACCTATGTCATATTGTTAATGATGTATCAAAGTTCGGCTCGCTACCTTCTCTGAGTGCATATCCATTTGAAAGCATGTTGTTTCGTATCAAAAACCTTTTACGAAAAGGCGATCAACCATTAGCGCAAGTAGCGAATCGTATACAGGAATTGTCAAATTTGAATGTCAAGGACCACAAATCTCAAAAGATATATCCTATGGTTAAATATGAAACTGTATTGGAAACAGGTGAAAAAGTATTTACTACAGTCAAAATGAGAGAGAATTACCAGTTGTCAAAAGACATAAAAAATAAATGGTTTTTAAGTACCGACAATAATATTGTTGAGATGAAATTTGCAATTTTAGATCATGGAAACATTAAAATCATTGGAGAGAATATAAAAAACAAGTGTAATTTTTTTGAGAGACCATTTAATTCTTCATATTTAAACATTTATGCTACATCGCTTGTTTATGAAGTAAAGGAATCAAAAAAATACGATTTACTTGATGTAAAATGTAAACTTACTTCTATGGTTTGCAACACACAAATGGTTTTTATTCCAATATTAACAACATTTGGAGGGAAAATAAATAAAACGATTTGAAATTCTTATTATAAAAAGTTTATATTCTTTATAAAAAAGTTTTCTTAAACTCTATTAATCGAAGACGTGAATGGATGAAGGTGGTGTGTCGCATAATTCCAAATTTGAATAAATCGAGGTTAAAGTTTTACTTTTAACTTTTGAGATAAGTTGCCACGGAACTGATTTTTGTACTAAATTACGATGCAAAGTTGTATAAACAACCTAAAATATTAATGGTATGATAACAAGAAAACACTTCTATTATTTTATTAAAAAAAAAGTGAACATAGCTCCCTCTTCCATTAACAAAAGTAAATTTTTCTGCACTTTTTGCTTTTTAAAATTAACTGTACATAACACCTTTTTCAACTTTTTATTTCCCAAAAATGTCTTAAATCGACGATCTTAAGGTCTGTAATCATTTATATGGACATATTACCTTCATCAACGCAAAAAAACGAAAAAACCCAAAAATGCGACATATCATCTTCATCCACTCACGTCTTCAATCCTTAATTTGTAATAGGTAGCTTCATTATTAATAATTAATATTCTTAGGTAATTACTTGAGCCAAAAGTTTACACTTTTATTAATTTCGTCACAAGCAACAAACAGCAGTGGAATTATCAGATTTAGCACTATCGTGGTGTCAGTACTAGCTGTGGCTACTCTGCGACGTACTACAGAACTAACAAAAATAAGTCTCACTCGTTTGTATTTTTACTTTAACTCCGCATCTTCTTTAAAAACTTCAGTAACAAGTAAATTGTCATAACTTATATTCATCATTTTAGTTTCATGTTTTAAATCAAGCATCTTGTTTGTTATTTTCACATCCGAAAGTATTGTCACTTTTTGCGGCATTTCATTGGAAGAATTTCTTGTTTCTGGTATACCATCTGTGCAAATGTAAAAAGATAACTTATAGGATTTAATTAAATGTATTAAAAAGTCATTTTTCTCAAAATTACATACCATTTTCCTTTTCCTCATCATGCATTTCACTTTCCTGCTTTTTTGTGCTTTTTGACAACTCCACATTTTCTTTATTTATCTCTTCTTCTTCTTGCATATCATTAACTAAATTAAGTGAATCTTTTAAGTTGTTTGGAGAAAAAACTTCCTCATTCTCAGTATCAGTTTTCTTTTCTGTCTCGATTTTCTTTTTTTTTGAGCTGGTGGTCTTCGCTTCAGTACTTGAAACAAAATAAATGGCGTTATAAAACTCTAGGTGGTGTTATACTTTAAGGAAATTCATTAAGAAAATAAACATAACATGTAATTATAATCATTTCGGAGCAGTAGTCCAACATAATCCGTACTAATATTATAATTGCGAAATTTTGTATGGATGTATGGATTTATGGATGTTTGTTACTCTTTCACGCAAAAACTACTGAACCAAATTTTGCATACACGTTGTCTGGGACACTAGAAAGGACGTAGGGTACCTTTCATCGTTCATTTTATTAAGACAAAAACGACTTTATTTTCTACTATGGTGAAAGTATAAATATAACTAAATCGTAATTCATTCATACTTACGATTTTCGTTTGATTCGTTGGCCACTATGTTTAATAGCACTGTTTTGTAAAAATGCGTCTGAATCCTTTTCGGAGCAAGAGCTGTCAGCTAATTGTACAATTTTAAAAAAGAGACCTCTTGTTTTAATGTAGTTGATAAAAGGTACTTTACTACAACCTTTAATGCCTTTCCAGCTTAAATTGTAAAGAAGTTCGTCAGTGAATAAACATTTCGTTAAATGTAATCCAATCTTCGATATTTTCATTGTACCACTTGTGCCGCATATTTTAGTAAATTTTGTGATCTAAAATACAATAGGAAAATTAAATATACACAGTCATTTTAAATAAGTGCGAACATATCAAGCCAACATTAATATTAGTACCCATACCAAAGCTTTTTCAAATTCTTGGTCAATAAGTTGATCTTCAAGTAAGTTTAATTGTTGTACAGTATTAATCGGAAAATCCATATCGATCTTATTATATCCATTTGCATCACTTTCAATACCGAATTTTTGACATTTTGGCGACAACAGATCAAACAACTTATCCAGTTGGATTTGAATGGTTGCAAATCCTTTTTGAGTTTCTTTTTCAACTAAAAAAATACATTATATAACATATACATATACAAATATAAAAGTAGTTGTTAATAATCTTGTTTCACAGGCAATAGGGTATTGAGAAAAAATACTTACGATTTTGTAATCGTTGAACAGTTTCTTTAAGGTTTTTATTTTCGGCTTGTAATTCATTGTTTAGTGTTATAATGTCATTAAATTCGTTCAAATTTATACTTATTAAATTTTCATTATTTTGATTTACGGTTTCCTCCTCATTTGTAGTTTTTATTTTTGAAGCGTCTGTTGAAGCGTGAACAACGAATACTGGTTGTTCTGTGGGTTCAAAACTGGTTGTTGCTGTGGGTTCATTAGATTTTTGTTCAAAATCTGAATTTAAATCTAATAAGTTTTCTCCGATTAATGGAATAGCTGGATGTTTTCTGTTATGTTCACGGTTTTTGTGGTATCTGCAAAAATAAATGTTATTTAAAAGGTGATTTTTCTGTTCACGAGATGATATTAAGCTATATAGAAAAAAAATTAAGCAGGTAAGGTGTCCGATATTAAAGTTTTGGTGGAAGAAAATATATTAAAACGCAATCACAATATGATTAAAGAAAAAGATACTTTGCAATTGATGTGTATGTATGTATAGATATTTAGATAAAATAAATTACTGAGGCGAAAAAATAGCTCCAGTCACGAACGCATGTGACAAACAATTCACGACACGATACATTCTCGTGTATTCATTTACTCACTAACATAATATTCTTCACAAATTCTTTCTCGCTTTGCCGCTCACTAACAAACAACTATATTTCACGTGCTTTATTATCCCTATAGCGAAGCGGGGCCGGGTTCAGCTAGTACCTAATAAAAGTACCTACCTCTCTTCATCTTCGGTATCGTCAAAGTTTGCATACAATTCTTCTAATTTTAGTCCTTCCGCGAAAGTAGAAATGCCGTGCAATTTAATTTTGCATTTTAATTTTTTCCAATTCTGAGATGGTATACTCTTTTCATTTCTTCTTAACATCTCAAGATCGCTGGTTTTTTTTGCCCTTGGCCAAAACAGCACAGAGTCTTCATTTATCCATGTACTAGGTACAACAGATATAAACTGAGACGAACCCTCACTGGTCAGTACGATGGAAAACGGCATGGAAATGAATTTGAGAACCGCTGGAAACAAAAAAATGTGTTGCACCATTTTATTAAATCGGTATAAATTATAAACACGTCGACAATTGTCGACACAATCTTGTAACTTTGTGACTAGAATGCCCTTATAACCTAAAATTTTTAAAACATTATAAAGATTTAGTTTTTATAGATTTTTTTACCTTAAAGTTTATTCTAAATTAAAACAAAAAGCATTTTTAATATAAAATAATATAATATTGAGCTCTTCAGCTATAAAATGTAAAAAAAATGTTCACACATTATATCCGTATATCTGTTAAATTTATCTGTTATCTGTTAAATTACAATTTAATGGTGGCGCGTTGGTATATTACAAGTTTTTTCACCAAATTACACAATGAATTTCTTTTGCCACTGACATCTGGACAGTAAATATATAAAAATTCAATTAATACAATACTAAAAAGTAAAAACTTACCTTGGCAAGATGGATGGCGAAATGGTGATTCCGATTTATTTTATAATTTGACATTTCACAATAATTTGACAACATACTTCAAATTTTGAATGGAAAAGAACGAAACGAACGAATGATTTCTTAGGATTGGTTGCAGATTGAAAACAATGTTACTACACAGCAACGTAACTGTGAAACCACTAGTTACTGTGTCGACTGTTCCCCATTTTTAGTCGTAGCGACGAAACTAACTCGACTCAGTTACTAAAAAAGTTTCTAGAATAAATTTGTGTCGACACAAAAGTGTCGAAGTTTTTCGTAACAACTACCAAAAAATGTTATTAGGGTAATAATGTAATATATGTATAATTAGAATAATGTCCAGTTGCCCGAAAAGAAATTAATTTGAATTTGAAATAAATTACCAATTCTTTATTTCTTTCTTTTTTTTTCTTTCTCTTGTTTCTTTCTCCATATAGCACGCTGAGCGAAAATTAAGTATAGTCAAGTAAATCAAATGACACAAATCCTTACTAATATTATAAATGTGAATGTGTGTTTGTTGGTTTGTTTGTTTGTTACGCTTTCACGAAAAAACTACTGAACAAATCACCATGAAATTTTGCATACACGTTGTCTGAAACACAAGAAAGGACATAGGGTACCTTTCATCGTTCAACGCGGACGAAGTCGCGGGCACCAGCTAGTAAATTAATAAATAAATAGCGAAAATATTACATCATCAGATAATTATTATTATAGAATCGACGAACGTCTGTCATAGATGTCCGCGAAACGTTTTTCTTGTACACCTACTGGCCCCTAGAAATAGAAATATAGTGTATTTAACAATGTGCCCGCTGCGCGACCGCCACACTAAGTTATTCCTGCTATTTCACTAACATTAAACAATTAATCATAATAAATAATTATTGTTTGTGCTAGTCGCTCGATACTGTGACCGAATAGTCTTTGCATTTGATAGATACGACGGCGGTCACAAATTACTCATTGCGAATTGCGACTAGTGACCACTAGCTGTTCGCGTAACTTTATAAAATACTCGTACTAGCTGGTGCCCTCGACTTCGTCCGCGTTGAAAAGAAAAAAGTAGCCTATCCTGTGTCCTGTACGTCTTGATGTTTATCTACCAATTTTCATGAAAATCAGTTAATTCGTTTAAGAGTTATGGAGGAACATACATACAAACACACGCACACATACACACACACATACATACATACAAACATACATACATACATACATACATACAGAAAAAAATTGTAAAAATCGTCAATTTAGTTTCAGTATCATGTATAGAGCCTATAAACACGATATCTCTGAAAACAAAGTAACTTACTCCAAGACCAACCCTTACACATTTATTATTAGTACTAGCTGGCGCCCGCGACTTTGTCCGCGTTGAAAAAGAAAAAGTAGCCTATCCTGTGCCCTGTATGTCTAAATGTTTATCTACCAAGTTTCATGAAAATCACTTAATTCGTTTAAGAGTTAAGGAGGAACATACATAAATACAATACCTACACTTACAGATTTATTATTAGTATTGATGATATTGATTGATAGTCTATGTTACTCGCTCATAATGCAAATCGCTTTCTATAGGTGAAATAATTTTTAAAATCGGTCCAGTAGGTTTTAAGTTTATTCATTACAAACATAAAAATCTTCTCTCTTTATAATTATTAGTATAGAAAAGAAGTTCTTCACTTCGAGACATGCGTTCAAAACTACATAGATAGCAATAGAGTGAGTTTTGTCTATAAAAATGGGTGGAGCTGAATGTAAAACATTTGGAAATATTTCACCAATTGTGATTAAGTATCTAAACTGTTTATGTGAACTATACAAAAATGTAAAATTATTGAAGCGTATAAGACAGCATAGTGGATGATTGAGTTCTGTCTGCATAGCCTTAGACAAAATTTTATAAAGAGCAACATAGAATCAACACGTTTTTTTAATGATATTTAACATGTTTCGGTCCTGGTAATATTATGCACTGACTTAGAATTTTCAGTGCTTTACTGACCGACAAGTTATAACACTGTGTATTATACGTGCTATGTAATTTTTTAATGTATGCCTCGTTCAATAAAATGAAAATTTTTGTGTTGTCGCCAATTAAACATAAAAATTTGAGTAAGGTTGCTGCTATATTACATACATCTGGCCTATAATAATGTACGGCTGAGAAACATGGACTCTCAAAGAGACAGGACACCACAGGACGGGCATTTTGCTGCTTAAAAACTAAAGGGCCACAAAACAAAAAATCCAAAAATGTTTTTATTGCAAAAATACAATCACAATCCTTCATATTGTATGATGAAAAAAAGACTTATGGTTGTTTTATTCCATATTTAGTATATTTTCATCATTTTTTATATATTCAAAAGTAACTTATATATGCTTATATCTTTTCTAGCATTCAGTTTATTATAAAAGTAGTTAAAACATTTAATGCTACTTAAAAATACGCTTCTAACAATGTATAATATGCATATATTTGATATATATGTAATAAGAAAAAATAGTCATATTTTTTTCAATTTTTTTTGATTAGCTCTCCTGTAAAAAGTGTAATTTTGATTTGTGGCCCTCTAGTTTTTAAGCAGCAATTTGAAATGTCGTGCTACCACCGTATGCTTCGTATTAGCTGGATACATAAGGTTACAAATGAAACCGTATACTCCAACGCGTCAAAATGCCCCAAATGATTATGAAAACCATCAAAAAATTGGAGTGTGGCTGTGTCATGGACACGGCCGTGTGTTGTACTTGAATACGTTTATGTAACGGGTTATATTTTTTAAATAAAATAAAACAAATAATTATTGTGTTACAATATAAATTCTTTGATACTTTGGCTATCCAGTGGTATAATTTAATGTTTGATGTAGAGCATAGATTCGAAACTACAACGCCAAACTGTATCCCCAGATTTTGTTATCATTAGATTTTTTGGATTGCCACCGTATGGTAGCAAATTTTAAGACGTATTCACGTTCAAACGCACGTTTATAAGACAAGGGCATAACTTACCATTTTTTTTTAAATGTCTTAAAAACATTATTAAATTAAAAAATATTTATAAAAAAGAATTGTTTAAAAGCAATGTAAGCAGAAGAATAAGATATTGAATGCAAAAAAAATAACTTTAAATGGGTCTCCTGTAAAATTACAAAAAGTGCAGTTATGCCCTTGTCTTGCCGAAGGTGCGATATATTGCTGCTTAAAAACTAAAGGGCCACAAATCAAAATTACACTTTTTACAGGAGAGCTAATCGAAAAAAAAAAATTTCTTATTAGATATATACCTACTCGTATCAAATATATGTATGTATATTATACATCGTTAGAAGCGTATTTTTAAGTAGCATTAAATGTTTCAAGAACTTTTTGCTTCGAAATCAAAACTCACTATAATAAAACTAATATAATACCTGATTTATCATATCTCCGCATTCTCGGCTTAAACTACCGATTATGATCATATACGAGTATAATTAATTAGATGCTATTAGAATCTCCAAAATTGTGTTATGACTTTATTGAAATTTATTAAAGCAATTAATCAGGCGGGTAGATTTGTCATAAACAACCTTTTTTTATTGTTAATTTCGACAGACAGGCTGACGGTCCACTTGACACATAATAGATGCATGGCTACCGTCGCCTATGAGGCTATGACACAAGCAACGCCATAGGTGATGCAAGTGCGCTGGCGACCATAGAAGGATTAAGGGTCAGCGCCGACCCTTGATCCTTCTATGGTCTAATGGTTAGGGAGCCCACGATGCTAAATGTGTAGTCACTTGAGCGTCGTGGGGACCTATTGGACTTTGAAGATTGGATGGTAAGAAGAAAAAAAGGTTATATGAAGTTTTTCATTTCAGCGGTGGGGTGAGCGTCTACAGGCGTTTAAAATTTTGTAGGCGCTGTATTTTAAAAAATCCTCCATATAAACGTCAGATTAAGAATGAGCACGATCAGGAATTTAGGCTGAACCGTCTCTATGAAAATCTGACGTGCTCGAGTATTACAAAATGAGACTCGTCAAAAATATTTTTTGCATTTTCAAAAAGCTGCCACGAGCTTGCGTTACGTCCGAATCGTCTGAATTTTAAATGGGAGCTTAGTTTAGGTTCACTTAACATCCCCTCTGAAAAACTGACGCGCTCGAGTTGTATTTAAAATTTTACCCCCACCCACGCCAACCCCAAGAACCAAATCGTCAGATAATTAAAATGCACACTTTTCAGCATGTAATTAATCTACCATAGCTTAACCTGACGCGCTCGAGTGACTCCAGAAATCCCCTCTTGGGCTTCCCAACCATAAAGTGCTCCTGACATGCTCCTGAACGCGACTGTATTTGGTCGCGGCGCGCCTCTCGACCGCGCTTTGAAGCGCTCGCCGTCATTTTATTTCATTGTACCAAATACAGTCGTATTCAGGAGCACTTTAGGTTGAATTTAAATTGTTACTAAATTAGTCTCTTCGCTGCCACTCCGTTCGTCGGCGCTGACCCTAAGGATAATTGGATGAACGGCAATCCTTACATATTATAAAACAAAGTAATCCGCCGCGTCTGTCTGTCTGTTAGCGATAAACTCAAAAACTACTGCACCGTTTTTGATGCTGTTTTCACCAATGGATAGAGTGGTTCTCGAGGAAGGTTTTAGCATATAATTTACAAAGTTAGGCGGGCGAAGTCGCGGGCAGCAGCTAGTAATAAATAAATAAATAAATATCTTTACACATTCCACACAGCGCCATCTAGTTCCACACTAAGCAACTAATGTCTGTATTATGGATACCAGACAGTTGATATACTACATACATTACTTTTTCTGTAAATAACATATATATTTTAAATACAAAACATCCATGACTCAGGTACAAAGGTAAAATGTTGTATATAAACATTTGCCCCTAGCGGGATTCGAACCCGCGATCGTTTGGTTAAGAGCGGGTATAAAGAGAAATATCCAATCCTAGATTTGAATTTTATCTAAGTAAACAAAGTCTAATTTAATTATTTTTTTTTTAAATAGATAAATACATTATAAATGAAGGTGAGGAGTGTAACAGAAAACATAATATAATAAAATTTTCTCGATAGAAAAAAATCACCAAGTGAGCTCTCATTTCCATCGATTTTAGTTTTATTTTCAAAATGACACACATTACAAAGCTAAAAGTGTATCAGTAATTTCACTTCACATATTATCTAAGGCTGTGTGTAACAATTTTTCATTTGACATTGTAGTTTACGAATAATTAATATTTAATACTTTTGGCACTTATAACATTTTTATTGAGCGAGATGCGCTATCTTCCGTCGCATGTTGTGCGTAGTTCTACGTATTTTATGTCACTGTCATGTCCAAGGGGCCACGCGGGCGAAATTACAAATTTTGTTTGCTTTATACGCACTCTTAAGGGAATGGGTGCTGCCACCAGCACCAGCAATCCAGTCCAGACCAGAGCCAACTTTGAAAAGTTAGTTTCCAAAGTTGACCCCGCCGGGAATCGAACCCGGGGGGTTCGACTGCCTGCAATATGAGTGCAGTAGCCTCGTAAACATACACCCATTTTTTAACATTAGGAACACTTTAAGATGTCTCTGGTACGTGTCAGTATAAAGACCTCCCGGCAAATATGCGACGGCTCAAAGATTAAGAAATAAAATGTACAGAATGTCAAATAGGTCATATATATAACACATTTCGACTTTTTATTTAATTTCAAATTTTTGATTTTTTTGTTATTATTTCAACACTAACTGGTCTCTAGAATCCCTTAACACATAGGATGTTACACGTCAAAAGGGCTGCCCAGTTTATGACTGTGGAATACTGTGTGCCCTTTTTTTGAGGAGGGGAAATCACACTTTACGGAAATGCGTTTGAAGACATGACGAAGGCAACATGGAGGGGTTTTATCGCACTAGACCAAACGTGTCCTGCCACAGTTTTTCATTGTATCTATTGCCTTACACCTAACTAATAAATCTTTCTTTCTAATGAATATGACAGTGACAGATACAATGTTGAGTAATTCACCAGTCTGTCTTACCCTAATCTTTGACCAACCTTTACTCCGTTTATCGTAAGGTTTAAGGCGTAGATAGCAAGGATGATTCATTTTCTGTTTTTTTCTTTAAATGTACCTGCCGTTAAGTGTCCTAGCAGGATATTAGTGGAAAGGCATTTTTAGGGTTCAGCTTTTATTAAACCTTAATTCTTTGAAGGACTTGTAACGTTTTGGTTTATGTATAACAAATACTAAATTATAATACGACTATAAAAAAATATTTACCCAATTATATCCATTAACCAATTTCTCTATTTGATCTTTAATAATATCTATATTTTCAATAATATTTATAACTTTATAAAATTTAGCCTATCTTACTCGTTAACAATATAGGTTCCCAACAGTAAAAGAATTTTTCAAATCGGTCACTTCGGAGCCTATTCAATACAAACAAACAAACAAACAATCAAATCTTTCCTCTTTATAATTTTAATAATATAGAGCTATAGAATAGATAGATGAACACCTCAGGTAATGGAAGTCTATAAAAAATTCTGTTAAAATGAAAAGACAGCATAATAATATCTTTCTAGGGCGAACGAAGCCGGGAAACACTACTCTGTGAATATATGTACCTAAGATACATCTCCTATAAAGTGTAATTTTGATTTGTGGCCCTTTAGTTTTTAAGCAGCGATATAATCACATAGTATAAAATTATATATAGGTTAAGTAAAACCTTGAGAACGTGAGATAGCAATGTACTAAATGCATGCGAACCCTTTCAATCTCTGTCCGCAAACACTCACCTATATTTTAATACAATCGGTTGTTGAACCCACTCGGCTCTAAGTGCCCACTGTTTCATTATATTTTATTTACACACTCAACTTTTCACTTTATCTGGCATGTATATGTATGTCACCTGGTAAATCTGGAACCTTTTAGGGACTCCGCTCACTGTAGGAAGGTCGCGTCGGCGTCGCGTCGGAGACGACCAAGAGGCGCGCCTCTTCTATGTTTTCCATGTACATATATGGGTATCCGCTCACTGCAAGAGTCGAAGCGACGGCGAGGCGGCGTCGAGGCGGCGTCGAGGCGGCGTCGAGGCGGCGTCGAGGCGGAAGCGAGGCGGAGGCGAGGCGGGAGCGCAACGCGCCTCTTGCTCGTCGCGACGCCGCATCGACGCCGCCCCGACTTAAGCAGTGAGCGGAGTCCCTTAAAATGTTTAGACAAAGTCTGCATCGACACCTAGGTATATATATTATTTTTAGAGACTAGCTGGTGCCCGCGACTCCGTCCGCGTTCTCTATAGCCTATAGCCTTCCTCGATAAATGGATTATCCAACACAAAAATAATTTTTCAATTCGAACCAGTAGTTCCTGACAAACAAACTTTTCAGCTTTATATATTGGTATAGATGGGTTTGCTCTTGGCCAACATCCAGCTGTAAAGCAAGGATGGGGCATTTGATGGAGCGAGCTCACCCAGTAGATGTCTATTTACTTGAACTTTGAAAAGATTTGGTTATATGAGCTCAGAAATGGAGTTTCAAACATTGGCAGTGCGCTTTATAAAAGACTAGCTGGTCCCCGCGACTTCGTCCGCTTTGAACGATGAAAGGTATCCTATGTCCTTTCTGGTGTCCCAGACAACGTGTATGCAAAATTTAATGGTGATTTGTTCAGTAATTTTTGCGTGAAAGAGTAACAAACATCAATACAAAATTTCACATTTATATTATTAGTACGGATGTGTTAAAGCGCTTGGTCCGAAAAAGAGGGATTTGGACAAGATGAGGATAGTAACAAGCCGTACGTAAGAATGTCCGATGGAAGGTAAGGGGAAGGAGGTATGAGGCTCATACAGGCTCTTGAGCACACTCTCCGAAGTACATCTAACTGCTGCCCGCGACTTCGCCCGCGTAACTTTGTAAATTATATACAAAAACCTTCCTCGAGAACCACTCTATCCATTGGTGAAAACAGCATGAAAATTGGGGTAGTAGTTTTTGAGTTTATCGCGAACAAACAGACAGATAGACGCGGCGGAGGACTGTTTTATAATATGTAAGACGCTAGGGGCCTTAAGACAGTAAGTAAGTCTAAAACAGTGAGTCTTTGACGAGCCCGTTTGATGAGTGATAAGGATGCTTACCTAACGTCTCAGGGGGTCCGGGTTCGATTCCCGGCGGGGTCAACTTTTCAAATTGACTCTGTTCTGGATTTGGAAAGTAGAGTTCCTTGCCACTATAAAATCTACCCTCAGACATTCAAAATTTCACATTATTATTTAAAATCTGTGCATCAATTCCAAGTATGAAACTCTATAGTCGCCTATTATGGCAATTCAAAAATTTTTTACTTAGTATTTATTTACAAAATTAGTTGTAATGTGTCGTCATTAAAATGATATCTATGTATTAACACATAGATACTAAACTCCTTTGAATTGCATAAATAATTAATTTGGATTGTTCAAACTGTTGCTGTCGCGTATAACTCATTTCGGAATGGCATCCGAACACCTATCGTGACAAATATCGCAGAACAGAGAAATATACAGAGATGTTTAAATTGTTATTTAAAAAAAGTTAACGAGCCTTACAGCTGAGCTTACAGTAGTCGCATCAATCAATACTAATAATGAATGTGTAAGGGTTGGTCATGGAGTCAGTTACTTTGTTTTCAGAGATATCGTGTTTATAGGCTCTATACATGATACTGAAACTAAATTGACCATTTTTACAATTTTTTTCTGTATGTATGTATGTATGTATGTATGTATGTATGTATGTATGTATGTAAGTATGTATGTTCCTCCATAACTCTTAAACGAATTAACTGATTTTCATGAAACTTGGTAAATAAACATTTAGACGTACAGGACACAGGATAGGCTACTTTTTCATTTTCAACGCGGACGAAGTCGCGGGCGCCAGCTAGTAATATAATATATAAATAACATTCATCTTGGTCAATGTTAGTAGGGGAGCCCAAGAGGGGGTTTTAGGAAATTACTCGAGCACGTCGGATATGCCCTACGTGTCTCCGATAGCGGATATATGTTAATCTACCTGTTTGGATGGTGGGGTTGGTGGGGGTTGGAGTAAAAATTTAAATACTACTCGAGCGCGTCAGATTTTTCAGAGGGGATGTTAAGTGAACCCAAACTAAGCTCCCTTTTAAATACAGACGGATGTAACGCAAGCTCGTGGCAGCTTTTTGAAAATACAAAAAGATTTTATGCAATTGCCATTTTGAAATACTCGAGCGCATCAGATTTTCACATAGACTGTTCAGCCTGAACTTAATCTAACGATATTTGGAGGATTTTTCTCAATACAGCGTCTACAAACTTTTAAATGCCTGTAGACTCGCACCCCACAGTTAAAAAATTATAACCTTATTTTCTTCGTACCATCTAATCTTCAAAATCCAATAGATCCCCACGACGCTCGAGTAACTCCACATTTAGCATCGTGGGCTCCCCTACCACGATTTTACCCAGGAAACCGAGCGGTACATAAAAAAATCTAATACTTGTAGAAATAGGTAAATAAATATATTTCTGTTATGTGGTACATTTTAGGAATCTTAGGAAATAGGTAAATAAATATAATTTCTCTAATATATTATGTATTGAGCTAGTAATAGTACTTTATGCGACAGGAAAGGGTTGCCACATTTGAGTTGACACTTTCCTGTCATGTAGCCTTTCCGTTCTGTGGTTTACGTATTGGTTAGTTTGCGGTTGGCGAGTATGTATTATTTTGTTGATAAATTGATAATGTTGATAATAGATTTTTTAAAATAATACCTCTAGTTGATTTTTTTGTATTGAAAAATAAACAAAATAAAAAAGTGGCCACTCCACAAAGGTCGCTGTTCCGATGCGTCTTCAATAACTGTGAAATTATTCAAATAAGACGCTTGAGAAGTAATTTATTAACGAAATCAATGAACTTGCCAATGGAATGGTTTGTGTATTTTAGTTGGATGGTATTATTAAATAAATGTTGATCAAAAAAATTTATAATGCGTTTAAGGACGCACCACTTCATACAGGTGGCACTCGACTGTAAGTGATAATGTAATTTATGTAAACTATGCTAATAAGTTTAAACAAATAAATAAATTTATTTTTTAACAAACTTTGCATCAATGCCGGAAGAACATTTCTCTATCCCTTCCTATTCCCTCATCCTTAATCCTAATATTGCCTGTAGAGTGCAAAACCTGTGGCATTTCTTGTGTTTGTAGGTGACGGTAGCCAAAGATTTAAATCACAGATGCGCCCTTGCCATACTTCAGGCGGCCGAAAATGTGTCATCGTTGGGAAGAGTGAGTTTACTCTTCCCGCCTTAGTCGCTTGTAGAAAGCAGTGAGCGGTTCGTTTACCTTTAAAAATGCCTTTGCTTCAGAAAGTGTTCATAATACTTAATTCAAGAAACGAACGAACGTGTGAAACGTTAACGCACACGGACATATTATTACGTAGACAGTTTTCAGAAGCACAGGGCGCATCTGTGATTTAAATCTTTGACGGTCAGCCTGATCAACATTAAAAAAAATACTTCTGTTATTATGACTGCTGCGTAGTGCAGTATTTATTGTCATTACTTGAGTTCATCGATGCTTAAGTTACTCTAAGCGCCTCTTTCACCAACCACAAGTAAAGTGTTGATTAGTTACTTTTAGAAATCATTTTCTGTTTTATTGAATTATGCACTCGTTTTACTGCATCATTCGATAGGCGATTTTTTTTAATTATTTCCTATTTAATGTTTGAGACGTTTACCGTACAAACAAAGGTAGGTATATCAGCTAAATTATTCCAGGTGACAGGTGACTTTAAGTGACGGTTTAGCCTACTTGACGTTGGTGAAACAGGCGCTAACTGAAGTAATTAAGATACTTAATTTATGTTTCCCTATTAGCACTTTTTTAGCACGTTAGCAATTATCGGATAACGCCATCCATTTAAAATTCATTTGACATCATTTGCATTTTTCCAAATATATTGGTGTCGCGTTGTCCGCCGACTTGGTGGGTCTACTCGGATAGACAGTCACATAATTAATGTGGATTATTAGACACAAAAGGTGTTGCTCAAAATTATTAAATCAGCACCTCAAATAATTTAATAACACGCCTTCTATATACTATTTAGTTTAAGATAGACATAAAGAAAGATGTTGGACGCGATTTCGTCCCGCGTAACTATAAAATATATACTATATTTTAATACTACTAATATATACTATATACTACTAATATATACTATACTATATTTTATATATATATATATATATATATATATATATATATATATATATATATATATATATATATATATATATATATATATATATATATATATATATATATATATATATATATATATATATATATATATATATATATATATATATATATATAATATTGGCCGCGACTTCGCCCGCGTTAAAAATAAGAGATGTGTAGCGCCTGACTAAATGTGTAAAGCAATATAACGCCTAAAATCTTTGCTGTTATAAAATTTTCAGGGGTTGTATCTTTATTTTTTAGTAGATAGCTGGTGCCCGCGACTTTGCCCGCGTTGAAAATTATACACTAAAACCTTCCTCTTGAATCATTCTATCTATTAAAAAAACCGTGTCAAAATCCTTTGCTTAGTTTTAAAGATTTAAGCATACATAGGAACAGACTGATGGGAAGCGACTTTCTTTATACTATGTATAGTGAGTCGCTTATAATAATAGCTTCTCAACAGTGAAAGATTTTTTTAAATCGGTTCACTAGTTTCAGAGCTTATTCAATTAGAATAGAATTTCAGGTTGGACTAAAATATTTCACGCGGCCGAAAAAGATCCAAATCTTGGCAGGATTCACTGTAAGGTGGCCAATGTTGGCAGGACTTGGGGGAGACTGCCGCCCGTCGTAAGGTCCCTTGACGTGGCCGGCGTATCTCCACTTTCGGGTACGCCGAGGTTCTGACAGGGAGCGTAACCCTCCCCGCGCTGGATAACCGTGGCGGGGCACCGATGTCGTGTCATAACGTCGTTGGGTTTTAGCCGGTACGGGTATCCAAGAAGATTTCTAAACATTAAAAAATCAATTTTTATGTTTTTAACATAAATGTACTTTTCATAACTAGGGACTAACACGTGGGGCTAGTGGCCTAGATATAAACGACGACGCTTGACACTAGTCACTCGACTGTCTATGTGTGTACACTGAGTTGCATATGTAGTGTCGGTGTCGCTCAGCTCAGTGTTAAAAAAATCCCTTTTTTACATTTGAAACATTAGAAATGTAGGTACTTTTCATAACTAGGGACTAACAAGTGGGGCTAATGGCCTAGATATAAACGACGACACTTGACACTAGACACTCGACTGTCTATGTGTGTACAATGAGTTGCAGATGTAGTGTCGTTGTCGCTCAGCTCAGTGTTAAAAAAATCCCTTTTTTACATTTGAAACATTAGAAATGTAGGTACTTTTCATAACTAGGGACTAACACGTGGGGCTAATGGCCTAGATATAAACGACGACACTTGACACTAGACACTCGACTGTCTATGTGTGTACACTGAGTTGCAGATGTAGTGTCGTTGTCGCTCAGCTCAGTGTTAAAAAAATCCCTTTTTTACATTTGAAACATTAGAAATGTAGGTACTTTTCATAACTAGGGACTAACACGTGGGGCTAATGGCCTAGATATAAACGACGACACTTGACACTAGACACTCGACTGTCTATGTGTGTACACTGAGTTGCAGATGTAGTGTCGTTGTCGCTCAGCTCAGTGTTAAAAAAATCCCTTTTTTACATTTGAAACATTAGAAATGTAGGTACTTTTCATAACTAGGGACTAACACGTGGGGCTAATGGCCTAGATATAAACGACGACACTTGACACTAGACACTCGACTGTCTATGTGTGTACACTGAGTTGCAGATGTAGTGTCGTTGTCGCTCAGCTCAGTGTTAAAAAAATCCCTTTTTTACATTTGAAACATTAGAAATGTAGGTACTTTTCATAACTAGGGACTAACACGTGGGGCTAATGGCCTAGATATACACGACGACACTTGACACTAGACACTCGACTGTCTATGTGTGTACACTGAGTTGCATATGTAGTGTCGGTGTCGCTCAGCTCAGTGTTAAAAAAAACCTTTTTTTTACATTTGAAACATTACAAATGTAGGTACTTTTCATAACTAAGTGCTAATACGTGGGGCTAGTGGCTCAGATACACGACGACACTTGACACTCAGTGTATACATCGACCATCTATGTGTGTACAATCAGTAGCAGATGTAGTGTCGGTGTCGCTCAGCTCAGTGTTAAAAAAAACCTTTTTTCTACATTTGAAACATTAGAAATGTAGGTACTTTTCATAACTTAGTGCTAATACGTGGGGCTAGTGGCTCAGATACACGACGACACTTGACACTGGACACTCAGTGTATACATCGATTGTCTATGTGTGTATAGTTTGTGCCAAAAAATTAGTGACGAAAACAAAAGGTTGGGTTATTGCCTACCTAAATGCCTGCCCAATATACATTTTATTGTTGAATACCATTGTTATCATAACGTTTGTGAAGATTCTAGGAAAGGTTTTGATACTTAGATTACCTATTTAGTTTGGTCAGTTCAGAACTTTCGTTTACAGAGGCAAAATCATATTTCTTTCTTTCGCTTTAAAATGATCAGACCATGGCAGCATCCTAGTACATCTAATGAATAAAATAGTTTATTAAATAAGCATTTAGTACCACAATCACAACAAGTGAATAGGTTTTTTGATTTATGTGAAATCTAGAAAATATTAAAAAGTATCAAGATCACTTGTAGTGCCTAACATAGATAATTGTTGTTTACAATCTTTATTGATATGCATTGTTATATTTGTAGTAGGGTCTCAAGTTTTTTCGTCACTAATTTTTTGGCACAAACTATACACTGAGTTGCAGAAGTAGTGTCGGTGTCGCTCAGCCGCTCAGTGGACCGTCAGCCTGTCTCTAGACCTTAGTATTAAAAAAAAGATAATCTTTCTTACTTTTTAACCAACGGTCAAGTATAAAATACTGTTCACAGTTAAGCCTATGTTTGTAAAGCCTGCATTCCCATTATGAGTAACGTCCGTCATTATACCTAAAAGGGCGAGAGCACTCATCTTCGTGGCATTTTCAAGGAAATCTCATCTTAACTGTGCTAAGGATTTTCTTTTTAATCAATTTCCCACATATACTTAACGGAACTCTCATGTTTTCTCGTTTGTTACGCTCATTCTTTGTTTTAAAATGATTTATTTTCAATTTTTTTAGTTTATTCCTTAAGAATCGATTTGCTATATATATATATATATACTCGTATGTAGGCCTTCCCAATACTTTGTGACATGAAGTGAAAGTACCATAAATATCATAGATAGGATATTTTGCTAAAAGAAGACTTTGTTATTTTTAAAAGTTAGTAATACTCAAAGATTTTCTAAAAATTACGTCTTTGTCGGCAATAAATAATATTCTTGAAATTTGAATCAAACATTTTACGTTATTCCTTTTTTTTAAGATACCATGTTACTTAAGAAGAATTATTATTTTTTGTCCATTCTTTCGATTGGCATCATAAAAATACGGGTGATTTTTTTTTTCACATTTCAGTCGGTTCGATTCCCAGACGAAGCAAGTAATTTTTAGAAAAATCTTTGAATGCAGTATTACTTGTTATACTTGTTGGCCAAGAGCAAACCAATAAAAAAAAAAGAAAAAAATACTCAAATTTTAACAGAATAGCACCCCTTTTGAATTTTCACAGTATTTATAACTGAAGCTTTTGTCACTTTTTGAAATAGGTTTTTGTCACGCATCATGGGTTTTATTGGGTTTTCTAAAGGAAGGATATTTTGTTATCTACTGGGTTACAAGCGTTCTTTTAGTCATACAATTTCTAACACGAAATCTGTGATTACTCTACTGTGTGTCATTGTTTAGCCATTTTAGCCTTTTTTATTAATATACTAGCTATGGTGCCTGCGATTTCGTCCGCGTTGAAAAAGAAAAAAGTAGCCTATCCTGTGTCCTGTACGTCTATATGTTTATCTACCAAGTTTCATGAAAATCAGATAATTCATTTAAGAGTTATGGAGGAACATACATACATACATACATACACACATACACACACACACACACACACACATTTAAACAGGGGAATAATTATCAAATAACAGTAAGTATATTATAATGATTATTATAATAATCAACTAAAAAATATTACTTTGGTTGGGGAGCCCAAGAGGGGATTTCTGGAGTCACTCGAGCGCGTCAGATTAAGCTATGGTAGATTAACATGCTGAAAAGTGTGCATTTTAATAATCTGACGATTTGGTTGGTGGGGTTGGCGGGGGTGAGGGTAAAATTTTGAATACAACTCGAGCGCGCCAGATTTTCAGAAGGGATGTTAAGTGAACCTAAACTAAGCTCCCATCTAAAATTCAGACGATTCGGATGTAACGCAAGCTCGTGGCAGCTTTTTGAAAATGCAAAAAATATTTTTGACGATTCTCATTTTGTAATACTCGAGCGCGTCAGATTTTAATACAGACGGTTCAGCCTGAATTCCTGATCGTGCTGATTCTTAATCTGACGATTATATGGAGGATTTTTTAAAATACAGCGCCCACAAAATTTTGAACGCCTGTAGACGCTCACCCCACCACTGAAATGAAAAACTTCATATAACCTTTTTTTCTTCTTACCATCCAATCTTCAAAGTCCAATAGGTCCCCATGACGCTCGAGTGACTACACATTTAGCATCGTGGGCTCCCTAACCACTTGGAAGACAAAAATTTCAAATTCTTCAAATTCTTTGCGTTGTTTCGTTGGCCTTACTCATGATGATTACAATACTCATGAGGAATTATTGTATTGACTACGAAAACAGTTCTGGGATAGTTTCAATAAATAACAATGGGCATTATGTTTGAAAATCATTCATTTATTATAACTACACCGTTTCAAAAACACATATTTACATATTTTTTACATAATTTAATAAAGATCAGCCTTAAATGTGTATAAATTAATATAAAGTATATATGACGACACGTTTGGCTAGTAACCCTAGCTGTTAACCAAACGGTCGCGGGTTCGAATCCCGCTAGGGGAAAATGTTTGTGTTAATATTTTTTGTACCTGAGTCATGGATGTTTTGTATTTATAATATGTATGTATTTACAAAAAAAAAAAACTAATTTATGTATTAATCGTTGCTTAAAAACTAAAGGGCCATAAAACAAAAAAATCCAAAAATGTTTTTATTGCAAAAATACAATCACAGTCCTTCATATTGTATGTTGCAAAAATATTTATGGTTGTTTTATTCAATATTTAGTATATTTTGATCATTTTTTATATATTCAAAAGTAACTTATATGCTTATTTCTCTTCTAGCATTCAGTTTATTATAAAAGTACTTAAAAACATTTTATGCTACATAAAAATACGCTTCTAACGATGTGTAATATGCATATATTTGATATATATATCTAATAAGAAAAAAATATACAAAAAAAAATTTTTTTTCGATTAGCTCTCCTGTAAAAAGTGTAATTTTGATTTGTGACCCTTTAGTTTTTAAGCAGCGATATCTGGTATCTATAATACAAGAATTAGTTGCTTACTGTGGATCTAGATGGTGCTGTGTCGAATGTGTGAAGATATTATTATATTATCATCGAAATACTACAATGGAATTTGCGTCACAAGTGCCAAAGGGGGACATAAAAAGAACGCCTTTGACAGAATCATGGCGGACTCTTGCCTTCACGCGTCAATGGTAAAAGGTAGTAACGATCAACTTCTACTATTTCATTTTAAACTCTAATGGGTTGACGTAAAGTCACATTTTCTTTAAATTACGTACTTATTATTATGTTTGTTTTGTTTTAAATGACAGTTCATGCTCTACGCATATGTCACTTTTAAATGTTCCATAAAATTCGTTGTTTTGTATGGCACGCGTGTTCCATGTTGTAGTAATTTGATGTATATTATACATAATTTGCTTTTAAAAGAAATCTTTCTTTTTTTCTGTTTATTTTTTAAATTACAGTTTAATTTTCAATGCCTTTAACAGATGCGCTTGCGCAGAAATCTTAGTAAACTATCTAGATGACGATAGTAATAAGATTTCTGTACAGCTTAATTATTGTGTCGTCGTATAAAAATTAAGAAAGTCTGTAAAAAATTAAGATTTATTTTCAGAATGTTAAATACGCTGGTGTAATAGTTTTAAATATAATATATGGATAAAATGAATTTAATATAAATATTAAACAAATAAGAAATATTACATGTTGTTTTCGAATGTAAAAAAATACTACAGACATCCTTTATTTTTCTCTTTTTTTTTTTAAATCAAAAACAATAAATATAAAGAGAAATTCTTTAAAAAATAAAATTAATACAATGAATAATAGTATAATTCCTAAGTATGTGATAGATTGTGGTATATTGTATAAATATTATACAGAAAATAAAAAATTAATAATATGCGAGTATATATATATAATAATTACAGATATGTTGGTTTAATAATAACACCTTAATATTCCCTAAAAATAAATTAAAAATATATTTACAAATTTATATTGCTAAAGTAATAATTAAATATCACGTTTAAACAATTAATTATTATTACAATTACATAAACTACACAACTGGCACATTCGTGTAATTTTTTTTTTTAATTAATTAATATAAATTATAAAATATTTGGTATCGAAAAATGCTTACAAGATTGCATTGTTTAATAAAAAAAAATTACATTTAGATATTTAAAAAATTACATTATGGGAGCATTAAATTAAATTTTAAATCTATTATCACTGTAACGTTATTTTTCGAATTCAAAAAAATTCGAAAAATTTCATTCAATAATTCAATATATAAACAAAAGATATGTTCTAATGAATTTAGAAAATAATAATTCCCACTATAAAAAGCTCAACGCTCTAGTATGTATAATATTTCAATTCCATTACAATTTTCGTTGGGCTCTTTATAGAGAAATATGAAAATATATAGAAAAAATGAGTCTTTTTATTTAATGTCAATTTTTTTTTATAAAATGTCAAAAACAATAATTTTCAGACTATTTTTTTTTTTTTACATGAACAAATGTTCATGTAAAATTCATAAATATCAAAAGGACTCTTTATTGAAAAATATGAAAAAATATAGAAAAAAATAAGTCTTGATGTCAAAAACAAACATTTTCAGACTATTATTTTTTTTAAATATGAGTACAAATATTTTTTTGTAAAAATTCACGAATAACGAAACCTTTATAGGGAGACAAGAAGCAAAAGAGCTAACTAAAACTCTGTTCGCACTTTTCTATTTGACTCAAAACTTTTCCTATTCTTTCCTGCAACACCTTCACATTCTTCTCTGGCAAAGGAGGCAGTATGTCTCTTATAACAGGGTTGTTTTTCCTATGAAACATTTCGTTCAATTTTACACCAACAACTTGCTGTTCGTACAAGCTTTTCAAGGCTTCTACAGTTGACTTTCTGAACACACAAAGATTGTCCAGCATTAGACTGTGGTACACGTTGTATTTCTTCAACAATCTATAACCATGCAACAAGCCAGATTCGTTGTCCAAAAACAAAAGAAGACCGCTATCCATTTTTCTCGCCAAATTGTGAGCAGGGCCATTCATTATATTAATGTTCCACTGATAATTGAATAAGTTGTTCACAATTCTGTCCAAATTGGCTGTTAAATAGTCGAAAATTATCAAATCGGACCACTGGGCTAATTCCACGAATAGTTCAATACTTTTTTTATTTAATTTTTCATTTATATGATCAAAACTTTCAACTTGAACGTCAGATGTTTTCTTGCTTTTGAATTTCAGCTTCTCAATGAACAATTCCTTATTTTTTTCTCTATTGGAAGACATCTTTCTTACGTCATGTTTATTTAAATGTCTATTGGAAGGTTTGAATAATTCAGGGATCGTGGCAGATTCTAAACTGGGTATGTATTGGGTCAATACAACCGCTCTATTGCTGTTCCATTGAGCTGCAGATATGTCTGATACAACATTCTTCCAAAGCTTGTCCTTAAGGTCTACGATTTTGACAACAGACGGTGCTAAATTTGTAAGATTAAGTAGATTTGCAACGTAAAAACTGAATATTTCGCCTTGGATTTGATCCGTATTCTGCCTGTATCTCACACACGCTTGGATACCATCTTTGAATGTGACTAGGCGATTCTGCATTCGTCCACAGCCGGCTTCCATTTTAACTACTTCACTTTGATCCACATATTTCTCCCATATCTCTGATGTGTCTTTTCCGTACCCCTGAGGTATAGAATCCTCGACCTCCGGACCCCAATACACATTACCATATAGTACAGTATTCTCATTAGGAACAAACGTTTTGTTAATATTACTAAGACTATGTTTCTTATTAGGAATTTTGTTATCTTTTAAGATATCCTTCATGTCTTCAGTTAGACCTTTTGGGTAAACTTCTTTATTATACTTATGCGGTTCCACTGATCCAGTAAATGATACTGAAGCGAACTTGTCGCGTCCTTTTCTATTTCTAACATCTTCACTGTTAACTTCGTTGAGTTCTGTTCTAAGGGAATTCAAAGTTCTCGATGAGAACTCATTTGAAACTACTAGTACTTTTCTAGGAGTAGGAACGTTTTGTGTTTGATTAGAACTCATTAGAATAACTCCTAATAATAAACCAAGTAGAAAACTAACGCAGACACTTAAGAGGCAATAGCTGTAACATCCATTTGACTTTTTACTATATTTTCTTTTTATTTGTGCTCTAAAGTCGTAATTGTACAATATATATTCAGGTTTTTCTTTAGAATCATTGCTATCTGTTGATTCCATGTTAATTGTTCGAGTGAAATAGTCTTTTGTTGATTCTTCTGCGTCAGGTATCCTATCGGTTTTAGCGTTGATAGTATCTTCTGTATTAGATTTCGCCATATTTGTCTCTACAGGAACTTTCTATTCTGATGTTTTCATTGTTGTAATCTGAAACAAAAGAAAAGCTTTTTATATTACTTTTTCCTTATACAAAACCTTTAATATCCCTTCTTTTTCTAAATCAGCGTATACTGTACGGTTGATACGGTTTCAATGGTAGAAAGAACGATAAACTACTCGTAAATAATTTGCAAAAAAAAGTTTCTCATGTGAAGCGGGGGTTGAGGTAGCAAGTACAGTCGGGGTAAGAAATAGAAAAGGTTCGTCACTTTAAAGTCGACATTTGCTTGCACCAGGACAATTATCAGTCAAGCCAAAATTTCATTTCAAACGTCAGTCAGTTGACTGCTTCAGTGCTCTTGTGTACCTTTTGAAACTAAAGCAGTCTTTAGTTTCAAAAGGTACACAAGAGTCTACGACTTTGATAAAGGAATGAATTTGAAAACTGACGAAGGTTTTCGTACCCCGACTTTACATACTATAAAATGAAGTCCGTTTCTCCGCTAAGTTCTTCTAAATCACCCTTTTGAGACCTTTTTCACTAATAGAAAGAGCGAAAAACGGGTTTTATATGTTGCAGTATAAACGAAAAAAAAAACGGATTTTTGCAAAAATACTAGTACGATTGCAAAGAACCGGATAATAGGATCAAAGACAACGAATTTTGTAATGCAAAAAAAATATTTAAAAATATATATCCGTACATTAATCTGAGACATTATTTATTGTGAACATGTTTTTGTTTCGAAGAGTGTTTAATATTTCATGTCAAATGTTAGTATTATAATCTCCTCTCTGATTGACATTGATACTCTGCTTCCGTTCATTATCTAATATTAAATAATAATTAAGTATCTCTCTCTCACACGACCACAGAACAATATTCCTTATACAAATTATAAAACAAAATCCTCCGCCGAGTCTATCTGTCTGTTTGTTCGCGATAAACTCAAAAATTACTGCACCGGTTTTCATACTGTTTTCACCAATGGATAGAGTGGTTCTCGAGGAAGGTTTTAGTATATAATTTCGCGGGCACTAGCTAGTCCTTACATATTATAATACAAAGTCCTACATACGTATACACAAAATTTTTCTAAAAATCGTCAATTTAGTTTCAGTATCATGTCGCTACTTAAAAACTAAAGGGCCATAAAACCAAAAATCCAAAAATTTTTATTGCAAAAATACAATCACAATCCTTAATATTGTATCTTGCAAAAAGATTTATGGTTGTTTTATTCCATATTTAGTATATTTTGATCATTTTTTTATATATTCAAAAGTAACTTATATGCTTATATCTCTTCTAGTATTCAGTTTATTGTAAAAACATTTAATGCTACTTAAAAATACGCTTCTAACGATGTATAATATGCATATATTTGACATATATATATATCAAATAATAAGGAAAAAATTAACAAAAATATTTTTTTTTCTATTAGCTCTCCTGTAAAAAGTGTAATTTTGATTTGTGGCCCTTTAGTTTTTAAGCAGCGATGTATAGAGCCTACAAACACGATATCTCTGAAAACAAAGTAACTTACTCCACGACCAACCCTTACAGATTTATTATTAGTACTAATTTACTAATAATAAATCTATTGATTTACAAAACTGGTAAATTAGTAAATTTACCAATGGTAAATTGGTAAATTAGTAATTTTAAACTGGTAAATTTACCAATGGTAAATTGGTAAATTAGTAATTTTAAACTGGTAAATTTACCAATGGTAAATTGGTAAATTAGTAATTTTAAACTGGTAAATTTACCAGTTTTGTAAATCAATAGATTTACAAAACTGGTAAATTAGTCTCTAACTAAAGACGAGCTAAAGACATATTATACTGTCAAGCAAGACACACGTACACAACACCGCGCTGTTGTGTGCGAGTTAACAAACTAAATTATATAGTGCTACTAAAACCACATTATAATTATTCAGTTATCCACCCGCTCACTAATAACAATTCAATTAGTTTGAACGTCTGTCTGTAATTATTTCTAAAGAGAAGTGGCTGCGGTACACGCCCCATAAGAGGCGCGTGCGATGTTTTATTTTTTCTTTATACATTGTTTTCTTACCTGGAGACTTTTTTTTTGAACCTTTACGTTGGTATAAAATGAGGTTGTTTTATGAACGTGTTAATGATATGTTATTATTGAAGCCTATTAGTTTGATGTTTTATATGATTTTTTGTGTTTACAAACTTTTAAGGTGATTTCAAAGTACCTTCAGGACTAGAACAGTACCATCAAGTGGTACATTGACCCGTTTGTCGATAGGTATTTAATATTATAAAGAAAGAAGATTTATATTTTTATATGTTGTTTGTAATGAAAAAACTCAAAAACTACTGGGCCGATTTTGAAAATTGTTTCACCCATAAAAAGCTACATTATTAGAGAGTAACATAGGTTATATTTTTATAAAGTTACGCGGGCGAAATCGCGTGCAACAGCTAGTATAATATATGTATTATACTAGCTGCTAAATGTGTTTCTAAGCACAAAACTCGAGAACGGCTAAGACTCATTTGGCTAATTTTTATTTTCAAATATTCCTTGAAGTCCGAGATAGGTTGTTTATGAAGAGAAAAAATTTCATTAGTGCGAATCTGGGGCAAGTAGTGGGGCCTAGTAGTAGGTTAATTTAAAAATGAATAATTAAAAAAAATAAATAAAAAAAAATTGCAAAAATAAAATAAACATACAATATATTATTATCAGTAATAACCACTCAATGCAGATACGTCTAAGTCAACTAACAACTTTTTGTAGTCATCGGAGCAAAGACGGTCTGTTTTTTTTTATTACCTTTTTGCCCTCCTCGTTGGCTGGCCTTTTTTTTCTTTTGCTTGTAAGAATTTTGTAAAACATTTTTGTGTCACGGGTCTTTTGGTTCTTGCTTCTTTTTTCTAACCGCATACGTCTCTTGTTAATTATCCCTTTAAACTAATAAGTTTGTTTGATTTAGCCCTGTTTTGAATGCAATTTAATGCACTAATGAATTTTCAATACCTAACTATGTTTTTATTAAATACTAGCGACCAGCCCCTGGTTTCGCATGGATGCAATTTTTCTGCATACACTAGTATTATAAGGAGAGAAGATACAATTGATGTTTGATGTTTGTAATGAATAAACTCAAAAACTACTGAACCGATTTTAAAAATTCTTTCACCTATAGAAAGATAAATTTTCAGCGAGTAACACAGACTATATTTTATAAAGTTACACGGACGAAGTCGCGTGAAAAAAGCTAATTATTTAAAAAAACCTTCCTCTTTTATCGCTCTTTCCATTTGTAAAAACGGTATCAAATCACCATCCCGGGCAAAGTCGGGAGCTGATCGTTAGTCTTTATATAAATTATTTCTTATACTGTCTGTTCGCGATAAACTCAAAAACTACTGCACCGATTTTCAAGCTATTTTCACCAATGGATAGAGTGGTTCTCGAGGAAGGTTTCAGTATATAATTTACAAAGTTACGCGGGCGAAGTCGCGGGCAGCAGCTAGTATAATATAAACCTTCCGCATCAATCTACTACAACTATGGAATTCGCACGCCATACGAAAACACTACGAACTTTATGGAACATTTAAAAATTACATGTACCCCGTTGGACGAATGGTAAAGGTGCCTTACGTCTCAGGGGCTCCGGGTTCGATTCCCGGCGGGGTCAACTTTGGAAATTTTAATATAATTTTCAAAATTGACTAGTCTCGATTTAAAAGTAGTGAACTGACGTTAAGCCAAAATTTGATCGTCACACGACCCGGTCAAACGCATAAATGACAGAAAATTGGACTGACCGTGTGTGGGCACAATGTTTGGCGTGGCTCCATTTGATTAAATCGTTTGGAGCCACGTCGAATGATCGATCGTGTATTTCGTCCATAACAGATGTTGAAAACCGCACCAAAATCTGTCGCATGGTTTAGGAGGAGTTAGATTATAGGGCAGACAGACAGACAGGACAGGCGAAAACCCTTTTCATACTATACTAAGTATATAAAGAAGTTAGGACACTGTAAAGCATAAGATTGTTATGAAATAAATCTATGCTTAAATCGCATAAGAGGAGCAGCCAATCAGACGATCGCATTCAAAATTGGAACGAGTCACGATGACTTTGCTCCGACGATTCCTAATTCAAATGATTAATGATAAACGAACTTATTGCCACAGATTATAATTAAATTTTAGACGCGTCATCTCATATTTTATGAAGTATTAGGCATTACACTAAATTATAGGATGAGGCTCTTAAAATAACAAACAGTTTATGGGTAGAAAACATTTAATATGAAAATGTGGTTCTCTACAGTTTGATTAACCTCCATTGCATTTTTAACCCCCGACGCCTGACGCAAAAACGGGGTGTTACAAAGTTTCTATGGACCGATTTTAAGCCCTTTTTTTAAATTAGTTTTTCAATAATATTGGTAACATATACGGTACGTAGACGAAAATCAAATATTCCACATTTATCATTAAAATATCTTCATTAAATTATTATTTTTTAAAAATTATTACTTCTTCCTCTTCTTCTCTTTTAATGTCTTGGCTCCATCATATTTTCTCAGATGATTTTGCCAGTCTCATTAGTAAAAATAGTAATTTGTAATAGCCTTTTTTAAAATAAAAAAGGCAAAATTGAAATTAAAATCAAAAGTAGCAGATCCCGAGATCTATAATTTTCAATCATATAATTTCATCAGTCAAATCTATAATTTTCCTTAGTTTTCCAAAACACGTTCGTCAAGTCCAAAGCAGTCAGGTCAAGTGTAAAAATTATTATTTTAACTACTGGGTAAATTCATGTAACATGAGTGACCATTATTTAATTCTCTAAAAAAATGCGTGTTTCTAAAACCATTAATTTTTCTAATGATCTCATATGTACCTAAGACATTTAATAAAAACGGTTTTGATTTTTAATATTCTTATTTAATTTAAACGTAACAGAATTTTTATTGGCCTAAAAGCTAATGTCGCCAATGGTAACGTGAGTTACCAACAATTTTTATTGAAACTAAAAAAAAAACTAAACCTAGACAATTCAAAATAAAACGATACCCACATTTTATGCTTCATAACAACGAAATTTCCATTAAGGGGGTAGTTGATATAATTATAAATATGGTATGCTAGCTTTGTTAGTTGCAATAGGGAATTCAATAGTTCAATAGCTTTGTTAGTTTCAACACACACACACACACACACACACACACACACACACAAATGTAACATGAGTTACCATGGAATTACCCTACTTATTACTAGTTAACAAATATTATAATAATAATAACAAAAAAGGAAACGGGCACACCCTGACGTTCAGAACATAATAATATATTCCCTGACTCGTCTCCTATATGAGTGGGTGGACAGAAACAATAATATCACGGTGTGGGGTACTTCCAAGGAAAGATAATGGAGAGTGACTATTTGTATTGGAAATTTCATTATATATTATAAAATATCAATACTAATAATAAATCTGTAAGGGTCGGTCATGGAGTAATTTACTTTGTTTTCGGAGATATCGTGTTTTTAGGCTCTATACATGATACTGAAACTAAATTGATCATTTATACAATTTTTTTCTGTATGTATGTATGTATGTATGTATGTATGTATGTATGTATGTATGTATGTATGTATGTATGTATGTATGTATGTATGTATGTATGTATGTATGTATGTATGTATGTATGTATGTATGTATATGTATGTATGTATATATGTATGTATGTTCCTCTATAACTCTTAAACGAATCAACTGATTTTCATGAAACTTGGTATATAAACATATAGACGTACGGGACACAAGATAGGCTACTTTTTCTTTTTCAACGCGGACGAAGTCGCGGTCGCCAGCTAGTTATAAAATATATAGTATATAGTTATAGTATATAGTTATAGCTAGTTATATATATAGTCATAATATAATCTTCTATATCACTACATATTATAACATAAAACAAAGCCCTCCGCCGCGTTTGTCTGTTCGCAATAAACTCAAAAACTACTGCACCGATTTTTAAATATAACTAGAATAATATTGGCAAGGATTTCTTTTGACTTCAAGCGTGATGTACTCTATGTAACTACTTAAATCTATAATTTTGTTCGTCAAATCCGATTATTTATTTTATTATTTTATTTTATTTATTTTATCCGAACACTTTTTACATTTTTTTTTTCGCATTTATAAGTTTTTTTTTCTCAACTTCACATTAATATAATGTTAATTATCTATGTACATTATTTAAGTTATATAAATTATAAACATAAATTAAACTAAATAAACTAAACTTAAATATTACATTATTATCTATAAATTAGATAATAATGTAGTTATTTTATAATAACTAATATAGTTTCTGAGGTCCTACTTATTCTGTTTTTTTTTTTTTCAAAATTCGGCTAATTGTTTTTTTTTTTCAAATATTCTTTGAAGTTCGAGTAAAGTTCTTATTTATGTATTTGAAAAATTTACATTCAGGCGAAGTCGAGTCGAATAAATTAAAAAAATGTTATTATTCTAACTCATGAATGGTAATTTTGTTACGTTTTCACTGTTACGTGCTCAACTGTTCATTGTTCAATTTTGTCAGAGATATAGTAAAGGACATAGGCATTGACTTACATTACTTCGTAAGGACAAGGCTAACGCTCCTAGTACGTGGCACCGACGCCCCGGTGTCAAAATCGGAAATTGGCACCAATGACGGGTGTTCATTCTGTGCGTAGAAAGATACGAAAATGCCTAATACCAGTGATATGTCCAACCAACCAATGAGAACACTTTACAATAACAGAATACGCCAATAAGAAATAAAAATGCTTATTTAGATGGCAATGAAAACAAATTATTTTTAGTAACTAGATGTGCAAATTGGAGGACCATTTTTTATCACTAGTAGTATGGTAAGGGCGCATCTTGTCTTGTTTAACATATCACTGGTACATTGGGTACCTTTTATCCAGAAAAAGTACTGTTCCAGATGGACGCGGACAAAATCGCGGACATAAGTTAGTTTCATTGATATTATTATTGTATTAGTATTTAATTTCATGTGCAATTTTTTTTCTCAATTTAAATAGTTCTTTAATAAAAGAAAGAAAGAAAAAAGTAATTAGAGGTAAATGAACGAGATTGCTTCTAGCAGAGGGCAATACTGGCCATAATTTAATCAAGCGATTCATACGAGTACTTATTAAGGCGGCTTCAGACGCGCGATGGGCCGCTGCGTTTCACACATTGCGCAAATTCTTCCTTGAATTGATAGATTGTATCATTGGTAGATTTTATTATTGTATTGTTTGATATTAGATCGAACTTAAATGAACAATATTGTAGATACCGAGTCTCAAACAAAATTACTGCAAGAGACCACTGGAACTTTTATCTCATAAATTAGAATTGATGAAAAGATGAAAATATAATATAATATTGCCGCATGACTGCATTGAACCTTAAAACTCCAAAATCTTGTATATATGTAGTTAGATCTCTATTACTGGAGCCTGAAAACTTGTGTGTGTCCTGGACCAGACGGAATAGAAGTTCCACACTGGAGATTCTGGTCAATAACCTGGGCGCCGTCTCTCTTCTATTTTTTTCTATTAATATAAATTGAAGCAGTTCATTTTATAATTATACTTATGTTACGATTTGTATTGATTCTTGAGGAGTAAACTCTAAAAAGTCCGCGTCGCCCGATCAGTTGGACTAAGCAGTCGGGTCACGCGGTCTCAGGGCGTTTTTAAACCGCTGCACGTGTGACACACCGTATTCACTTAAACTTTACGAGCGATTGTAAACCAAGCAAACGGCCGAGTTGCAGTCATTAATGATTAATGGTATACACAACGAAATATCCAGTTGTTATTGTGGTTTATTATAATTATTTCTATGTTTTACTATTACCGACCACACAGCGCTGTAAAATGTCACGTATTCGTATGTCTCCATTATTGGTAAAATGACTGCATTGCGGGAAGATAAATATTATACTTTATTGAGTGTACAGTCTAAAAGTGTCTAGTATTGACAAGTTATTCAAAGTTAAAGTAATCATTAAAAGGTTTTGTTTTATTATACAGGGTGTCCCAAAACTATGCGAAATGAAGGGAAAGTACGAGTACCTTAAATATCGTAGATAGGATTTTTTTTTAAAAGAAGACTTCAGAATTCCTTACTCTTTGTCAATATTATTTTGCCATCCCAGGATATAACGCAAACGTTGAAAAAGTTTTATCTTTAATAGGTCAGCAATGGTCAGAAGAACGCAACAGATTACATGTAGATACTATAGCTCAAATGTTGTTTGTTGAATTTAATTTAAAACATTTGACTTGTAGAGGTTTTTACAACTGCATTTTGAAAGATACAGAGCTTTTAAAGAAGGTTTCTGCCAACCAAAAATATGACCTAATTATTTTTGTTTTATTTACTATAAATTTTACTAATAAGGCAAGAAGTTTTATGGTTTGATTTTGTTTTCCTTTGGGAAATAATACTAATGAATTATTAATAATAAAGAAGATTCGTCATTTAATTTTATTTTTATTTCGTTATATTAATTTAAGAAAAGCTAGTCAATACTACTAATAATAAATGTGTAAGGGTTGGTCATGGAGTAAGTTACTTTGTTTACAGATATATCGTGTTTATAGGCTCTATACATGATACTGAAACTAAATTGACCATTTTTACAATTTTTTCTGTATGTATGTTCCTCCATAACTCTTAAATGAATGAACTGATTTTCATGAAACTTGGTAGATAAACATATAGACGTACAGGACACAGGATAGGCTACTTTTTTCTTTTTCAACGCGGACGAAGTCGCGGGCGCCAGCTAGTTCTAAAATAATGTCGCTGCCGCCTGTTTCTCCGCTAAATTCTTCTAAATCATCCAACAGTTTTTTATACGGTTTTCATTAATGGAAACGAGGATTTTTTTTGTATAAGTTGTATAAGTATCCCGTGGAAAGCCAGGAGCGGGTCGCTAGTAATTTAATACAAATAGACCAGCTTAATCATTCACCGGAATGCCTTTCCTAAATGTCATATTAAGAAATTTATTCACTTTTAATCCGTAGTATTAAGATGTTAGATAAGAGGTTGTATAAATACAAATGGGTCTACTGTTTGACTCAAGACACATGTCAGAAATGATCGATGGAACATATAAAATTATATATTATATATCTCATAATAAGTTGGAATAAGTAGGTACATAACTTTTTTACAAACAATGTCAAATGTGTATGTTTTCTCTGAAGCGAAGAGTTATGTGAGTTGCCTGACATAAAATCACTATATAGTATAAGACAAAGTAGCTTCCCGTCTAGCTGTCTCTATGTATGCTTAGATCTTTAAAACTAAGCAAAGGATTTTGATACGGTTTTTTTAATAGATAAAGCGATTCAAGAGGAAGGTTTTAGTATATATTTTCAACGCAGGCGAAGTCGCGGGCACCAGCTATGTACTAAAAATAAAAATACAACCCCTGAAATTTTATAACAGCACTGATGTCAGGCGTTATATTGCTTCACACATTTAGTCAGGCGCTACACATCCCTTACTTTTAACGCGGGCGAAGTCGCGGGCACCTGTTATTATATTTATGACTAGCTGGCGCCCGCGACTTCGTCCGCGTTGAAAAAGAAAAAAGTAGCCTATCCTGTGTCCTGTACGTCTAAATATTTATTACCAACCCTTACAGATTTATTATTAGTATTGATTAATAGAGAAAAAGTAAAAGTCGAAAAAAAGTTTCACAGTGGATTTTTTTTTTAGAGCATTAATTGATTGTCCGTCCCTCAGATCAATGATTAAATTAAACACTCCCAGAACGTAAATGCTCGAGCACATATAACTTAGACATACATAACTTTAGGCCGTTTTTATATAAGACTAGCTGGTGTCCGCGACTTCGTCCGCGTTGAAAAATAAAAAATAAAATAAAAGCAATATAACGAGCGCCTGTTTCACAAACGTCAAGTAGGCCAACTGTCATTTAAAGTCACCGGTAACCGGGGATAATGGAGCTGATGTACTATCGCGGTCAAGGGATCAGTCCCACCGTAAGGAACAATTTCGTGTGCACATTTTGTATTTATCTTTGTTCCTACTTCAAATACCTACTCGTATTTCGTATTATAACATTTACCTACGTTACTATGACAACCTCAATTCAACGTTAGACAAATTTGTATGAAAAGTGGGTCTGCTCCATTGACCGCGATAGTACCTTTGTTTGTACGGTAAACGTCCCAAACATTAAATAGAAAATAATTTAAAAAAATCGGCTATGAATGATGCAGTAAACCGAGTGCATAACTCAATATAACAGAAAATGGTTTCTAAAAGTAACTAATCAACACTCTACTTGTAGTTTGTGAAAGAGGCCCTATACCTCTTGTTGCTATAACACTTTGGCCAGGCGTCAATTTATTTTTATTTTTATTTAATTTTATATAATTCCTCGCGAACAGTACCTACTATTTTCTGGATGAGAGGTACCCTATGTCCTTTCTTGTATCCCTGACAACATGTATGCAAAATGTCATGATGATCGGTTGGAGTAACAGACTAACAGACAGTCAGAGTTACTTTTACATATATAATTTAGAGTATAGAAATAGGCGATAATCAAACTTATGACCGTTTACTTGTCTATCACATATTAACTTTGAAAAAAAAAGTAAAAATAAATCCAGTGCAAGTCAAGTAAACTAAGCAAAAAAGTTAATTAAGTTAAGCAGACAGAGTTACTTTTACATATATAATTTAGAGTATAGAAATAGGCGATAACCAAACTTATGATCGTTTACTTGTCTATCACATATTAACTTTAAAAAAAAGTAAAAATAAATCCAGTACAAGTCAAGTAAACTAAGCAAAAAAGTTAATTAAGTTTACCCCAACGGTTAGCGATAAATCTTAAAATTGTACCAATCTTAAATGTAACAACATTATATTTTATTATGCGCACATTTACGCTGCTCGCCGTTGCCTGGTGGGTATAAAAAAAAAGAAAAAAAATAATAAAAACACAGGTATACATATGAGCTTGAATGATATGAGGCTGACGCTTCTGTGGTAGCGTCAGTAGAAAAAAAAGAAAAATATATATCCTTACTCTTTACTAATCATTACTAATATTATAAAATGTGAATGTGAGTTTGTTTGTTACGTTTTCACGCAAAAACTAGTGAACTGATCACCATGAAATTTTGCATACACGTTGTCTGGGACACCAGAAAGGACATAGGGTACCTTTCATCGTTCAACGCGGACGAAGTCGCGGGCATCAACCATGGGCGTAGCCAGGATTGTATATAAGGGGGGGCAGACAAAGAAAATCCTAGATTACTTATATTGTTTTCATCGTTGTTTTTAATAGTATTGTTGGTAAGATTTTTTAAAGCTATATAGGGTAAGATTTTTTTTAATAGCTTAGTTTCAGATTTTTGAAAAAAAAAAAATCTGTCATTCTATTGTTTAGTCAATTATGATTTTAAAAAATGCGATTTTCGCTATCATTTATAGTTTTTGAGTTATCATCAAAAATCTAAATGGCTTTTTTGTTTTTGTTAATAACAATTGCAATTTTTTTTGGCAGAAAAATCCTGAAAGCGCCTTTCTCAGAATAATTGCTATCCGCGTAGAATGAGCTTTCGCTCATATTGTTCGAAGACTTCTATTTTTCGCAGAAAACCCACTTCTTGCCTAGACTTGGAGATCACATCCCGTATTGTTGGATTTCACAAGCCAGCCTTCAAGCCTGTTAGTTTCTTTTCTTAGGCCTTATAAGAAGCGTCACAAACTATGAAGTTCGTAAAAATTACAGTTTATAAGAACAACCGCTCTTCTAGGGGGGGGCAGCTGCCCCCCCTTGCCCGTACCTCGCTACGCCCATGGCATCAACTAGTAATTTATAAATACGAAAGTTTGTATGGATGTATGAATGTTTGTTACTCTTTCACGCAAAAACTACTGAACCGATCACCATGAAATTTTGCATACACGTTGTCCGGGACACCAGAAAGGACATAGGGTACCTTTCATCGTTCAACGCGGACGAAGTCGCGGGCACCAGCTAGTATTATAAATGCAATAGTTTGTATGGATGTTTGTTACTCTCTCACGCAAAAACTACTGAACTGATCGCCTTGAAATTTTGCATACACGTTGTCTGGGACACCAGAAATGACATAGGGTACCTTTCATCGTTCAACGCGAACGAAGTCGCGGACACCAGCTAGTTATTTCATAATATTAATATTATACATTGAATCAAACATATCAGACAGTTGAACGAACGCGTTCGCGAAGAGAGGTCAATATCGTATGTTCGCGCATTGTAGTTCTGATGTATCGGTCGGTCAATAAAAGTATTGGGACCAGTGATATGTTAAACAAGACAGGATGCGCCCTTGCCATACTACTAGTGACAAAAAAATGGTCCTCCAATTTGCACATCTAGTTACTAAAAATAATTTGTTTTCAATGCCCTCTTAATACGTATTTTTATTTCTTATTTGCGTATTCTGTTATTGTAAAGTGTTCTCATTGGTTGGTTGGACATATCACTGGTAAGTAGGCATTTTCGTATCTTTCTACGCACAGAATGAACACCCGTCATTGGTGCCAATTTCAGATTTTGACACCGACGCGTCGGTGCCACGTACTAGGAGCGTTAGCCTTGTCCTTACGAAGTAATATAGAAGTCATTGATTGGGACTCAACATAAAGTGGTTTAATTATTGTACCCGAAGTAGAGCTCACAATGATTTCAAATCAACCTTTCCATGAGAACCAAAACAGCTGACATCGGACTGTTTTGCAGACCGTCCCCGGCTATCTCTGTTAAAAATTTTTGGAATACCACCGGGCAGCGGGCGGCCCGATGCTATCTATCCGAACCCTAAATATACCGGGTCCGGGGTTCGATTCCAGGCACAACCGGTTCGGAATAGACATCTCTATTGAAAATCATTAATATTGTCGCATTCTACTGGATATATTATATACTTTGAAATGTTTTCAATGAATAGTGAAATTCAAGTGGTATAGGGTAAATACTACCCGTTTTTGGTACTTTACAAATTATTTTACTAAAAAAAATTTTATATAATCATTATATAAAAGATATCCTATATAAAATATATATAAAAGATTATAATATAAATTACGCCCGCGACTTCGTCTGCGTCTCCTGACAAAATATAAATAAGCAATAATTTATTCAGACATTATTATTGTTTAGTTTTGTCAGGCGTTTGATTTTTATTTATATGTGATAATTTTTACTATTTTACTAAAAAGGATAAAGAATCTATACCCTTTTTTATATCTCTGATAGTGTTTGCAACATGTGTTGTGACCAGCGTAACAAACAAACAAAAAAACACACTTTCACATTAATTATAATATTAGAATGGCTATGGAAGTATTGATACTTCGAAGATATTATAAGTCATTCCAATCTACAATGAGTTTCACTATATAGCTGGTGCCTGCGACTGCGAAGAAAAAAGTAGCTTATCCTGTGTCCTGTACGTACAAATGTTTATCTAAAAAGTTTCATGAAAATCAGTTAATTCGTTTAAGAAAAAAATTGTAAAGAAAAAAAATACAGAAAAAAATTGTAAAAAATGGTCAATTTAGTTTCAGTATCATGTAAACACGATATCTCTGAAAACAAAGTAACTTACTCTATGACCGACCCTTACAGATTTATTATTAGTATTGATTGATTGATGATGATTGATTGATGATAGTAGTAGTAGCAGGGCACACTGCGTTTCGCAGTCATTTGGGGCAGCCCGTTTCCGGACAGATAACCACCGTGAGATAACAGCATTAGTGCTGTTGTGTTTCGGTGTGTGAGTAAGAGATGCCAGAGCCCATTTCCTCCATATCCCAATCCGTTATCCTCAATCCCTATAAGATCGGCAACGCACTTGCAGTACTTGTAAAGTTGCTTGTGTTATAGGCGAAAATAGGCCACATACCATCAAGTAAACTGTCATGTAAACAAAAATGTAAAATATTTTTTTACTAAAATGTAAAAATTTAAAAACATAAAGTGAGTCAATGAAAAAAGTGCACGCAAAGACGTTTGTAACATTTTGTAAAACTAAAACGTTGGTGTTTTAGGTTTTTGAGAAAAAAATGTATGTACAACACCACTAGGTAAAATATATGAGCGAAAATGTATTCTAAGCGTCTAGGCGTAGAGTTGAAAATTAAAAACGGAATTATTCAAAAAGTGAAACGACATTTGAAACGCGCGTATTCGAAAAATTAAATTCAGTATTCGGATCGCGGTCTCGAAACTCGAGAAAAAAGGTTGGCAAATTCTGTCTCCGAGTTAATGATGAAGGAATTTCTTTGTATAGAACCCTCGAGTATTTATTCCTCGAACGAGAGATCGGAACACAATTAGACATTTATGCTTTTAGAATGAACCGACCCCGATTTTGTATTGTTTTTAATTATTCTGTGCTTATTACCGGCCTGTACAATTAATGGTAGGGGAGCCCACGATGCTAAATGTGACCGTCGTGGGGAACTATTGGATTTTGAAGGTTATATGTATTATTATGTGCCTATCCTGTGTCCCGTACGTCTAAATGTTTATTTACCAAGTTTCATGAAAATCGGTTAATTCGTTTAAGAGTTATGGAGGAACATACATACTTACATACATACATACATACATACAGAAAAAAATTGTAAAAATGGTCAATTTAGTTTCAGTATCATGTATAGAGCCTATAAACACGATATCTCTGAAAACAAAGTAACTTACTCCATGACCAACCCTTACACATTTATTATTAGTATTGATGTTTCCCTTTTCAATTGAGGTGAGTCTACATGCGTTCAAAAGTTTATAGTCGCTGTAGGTATTAAGAAAAATCCTTCAAACAATCGTCAGATTAAGAATCAGCACTATCAGGAGTTCGGGCTGAACCGTCTGTATGAAAATCTGACGCGCTCGAGTATTTCCAAATGGCAATCGCCAACCACGAGCTACAACGAACTTGCGATACATCCGAATCGTCTGTATTTTAAATGGGAACTTAGTTTGGGTTCTCGTAACATCCCCTTTGAAAATCTGACACGCTCGAGTAGTATTAAAAATTTTACCCCGACCCCCACCAACCCCACCTCCAAACTGGCAGATTAACACAATATATTCGCATATAGTTACATTGGCAATATCTGACGCGCTCGAGTAAATCCCAAAATCCCCTCTTAGGCTCCCCTACTATAAGGCGGTGTACTCACAGGAGTCTATATATCCAGTGAGCACGCCGCCTTAATTAATATAACTATAGGTACTCAATTAAAAATTATACTTGAACGAACCCCTGACATTCTATTGAACCTAAACACGCTATACTTATCTGCTTAAGCGCCTCTTTCACCAACTACAAGTAAAGTGTTGATTAGTTACTTTTAGAAATCATTTTCTGTTTTATTGAATTATGCACTCGGTTTAATGTATCATTCGATAGGCGATTTTTTTTTTATTATTTTTCATTTAATGTTTGGGACGTTTACCGTACAAACAAAGGTAACTAAAATATATCAGCTAAATTATTCCCGGTGACAGTTGGTGAAAGAGGCGCTAAGAGTTCGAATATAAAATTGGAAGGTTTTTGTTAAATATTGTGTATAAAAAATATGAAAGTAAGTTTTAGATTTAAATAGATATGGAATTACTTATTATTAAATATGTATATATTATTTAGGTTTAAATGAAAAATTATAATCTTTTCTGAAGTTACTTTAGAAGATTTTTTTATGGGCATACTAACTATTAATTAATTTTAATCTTACAATTTTTTTTGTGATAATCTTTACTATTGGTTTACAATTGATATTTTATAATTTATAGGAGTGTACCATATTAATTTTAATTTTACTCTAAGAAGTCAAATTAGACGACGTCTTTTCTTTCTGCTAAGTCTTCGCCTTAACATCAATACTAATAATAAATGTGTAAGGGTTGGGTCATGGAGTAAGTTACTTTGTTTTAAGAGATATCGTGTTTATGGGCTCTATACATGATACTGAAACTAAATTGACCATTTTTACAATTTTTTACTGTATGTATGTATGTATGTTCCTCCATAACTCTTAAACGAATTAACTTATTTTCATGAAACTTGGTAGATAAATGTTTAGACGTACGGGACACAAGATAGGCTACTTTTTCTTTTTCAAACGCGGACGCAGTCGCGGGCACCAGCTAGTATATTATAAGCTTCAAGTGCTCAATAGAGTGCACTCAAAGTGCACTTCAAGTACTTTAGCGTACGCTACCGACCTTAGTATTATTAGGGACTAGCTGGTGCCTGCGACTTCGTCCGCGTTGAAAAAGAAAAAAGTAGCCTATCCTGTGTCCCGTACGTCTAAATGTTTATATACCAAGTTTCATGAAAATCAGTTAATTAAATTAAGAGTTATGGAGGAACATACAATACCTACACTTACAGATTTATTATTAGTACTAGCTGGCGCCCGCGATTTCGTCCGCGTTGAAAAAGAAAAAAATAGCCTGTCCTGTGTCCTGTACGTCTAAATGTTTATCTACCTAGTTTCATGAAGAGTTACACACACACATACATACATACATACACTTACAGATTTATATATACTTATAGATTAGTATTGATTGATAAGGAAATACTGGAAATACTACTGGCCGCCTTTACTCACTTACCGAAACACAAAAGCACACATGCTGTTATATATAACGATGGCCTTCTGCAAAAATAAAAACTGCAAAACGACCTAAAGAACTCTTACATTGCACAGTAAAGTCGTTCCCAATTAAATTAAAAATACAAATCAATTTTCAAATCTTTGTTCTCATTAACAAAGATTCTTAAGACAAATATCAAATTTCAAAGTAAGCGCGAACTTTTGTTTAAGTTATATTCTTTTATTTTCATTTCTTTTATATCCTTACATATTATAAAACAAATTACATATTATAACCTCCGCCGCGTGTGTCTTGTCTGTTCACGATAAACTCAAAAACTACTGCACCGATATTCAAGCTGTTTTCACTAATGGATAGAATGGTTCTCTAGGAAGGTTTCGGTTTATAATTTACAAAGTTACGCGGGCGAAGTCGCTCGCAGCAGCTAGTTATTTGTACAAAAGAGAGCATAACGATACCTTAATTCGCAAACCAAATAACTCCTCTGAGCTAAACTTTTACAGGGAGACTAAAAACGTTATAATTTTTTTTTTGTATTATACGAGAAAAGAAAAAAAAAATTACATTGGAAATTATGGCTCGTATTAACCGATAGAGCTTTTAAAAATTAAATTCTAATTGTCATTAAGTTTCTCCCGTATCAAAAAGTCATTTTCAACCGAAAGTGGAGTTATTCGTTTTGCGAATTAAGGTATCGATAAAACCTTATATCTTCAAAGTACGCAACAGATTTTAATGCGGTTTTCACTAATAGAAACTGCAGAAAAGTATCCTTGCGAAGCCGAGGACGGCCTGTTATTATCTAACTATATAGTTACTTATACTTAATGTTATTAAGCTGAAGAGTTTATTTGTTGATTGGTTGAACGCGTTAATCTCAGGAACTATTGGTTCGAATTGAAAAATTCTTTTTTTGGTGGATAATTTATCGAGAAATCGCGTGCAATCAATACTAATAATAAATCTGTAAGTGTAGGTAACTATTGTATGTATGTATGTTCCTCCATAACTCTTGAACGAATCAACTGATTTTCATGAAACTTGGTAGATAAACATTTGGACGTACAGTACATAGGATAGGCTACTTTTTTCTTTTTCAACGCTTACGAAGTCGCGGGCGCCAGCTAGTATGCAATAAGTATATTATATTGCATCACTTTTATAATACTACTAGCTGTTGCCTGCGACTTCGTCCGCGTTGAAAAAGAAAAAGTAGCCTATCCTGTGTCTTGTACGTCCAAATGTTTATCTACCAAGTTTCATGAAAATCAGTTAATCCGTTTAAGAGTTATGGACGAACATACATACATACAATACCTACACATTACAGATTGATATTGATGATGATTTTTCTCTTGCTTTTCTCGCCTTCCGAGCTACGTTTTAAGAACATTATCGAGCTAAACAAATAAACAAGTATTTTATGGCATACAACATCTCTCGAGAGACACATCGGCCATAAAAAGATTAATAAAAAGAATTAGGTACAAATTTGTGTAACACCATCAAATTTATTGACCCGTTTTAGTCAACTCGCCCGACAACTCGTTTGGCGAGTTTTTCCCCTCTTAACACAAATAGTTACCAATGTCAAATTAATAATAAGAATTTCGCATATTTTTGAATTATAGACATTTTCGTTGATAAATACCTACCTACTGCCTACATCCTTACTAATATTATAAATGCGAAAGTAACTGTCTGTCTGTGCTAAAATTTCACGCCTTAACTACTCAACCGGATATCATGAAATTTTGCATACACGTCAGGGATACAAGAAAGGACATAGGGTACCTTTCATTAAGAAAAAAAGATAGTGTTCGCGAGTGATCGACTAAAAATATAAAGAATTGGGCGCCACTCTCGCGTGGCGGCGCCACCGTCGTAACAGCGATCACGTCAGCGATCACTCTATGTCAATACTAGTAATAAATGTGTAAGGGTTAGTTAGTTAGTTAGTTTAGTGCCCGTCTGACCCACTGTAGGTGGTAAGACATAATCAATACTAATAATAAATGTGTAAGGGTTGGTGATGGAGTAAGTTACTTTGTTTTCAGAGATATCGTGTTTATAGGCTCTATACAAGATACTGAAACTAAATTGACGATTTTTAGAATTTTTTCTGTATGTATGTATGTTCCTCCATAACTCTAAAACGAATTAACTGATTTTCATGAAACTTGGTAGATAAATATTTAGACGTACAGGACACAGGATAGGCTACTTTTTTTTTTTTCAACGCGGATGAAGTCGCGAGCGCCAGCTAGTTACTCATATATTTTCTTTTTCAGCGCGGACTGCCTTTTTCATTGCCTCTATATTGCCACCGATTTTTAGGGCCATGTGTAGGCTTGTGATTTTATTCTGTGCTATGGCTTAGGTTAGGTCTATATATCTCACCTTCGGTAAGACAAGGACAAAAGCATTTTTTCAAAATGAGAAACTTAAAATATACACAGAAATGTCTTAAAAACATTAAATTAAAAAATATTTACAAGACTATGGGCCTTATTTGAAGAAGAATTGTTTAAAAGCAATGTAAGCAGGAGAATACGATATTGAATGCAAAAAAATTAACTTTAAATGGCTCTCCTGTCAAATTACAAGTGCACTACACGGACGGAACTGCGAGCAAGCGCTAGTCACAAAATGACCCTTATTGATATTTATCTTCAAGTCATCGACTGACCTTTAAAATTAGACAAAGCAAAAGCCGCCGTCCGTATCAATATTTTTATTAACAATGAGCATTTTTTTTTGCAAAATCATTTTGAAAATTTTCATTTTGCCAACACGATTTTATTTTTATTTTATCGTAATCACGAATCAGATTCGTTCGAGAATCATTGTTCAATATGACACGATGGCACGCCACCATCCTTATAAAGAGTTTCTGTTTATTAAGAAAACCATCATTCTACTTTATAATAGGTAACTATAGGCATTCTAATCCATACTAATATTATAAACTAGCTGGTGCCCGCGACTTCGTCCGCGTTGAAAAAGAAAAAAGTAGCCTATCCTGTGTACTGTGCGTCTAAATGTTTATGTACCAAGTTTCATAAAAACAAGTTAATTCGTTTAAGAGTTATGAAGGAACATACATACATACAGAAAAAATTGTAAAAATGGTCAATTTAGTTTCAGTATCATGTATAGAGCCTATAAACACGATATCTCTGAAAACAAAGTAACTTACTCCATGACCAACCCTTACACATTTATTATTAGTACTAGCTGGCGCCCGCGACTTCGTCCGCATTGAAAAAGAAAAAAGTAGCCTATCCTGTGTCCCGTACGTCTAAATGTTTATCTAAGAAGTTTCATAAAAATCAGTTAATTCGTTTAAGAGTTAACTATGTAGGAACATACATACATACAATACCTACACTTACAGATTTATTATTAGTATTGATTAATGATCCCTCCGGAACAGTACTTTTTTCTGGATAAAAGGTACTCTATGTCCCTTTCTGTATTCCTGATAATGCTTATGCAAAATTTCATGATGATCGGTTGAGTATCCTAGTTTAGCCGTGAAAAGGTAACAAACAGACAGATAGACAGAGTCACTTTCACAGTTTTTAGTATAGTTAAGATGGCAAAAAGGCTCGTTCGATACTCATATCAATATCAATCAATCAATCAATACTAATAATAAATCTGTAAGTGTAGGTATTGTATATTTCTCCATAACTCTTAATTTAATTAACTGATTTTCATGAAATTTGTTATATAAACATTTAGACGTACGGGACACAGGATAGGCTACTTTTGTCTTTTTCAACGCGGACGAACTCGCGGGCGCCAGCTAGTCTAAAATAATTATTATTACTATTCAAACAAAAGAGCCACTTTGTGGCTGTCATGAATGATTTTCGAGTCATTATAACTTAGTCACGAAACTCAGTCATGACATGTATTTAGAAGTTCAACCGTATCGATGTCCGAAGTGGAAATTTAAAAAAAAAAAGTTTGTCTATGGTCAGAATGTGTCTCCTCGACTGTCTTTTGTTATAATTCGTGACCCCTAGGTTATTAGCTACGGTCAAAAGTCATGAGTGACCATTTTTCTTTCTGTGTTTTTTATTCCACTCATTGTCGTGTTCCCACGACTTTTGTGCGTACCTAACCAGTGTTTTGACAATACATGAGGTTCTCGTGACTTCCTTCAAATCAATAGAAGTAGGCATCATATAAAACAATACGTATTTATTAAAAATTAGCTGGTGCCCGCGACTTCGTCGGCGTTGAAAAAGAAAAAAGTAGCCTATCCTGTGTCCCGTACGTCTAAATGTTTATATAACAAATTTCATGAAAATCAGTTAATTAAATTAAGAGTTATGGAGGAATATACAATACCTACACTTACAGATTTATTATTAGTACTAGCTGGCGCCCGCGACTTCGTCCGCGTTGAAAAAGAAAAAAGTAGCCTATCCTGTGTCCTGTACGTCTAAATGTTTATCTGCCAACTTTCATGTAAATCAGTTAATTCGTTTAAGAGTTATGGAGGAATATACATACATACATACAGAAAAAAATTGTAAAAATGGTCAATCTAGTTTCAGTATCATGTATAGAGCCTATAAACACGATATCTCTGAAAACAAAGTAACTTACTCCACGACCAACCCTTATAGATTTATTATTAGTATTGATAATAATATTGTTATAAACCTACCGTGAAAAATTATCTAACTGAAACTAACTGTAAACTGATAGATAGGAAATATAGAAATAAAATATTGCAACATTGTCTAGATTTAGCGACTACAAAACAGATATTTCAAATTATTAGTCACCGTGGTTTACTATCTAGTCATCTAGTTGGATTTATTGTGCAACGGATATGACCTAGATTTTAAGAATGGGGACTAAGGCTAAATATCTAGATTGAAATCTGAACGCTAGAAACTGTGTAAGGAACGGCTTTATAGGTATTTCAAAAACCGGAATTTTACGGGAGTAAGCTGAGAACTAACTCGTAAAAACATAATTAAGTAAGTAGTTTTATGTTACTTACTTAACTTAATACAGTATTAAATGAATTCTTTGGAATATATATAACTACATACCTATATATTTGTTGTTTTCTTATGAAGGGCAATCTTAATTTAATATAGTAAATGCGAAAGAAAGTTTGTATGTTTATTACTCACTCAACAAATCATGATGAAACTTTACAATCACGTTGTTAGAGGTAAAGGAAAGGACATAGGATACCTTTCATCAAGAAAAAAGAATATTTTCGAGGGAACAGTAAGATTTTTTTTTTAATGTTAAGGTCGACAGACAGGCTGACGGTCCACTTGATGGTAGGTGGCTACCGTCGCCTATAACACGAGCAACGCCATAAGTGCTACAAGTGCGCTGCCGACATAGAAGGATTAAGGATAAGGGATAAGAGAGGGATGGGGTGGTAATGGGCTCTGGCATCCCTTACTCACTCACCGAAACACAACAGCACATAATGCTGTTATTTCACGGTGGTATTCTGTAAGGTGGTGGTTACTGCCGCCAGACGGGCTGCCCAAATGACTGCGAAACGCAGTGTGCCCTGCCACTACTTCATCTATCTAAAAACACCTTTGGCAAAGTCACAAGCATGAGTTAGCCTTAGTACACTGGATCGCAAAGAAAAAGGGTCGGTTAGAAAATCTTAAATACCTTGAAAAGTACTTGACCTAGCTTTATGGAATAAAGACTAAATTAAAAAATATTTTAATGTGCTTAAATAAAAATAAATTTTATTTCATAAAAAAAAGGTTCATGTACTTTTGAAGATATTGAAGATTTTCTAACCGACCCTTTTTCTTTGCGGTCCGGTGTAGTATATTAAATTGGTGACATAATAATATTTAATACTTTACAAACAAACTAGCTATGTATAATCACTACATAGTATAAAACAGGGTCGCTTCCCGCTGTCTATCTGTCCCCATGGGCGTAGCGAGGTACGGGCAAGGGGGGGCAGCTGCCCCCCCCTAGAAGAGCGGTTGTTCTGTTAAACTGTAATTTTCACGAGCTTCATAGCTTGCGACGCTTCTTATAAGACCTAAGAAAAGAAACTAACAGGCTTGAAGGCTGGCTTGTGAAATCCAACAATACGGGATGTAATCTCCAAGTCTAGGCAAGAAGTGGGTTTTCTGCGAAAAATAGTCTTCGAAGAATATGACGCGGAATGCAATTCTGAGAAAGGCGCTTTTAGGATTTTTTCTGCCAATAAAAATTGCAATTGTTATTAACAAAAAACAAAAACAAAAAAGCCATTTAGATTTTTGATGATAAAAACTATAAACTATAGCGAAAATCGCATTTTTTAAAATCATAATTGACTAAACAATAGAATGACAGATTTTTTTTTTCAAAAATATGAAACTAAGCTTAAAAAAATCTTACCATCTTACCTAAATAAAAAATCTTGTTTTTAAATACTATTAAAAACAACGATGAAAACAATATATGTAATCTAGGATTTTCTTTGTCTGCCCCCCCTTATATACAATCCTGGCTACGCCCATGTCTGTCCCTATGTATGTTTAGATCTTTAAAACTACGCAACTGATTTTGATGCAGTTTTTTTAATAGATAGAGTGATTCAAGAGGAAAGTTTTAGTATATATTTTCAACGCGGGCGAAGTCGCGGGCACCAGCTATCTACTAAAAATAAAGATACAACGGCTGAAAATTTTATAACAGCAAAGATGTCAGGCGTTATATTGCTTTACACATTAAGTCAGGCGCTACACATCCATTACTTTTAACGCGGGCGAAGTCGCGGGAACTAGCTAGTACAGTATTTTATAAAGTTACGCGGACGAAGTCACGTACAACGGCTAGTATATATGAATAAATTTTTTAACATCTAAGAAAGAGAGCTGGCCGACAAAATCACGAGCAAAAACAAGTTTGTTCAAACAAACAAACAATCAAATCTTTCCTCTTTATAATATTAGTAATTTTGCTTCAAAGACCTGAACTTCTTGGAAATTAATGTTTTAGAAACTTACTGAAATTTAACTCGGATTAGAATTCGTAAAGTATTTTTTGCGTGTTTTTATTAACAAATTCTTAGCATTCATAATATAATAATTAATAAAATCAAATAACTAAGTACATAATAAAATTATGTAAATTTATTATATCAACTTTATCTAAACTTGAACCCAATTAACACAACTTAATTAAGATAAACGATTAGATTTTTATCAAAAGTTTCTTGTTGTTGAACATAAGTTATTTAATAACCGCAATTAATTAAAATTTGTTTAACGTGCGCTTATTAATTAGTTAAATTTATTGGTATTATATAAATAGACATTTAAACGTTCACACGGTAGGATTGTTTTTTTTTTTATTATTATTATTATTAAAACAGCACAGACGTTATTAATTATAATAACGTCTGTGCTGTTTTAATAATAATAATAACGCAAAATATTTCGCGTTGAAAAATGAAAAATGCAACACCTGAGAAAATATAGCTGGTGCCCGCGACTTCGCCCCTATTAAAAGTAAGGGATGTGTAGCGCCTGACTAAATGTGTGAAGCAATATATAACGCCTGACATCTTTGCTGTTATAAAATTTTCATGGGTTGTATTTTTATTTTTAGTAGACAGCTGGTGCCCGCGACTTCGCCCGCGTTGAAAATTATATACTAAAACCTTCCTCTTGAATCACTCTATCTATTAAAAAGAACCACATCAAATTTCGTTGCGTAGTTTTAAAGATCTAAGCATACATAGGGACAGATAGACAGCGAGAAGCGGCTTTGTTTTATACTAACTGTAGTTATAATAACGCCTATGACATCTCTATCGCCTCTATAATTCTAAAACTTAGTGAATATTTTACTAGTACACATATTTCCATGTACAGTCGGAGTACGACTTGGGTAATTAAGTAGTGACAATTTAAGAACGTTATTTTTAAATTTGTAATTATATTTGTAACTAGTTGGCGCCCGCGACTTCGTCCGCGTTGAAAAAAAAAGTAGCCTATCCTGTGTCCCGTACGTCTAAATGTTTATCTACCAAGATTCATGAAAATCAGTTGAGTCGTTTAAGAGTTATAGAGGAACATACATACTTACATACAGAAAAAAATTCTAAAAATCATCAATTTAGTTTCAGTATCATGTATAGAGCCTATATACACGATATTTCTGAAAACAAAGTAAATTACTCCATGACCGACCCTTACAGATTTATTATTAGTATTGATTGATGTTATTTGTAATTGAAATTGTAAAAATGTAGCTAGTTATATGTATTTAGTTTTTTTCGTATGTATAATGTCACTTGTATATTCTATATCTACTTATTATTTCCACGTATAAATATTATTTAAAAATAATGTCTGTTTCTTCGCTAAATTGTCCTAAACCGTCCAACCGATTTTGTCCATTAGTCCAACCGTCCATTAGTTTTCACTAATGAAGAGTTACAAACGGGGAAGGTTTGTGTAAATATAATTTACAGAAAAATTTGCATCCACACTAAGCCGAGGATAGGTCGCTAGTTATGTCAAAAGACTTAGCGCCTCTTTCACCAACGTCAAGTAGGCTAAACCGTCACTTAAAGTCATCTGTCACCGGTAATAATTTAGCTGATATACCTTTGTTTATACGGTAAACGTCCCAAACATTAAATAGAAAATAATAAAAAAAATCGGCTATCGAATGATGCAGTAAACCGAGTGCATAATTAAATAAAACAGAAAATGGTTTCTAAAAGTAACTAATCAACACTTTACTTGTAGTTGGTGAAAGAGGCGCTTAAGGTACAGATAATGATTTAACTGATACATAGGTTGCTTGGGAATGAATGATAGCCGATAATTTGTTTATTTTCTATACAAACTTGCATAGCAAATTGATATCCAAAAAAATATTGCATTCGTGCTAGTCGCTAGTGTCATATAAACATATATTTGACTAAGGGCCTTTTTCACCAACTACAAGTAAAGTGTTGATTAGTTACTTTTAGAAATAAATTTTATGTTTTTATCAAATTATGCACTCGGTTTAGTGCATCCTTCGATGGGCGAATTTTTTTTTAATTATTTTCTTTTTAATGTTTGGGACTTTTACCGTACAAACAAAGGTATATTATCAGCTCCATTATCCCCGGTGACCTGTGACTTTAAATGACGGTTTACTTTACTTGTAGTTGGTGAAAGAGGCCTAAAGAAAATTCCTAAGCCTATGTGCTGTATGAAATTACTGACAAATTAAAAGATGTAAGAAGAAACATTTCGCTTATTAATTCAAATAATTAATTAATTAATTAATTATATTTTATACAGATATTTGACAGAAGAAAACTCATAGAATTAAGTATGTAGGTATGAAATATGAAACTATTGCAAAGTTAATAAAGGTGTAAGTAACAAGAAGTGTTTTAAAGGTTATTTTTAACACTATTAATACAAATTAAACATAATTAATTATAATAAATAAATTATTTTATTTTAATTATCAACCAACCTTTTCATTAAGAAAAATTCCTTTAAAATCGAACAAATTCTTCATAGGATTTCGCCGGATTGAATTATTCACATCACGCACTGGTCACTGAAATCGTATTAATTCCATTCAAATGTATCACTGGATGTCAGTTTGTTAGTTTAGTTTTCTTACGAACAGACAGAACACTTCAAAAGTAACTTTTTCTAATGTAACGTTTAAATCTTAAGTAAAAAACGTCCGAACACGTAAGCGCTCAGCGCAAGACTGCCCTAAGAAACTTCATGTAACTCTGAATAAGAGGTATATCTATCCCTTTCGCACACCGCAAATTGTGTACGTTAGAGAGGGACAGATAGATTGGCATGCTGGCGTGGTCGTCTTTTTTCTACCAATGATTTCTTTGAACGGTGGGTCTATAATGATCTATAGATCATTATAGTATGCCGTGAATTATGCCCGTGAAGCGATTCATTGATGACCCTATAATAAAATTATGATCAAGTTTGAACCGTGGTCTCTTTTAAATGATGTTTGTTTAATAAATGTGTCTAATGTGGTAGTCTAATAATTAGTACAGTAAAATAAATCATTAAACTTAACGTTTTGTTTTTAAATTACTTCTGAACAAACTTTTTTTTAACAAGTTATAATTGAAAATATAAACTGACCTCTGACTTTCTATTGAAGGAAAAATCTGCTGTAAGTTACTGAGGAGTTGGAGTTTATGCTGCAGCATCAGATCAAAGTTAGTTATGTCATAAAATACCTACAACCGAAGTAACTACACCAAAATTCACATATGTAAATCGAAAATGCTGATATTCTTCAAACGCCTGAAAAAAATCTTCATAAGTTATTTATAGATAAGAACCATTTCGATCATGTCAGCGTTCAAACAAAAAAATCTGTCAATTCGTTTGAGAACTACCATGCCACAGACAGACACACTCGTCAAACTTATAACACCCATCTTTTGCGTCGGACGCCTGGGGTTAAAAAACATGAGGTCTTTTTTACAATAAAAAGGGAGACAAAGCCGAGCGACTGAATCTAGGTTTTTGTAATTTACGGTGACCTGTGACTTCCGTGATCTAGGTAAGAAGAAATTGCAATAGCAACGTTATTAAAAACTACTATAGCTTTTGCACGCGATTTCGTCCGCATTACTTTATAAAATGTAGCCTATGTTACTCCCTGATAAATAATTTCCCAACAGTGAAAGAATTTTTCAAATCGGTCCAGTAGTTTCAAACAAACAAACAATCAAATCTTTCCTCTTTATAATATTAGTATACTTAGAAAAGGCAAGCAAAGTAATTTTTTTTATTAGATGGGTTTGCTCTTAGACATCTACTGTATAGCGAAGATGAGACCTATGATGGAGCAAACCTTATTTTCAACCCAGAAGATGTCTAATTCTAATTCACTCCAACTTTGAAAATATTGGGGGTATAAAAGAGTGTCGAGTTTGCTGCATGAACCGGCAAAATTAAGAATAATAATAATAATAATAATAATAATAAAGTTTTTTATTCGGGTTACTTGGACCCAAAGTGTTAGTAGACATCTTACGAAACCTATAATTAGTACACATAAAAATTATACACAAACACAGACTTAACTTTAATTTATTTATTTTATTGGTAAGACTTAGCGCCTCTTTCACCAACGTCAAGTAGGCTAAACCGTCACCTGTCCGGAATAATTTAGCTGATATACCTTTGTTTGTTAAAATTTTTTTTATTAAAACCTAACTTGCCTCTCCACGTGCATCATCAAGCAATGGTTCATGTAAAGAGTCAAGCCTACCTGCTATCATCGCCAAGACGCGATTCTAGTTGGCTCTCAGAATAAATAAAGTCTAAAATATTTTATGAAGACGTTAGAACCTAGGTATACTCAATCCTACTATCGGCAGAGCACTTTCAGCACCTGTGGTGCTCCTTATATCATAGAGTAAGTAGTTACCAGTAATAGAGTGACAGACACGTAGAGACACATAAAATGTCGAAAAAGTCGATAAAGTCTAGATGGCACCTATATCGAATACGATTATGAGTTGCTATTAAAAATCCGTCAAAGGCGCCTAAGTCGATTATGAGTTGGTTAAGTTACTGGTTAAGTAACTATTTACTCTATGCTTATATGAATAGTCAATAGGCGACGATAGCCATCGATCTACCATCAAGTAGACCAAGAGCTTATACCTGTCGACCTCAACATAAAAAACCGTAACAAAAAAAATACTAGACTAATCGCCGGAATTTATCATAGTAAATCATCAGGGCTACGAAAAATATAATACACTAGCTGTTGCCCGCGACTTCGCCTGCGTAACTTTGTAAATTATATCGAGGGTATTCTGGCAGAAACGAATAAGTGCAAAATTTAACAAAAATTAATTTGATACATAGGCATACTTATTTTTGTCTGCTCTTTTTATCTAGCAAATCAGTATAACTGTATTACGGTTTTATGGTTTATTATGGTTTATTATTTCACCGTTTTACTATGAGCCGTCAAACTTTTAAATCCATTTTTCTCATATTGACATTTTGTGTACTTATCCGCTTCTGCCAGAATACCCTCGATATACTAAAACCTTCCTCGAGAACCATTCTATCCATTGGTGAAAAAAGCATTGAAAACGGTGCAGTAGTTTTTGAGTTTATCGCGAACAGACAGATAGACGCGACGGAGGATTTTTGTTTTATAATATGTAAGGATTATTATTTTGTACAAAAAATAAAAATTAAATATAAAGTCTAAACTAAAAGAAAACAAAACATCTAAAATGACCCGTGTTTTTTAAGACTTGGTTAATGAAACTTTTCTTTTTTCGCCGGTTCGGGCGAGATAAATTCCGGCGTTTTTTTTTTTTTTATGTTAAGGTCGACAGACAGGCTGACGGTCCACTTGATGGTAGGTGGCTACCGTCGCCTATAACACAAGTAACGCCATTAGTGCTACAAGTGCGCTGCCGACCATAGAAGGATTAAGGATAAGGAAGGGAAGGGGTAATGGGCTCTGGCAACCCTTACTCACTCACCGAAACACAACAGCACGTAAATGCTGTTATTTCACGGTGGTATTCTGTAAGGGGTGGTTACTGCCGCCAGACGGGCTGCCCAAATGACTGCGAAACGCAGTGTGCCCTACCACTACTTTTCAAATCTAGACCAGTCAATTTTGAAAATTACATTAAAATTTCCAAAGTTGACCCAGCCGGGAATCGAACCCGGGGCCCCTGAGACGTTAGGCAAGCACCCTTGCCACTCGTCCAACGGGCTCGTAAAATTAGTCTAGTAACTCAAAAAACCAGTTAAAAGACCATAAAACAGAAGACTAAAAACTTAGTACTCTTAACGGTTTAAAACAAAAGGGACATAATAATATGAAATACGGATATATATATGCCTCAAGAAAATATTGGTAGGCAAAAATAAATCATGAATCACCGAGGAACGCCTTCAAATAATTTAGTTTTTTGTCGGCCGTGTTTACTTAAGATGTAAATTTTCTAGCTGCTCGTCTCAAGTGTTATTTCAACGTCTAAAGAAATGGACAGTCGCACATAAAACTGTTTAATAATTTTATTTGTGTATTAAACTAGTTTTTGCTCGTGGTTTTGTCGGCAAACTTTCTTAGATGTTGAAAAAATTATTCATATATAAATTTGCAAAAAAAAATCCACCTATTAAACCAGCTAACATGGACTATAATATATACTATAGCATATTATAGCAGCCTACTACATTACTCCTATAATTTTAACGCTTGTTAAAACCTAATAATTATGCTTATCCAGCAAAAAAAAAACTTAATTACTTTCTTTCCATGCCACGATAACTTTTAAAAATAAAATGTCAATCAAATAATATGTCTTGTAAAGCATTTTTGGTTCGTAAAGTCATCAATTTTTATTCTCATTATTGCAAATAAAGGAGAGTTAAATTAAAAATATTTTAAATAAAACTCATTAATAACCCCGCGTAATAATGTTTAACAATGCCGGCCATCTTTTCTGCCGGACGACGCGGCAGCCATTTTGTTTTTATTTATTTTTCCAAATCTAATTATATCAATGATTCGGAAATTCGCAATCATGATTGATGAGTAAGGGCACGTACACATTGTTTGAGTTTTTCTTCAAATATTTTTTCGGTGTGTGTGCAGACACACTTGGACTGAGTTAATATGCATCAGTTAATATGCAAAATGCATCAGAACACTATTCTAGAACGTGTCATTTAAAAACTCATCCAGAGCCTTAGTGCCTCTTTCACAAACGTCAATTAGGCCAAACTGTCATTTAAAGTCACCGGTAACCAGGGATAATGGAGCTGATATACCTTTGTTTGTACGGTAAACGTAACAAACATTAAATAGAAAATAATAAAAAAAAATCGGCTATCGAATGATGCAGTAAACCGAGTGCGTAATTCAATATAACAGAAAATGATTTCTATAAGTAACTAATCAACACCTTGCTTGTAGTTTGTGAAAGAGGCCCTTGGATTAGTAAATCAGATCTGTTTTACTAATCTGAGTGTAGTTTTTTCCTTATTAATTTTGTATTAGAAATGATTTTTTGTTGATCTGTTTTCAATTTATGATCTAATCTAAGATGAATATTCCAAGTTTGAGACCTCTTATACGATAGAGTTCCTTTCATATAGTTAAGCCGTTTTTGCGTTAAAGAGTAACAAACATCCATACATGCTCAAAAACTTTCGCATTTATAATGTTAGTATCATTGTATAGATATACTAGCTGGTGCCCGCGACTTCGTCCGCGTTCTCTATAGCCTATAGCCTTCCTCGATAAATGGATTATCCAACACAAAAAGAATTTTTCAATTCGAACCCGTAGTTCCTGAGATTACAACAAACAAACAAACAAACTTCACCTTTATATATTGGTATAGATTTTATTAACGCCAATCTAAATGATTCTTTACTCGGGCAGGTGTGAAATCCATCATGCTACAACAATGTTAATTTGACAACGGGCAGGGGGTTCGATTCCCGTGATTATGTAAGTCGGAGGCTGGACGCGAGAGAAAAAAAAATGTTGAAAAATTGACCGCTCCGGTCAGTGACCGTGTCGCATTTTTGGTTTCGGACAGAATTTTTGCCGAAAATTTGTTACGTCAATCTCGTGACAACCAATCGCGTGTATTCAGATTTATTTTTCATATAGATACCAAGCTCGTGAACATTATAATAGTTAGGGCCTCTTTCACCAACTACATGTGAAGTGTTGATTAGTTACTTTTAGAAATCATTTTCTGTTATATTGAATTATGCACTCGGTTTACTGCATCATTCGATAGCCGATTTTTTTATTATTTTCTATTTAATGTTTGGGACGTTTACCGTATAAACAAAGGTATATCAGCTCCATTATTCTCGGTTACCGGAGACTTTAAATGACAGTTTGGCCTACTTGACGTTTGAGAAACAGGCGCTTATAGACATTATATACTTTTGGTAAGAGTTGGACTTTTTTTTTAGATAGCTAGAGTGACAAAGATTTAAATCACAGATGCGCCTTGCCATACTTCAGGCGGCCGTAAATGTGTCATCGTTGGGAAGAGTGAGCTCACTCTTCCCGCTTAGTCGCTTGTAGAAAGCAGTGAGAGGTTCACGTTGCATACAGACATTATTACGTGGACAGTTTTCAGAAGCACAGAACTTATAGAACACATAGAACTTCCAATCCACATAGGCGATAAAACAAGATTTTTTTGTGCAAAATAAAATAACACACAGAAAACGGGTAATTTTAGGTTTTAATTTTAATTAAAACACTGCTCAACGCGATTGTACAAGCAAACACAACGGCTCGGTTATTTTTCGACGGCAGCAAGCGATGTCGATAACACCTCGAGTACTTGACTGTACCTCAAGTATCATGTCATTATAACTCGACAACTTAAAACAATCATCACATATGGTCTATGTAAGTAGATTATGTATGCATAAACAGAAAAAAAAGCGAAAAGAAACTGAACTTCAGTATCTTTACACTCAAACATTTTTTAATGTTATCAATACTAATAATAAATCTGTAAGGGTTGGTCATGGAGTAAGTTACTTTGTTTTCCGAGATATCGTGTTTATAGGCTCTATACATGATACTGAAACTAAATTGACCATTTTTAGAATTTTTTTCTGTATGTATGTATGTTCCTCCATAACACTTAAACGAATAAACTGATTTTCATGAAACTTGGTAGATAAACATTTAGACGTACAGGACACAGGATAGGCTACTTTTTCTTTTTCAACGCAGACGAAGTCGCGGGCGCCAGCTAGTACTTAATAACCTTCTGTATTAAAAGTTATATTTATATGTAATTTTCTATTTGTGTTTTTTTGGAGGCATTGATTCGTTATTCAAGAGTTCAATGAATCACTGAATGAATGATTGACGAATGATTCAACGAATGATTGGTATGAATCATTGTGCATCTCAGTCGACTGCTCTTCCCGCGCATTCTGCTGTGTGAGACAGAATGAATTTTAGCTACACGCACCGATGAGTTCGAGTCGCCGACTAGTTTGCACTTAAGAATCGATTTGCATATAAATAAGCCCCTGGTACATCGAAATACTACAATGGAATTTGCGTCACAAATGCCAAAGCGGCACATAAAAAGAACGCCTTTGACAGAATCATGGCGGACTCTTGCCTTCACTCGTCAATGGTAAAGGTAGTAACGATCTACTTCTACTATTTCATTTTAAACTCTAATGGGTTGACGTAAAGTCACATTTTCTTTAAATTACGTACTTATTATTATGTTTGTTTTGTTTTAAATGACAGTTCATGCTCTACGCATATGTCACTTTTAAATGTTCCATAAAATTCGTAGTGTTTTGTATGGCACGCGGGTTCCATGTTGTAGTAGTTTGATGCCTATAAAAATTTATGGGAGTAAAATCAAAATTGTCACACGAATGCGAGCACGAATGCGTTAGGTACAGTTACGTTCTATTTTATTTTTTTTTGAATATTTTAGAATATCTGAAGTTTCATAGATATTGCGCCATCTACACATAATTAAAAAAAATGAACAATGTTGTTTTTTCGGCGTGAACGATTATAAATTTAAATTTTATAATACATAGTTCGTAAGAAGTAAACTCCAATTGTGTGTCAGAGCTGACACCCACAATTTTTTTTTAATAAGACTGATAGTATACGGAACGAAGTAGTCGAGTCATAACGAATCTAGCCATTGAATCAAGCAATACTCGAGATGAATCAAAATATTAGTAATCTTTACAGTGATATATGGATTCTATAGTGTTGTAGTTATAACATTTACTCTAGGTACCTGTAAACTCTTTTTTGGGTGTGTGGCTATGTGGTTTTTTCACACACACATACAAATAAATTAGTGAGTATCAAAATTAATTTTGTTGAGATATTTAATAAAGCGGAATGCCAGTTTTTATAACGAGCTTATGATTATGATTATGTTGATTGGAATAAGTAAAATTATTGATAAAATACTAGCTGGCGCCCGCGACTTCGTCCGCGTTGAAAAAGAAAAAGTAGCCTATCTTGTGTCCCGTACATCTAAATATTTATCTACCAAGTTTCATGAAAATCGGTTAATTCGTTTTAGAGTTATGGAGGAACATACATACATACATACATACATACATACATACAGAAAAACATTCTAAAAATGGTCAATTTAGTTTCAGTATCATGTATAGAGCCTATAAACACGATATCTCTGAAAACAAAGCAACTTACTCCATGACCAACCCTTACAGATTTATTATTAGTATTGATATATGCCATATTATACTTTAAGTTCCGGTTTCCGGTTACCGTTCCGGAAGAGTTCGTCCGACCTCGCAACTTCGCCTGTAGCCTGCGCGGAGGACGCCATGAGGTTTAGTCGGTAGGTCTACCTCACTTTCAGCTCGGAGTAGAAGTCCGACATAACCCACCGTCCTATCCCCAGATTCCTCTTGTAAAAAAGGCTTATTACATCACAAATAGACTGAGGTCACCGGCTTTTTTTACCCAGTTCTAACATTTAACAATATTATCTATCAAGTTACATGGAGTTGTAAAAAAAAAACAAACACACAAGATGTACCATATAGACACACAGTATATCATTAACTAGCCCTCAAACCGTCCATCGCGTCGGTCGCAGAGAATTCTTACCTTTGGAATGTCTTAACACTGTGTTCAGTTAAGGCGAAGTAACATTTAATTATTTTTTTTTTAAATCGAATGAGTTATTATTTTTTATTCTTAGCCTTTATCTTGTGTTAGCGTCTGCTATTTACGTCGAGTGGTTATACATCGATGACTGAAGTCGATTGAAAAGTGCTCTGTGACGTTTAAAAAAGAGATGTTCATTCGTTCAGATTCATTCGGTGTTATGATATTAAAAAGGTATCAGTCAGTCAGTTGAACGAACGCGTTCACGAAGAGAGGACGTCGTCGTATGTCCGCACATCTTATAGTTGGGATTGTAGTTCTGATTAATATCATATATCATATATGATTAATATATGATTAATCGTATAATTACGAGATCGGTCGGACGATAAATGTATTTGGACTAAACATTTGGTTTAATTAATTTACCCGAGCCGAGGTAGAGGGCGCTAATACTTGTGTCTTATTATTACTTCTTATTACTATTAGAGCCTCTTTCACAAACTACAAGTAAAGTGTTGATTAGTTACTTTTAGAAATCATTTTCTGTTATATTGAATTATGCACTCGGTTTACTACATCATTCGATAGCCGAATTTTTATTATTATTTTTTATTTAATGTTTGGGACGTTTACCGTACAAACAAAGGTATTAAGCTCCATTATCCCCGGTTACCGGTGACTTTAAATGACAGTTTGGCCTACTTGACGTTTGTGAAAGAGGCCCTTAGAATATTTAAAAAAAAACTTTTACTAAGTATATTATGTTTTAATATGAAACTGTCTAGAATAATTTCATTAATAGGTACATAGTAATGTAACATATGAGTCCAGTTGCCAGTTGCCTGAAAATAAATTAATTTTAATCTTTAATTTAATTTTTAATAAATATTTAATAAATGTTTATTTATGATGTGAACGAAGTTGCGAGCGCCACCTAGTGAAAGATAAGGGAAATCGTGTCTGGCAACTACTACTCACTTATTGAAACACAACAGCACGTGTGCTGTTTAGATTACACAAGATTCTACAGTAATGTTAGAGCACAACGCGATCCGTAGTTTTTTAAGAACCATATTAAAACTGCACATGTACTGTTATGTTTATGAGCAGTGGATTCTACTACTAAAATCTATCTTATTATTGGCTGTGTGCACGAGTTTAGCGCCACCTAGCGTCCGCAACTTAGTTGGCTCTGACGTTTTGAAATTTAGTCGCGACATTGTGACAAAAAATTATTGAAATCCAAAATTATCTATTAATATATTTCCAAAATTACTGTGATACCTTGATGGAGAAAGATGGAGAAAGAATTATATAATCATTTTTGGTCACTCAAATCAAATGAGGTAAGTAAAACTTATTCAAAAAGTGTGTTTTATTTTGAATATGGTTTGTTTACTTCATTTTTAGTTGTAGTTTTACTGTAAAACAAGAAGATAAAACTACTTTAATGGTTTCATTCAATAATAATAAACATATTAATCGTTCCTGTATCACCTGATCGAAAAGAGTATTATTTTAAGGACCGGGTTTGTGAGTGAGTAGGTAACCAAGTCTAAACAGATTACTTTGAGATATGACAGATGATACGCCAACCTTATTTTTACTTTTGGCCACTATGAGCGCTGCGATCGATTATATTACCCCCACCTAGTACTTCGCACCCAGCGAATACTCAATTACGTTACATTACTAAAACATAGTAGAGCTTCCCCTTAACAGCCGATGTCCGATGCGCAGGCCTTTTGTTCGGGAGGCTTTGAGCTCCTATCTTTCTGATTTATTGTCTGCCTGTCCGGGAGACATGGTGTGACCACTGTAACAAAACAAATATCTTTATCGATAAACTCTCTTTGTCTTAAGTATATATAAACTGTAGTAATATTAGTAATTTATATGTTTGGTACTGGCACCCAATTTTTAAAATTTAAATTATGTAAAAATTTAAATTTTTTATAAAATATTTTATTTAAATAAAAAAAAATTACCATTGCATCTTATTTTACAGAAGATACTGTCTTGAAATAATGTGACTATCTGTTTCAAATTCGAATTTTTTTGAGCGTTGAAAAATAAGACCTAGATAGGTACCCAGGGAGCCTCAAGTAGACCATCTATCGCCTGAATCTACTTAAAGTAGGTATATTATGTCGAATCCTAGTCGGGTTTACATACTTGAGTCTTTTTGACTTCATTTGAAGTATTACAGAAAAAATTATCAAGTCTAATGTGGTCTATGATGGGAGCTCGTAACTCCCACATAGAAGATACCAGCAGTGAGATATTACATTACAGTATACTAAAACTAGGTGGTGCCCGCGACTTCGTCCGTGTTGAACGATGACATGTACCCTATGTCCTTTCTGGTGTCCCAGATAAAGTGTATGCAAAATTTCATGGTTCAGTACTTTTTGCGTGAAAGCGTAACAAACAAACAAATAAACTCACATTCACATTTATAATACTAAGTAAGGTTATGTATTAAAATCAGGAAGTAGTAGTCGGATGCTTACAAACGTAGTTTGATAGCCCAATGCATGAGGAAGTCTATTAACATTAACAACCAAGAAAGAAGAAATCAAATCAAAATCAAAATCATTCATTTATCAATTAGGTTTCTCCAAGAAACTCTTATGATGGTCATTGTAAAGTTAAATTTACCAGGGTTTCGGAAAAGGCCAAGATGATGACGATCCTGAGAAGAAACCCAGAAAGAAACTCAGGAAAGAAGTCAAAGTCGAAAAAAAGACAATGCGCGGCTCATACTTGTGTTCGGAATTATTATTTTGTGAGCTTATCTACTTAGATTGCTTTAAGCTAAATCCATTTTTTTAACTTTAAACGGCAGGTGAAACCACAAGGCAAAGTTAGTTAGTATTAATACTAAATAGGCGGTATTGTTTCAAAATTTCAATCAAATCGCTCAATTCGTCGCTCCGCCTATCGCTTATCCAAGTCAATGTGTTCACGCTATTGTCATCCGCGTCCACTAACATCATTTTTTTCGTACGTTTGTCATAATAGGTGCTTATCTATTTAGTGGCTTGATTTCGGGGTGTGATTCACGATATTTGGGGTTCCATTTCTGTTTTTGATTTTTTTACAATATAAAATAATATAAGCAGGATATTAATGCTTATTATTATTTTGAGAAGCATTTTTGACCCAGTAGCATAAAATAAATAATAAATAATCAATACTAATAATAAATCTGTAAGGGTTGGTTATGGAGTAAGTTACTTTGTATTCAGAGATATCGTGTTTATAGGCTCTATACTATACATGATCCTGAAACTAAATTGACCATTTTTAGATTTTTTTCTGTATGTATGTATGTGTGTATGTATGTATGTGTGTGTGTGTGTGTGTGTGTGTGTGTGTGTGTGTGTGTGTGACACTGTATTTAAAGTCGTAAACGATCCGTGTCTGTACAGTACATATTAAAAAAGAAAAACAATTTATTCATGTAATGTTACCGAGGTCAAAAAATATATATTTTATTTTTTGTTTTCTTTGTCTGTGCGTTTGGCACGCTTATCTCAGAATGTATTGATGATTATACTTACTTTTTAGTTTTATACTGAAAAAATGTTAGGTTTTTGTAAATAATTTGCAGAAGTAAATGCATCTATGCAAAGCCATGAACTAGCTTGTTTTATTATACTATAGGTACCTACTAATATTATAAAGACTAATTTCTTTTTGTATTATAGTATAATATTTTTGTATTTTTGTTTTATTTTCCCTTAAAGAAAGCTACATTAACAGCGAGTAACATAGGCTATATTTTATAAAATTACGCGGACGTAGTCGCGTGCAACGGCTAGTGTAAAATAAAATAGATGGAATAAATGTACGGAACCTTTTACACTGGTGTGTATCAGCCTTTAATTTTATGATGTAACCTTTTATTTTTTTTACAAAAAACTTGTCCAGTAACAGTGAGGTAGGTCCGATTTATGAATTAATTCTTTGAGTTTTGAAATAATAATTTAAAATATTTGTGGTAACTTCGCATGATATTATATCTACTATCTATATTAGTACAACGTAATAGTTATATAATTTACATAGTATAGCTACTGTTATATTAACTAGTAAGTATATATATTATGTTTTCTCGACTTGAAAATAAAATATATAATATAAAGATAATAAAATAATATAAAATGAATCGCTAAGTGTGTTGCTAAGCCCAAAACTTGCCCGGTCTGAACCAATTTGATTATTTTTTATTAAAATATTCCTTGAAGTCCAATTAATTAACGTTATTATGAAAAAGAAAATTGGAAAGATTGTCCGGAATACATACGAGCGAATTCGGGTACGGGGACGATCTAGTTTTTATAATATATAAAGTTTACTTCATTTGAATTGTAGAACCCATCAAAGAGAAAATACTTCAGAACAAATCCCAATAAAATTTCTCTAAGAAAGGATAATGTGATGACCCCTTATCGTTGACGCCCCAATAAGTAAAAATTTTCTTTAAAATAAATCCCAATAGAATTTTACTATGGAAGGCTAAGTGTTGAGACCTTATCGTTGACGCCCTAATAAATAAAAATTTTCTTTAAAGTAAATCCCAATAAAATTTCTCTAAGAAAGGATAATGCGATGACACCTTATCGTTGACGCCCCAATAAGTAAAAATTTTCTTTAAAGTAAATCCCAATAAAATTTCTCTAAGGAAGGATAAGTGTTGAGACCTTATCGTTGACGCCCTAATAAGTAAAAATTTTCTTTAAAGTAAATCCCAATAAAATTTCTCTAAGAAAGGATAATGCGATGACACCTTATCGTTGACGCCCCAATAAGTAAAAATTTTCTTTAAAGTAAATCCCAATAAAATTTCTCTAAGGAAGGTTAATGTGATGAGACCTTATCGTTGACGCCCCAATAAGTAAAAATTTTCTTTAAAGTAAATCCCAATAAAATTTCTCTAAGGAAGGATAAGTGTTGAGACCTTATCGTTGACGCCCTAATAAGTAAAAATTTTCTTTAAAGTAAATCCCAATAAAATTTCTCTAAGTAAGAATAATGTGATGACCTCTTATCGTTGACGCCCCAATAAGTAAAAATTTTCTTTAAAATAAATCCCAATAGAATTTCTCTAAGGAAGGATAAGTGTTGAGACCTTATCGTTGACGCCCTAATAAATAAAAATTTTCTTTAAAGTAAATCCCAATAAAATTTCTCTAAGAAAGGATAATGCGATGACACCTTATCGTTGACGCCCCAATAAGTAAAAATTTTCTTTAAAGTAAATCCCAATAAAATTTCTCTAAGAAAGGATAATGCGATGACACCTTATCGTTGACGCCCCAATAAGTAAAAATTTTCTTTAAAGTAAATCCCAATAAAATTTCTCTAAGGAAGGTTAATGTGATGAGACCTTATCGTTGACGCCCCAATAAGTAAAAATTTTCTTGCAAGTAAATCCCAACAAAATTTCTCTGAGGAAGGATAATGTGATGTGTCAAGGATGACACCCCAATAAGTAAAAAATTTCTTTAGAATAAATCCCAACAAAATTTATCTAAAGACAGTGCGCGGTGATCCAACATTGACGCCCGGATATTAATAAAAACATCGTGCTAAAAACATGCGTGCCTAATCCTCACCGCAACCAGAAGCTAGTTAAAAAGAAAAAAATATGTGGCCTGCCATTGTTATGGGTTCTGAACCCGGAACCCTGACACCCAGTGACCGCATCAACCGCAACAAGCCATTACTTCACGCGCCAGGTTCATGTATTATCGCGAACCATCGCCCGTATTGCGCGACACTGCATTTTACGATTCCAAAAAACATCTCATATTAATTTTTGCATTGAAAAAAATATTTTTTATTTATCATTCGTATTGATGAACAACGCAAAATCAACCTTAAACCGTGAGGCATTAAGTTCATTTGAAGTTATAATGACGAAACCTGTGATTTTTATTTAAAATTCAAATTGGTCGTTAGAGAAATGTGGATGACTTATTTTTAATTTTATTTTTTATTATTGAAACAAGTTTGTATGCTTCAATATTAATAGATTCTCTTCATTTAACGAGTTTTGGTAATACCATATTACCTATGAATTGGAGTTTGCAGCTTACAAAAGACTAGCTGTTGCACCCTACTTCGTCCGCGTAACTTTATAAAATATAACCTATGTTACTCGCTGATAAAGTAGCATTTTTAAGGTGAAAGAATTTTTAAAATCGGTCTAGTACTTTTCGAGTTCATTCATTACAAGCATACAATTCTTCTACCTTTATAATATTAGTATATATATCACAACTTACATCACAACTTTGAATGCGTTTAAAATTCGAATATTATAAAAATAAATTATTAAGGAACATCCATATTATGGATTTCTTTATTGTATCCGTACCCTAAAATAAAAGGCGATACATACAGAATGATATAATTGAAAACAGTTTCCACGGATATATAAATAATATTGTATGATCGGTTCGCAATATACGAGTGCGTTATTTTTTATAATACTATACCAAATTTTTAGGGTTTATATGCGACAATTGCTGGTTGCCAAATCAAGTGGACCGTCAGCCAGCCTGTTGCTATTTATGAAAATGTTATGTCCTTTAAAATGCAAAAACTAAAGTTTATGTATTTTTTTTTATTTTATTGAAAATTGAAAATGAAAATTACTTTGTCAAATGTTAACAATTGTTGAAAATAGTCAAAATAACTGTTTGAGACACTTCTTGTTCAAAATTCATTTGGCGGTAGGTGGTTACCATAACCTATAAGACAAGCAAACTGGTGCTGTAAACACGATACTGCCGACCATAGTATGATTAGGAAGGAATATGAAAATGGACTCTACATGGCATCCCTTACTCACTCTACGAAACAAGCACTTATGCTGTTATTTCATAGAAGTCTTCTGTAAGGGAGTGGCCGCCGACTCGCTGCTCGCTACTGTTGCTGCTGGAGTTTTACTCGCACTACGTGTAGCGCGTTCCCAAAGTTCCCAAAGTTGTTCCAAGTTGTATCGGAATGAATCAGCGCTACACGTATTAGCCACTAGGTGGCGCTTCTTCATTCCCATACAAATTCACGTTTAGGCGTTCGACGCGTTTGATCGAGTGAATTCGCACTACGCACTCTGCAAAAGCGCGCACATTGTTCTAGCGCGCAGGTTGTAAGGCTGGCCGAGTTGAATTTATGGACATGTGTTTGTTTAATATTTCTCATACTAACAGCGGGTTCCTATAACTACAGGCGCTTCACCATACAACACGCCTGCAACGTGTCCTTAAAGAAACAATGTCCCTTTTAAATAAGCCCAAAAGAACGACGCCCCCAAAAATTTTTGAACGAAATATTAACAGAAAATTGCCGCCAATTTAAACACATCTCGCTGTTTTATTTTCCACTTCAACTTTTTAGCATGCAAGTAGGATTTTTCATTGAAGTTTGCTTGTGAGAATTGGTGATTGATAAGCAAACGAGTTTCTTTGGTGGATAGGACCAGAAATTCTAAAATTCGCGAAGAACCAAGGTTGCCAACATAGCTGAGAGAATTAGCAAGTTGAAATGGCAATGTCCAACATTCCAAAATGTTCCCAATGAGATGAAGCGTAGAAGCCTCATTCCTCTAAGCCTACCGAAAGGGTTGCCATCGGAATAGGAAGAGATTTTAGTCTTCAGGTCACTGGATTCCCAGTGGAGTCGGGAGTGCTGATGCAAAGTGCTGATGCAAAACATCAGTATCTATGATGGATTTCTTCCTCCTACGGAGAAAAAAAAATATTAGACGTATTGTGGCCAGGTGGACATAGACAGTCTGAAAGGCTTCGCAGGAAGCGGCTGGATGCGAAGAACCTTGGGCCCTAGACAAGTTGCATTCGCCCCGTAGCGATTCGATTCGCTAAAAATAAAATGTATGGGATTGACATATGCCTTCGCTAAATCACGTGATACTTCCCATACATTTATAACTATCGAACTTCGTTATCGTTATCGTTATGGCACTTTGTCTAGGGCCCCTTATCAACGTGGTGGCGAGCCTTCAGACAGGCTTACAACCATAAGTGGAGAGACACAGGCTGGTGATGAAGCAGACTAGTACAGTTAGATCCATTTGACACCTTGCAGCATCACATTGAATTTTTTAAGATCCAATGCTCACACAGTAAAGGTTAGAAGCCCTTAGTTTAAGAAGATATATAACCTTTGAGTGCTCCAATGAGTTGTTAATAATAAAACCTATATTCCCCAATAATAAAACTTATATTCCTCATTAATAAAACCTATATTCCCAAGTGTGTCCATTCCTATGTTTGGCTCCGATTACTACATAGGCTGTTTTCGCTATAATGCCTCGAAATGTTCACTGCTGAATCTGCAAGAAATATGTTTTTAGATTACCTACTAAATTTAGGGCCTCTTTCACCAACAAGTAAAGTGTTGATTAATTACTTTTCAAGTAAAGGTAATTGGCGAGTAAAAGTTACGAGTATCTTGTGTCAATTTTATTGAAATTACCCTTGAGTAACTCATTGAAGTTACTCGACGATGGTGAAACTCGTACGCTTTCTTACCGGTGACTTTAAATAGCGGTTAGCTTACTTGACACTACTCAGAGATGGTGAAAGAGGCCCTGAGTCTTCTAACATACTTAAAATAAAGTTTAAAGTATTTTAAGTTCTACCATATTAAAAGTATAAAAGTTTTCTTTCGATATTACAAATATTATAATAAAAGTTGTGTTAAAATCGTTAATACAAGATAAAAGTAATTTTTCGTACGAAAAATCACCCCGATAAGATAAAACACACCTACTTATTCGTGTGCGCACGAAAAAATATAAAAAAAAGGGTTTAGACGATTCAAAGGATTTTGTACGTCTAAATACATGCACAAAACGAATGGCTCACATTTGTCTCACTGCGTGCGACGGAACGTTTATTTATTTAAAAAAGGAATACATTTTTAAATTTTAAAAAAAGAACTTACCGTTTTGTTTCTCTTTCGCTTGCCCGCGCTTTGAGATAAAACGATCGGGTGGTCAACTTCGATTGTATACACGCATATACGAATCGATTTTACGAATTCGAATTAATTGCTCTATTGTAATACTCGTAGTTTTTCCTATCACCAATTAATAATTCGTTTTCAAAAGAAAAATATAATAAAAAATAGTTCATGTTGACAGAAGTTAAAACTTAAACCATTAATTATCTGCAATTTTAGGGAGGGGAGTAAATTATGCCTAAATTCTACACAGTAATATTGTGATCATTCGAGTAATTAATTTAATTAATAAAACAACCAATTGTAGAAATAACTCTAGAATCAATCAAGCACAGATTAACGTATTTACACCAAAAAATACTCATTTTGAAAAATCTCACGTGAGATTAGGGGGAGGGGAGGGGGAGGAGGTCGAGCCCGATCTCACATCTCACCAGGGGGTCGAAAAAGTAAGAAGTAAAGAAAAAAAAAATTTAAAAAAGAAATAATTATACCAGCTTCATTTTTTTTTCATTTAGTACTTTAAGCACAGTGGAAATATTTAAAAATCCAATCCTTTATCCGAATATATTAATTTTATAAATGAAATATCTACATTTATATCATCATAATTATATTATCTATAATGTGTATGTAAGTATGTATATTGTTATTTTTTTAAAAATGACTCAGGTACAAAGGTAAATGTTAACACATAAACATTTGCCCCTAGCGGGATTCGAACCCGCGACCGTTTGGTTAACAGCTAGGGTTACTAGCCGCTAGACCAAACTTGTGTCTAAATAAATAGATAATAATAATAGATAGATAAATGAATGAATAAATATATATATTAAGGGCCTCTTTCACCATCTTTCAAGTAGGCTAACCGTCATTTAAACAGGGATATTTGAGCTGATATACCTTTGTTTTTACGGTAAAAGTCCCAAACATTAAAAAGAAAATAATAATAAAAAAAATCGCCTATCGAAGGATGCACTAAACCGAATGCATAATTTAATAAAACATAAAATTATTTCTAATGGTAGGGGAGCCCAAGAGGGGATTTTTGGATTTACTCGAGCGCGTCAGATATTGCCAATGTCTCCCACGTGTCTCCGATAACGTATATGTATTAATCTGACGGTTTGGTTGGTGGGGTTGGCGGGGGTGGGGGTAACATTTTAAATACAACTCGAGCGCGTCAGATTTTCATAGGGGATGTTAAGTGAACCTAAACTAAGCTCCCATTTAAAATTCAGACGATTCGGATGTAACGCAAGCTCGTGGCAGCTTTTTGAAAATGCAAAAAATATTTTTGACGATTCTCATTTTGTAATACTCGAGCGCGTCAGATTTTCATACAGACGGTTGAACCTAAATTCCTGATTGTGCTGATTCTTAATCTGAAGATTATATAGAGGATTTTTTAAAATATAGCGCCTACAAAATTTTGAACGCCTGTAGACGCTCACCCCACCGCTGAAATGAAAAACTTCATATAACCTTTTTTTCTTCTTACCATCCAATCTTCAAAGTCCAATAGGTCCCCACGACGCTCGAGTGACTACACATTTAGCATCGTGGTATCCCTAACCATAAAAGTAACTAATCAACACTTTACATGTAGTTTGTGAAAGAGGCCCTATTAGTAACAAATTTCGTGCCAAAAAATCGAATTTAATCTTCAGGCTAGACCACTAAAGACTCGTCTACCTCTCTCGCTCTAACGTAGCCGATTAAAAAAGGAACGCAACACAAAATTCTTTTTTTAAAGCCAGTTATGAACTGTCTTTGGAAGATATCATAAAGAATTTAAAAATGATATTACCTACAGTCGTTTGAATGTTTGCTTAGTCTATGGCCGTAGTTTTTTTAGGCGAAGGTTGCTTCTCATACAGTTTTGTGGTTATAAAAATTTCTTTTGATCGCATCCGGGTGTCCTTTGAGGCGGCCACGATTAAATCTATTTTATTATTGAATATGAAACCTGATTTTTGATCTTATCTACAACTATATATATATTTAAAATGAATAATGGTGGGATACTGCTTGTGTTCGTTTTTATTGATTTGTTTCTTGTATTAAGTACTAACTGGCGCCCGCGACTTCGTCCGCGCAACTTTATAAAATATAACCTATGTTACTCGCTGATAACGTAGCTTTCTTTTGGTGATAGAAGTTTTTGAATCGGTTTAGTAGTTTTTGAGTTTATTCATTACAAACAAAATACAAAAAAAAAAAATAGAAAATATCTTGTAAAATAAAAATAGAACGACACGTTTGTTCTAGTGGCTAGTAACTAGCTGTTAAACAAACGGTCGCGGGTTCAAATCCCGCTAGGGGCAAATGTTTTATGTGTTTTTACCTTTGTACCCGAGTCATGGATGTTTTGTATTTATAATATGTATGTATTTACAAAAAAAAAAGTAATCTATGTATTACATCAACTGTCTGGTATCCATAATACAAGCATTAGTTGTGCTTACTTTGGAACTAGATGGTGCTGTGTGGAATGTATGAAGATATTTATTTATTATTTATTTATTTATCTTCTATCTTTATAATATTAATATGGATAAAATTTTAGCGAATGATTGTCGGTAGCTTTGTCTACCTTGTGCGAAATCACATTCTATTTTATAATAACCCAAAATGTATAAATCATCTATAAATACATAAAAAATCGATAGGTTGCTTGTTTTTTTTTTTTATTAAAGGTCAGGCTGACGGTCAAGAGGTAAAGAGATGTGAGCTCTGGCATTCCTTACTCTTCAACTCATCTACCTCACCAAGAAAGAGTTATAATTACCGCACTCGCTAGCAAGAGCGTAAAACATTTATATCAAATCTGTCAACTGTCAATGTCAATTTTCCATATTTAAATATTTTACGCTCTCGCTAGCGAGGGCGGTTATAAACTGATGGTAATAGTAGGGGAGCCTAAGAGGGGATTTTTCGATTTACTCGAGCGCGTCAGATATTGCCAATGTATATACGTGTCTCCCACGTGTCTCCGATAACGGATATGTATTAATCTGACGGTTTGGTTGGTGGGGTTGGCGGGGGTGGGGGTAAAATTTTAAATACAACTCGAGCGCGTCAGATTTTCAGAGGGGATATTAAGTGAACCTAAACTAAGCTCCCATTTAAAATTTAGATGATTCGGATGTAACGCAAGCTCGTGGCAGCTTTTTGAAAATGCAAAAAATATTTTTGACGATTCTCATTTTGTAATACTCGAGCGCGTCAGATTTTCATACAGACGGTTCAGCCTAAATTCCTGATCGTGCTGATTCTTAATCTGACGATTATATGGAGGAATTTTTAAAATACAGCCTACAAAATTTTGAACGCCTGTAGACGCTCACCCCACCGCTGAAATGAAAAACTTCATATAACCTTTTTTTCTTCTTACCATCCAATCTTCAAAGTCCAATAGGTCCCCACGACGCTCGAGTGACTACACATTTAGCATCGTGGGCTCCCTAACCATAAAGGTGCAGTTTCGTTCATCGAAGTGAAGTCACACACTCTTGTCTGATGGTCTTGGTCATGCGAATGGTGTGAACGGAGGATGGTCGTATTCGCCCTCCATTGGGGAACGTAGCCATACTACGTGACTCTATGGTCACCTACTCCCCTAGGTGACCATCCGTAGTATCCGTACCATCCGTCCCTCCCCCTCCCCCTCTAGTTTTCACGTAGTAATTCACAAATATTGTTTTAAATAATTTTTTGCAAACAGAAAGTAAAAATAATAAGAATTTGGCTCATATTTGTCTTTATTGACACGTAGCTTGCTTTGTGACGTTAAGAGTGCGTGCATACCCTATAATTACAAGGTTATATTATCAAAAAGAAAAAAGATGTTAAAAAAACCAAAGATTCCCTCCTCCCCCCTTTTTTGAGGACCCCCTTCTCTTGAACGTGTCACGTCCCCATAGAATAAGAAACTGTTACTTCTACTAAGGCCACCCCAAAGATGCTTCTCAACCTTTGCCTCTGCATCTATTAGCAATAATTTAATAATAAAAAATCAAAAATGTCAAAATAAAAAAGTATAAATACCACATGAGATGCACAAACAAGGATGAATCACCGAAGGTTACCCTTTTTGTGGGACAGAATTAAAAAATGTATATTTAAAAAAAGAACAACAAACAAAAAACATATTGTAAAGACATTCCGCCACCGGCCCTCTCATAAGTCACTGTGGCATATTTAACCGATTTTGACATTAAAAAGGTCATCGTTTTTACACGCGACGTCTTTGAGACGATTCGGAATAAAAATAGTAATATATACTTAAGTTGACACAAGTGAGCTTTCCTCCATACAATCGTAGAATGATTATTACTTCGCTGTTTTATGTTTAATTTACAAAATTAAGCATGATACCGATTTATCTTATCGTTAACTAGGCTCCATGCTATACAAACTAAAAAAAAGTATTAATTTAAAAGATATGATCCTTGAAAAATCCATATTTTAACAAGTTTTAATGCAACTTTGAGGCTGAATAGGTCAAGCATTGATTAGTTATTCAAGAGTTCAAATAATTTTACAAGAAATAGATATAAGCAGTAGTTTTATCAAAAACAGTATAACCCCAAGGGTCTGCTTATGATATTTTTTTGGTATGAATCATTGTGCATCTCAGTCGACTGCTCTTGCCGCGCATTGTGCTACGTGAGACAGAATGAATTTTAGCTACACGCGCCGATGAGTTCGAACCGCCGACATGTGTCATCTTAATATTATAAAGAGAGAGTATTTGTATTGTTGTATGTTTGTAATGAATAAACTCAAAAACTAGTGGACCAATTTTAAAAATTCTTTCACTCTTGGGAAGCTATATTATCAGCAAGTGACATAGGTTATATTTTATAAAGATATGCGGGCGAAATGGCGTGCAACAGCTAGTTTTAAACATAATATGTTTGTTTTCATTTTCAAATCAGATTTTGTTTATGACATTATTTTTTGTAATACTAATAAAAAAAAGAGACTCGTGGCGACTTGTAGAGAAAATACAAAAGCGGGCGATTTTATAATAAGCTTATAAGATGAATATGGACATGATGATTTTTAATGAGGTTATGTCTAATGTGCGTTGCGTTGCGTGACGTTGCGTTGCGTTGCATTGCATTACATCACATTGTAATACATAGATTAATTGGTTAACGTGTAAATAATTAAACGTAACGTAGTCGTGTCGTATGCAGTGAAGTGCCTCGAATAGTTTTTGTTATTGATGACTCTAGAGCGGACATGCAAGGAATATTTTAAGCATTTTAAAGAATGGCCTCCATTTTTACAGCGTAACTTGTACATGCTTTTTAAAATAATTATTTTAATAAATATGTTTAACTGTTGATCATATTTAATCATATTTAATGGTTGAACAATTATTGTTTTTGGTTACAGCAATCAATCGTATAATATTATATTTTAATTAGCTGGTGCCCGCGACTTCGTCCGCGTTCAAAATGTTACATAGCCTAAAGCCTTCCTCGATAAAAGGACTATCCAATACAAAAATAATTTTTCAATTCGAACCTGTAGTTCCTGAGATTAACGCGTTCAACAAAACCAACAAACTCTTCAGTTTTACATATTAGTAAGTATATAGATTAGTATCAATAATTTTGAAAGTAAGGATACGCCCAAAGGACAATTTTACACAAACTTACTTCTTATAGACAAACAGTAGCGCCATCTGTTAGAAAACATTAGAATTCGTACGAACGTCAACGCGGTCGTCTCGGTGACCAAGCTGTCATAGGTGCCACTTTCCGATTTTGACACCAACGCGTCGGTGCCACGTTCTAGGTGCATTAGACTTGTCCTTACGCAGTAATATAGGTAGTAAGTCAATGATTAATATATCTATTCTTATTTCATTGATCAAAAAGCTAAACAAACAATTCACGATATAGAACTAAACAAACAATACGAACAAATTCTAAACGAGTTAATCACTGAGTCAACTCTCTTAGATAATGCCTAATGTACAAATCCCATCTTTAGAACAGTCCAGTGACCATGGCGACGCTATATTTGTTGACGTTTTTGATCAATAGAAAAAGAATAGATCATATATTAGTATAGATATCGACCTGCCCCGAAACCTTAAGCGGCCTCTTCTTTTCTGCATGAAATTCTAGCTAAATGGACCCCATTAAAAAATCCTCGGAAATCTCTCTTTCCGTCTATCTATACATATAAATAGAATACATACAAAACCTTATTACAACTTTCCGACAATAGAGGATATACCTCAGACAGAAGAGGTGGATTTTACTTTTTAATCATCGAAATACTACAATGGAATTTGCGTCACAAATGCCAAAGGGGAACATAAAAAGAACGCCTTTGACAGAAACATGGCGGACTCTTGCCTTCACGCGTCAATGGTAAAAGGTAGTAACGATTAACTTCTACTATTTCATTTTAAACTCTAATGGGTTGACGTAAAGTCACATTTTCTTTAAATTACGTACTTATTATTATGTTTGTTTTGTTATAAATGACAGTTCATGCTCTACGCATATTATGTCACTTTTAAATGTTCCATAAAATTCGTTGTGTTTTGTATGACACGCGTGTTCCATGTTGTAGTAGTTTGATGTTTTTAATAAAAAACTAGAACAGAACACGTGTTGTTATTTCACGGAGGTCGTTTGGCTGAAAACAATTTTGAATTAATTTTACAGCTAATAACTTTTCAAAATATAAAGCAATAATGCGTTGAATTCGTTTTGTTACATTTTTAATTATAATAAGCATATTATATTATTAATGAAAATTGGCGCATTGATGTCATGTGACCGACTGATGGACGGTTATAAATGACGTTGGAGCATAATTATATTCTGTTAAGGCCAAGTCACTCACGCGACATCAACGGAATATCGACAATCATATCATCAATACTAACAATAAATCTGTAAGGGTCGTTCATGGAGTAAGTTACTTTGTTTTCAGAGATATCGTGTTTATAGGCTCTATACATGATACTGAAACTAAATTGACCATTTTAGAATTTTTTTCTGTATGTATATAAGTATGTATGTTCCTCCATAACTCTTAAACGAATCAACTGATTTTCATGAAACTTGGTAGATCAACTAATAGACGTACAGGACACAGGATAGGCTACTTTTTCAACGAGGACGAAGTCGCGGGCGCACGCTAGTATTATAATAAAGTCGTAAACGAGCCGTGTCACTGTTGGCAACTGGTTGGTTAGTGGCCACAAAGAATAATAATAAGAATATGTATTGTAAATAATGTAAATATACGATTTTATGTCAGTAGTTGTTGGTAATTAGTAGTGTGTCAGTTAGTAATAGTTTTATTTTAAATATATTTTTGTTAATTACTTACTTATTTCTTCATTTGATTTTACATACAGTCCACCCCTCAAGACTAACATTGAATATTATTTTCAAAAAGACAATTTGTACACGTTGTACTTATGTTACCGAAGTCTAAAAAAATAGTTTTTACAACTTTTGTTGTCTTTTCGGTGAAAAACGCTAATCTCAGAAACGGTTTAACCGATTTTAATGTGGTTTTCTTTGATTTATTGTAGCTAGTTTTCCGTAACATTTAGTGTTTGCTTCATTCCAAGTAATTTTAATGAAAAAAATTAAGTCTATGTATATGCCTAATATATCAAAAACGCACTACAAGATACATCTGTTCTTTTATTATTTTTTTCATTGTTTATTTACTTAGTTATTTAGTTCTTTATTTAATATTCATTACATGAATACTTGAATGTTGTTTGTTTTCAACATAAAAAGAAGTCCGTTATTGGCAAGATATATGTATTCATTCCTATATTATTGTTGAATTAAGCGCTGTGTGAATACGAGAACGATGCACGTAAAACTATTTTTCTACGCGGTCAGCTGATGCGAGCCATTTTTTTTAACGTTGGGAAATCCTCTTGGATACTCGGCAGTGTAGGGGACACTGCTGGGTTACGCCGGATTCCTACCGGCTAAAATCCAACCACTTTCTTTCTAGCGCATCCGTAGATGGGCGGGGTCGTGGGGAAGTTATGAAACGACATCTGTGCCCCGCCACGGCCGTCAGAATCTCGGCGTACCCGAGGTACGCCGTGGAGGTACGCCGGCCATCTCGGGGGAACTTAAGACGAGCGGCAGTCTCCCCCAAGGGCTGCAAGCCATGGGCGCCGCCATATTGGCCTTGGCTGCCCTGCCAAGCACCTTTTACTTTACCCCTACTCCGCAAACGGCTGTAATGCGACATGCCATGCCGAGGCCATGAAATAAAAGTTTCACCTTAAAAAATAAAAATAAAATAATAAACATTTTATTTTTATTTTATAATATATAAATAATAATAAATAAATATAAATAATTATTAAAAAAAAGAGGAAATAATAAAATCCTTAACTTGAAACTCCATGGCTTCCCCTTAACAATACCGTCCGACCTTTTTCGATACACAAATCCGTGAACAATATAGTCAAATTATTTTGATACTTTGGCTTTATTATTGCCAAAAATATAATTAAGGTGCATTCATTGATCTGGTTCCATACAACTAAGAAAATAAAGAGGAAAAAAAACTTCATTGAACTAAAAGGCCACTACTTTCCAAATCAAAACCAGAGCTAACTTTGAAAACATTTCCAAAGTTGACCCTGCCGGGAATCGAACTCGATGACCCTAGAACGGAGCCTTTAAGGCAAGCACCATTTCTGATGCAGACAATTTCTAAATCAAAATTTGTGAAATGTTCAAAATGTTGGTACAATATTTGTGAGCAATTAGTAAAGCATAAACATTCCCGGAATGTGTCCTATGCTTTGTGAACATCATAAATGAACGTTTTAAATCTAATGGGGGTCCATAGAAATTCTTTTGTAAGCCGGTGGTATGTCGGAATGCACTTACGGCCGACTCTGACGTCTTACCGAAAAACCGAAGCTTACCTGACCATAGAAAAAGATCGCAAGAAAATTTCTTTAGCACTTTAACTACCTCAACTCAATTCGGAGCCACGAAGAGAAAAAGAGATCCGAGAGAATGTGTCTATCAATCAATACTAATAATAAATCTGTAAGTGTAGGTATTGTATGTATGTATGTTCCAGGATAGGCCACTTTTTTCTTTTTCAACGCGGACGAAGTCGCGGGCGCCAGCTAGTTTAAGGTGACGCAGCGATAAACAATTAATCTAAAACCCGCATACACCTCGATATTTTTACGCGCCTCGGTTTGATAAAGAAATAAATCGCGAGACGCGATCGTGTCACGCCATGATGCGCTAGGACAGAAACGTTTGAGAGTCGCCTATTCAACTTTTTTTTAATAACTTAAAAAAGTCGATTTTTTTTAATAATTTTTAACAATAATTTGTAATGTATGTATAAGGCTTATATAACATATTATTTTACATTTATATATTCTATTAAAGAACTGTTAGATGTATTTTATAACAAAAATATTTTGTTTACAATTGTCATTGCGATTTGTTGTCGTACGTTATTTTATTTTTTACGTAATATATATACATACATACATACATACATACATACATACATACATACATACATACATACATACATACATACATACATACATACATACATACATACATACATACATACATACATACATACATACATACATACATACATACATACATACATACATACATACATACATACATACATACATACATACATACATACATACATACATACATACATACATACATACATACATACATACATACATACATACATACATACATACATACATACATACATACATACATACATACATACATACATACATACATACATACATACATACATACATACATACATACATACATACATACATACATACATACATACATACATACATACATACATACATACATACATACATACATACATACATACATACATACATACATACATACATACATACATACATACATACATACATACATACATACATACATACATACATACATACATACATACATACATACATACATACATACATACATACATACATACATACATACATACATACATACATACATACATACATACATACATACATACATACATACATACATACATACATACATACATACATACATACATACATACATACATACATACATACATACATACATACATACATACATACATACATACATACATACATACATACATACATACATACATACATACATACATACATACATACATACATACATACATACATACATACATACATACATACATACATACATACATACATACATACATACATACATACATACATACATACATACATACATACATACATACATACATACATACATACATACATACATACATACATACATACATACATACATACATACATACATACATACATACATACATACATACATACATACATACATACATACATACATACATACATACATACATACATACATACATACATACATACATACATACATACATACATACATACATACATACATACATACATACATACATACATACATACATACATACATACATACATACATACATACATACATACATACATACATACATACATACATACATACATACATACATACATACATACATACATACATACATACATACATACATACATACATACATACATACATACATACATACATACATACATACATACATACATACATACATACATACATACATACATACATACATACATACATACATACATACATACATACATACATACATACATACATACATACATACATACATACATACATACATACATACATACATACATACATACATACATACATACATACATACATACATACATACATACATACATACATACATACATACATACATACATACATACATACATACATACATACATACATACATACATACATACATACATACATACATACATACATACATACATACATACATACATACATACATACATACATACATACATACATACATACATACATACATACATACATACATACATACATACATACATACATACATACATACATACATACATACATACATACATACATACATACATACATACATACATACATACATACATACATACATACATACATACATACATACATACATACATACATACATACATACATACATACATACATACATACATACATACATACATACATACATACATACATACATACATACATACATACATACATACATACATACATACATACATACATACATACATACATACATACATACATACATACATACATACATACATACATACATACATACATACATACATACATACATACATACATACATACATACATACATACATACATACATACATACATACATACATACATACATACATACATACATACATACATACATACATACATACATACATACATACATACATACATACATACATACATACATACATACATACATACATACATACATACATACATACATACATACATACATACATACATACATACATACATACATACATACATACATACATACATACATACATACATACATACATACATACATACATACATACATACATACATACATACATACATACATACATACATACATACATACATACATACATACATACATACATACATACATACATACATACATACATACATACATACATACATACATACATACATACATACATACATACATACATACATACATACATACATACATACATACATACATACATACATGCTTGTAATAATAAAAACTAGCTGGTATCCGTGACTTCTATATAGAATTATGATATTACTAGCTGGCGCCCGCGACTTCGTCCGCGTTGAAAAAGAACAAAGTAGCCTATCCGGTGTGTGTGTGTGTGTGTGTGTGTGTGTGTATAGTAGCCTATACACACACACACACACACTAGTATATATTATTAATTATTAATTAAAATATCTGATTATAGATCAGATCAGATGAAGTTAGATCTTTAAAATTAAAAAAACTTCCTTCTATCATTTGACATTGTCTTATTTTCACCAAAATCGTACCCACTAAAAAAAAAAAAATGGCACATTGCTATTCCGTAAATATCTTTGTTCTACTGCCAATTTGAAAGATTTTTAAAATTTAAAGATAAAATAACCATAATTCACCTTTTTTTTATCATGTTCCTACATTAATCTGTTAAGCAAGCTTTTCTTTTTCTCTTTGACAACCGTACATATGGTTTTCCCATTAAAAAAAATAAATATATCGAACGTAAATGCAGAAGGACGACTGACACAGACCCGTCGTTGACAATAGTCAGTTGGGTACTGAGGGGCTGTGATTCCATACAGAAACGAGAGCGCGCTTGCTTATTTTGTAAGGTCGTATGCGACAATACGATTTTTGTCGTTTAAATTAAAAACTATAATGTATTTTAATAAATCCAGCCGCATAATAAAAGTGTATGTTTATACTAATGTACATAGAAAATTTGGAGGTATAAATTTGTCCCGTTTGGTTGTAAAATGTCAATCTGTGTTTTAAAAGAGGTTTCTTTGAATTTTTTTTCTATCGTATAAAAGTTTACCAATCGTGTTTTACCATCCGTATAAATTAAGTCAATAACATGAAGAAACATATTACCAAACATCACATTCATATGTTTTGTCATTGCTTAGAAAAATCTAAGTACCTGCCACCAAAATTTCCAATGCCTCGTCTTAATAAATAAAATAAATAATTAAATATATAATCACACATTCCACTATGCTTGTATTATGGATACCAGTTTTTGTAAATAAAAAAAAAACAGTGTCTGTCTGTTACCTTTTCACGCCTTAACTACTCAATCGATCATAGATAGATAGATAGATAGAGACCATCATGAAATTTGCATAGACGTTGTCTAGGGTGTCTTTCATCCATGAAAAAAATGGGTATTGTACCCGAGAGATCATCTAAAAATAAAAATCTAACGCCTGTAAATCTGTAATAGCAATAAAAATGTCAGGCGATATTTATATTTTTTATTTTTCAACCTGAACGAAATCACACTAAGTAGCTAGTAGTATAATATAAAACTAACTCGGTCACGGATTCTGTATATTCGGAGTACACCTTCGTCAGTACACACCTCATTCTCAAACGCCTCCAGGCGCCATCTGGATGTCTCCAAAGGGACATCCAGGTGGCGCCTAACTAAAGCCTTAGTCTTAGTCTAACTAAGACTAAGGGCCTCTTTCACAAACTACATGTAAAGTGTTGATTAGTTACTTTTAGAAATCGTTTTCTGTTATATTGAATTATGCACTCGGTTTACTGCATCATTCGATAGCCGATTTTTTTTAATTATTTTCTATTTAATATTTGGGACATTTACCGTACAAACAAAGGTATATCAGCTCCATTATCCCCGGTTACCGGTGACTTTAAATGACAGTTTGGCCTACTTGACGTTTGTGAAAGAGGCGCTAAGGCTGACTTACTAAGGGGTCTCTTTGGTCCCACTACGACTAACTAAGGGGACTAAAGATTCTCCCTAGTTAGTCGTAGAATACTAAAAATAACATTATAATTGAATATTACTATCGATAAATTCTTATTAAAAATTGTAAAAAAATTATAAAAAAAAATGCCATCTCCATTTGTTTCGTAGATGGATGCTTTGCCAAATATCTTTGTCGTTTATAAGAAACGAACGGGCTAAAGTCATTCGTCAAAAAAGCGACGAATGCCATCGCCGGAATCAAGACGAGTACAATAATTACTAAGCGAGAGCAATTGGGAAGGACCGGGGCCCCGGCAAACTTAACTTTACCGTCATGATTTGTTCCCTATTTTTTTAACGTTGGGAAATCCTCTTTGATATCCGGCAGTGTAGGGGGTTAGCCGGATTTGTACCGGCTAAAACCCAACAACTTTTTAGGGCGGCCGTTGTTGGGCGGGATCGCGGGGACGTTATGACACGACTTCGGTGATTTGGTACCCGCCGCGGCTATTATACAGCGCGGGGAGGGATACGCTCCCTGTCGGAACCACGGCGTACCCGGAAGTGGAGGTACGCCGGCATGATCTATTCCTTAGGACATTTCATATAATATTCAACCGCGAGATCGTAGACATTTCCGGTTTGGTATTTGAGGCAAGCTGTGAAAACTTGTCCTATAACTCTTCTATAAGTAATACCCTAACACATAACTACAGACATGGCTGGAAAGTAGTGGGGCTTTTGGCTTATTTTTTGAGCTCGAAATATTTTAAATTATTTAAAAAAAATACAAATTTTAAATCTTGATTAAACGCGCCAATTTTTTAAATAACTTGCTATAATACTTTTTTTTTAGAGACGAAGTTTCAGTTGGCTGCAAAAAGATTATGATTAATTATGATTAAGTTAAACTTTTTTTTTTTATACAAGAATTATAGAATGAAATATTAATCAATAGTTATTTGGGATTACACAAAAAAAATAATAAGTTCAAAATTGGAAAATTTGTGATCACACTACCCAAAAATGTGGTCCAGTATGACGATTTTCCACACATTCATATATGTATATATATTATATATTATTTTATTTTTTATTTTTCCCAGAGCTAACCTAATCTATCGTTAAGTGCCCCCTTGGCGTTGATTTATGGGACATCCTGTATATAATTATATAATTTATATACTAGCTGTGCCCGCGACTTGTTACGCGCTGTGGTTCGTTTTTAGAAAATCCCAATGGAACCTTATATTTTCTAGGATAAAATGTTTCCTATCCTATATATTAATCTACATGTAATAAACTATCTATGTGCCAAATTTCACCCAAATCCGTTGAGCCGTTTTTGTGATTATACTATGGGACACTTTTTATTAAATCTTAGGTCTTACTTTTTTTGGAAATTGTTAGGTTCCTGTGGGATTTTAAAAACGTACTACAGTGCGTACGAAGTTGCGGGCACTAGCTACTATATAATATAACAATTTAAAAACTGTGAGTATATAACATTTATAAGCTTATCTACTCTTTATATATTAGTTTGGGGGCCATTCGTCATTTATTACGTAAGACCATTTAAGGGGGAGTCGACCATGTCGTATTTTTTCTTACAAAGGGGTGGGAAGGAGTCTTGATAGTTCTGACGTATAAGATTACAAAAATGCGCACTTAAGAAAAACTTTAAAATAAAACCAAAGTTGATTATTACCAAAAAAAATTACTAGTATCTTTGGTACAAATAAACGTTCCTAAAAATTATTTCCTTGAAAAATAAAAATTAAAACGAACCAAACGTGTACATTTTTTCCTTTAGATTCTTACGTAATCAATACTAATAATAAATCTGTAAGGGTTGGTGATGGAGTAAGTTACTTTGTTTTCAGAGATAATTATAGTGTTTATAGGCTCTATACATGATACTGAAACAATTTTTACAATTTTTTTCTGTATGTATGTATGTGTGTATGTATATGTTTCTCTATAACTCTTAGGGCCTCTTTCACAAATTACATGTAATGTGTTGATTAGTTACTTTTAGAAATCATTTTCTGTTATATTGAATTATGCACTCGGTTTACTGCATTATTCGATAACCGATTTTTTTTTTTTTATTATTTTCTATTTAATGTTTGGGACGTTTACCGTACAAACAAAGGTATATCGGCAAAATTATTCCCGGTGACAGGCGACTTTAAGTGACGGTTTAGCCTACTTGACGTTGGTGAAAGAGGCGCTTAAACGAATTAACTGAATTTCATGAAACTTGGTAGATAAACATTTAGACGTACAGGACACAGGATAGGCTACTTTTTTTCTTTTTCAACGCGGACGAAGTCGCGGGCGCCAGCTAGTAAAATATTAAATATGGGAGAGGGCGACGGTCTATTCTTATTTTTGCTTACATAGGGGTGGGAAGTGGTCAAAAACTATCAAAAATCATCTCAATAAATGAATGACGCCTTGCTAGACTACGCTATATTTTAGCTGTTAAATGGGAGACACGAATCACGTACCTATGCACAAAGACCATCAAACTACTACAAAATGGAACACGCGTGCCATACAAAACACTACGAATTTTATGGAACATTTAAAAGTGACATATGCGTAGAGCATGAACTGTCATTTAAAACAAAACAAACATAATAATAAGTACGTAATTTAAAGAAAATGTGACTTTACGTCAACCCATTAGAGTTTAAAATGAAATAGTAGAAGTTGATCGTTACTACCTTTTACCATTGACGCGTGAAGGCAAGAGTTCGCCATGATTCTGTTAAAGGCGTTCTTTTTATGTGCCGCTTTGTCATTTGTGACGCAAATTCCATTGTAGTATTTCGATGACAAAGACTACCACTTAACACTTAACTTAACTAAACTTAACAGAGTGTCATGGTATGTTAGAAGATTTAAACACCAGTTTAAAAATCTTAAATCTAAAACAGTTTAAGCGCTTTAAAACATCAATTATAATGCGCACTGCCAACGGTTTGGAACTCCCTACCGGCGTCTGTATTTATGAGCTCATATAACCCAAATCTTTACAAAGTTGGAGTGAATAGGCGTCTTCTGGGTTGAGAATGAGGTTCGCTCCATCATAGGCCTCATCTTCGTTACACAGCTGAATGTTGGCGAAAAGCAAACCCATCTCTAATAAAAAAAACACATCGCTGCTTAAAAACTAAAGGGCCACAAATCAAAATTACACTTTTTACAGGAGAGCTAATAGAAAAAAAAATTGTCCATTTGTTTTCTTATTAGATATATATCAAATATATGCATATTATACTCGTACATCGTTAGAAGCGTATTTTTAAGTAGCATTAAATTTTAACTACTTTTATAATAAACTGAATACTAGAAGAGATATTTATAAGCATATAAGTTACTTTTGAATATATACAATATGATCAAAATATACTAAATATGGAATAAAACAATCATAAATCTTTTTGCAACATACAATATGAAGGATTGTGATTGTATTTTTGCAATAAAAACGTTTTTGGATTTTTTTGTTTTATGGCCCTTTAGTTATTAAGCAGCGACATGTTAGATGGGTTTAAAATACCAGTTAGATTACTGAATTAGTTAAGTTAGATTACCAGAGTAACAGTCAGTTGCAGAAAGTTGCAGTTAAAATTGGCATTAACTAACGAGTTATCCCTAATGGTTAAATTAACTTTAAAGACGTTGCACAAATTGACGGCCCCTTTAAAGGTTCCTTACTTAAATTAATTGAATTCTGTTAAATATTACACTAATGAGAAGTTTATGGGCGCTTCTTCTGCCATTAAAAAATAAAGGTCCTTTAGAGCAAATATTTATTTATTTATTTATTTATTTATTTATTTATTTATTTATTTATTTATTTATTTATTTATTTATTTATTTAAAAGCTTACAGCATTTAATATTTAACAATTACAAGGTTTAATAGGTTTAAATTATTTATAAGTATCTTTTCAAAATAATTTAGTTAGTTTTTAAGTTTTTATATTATTATAGTGATTTAATTTATTGTAGTTGTTATTTAGGATTAGATTTTATTTTATATAATATTTAAATTATTTAGAGAATGTAAATATAAGCAATAACATAACATAACATAATATAACATTCATGTAAATAATTGTATTCTGTCTGTGTACAATTACATATTATAATAGATTAAATTTTTATATAGCCTATTACAAGGTTAGGCATCTTAAAGTTTATATGTACAAAAAAAAGTGCTAGTACCTAATTTAAAAAAAAAAGATAAAAAAATATGGCGCTAATGTCTTGTAAATTATATGCTAAAACCTTCATCGAGAACCACTCTATCCCTTGGTGAAAACAGCTTGAAAATCGGGGCAGTAATTTTTTAAGTTTATCGCGAACAGACAGGCAGATGCGGCGGAGGAATGTAAGGATTTCCGTATTAAGATGAAAATTATAGATTTTACTGGGAAAATCTCTTCATTGACTTCAAACACAAAGTTGGCAATGTATAGTATAATTACAGGGTTGTAATGCAGTTGAAAAACCCGAATCTTCAAAGAAACTCTCTACAATTGTGTCGTTCATTGTAAAAGTGGTGTAACTCCCTATTTTTAAAACCATCTTTTCTTGCCTAATGGTATCACATTTAGTCATAACTTTCAATATAAAAGTGAAGTAACTCCAATAGTTGCATTAAAATCTCATAGATGAAAACAATGAATGAATGCTTATATTTTTTTTCCTACACTATAATTCGCAAAAAGCTCGTTATTCTAAAATTCAGTTACAAGGAGATAGTTCACTTTTACAATGAACGACACAATTCACCGACCGCAAAACGCATTTGCGCTTCTCCCAGTTACGCTGAGCTCCGCCTTCTTACAATTTTTTGTCTTCCAAAATTGTTATTGACGTGGGTGTGGTTCCGCATGTGCCGCCCCCAAAAATCGTGGACATTTCACAGATTGTCACAGAAAACGGTAGTTTTTTTTTTGGCACTGCACAATAATTTGTGCGACCGATAAAGTTTTCTTGGAAAAAATCGAGTTTTCTTATAAGTTTTTTTGTCTCTCAAAAGGCACCAGAAGTTTATACCGTTCGTTTAAGTGATCGTACGAAGTTGGGTCGTACTTTGTGGGTGGTAATGACTGGTATTTTTTTAATATATATTACTAGCTGGTGCCAGCGACTTCGTCCGCGTTAAAAAGAAAAAAGTAGCCTATCCTGTGTCCTGTACGTCTAAATGTTTATATACCAAGTTTCATGAAAATCAGTTAATTCGTTTAAGAGTTATTGAGGAACATACATACTTCCATACATACATACATACAGAAAAAAATTGTAAAAATGGTCAATTTAGTTTCAGTATCATGTATAGAGCCTATAAACACGATATCTCTGAAAACAAAGGTTACTTTTTTCTTTTTCAACGCAGACGAAGTCGCGGGCGCCAACTAGTACTAATAATAAATCTGTAAGTGTAGGTATTGTATACGTATGTGTTCCTCCATAACTCTTAAACGAATTAACTGATTTTCATGAAACTTAGTAGATAAACATTTAGACGTAGAGGACACAGGATAGGCTACTTTTTTCTTTTTCAACGCGGACGAAGTCGCGGGCGCCAGCTAGTTTATGGTAAGACAGTAGATACCTAACTCAAATACCTTTCTAGAGGTACTTAAGTAAAAATAAATAGATATAAAAAAATCCACGTAAGATTCCAAAAATTTAATATTTAAAAAATATTTTATTTTATCTCAGTAGGATGTAAAAGTTTTGTTCATCTTATATCTATTTTTCTTTGCTAATTTTTATTTGATCACCAGTATTTATTGCTAATTTATTTTATCTATATATATTTATAATTCCGCACTGGGCATAGGACCACACCCTATTTAAGTTTCTTGTTTGTTTATTTTATTGTAATATATTTTTTATTGCTTACTCGTTATTTTTTTTTCGTAGTTAGCTGGCGCCCAAATTAATTTTTTTCCTCCTATAGCCGATTACGTTTCTTTTGATTTGATATAATTACTACGTAACACCCTTCGTAGATTATAAACATTTTCCCTTGGTTCAAAGCTCCCTTCAAAAAAATACCTACCTAGGACAGAAGTATATGTGAGTGGAAAAAAAAATTAAAAAAATCCATAAACCATTTATTTATTAAATTTAATCCAAGTCGACATTAGATAAATCATCAGTTATTTTCTGTATCTCCTCGTTCGTTCTTTTCTTCTCTGTCAATTTTTTCGCTTCTTCCTTTTTCAGACCATAGAGACGTTTTAAGTCTTCTAATACCTGTAAGAAGTATAAAAAAAAAGCTATAATAAAATAGTTTACTAGGTGGAGCCCGCGACTTTTTTGAAAAAAAAAATTTTAAAAATTTTTGAAAAATAAAATATATCATAAGCTATACAACACTTGACCTTTGGCTAGGCGTTAGTTTTTTTTATTTTATGTCTTGTATCCCTGTCAACGTGTATACAAAATTTCATGATGATATATATATATATATATCTCTGCCTGTCTGTCTGTCTGTTATCTTCTCACGTGATCATCATGAAATTTTGAAACCGTTTGGTAGCCATAATACAAACATTATTTGCTTACTGTGGAACTAAAGTCTGTTTTTTAATCAGAGACAAAAATGACACATGCAAATGTCAAGTTTGCATACAATGATACCATGTAATATATGTAATACATGTCAAATATAATGTCATTTTTGTCTCTGAGATTAAAAAACAAACAAAATGGTGCTGTGTGGAAGCTGCTTAAAAACTAAAGGGCCAAAAATCAAAATTACACTTTTTACAGGAGATCTAATCGAAAAAAAATAATTATTTTTTTGTCTATTTTTTTTTATTAAATATATGCATATTTTTTGTTTTTTTTATTTTTCGTTCGAAGCATATTTTTAAGTAGCATTAAATGTTTCAAGTACTTTTACAATAAACTTAATACTAGAAGATATAAGCATATAAGTTACTTTTGAATGTATAAAAAATTATCAAAATATACTAAATATGGAATAAAACAACCAAGCAGTTTTTAAGCAGCGATATGTATTTATTTATTTATTTATATTTATTTCTTTTTACCTTCTGCGGAAGATTCCCGGGCCTCGGTTGGTGAATTTCGAATTCACCCTTCTCATTCTTCACTAACTCAACAACTGAGTCCTCCAAATTGGGCACTTCTCCGGGCCTCGGAGTGGTATGAGGCTTTTTTTGGATTTTCTGCGGATACTTCATACTGTGAGCCCAATTTTGGAGATATTTTCCCGGGTCTGATTGGAGGAACTGAAAAAGTAAAAAAAAAAACAAATTAAAGGTAAGGTCGCCAAAAAATATAATTTAAATAGAGTAGACATGTAATCTCAGTTTATTTTTGATAGTGGTAACCTAGTTGTCTGTGTACGTATTGCGTAATTTGCGTAGTGTCGTTTCGGATCGGACCCTTTGGACCCATTAGTTTTGACCCGCTGAATAAGTGCCCGTTGGACCCACTTTTTAGTGCCGTCTGACCCACTGTAGGTGGTAAGACATAATCAATACTAATGATAAATCTATAAGGGTTGGTCATGGAGTAATAAGACGTTTAAATTTAAAAGTGGTCCCACTTTTAAATTTAAACGTCTTCACATAATTTTTTTTTTATCTCATTTTTCGATCCCACATACATAAAATATAGTAAATAGGTACAAAATTACCTTCTCTCGATTCTTATTGACTTTTTCTGTAGGTAGTGACGGCGCCTGACGTTTTGTATTCGTTGGGAAAGGTTGACCTGAAATCAAGATTCATAATATATCAAAAAATCAGCATTAATATATTTTACAAGTGTATGAAAGAGGAGAAAGAAAGAAAGAAAATTTATTTTCAGAATAGATTTTGTTTAATATTACTAGTAGGTAGTGAGTTATTTGAATTTTGAAAAGTTTATTTCTAAAATTGACCCAACCGAGACTCGAACGCGGGCCCCCTGAAACGTTAGGCAAGCATCCTTACCACTCATCCAACGAACTTGTCAAATTATACAGAAATCACAGAGCAAGTATTACATATAGAGAGAGTATTAGTAAACATAGAATTACAGAGTAGTTGAATTACACAGAAGAAAATATACAAATATAACTCTTACTTATATTATTCGTGTTAGTCTGTGGTCCCAGCTCGAAGAGTACCTGGAAATCGGCGTGGTTACCAAATGCGAAGCCGAAGCCGACTCGTGAATCGGTTCCTGAAAGAAGTTGAAATTATTTTTAGTGCAAATTTTTTGACTCAACCATTCAATTTGAGTTGAGAGTTCAATTGATGTAAGGCCATAATTTTGGTATTTCGCATTAATTACTAGCCGATCAATAATGTAAAAACACACTGGGTTGCGCAATCATAGCCCACCTGGCAACAGTCGCCATCTCATATCACAGAAAACCACAAATAAAGTGGGATACTTATTTTGTTGTTTTCTCATGATTGGATAAGGGGTGAAGATTTTCTTCTTAATTCCTAATCCCGATAGCGTTGTTTATGTTCTAACAGCCAGCATCAAGTAGACCGTCAGCCTACCTGTAAAATCTCCTTAGCCTTATCTCTCTACTGACAGTTTAAATAAATATAGTTGTTTTTACACTAAATTTTCTATATGAAAATGTAATGGCTAAAAAAGCTGGTAGTTGTTGGCAACATTGAAGGCAAAAGATTACAAGGCCGACTGCCAACTAAGTATCTGATAATATACCTACACAAGTTATTACCTTTTTTAATTGGCGGTATGTTAGAATAAGCGACTGAAAGCAGCGAAGGGAGCTCTTCGGGAATGATGACAGAGGAGGATCCTGCGAACAAAAATTCATATAACTTTCTATACCTATGCTTTATGTCGTGCACTATCATGATCATGACGGTGCAAATAAACCAGCGGACGGTTGTTCACGGTTGTTCACGTCCCAGCACTCCAGATTTAAGTCGCAGACTAGTTAGTCTGTGGTAGCGCACGTGACCTTTGAGGGTTAGGACGTCCGATAGAAATCTGCGCATTAGTGGACGCGTCCGCTAGTTTGTTTGCACCTTTAGCCTGTGTCTCTTCAGTTTTGGATATAGCATGGAGAATAGAAGTAAGGAGACCCAACTCTATACATGAGAGAGTCCGTCGAATACGCTCAATTTAGGCGGCGGCGCTGTAAGAGCGTAAGCACACGGCGTATTTTAAACGCGCAGACGAAGCGCGTATACGCGTTTCCAACGAGATTCGAACGCAACTTTGTAACCTAAGCACACGTATCGACCGTGGAACGCGCGTCTACTGCGCGTATACGCGCAGATACAGCCAGATACAATGGCGTCGGTCGTATATCTTGGTATACGTATATTTTGGTATATTTCAAACCAAAATATACGTGCAATGTACAGTAAACTATTATTGCAACTGCGGCGCGGTCGGTGGCGGGTGTGCACGCCCCTCCTCTGCCCCTTTTGTGTGCGTTTGTATCGATTCAAACGCGCGTTAGTATCGCGTTTTAAGCTAATTTGAACGCGTGTCCTGAAACGCGCGTCGTCTGCGCGTATAAAATACGTCGTGTGCTATCGGCCTAACAGCACTGGTGTGTGATAATAGTAGCATAACTACGCAACCAACCAATCATATCAAACACCGATGCTACACTAGCGCCATTCTGATCAATTTATGAACCACTATTTAATGCTAATTTGCCACTTTTTCAAGTTTAACACCTTTACCTCTATCCTCCTTTACCTCTATCCTCCTTAGACAGATGTTTGAAATGAAATTTAGGCATGACCACAGAATATCTAAGTAGGTACTACAAGTAGGCATGACTGATAATTGCCCTGGTGCAAGGAAATGTCTGACTGATAATTGCCCTGGTGCAAGTAAATGTCTGACTGATAATTGCCCTGGTGCAATTGCACATGTCATTGATGATTGCAAATGTCAACTTTAAGGTAACGAACTTTTTCTTACCCCGACTGTACCTGAGACCTGAGTATCCATCTATATCGAAGCTATCACCCATGGTGTGTTATGAGCTCACCATTGATTCTATTCCTTGACTCAGTTTTAACAATTTTCTAGAAAAAATTTAAATGTAAAAACGTGCCTAAGATTCCAATTGCCTAACGTTAGCACTCGGTTTGAGGTCGTCTTATGTAATAACGGGTTTTAGGTCAATACTATGAGAGAATATACAATAACTTTGTCGTCTCACAAGTAAATGTATTTTATGAACTAACCTTTCACGCGTCTTCGCTTGGGTTATCTTTATAAATTATCTTTATTAATTTATTTTGATGTATAAACCATATACCTACCTAATTGGGTTTCATCATAGAGTAAATAGTACATAACCAGTAGTTTCATAAAAATATTTCACTCGCGTTACAACTCTCGAAATAGTTATCTAATTTTCAAAATTAAACGAATTATTTCCCCTAATTTTTCTAATTTGATCGGGCTAATACTGCACCGATTTAATAAAGTTAATGTCAGTTAAAAAATTGTATAAATTCTAATACCAAGTTTATATTAAGAGCGGGCATAAAGAGAAATAGCCAATCCTAGATTTGAATTTTATCTAAGTAAACAAAGTCTAATTTAATTAATTTTTTTAAATAGATAAATACATTATAAATGAAAGTGACGTCTGTAACAGAAAACATAATATAATGAAATTTTCTCGATAGAAAAAAATCACCAAGTGAGCTCTCATTTCCATCGATTTTAGTTTTATTTTCAAAATGACATTCATTACAAAGCTAAAAGTGTATCAGTAATTTCACTTCACATATTATCTAAGGCTGTATGTAACAATTTTTCATTTGAAATTGTAGTTTACGAATAATTAATATTAAATACTTTTGGCACTTATAACATTTTATCTTCCGTCGCATGTTGTGCGTAGTTGTACGTATTTTGTGTCACTGTCATGTCCAAGGGGCCACGCGGGTGAAATTACTAATTTTGTTTGCTTTATACGCACTCTTAAAACAACTTTATAATGCGCACTGCCAAGGTTTGGAACTCCTGCCGGCGTCTGTATTTCCGAGCCTATATAACCCAAATCTTTTCTAAGTTGGAGTGTATATCTTCTGGGTGAGCTCGCTCCATCATAGGCCTCATCCTTGCTACTCAGCTGGTTGTTGGCCAAGAGCAAACCCATCTCTAAATGATCTCTAATAATAAAAAAACCCTTAAGGTCAAACTTCAAATGTCATTTGCCCAAGTGAATCCCTAATGTCTTGAGGTTGTTTTGTCTTATGTGACGAATGTGACATGTTAAAACATTCTTATTTGTACACATGGGTTTCTGTAATACAACCGCAGGTCATGGACGCAACTTACTGCATCACCTCAAAAGCGATTTACTATTTTAAAACTCAAAGATGGTCGTAATTTATTTTATTTATTTACTAGCTAGTGTCCGCGACTTCGCGTTGAACGATGAAAGGTACCCTATGTCCTTTCTGGTGTCCCAGACAACGTGTATGCAAAATTTCATGGTGATCAGTTCAGTAGTTTTTGCGTGAAAGCGTAACAAACAAACAAATTAACAAACAAACAAACTCACATTAGTAAGGATAGTAAGGATAGTGTTAGTATCAGTGTCAGTGTCAGTGTCAGTGTCAGTGTTAGTGTTAGTGTTGATATCAATATCAAAATCGCATGTTTGTATGTCTTCTATAAGATATACTTCGGAGAGTGTGTTTAAGAGCTGTATTAGCTCATACAGCCTTCGTTTTAAAGTTCGAGTGAACAGGAATTTTCTGGGTTAGCTCGCTCTATCGTCGGACTCGTCTTTGCTGGACGGCCTCTATCTTCTATATCTATATCTATAGCTAGCTACACGCTCCCGGCTTCACCCGGGTTCAAAATAAAAACTATCCTATCTTTTAAATTGGGCCAAATTACACATAGTTACGAAGTTTTGAAAAATCTATTCCGTAGTTCATTGGCGTCAAACATGTGACATGAATTTTTTATATATTATATAGAGACTAGCTGCTGCCCGCGACTTCGCACGCGTAATATTGTAAATTATACACTAAAACCTTCCTCGAGAACCACTATCCATTGGTGAAAACAGCATGAAAATTGGTGCAGCAGTTTTTGAGTTCGCGAAGAGCGATAAATGAGGAAGGTGTGTCATATATTTTTGCAGAAAAAAAATGCATCCCTGCGAACTCTGTGTTGGGTCACTATTCAACTATATATTGATTATCTAATTATATAAAAAAAAAGACAGGTTTTTAAAGAACACAAAAAAAAAACTTACCCAAGCAAAGTATTGAAGATAAAAAAATAACAATTTTGAAATTCATTTTGACACAAAAACAAAGTACTAAAGTTGAACAATCACACGAGCATTTTAAAAAGCGAAGGTTAAGTCATTGGCCTTGATTAAAAAAATAAAAAATTTAAAAAAAGAACACTGTCACTTGAGACTTTTGCCGTCGCACTAACCGCGGACACCGGGGCACATACGCCAGCAAAACATTCACAACTTTCACTCACCAAAAACAGATCATATCAATATAATCACCGTTGCATTTAACGCTTCATTAACTAGGCCATTAAGCTCACATTCCAATGCAATAACGTGTAACTTTATGACATTTTAATATGTACACCTATTACTACATGCGGTTAAGCGTAATTTGACATTAAGTCACAAGAAACAGAACGTGTCGTTCAAAAATATACTCTAAAATGTATGCAGTTAGTTCCTAATTGCAACGTCGGTTATTTAATAAAATACGTGTGTACTGTTCTTTCCATTCACCATTAAAGACAGCAACTCCTGTGAGACATGTGACCAGAAAATGCAAGTGCAAATGAGCTTTATAGCAATTGAAGTAAGGTGTCTTTTCGAATGTGTATTTTTTGGCATATATGTCTTTTTATTAGCAAGGAATCCACCACTTTCATATTTTGTGAAACCTCAAGAGAGAAGTTAGGAACTGACAACTGTCCAATTTGTCGCGGACTCTTCCGTGTGTCATTTGTTAAAAGAAAAAAATTCTAAAATTTGTAAAAATGAAATTTAGGTCTTTCTACATACAATTTGGTAGTAGCAAATGTAAAATAGGACTTTTCCGCTTGGTTTTGTAGGAATCGTCGTGCACCTAAGTAAAGCCTGACTCGTAATTTTTTTAATTTATTTTAAAAATAAACATTATACAAGTAGAGGAATTTGTCGTACATATCCGGCTCTGGCGAAATGGACACGAAAATAATTGTCGGATAAATCCGACTTTGGCGATTGAATTATTAAAAAAAAAAACCTTTATCTGAACCTTTAAATTATTCTAAACTACTCACTAATATTTCTATTTGTAGTGGAAGACCCTAGTGAAATAACAGCAAATTGTTGAATTAAGTGCTGTGTTACTGTGTTTTAATAAAAATAAAAACAAAGTTAACTTAATTTATTGCCATTGCTTTCTGGTAGGGGAGCCCAAGAGGGGATTTTCGGATTTACTCGAGCGCGTCAGATATGGCCAATGTATATACCCCACGTGTCTCCGATAACGGATATGTATTAATCTGACGGTTTGGTTGGTGGGGTTGGCGGAGGTGGGGGTAACATTTTAAATACAACTCGAGCGCGTCAGATTTTCAGAGGGCATGTTAAGTGAACCTAAACTAAGCTCCCATTTAAAATTCAGACGATTCGTATGTAACGCAAGCTCGTGGCAGCTTTTTAAAAAGCAAAAAATATTTTTGACGATTCTCATTTTGTAATACTCGAGCGCGTCAGATTTTCATACAGACGGTTCAGCCTAGTCCTGATCGTGCTGATTCTTAATCTGACGGTTATGTGGAGGATTTTTTAAAATACAGCTCCTACATAATTTTGAACGCCTGTAGACGCTCACTCCACCGCTAAAATGAAAAACTTCATATAACCTTTTTTTCTTCTTATCATCCAATCTTCAAAGTCCAATAGGTCCCCACGGCGCTCGAGTGACTACACATTTAGCATCGTGGGCTCCCTAACCATTCCGTAAGTACTACAAAAAAAGGTCCCAAAAGGCCATTCTTTCCTTGTACTGTTTTCTAAACGAATCTTCGAATCAATCAATAAAAATAAGGCCGCGTTGCGACTGTTAAAGGTGGGAGCCTTTAACAGTCGCAACGCGGCCTGTGACCGGTATCGAATCACTCTTCAGGGGTTGGATTCCTGTAATAGATAAAAAAAACCAAAAAAGTTTTTATTGCAAAAATACAATCACAATCCTTCATATCGTATGTTGCAAAAAGACTTATGGTTGTTTTATTCCATATTTAGTATATTTTGATCATTTTTTATATATTCAAAAGTAACTTATATGCTTATATCTCTTCTAGTATTCAGTTTATAATAAAAGTACTTAACATTTAATGCTGCTTATAGATACGCTTCTAACGATGTATAATATGCATGTATTTGATATATGTCTAATAAGAAAAAATAGACTTTTTTTTTTCGATTAGCTCTCCTGAAAAAAGTGTAATTTTGATTTGTGGCACTAGATTTTAAGCACCGAAATGTACCAATTCCTACTATCTGTGACAAGTAATTTGCATATCTATACTAATATTATAAAGAGGAAACATTTGATTGTTTGTTTGTTTGTTTGCAAACTATTTAATATAAGCTCCGAAAAAACTGGACCGATTTGAAAAATTATTTCCCTGTTGGGAAGCTACATTATCAGAGTAACATAAGCTATATTTTATAAAAAGTTACGGGGACGAAGTCCGTGCTATGTAAAGAAGATAGATATAGTCTGGTGAAAAATCCCAAAAAGCTCCTGCTTTAAACAGTTAACGGCATTCAGTGAAACTATTTGTCAACGGGTCTTTTTAGACTAATTTGACCCTGCTGAACACGATTCTGCCCGGCGTCAACCCCTCCCTGCTCCCTTCCCCCCTCCCCCAATACGTGTCCAGATCTGCGGTTTTTTCATTGTTTTTCCGAATCTATTAGAAATAAAAGAAACCTGTCCATTACAAAAATAATCTGCATTAAATTCTCAACAATATTCGTATATAAATGTTTTATATACGGATGACACCGGGCAGAATCGTGTTCAGCAGGGTCAAATTAGTCTAAAAGACCGGCAAAAAGTTTCACTAAATGCCGTTAACGGTGGGGTTTTTTTTTTAAAAAATCCTTGGACTGATTTAGGATTCAACAAATAAATGATTTGTACTCACATACGAGTGTGTCTTTCTTTCAAAAACTCCAGCCCTAGTAACAGAATAGATGCTCTGTTGAGTTTTATCTGCAATTATAGTCTTCTACAAAGTGATCACCAGTAGATCAAACGCGTCGCCAAGCTGATGGTCTTTCCGCGGATGGTCTTTTAAATGCCTGCGCACGACAGTTGCTTCACGCAAATAAATATTTTATTATCAGCTTATTGAATTGTTCAGCAAAATGCCACGGGTAAATTCAGAACAATATTTCTTTAACAAATTAATAATTTCCATTTTTTATTTACATATTTACTAGCTCCCTGCTCCCGGCATCGCCCGGGGTATATTTTTTTATATTATATAAAAATGTTCTTCGTTTATCCCTCTTTCTATGTGTATAAACCGAATTAAAATCGGTCTAGTCATTCTCGAGTTTTTTGAGTTTGACGCCCTTCGTCCACTTCGCTTTTTAGCACATTCGCTATTCGTCCACTTCGCTATTGGTCACTATTGACATAAAGCGAAAAGCGAAAAAGCGAAGTGGACAAATAGCGAATGTGGTGAAAAGCTAAGTGGACGAATGGCGCCAAACTCGAGTTTTAGAAGCGTACACAAACCAACTTGTTATTTTATATCCATACTAATCCATACTAAATTATAAATATGAAAATAATTCTGCTCTCTGTCTGTCTCTGTGTTAACTTTTCACGCCTTAACTATGTAACTCAATTTTGCACACACGTTGTCAGGGATACAAGAAAGGACATAGGGTACCTTTCATCCAGAAAAAAAACCAGCACTCTGACCACTCATCCAATGGATTCGTCATACTATTTTACTTCTTCAAATCTAATTTTAGGCAAATCAAACCCAGGCCGCCTCACTAACTTTATCCGTAACATGAACATTATATAATTACATGGGAACTATACAAGTATGTCAAAACAAAGACATGGTTTTTTTAACAATAAATCTTGCCTATATTGTTTATTAAAACCCAGTCAACTATTGGTGGAGTTAGTGGCCTTTACTTTTTTAGTAATTTTAAAATATTAATTTTGTATTTAAATTTATAAAATGTATTTAACGACAATTCTTTGTTTAATTTTTACTTTTAAGTGTGAGTATTTTAAGTTTTAATTTTTTTTATTAATTTTTAATGATTTTTATATTAATTAAATTACCACAGTATTTTTGGTTTAATTTTATTTTTATATGTATTTATTCATTTATATAAATTTTTACAAGCCTAAATTGATCGTAAAATATATTTTTGGTTTGTCAAAAAAAATTACTTAAAATATTATAAAATGTTAACGATAGTTATTTGTTTAATTTTATCTTTTAAGTGTGAGTATTTTATGTTTAAATTATTTTATTAATTTTTAACGATTTTTATATTAATTAAATTACCACAATATTTTTGGTTTAATTTTATTTTTATATGTATTTATTCATTTATATAAATTACAAGCATAAATTGACCGTATAATATATTTTTTATTTTACAAAAAAATACTTCTTAAGTGCAGTCTTACAACTGACAATTTTTTGTTTAGTATTTCCTGTGGGCTGCATCATATTCGTGATCCCTGAGGATGTGCCGACAGGACTGGTAGCAATATATGGATTTTCACCTCGCATAGTTAAAGGTATTATTAATTTAAGTGGAAAAAAAAACAGAAACACCTAGTTTATTATTAGGCGCATTTGAAATATCGCTGCTTTAAAACTAAAGGGGCATAAAACAAAAAAATCCAAAAATGTTTTTATTGCAAAAATACAATCACAATCCTTCATATTGTATGTTGCAAAAAGATATATGGTTGTTTTATTGGTTGTTTTAGTATATTTTGATCATTTTTTATATTATTATATTCAAAAGTAACTTATATGCTTATATATCTTCTTGTATTCAATTTATTATAAAAGTACTTGTAACATCTAATGATACTTAAAAATACGCTTCTAAAGATGTATAATATGCATATATTTGATATATATCTAATAAGAAAAAAATAGACAAAAAATTTTTTTTTTCTTCGATTAGCTCTCCTGTAAAAAGTGTAATTTTGATTTGTGCCCCTTTAGTTTTTAAGCAGCGATATATCGACACTCTAATTTCAGGAAACGATCACAGATTTGGTTTCGGCTTCCGTCTAGGAAACCACGCTGACTTCCAATTGCTCTACGAGCTGGGACCACAGACTATTACGAGATCTATACCATCATTGAGTAAGAGAGTGTTCACATTATTTATTTATTAAATTTTTAACACTTAAGCTTTAACTTTATGAAATACCTGTAACACAACTAATCAATTCAAACAAACAAACAATCAAATCTTTTCTTTTTATAATATTAGTATAGTATAGATTGATAAACCCTACAGCAAAACAAAATTACAATAGATACAGTATTGCTACCTACATTGTCAATTAAGGGTGTCATTGTGTAGGACTTAAGGCTTTAAAATTATGACCTAAGTTAATTAATTTACTAATTACTAAATTCTAAACCATGGGATAGTTTATGAGCAATGTGTGTGCATGTGTGCGTGCGTGTGTGTGTTTAGTATATAAAATCTAAACTAACGCCTAGCAAAAGTGCAATAGCAATGCAGATGTCAAGCGCGGGTATTGCCCGTGGTACAACCATAACCTTGAGAACCTTGAAAAAGAAAAAAGTAGCCTATCCTGTGTCCTGTACGTCTAAATGTTTATCTACCATGGAGGAACATACATACAAACATACAATAACTACACTTACAGATTTATTATTAGTATTGATGATGATTGATTGTTTGATATTTTGGAGATTGTAGGTTTCCAATAATAACTCCGTTGAAATTTCAGGATGGAATAATTTTATTGAGAAAATTGCCCTACTTATATATGGTTTTTACACTTGTATGTGTGTGTGTGTAAGAGAAGCGGTTGATGTTGTTGTCTCGCTCATGTGTCGCGCGCAAGTGCGTTGAGTGCTCCCCACTCTCGGGTGCCGAGCCTATAAAAATAGCCGCGCATTTGCCCTCAGTCTTTTTGCTTCGCTGGGCGCCGCGCAAGAAACAACTCGACGACAACACGTTCAAGAATGAAGATGGCTGTGAGCGACGACTGCGACTAAAGCGTCCTCTGTCGTGGATCCAGTGATTTATCCAGTGGAGTGATATTTAATATGATGTGAAAAAAGAATACGCTTTAATTTCTAATAACAACAGCTCTTCTCAGGGCTATATGTTCCCATATTTAAACCGTTAGTGGTTACGTGTTTTATTTATCCATGACCTTGGTATGGTAGCTACAGTACTCCCCCTCAAGCGAAGCGTACCGGTAGTTTTATGAGACGGCCAGATCGTGATTGCTTGCTTTCTCTGTCGCTCGTTTTACTACTGGTAGGTAAAGGTAACTCGGTAACTGTTGAGGTATGGTTTAAAGGTAACTTGGTAACTGTTGAGGTATGGTTCTTGTTGGTAACTGGATCTAAGTCTTCAAGTAAGTATGCCGGTTTCAATCGGTCGATCGATATATTCGCTTGACGGCTATATAACTGAATGGTGAAAACTTTATCTGTTCTGTTCAATACACGGTAAGGTCCTTCGTAAGGTGTTTGAAGTGGTTTCCGAACTGCGTCGACTCGTTGTGACAAATATTGTGACAAATACGTGTGTGCATGTGTGTAGGTCTTGATGCACAAAAATTTTTTTCGTACCGTGCGACTTTGTACTTGTAGGTCTGAGCGCGTCGATAGTTGTACGTAGCTTGTTTACGTAGGTATAATCGCCAACTGGAATATTCGACTGCGCATTGAAAAAATCACAAGGCAGTTTTAGTTTGTATCCGTAGGTAAGTTCGGCAGCACTAACACCTGTGTCCGTGCGTAGTGAAGCGCGTAAGCCAAATAGTGTTGTAGGTAGCACGTCGGTCCATGTAGTGCTATGTTCGGATAGCTTGGCTCTTAATGCGGATTTTAGTGTGCGATGCCAGCGTTCGACTATGCCGTTACTTTGTGGATGATAAGGCGTTGTACGAGTTTTTTTGATTCCCAATATTTTCATTAAGTTTGAAAATAACTCGCTCTCGAACTGACGACCTTGGTCGCTTGTCAGTGAAACAGGGCATCCAAAACGAGTGATCCATTTCTCGTAGATGTGTTTCGCAATTGTTTCGGCGGATATGTCGTGTGTAGGTATCGCTTCAGGCCATCGAGTAAGACGATCGATAATTGTTATTAGGTATCGATTTCCGTCGGCTGTAGTAGGTAGCGGTCCTACGATGTCGACATGTATGTGCTGGAAACGGTCGCTTGGCGGGAACTGAGAAAGATTACTCGACGTATGGCGTTGTACTTTGCTCTTCTGACAATGAATACAACTCTTCGCCCATGTACCGATGTCTTGATTCATAGCGGGCCAAAAAAATTTCTGCGATATTAGCTTGCGCGTTGTTCGTGTTCCGGGATGACTAATGTTGTGAACGTTATCAAAAACGGTACGTCTGTATTCTTCCGGTATGTATGGCCGGATATGCGGTGTAGATGTTTCGCAGTAGATGTTCGCATTAGTGTTAGGTATGCAAATTTTTTTCATCGATAATTTGCTATTCGTGAGCAGTTGTGCGATGCATCTATCTTTTTCTTGCGATTTAGCTATTTCGTTGTAGTCGAGCGTAGACGGGCATGTGATTGTTTCGATGCGGCTTAAGGCGTCTGCTACAATGTTGTCTTTTCCGCTTATATGGCGTATGTCGGTTGTGAATTCGGCAATAAAAAGTAGTTGTCTTGTTCTTCTGGGAGTTTCTGAGGCTGATGGCGATTTTTGCAGAACGTAGGCGAGCGGTTTGTGGTCGGTAAAGATGATTAATTCGCGACCTTCAAACGTCCTTCTAAAGTGTTTAACAGCCATGTAAATTGCTAGAAGCTCTCTGTCGAATGTCGAGTATTTCTTCTGTGCTTCGGAAAACTTCTTTGAGAAGTATCCCAAAGGTTGCCATTTATTGTTGTGGTACTGTTGAATTGCTGCGCCAGCTGCGGTGTCAGATGCGTCGCAACATAATGCGATAGGTGCTTGGTGAATAGGATGAGCGAGTAAAGCTGCATTTTGAATGCTCGCTTTACACACCTCAAAAGCATTCGACGATTCTTCGTTCCATTCAATTTTTGTTTTGTCTTTTTTCTTGACGTGGTGTAGGTACTTATGCAGTGGTGCTTGTATTGATGCCGCGTTGCGTACGTTGTCACGGTAAAAGTTTAGCATACCGAGGAAACGACGAAGTTCTTCGACTGTTGATGGTTTCTTATAGTGTAGTATGGCTTCCGTTTTTTCTTGTGTTGGCTTGATACCGTGTTCCGAAACAATGTATCCCAGGAACTTGACTGTCGGTTGACCTAGGACGCATTTTGCAGGATTGATGGTGATGCCATATTCTTCGAGCCTTTTTAGAACTGTGTGAAGATGTCGTTTGTGTTCTTCTTCGTCTGCAGAAGCTAAGAGTACGTCGTCGATGAATGGGAATACGTAGTCGAGTCCGCGCAATACGTCGTGAATAAATCGTTGGAATGTTTGTCCTGCGTTCTTGAGGCCAGGACACATACGAGGGAATTCGAACAAGCCGAATGGTGTGATGATGGCAGTCTTCTCAATGTCCTTTTCATGAACCATTATCTGAGAGTATGCACGATTTAAATCGAGAGTAGAAAATATCCTCTTGCCGGACAGCATGTGCGTGAAGTCTTTGATGCGTGGCACGGGATAGCGGTCGGGTTTTGTAATCGAATTGAGTCTTCGATAATCGCCACATACGCGTAGGTCGCCGTTCTTCTTAGGGACGACATGAAGGGGTGACGACCATGACGACTTGCTTGGTCTGCATAGGCCTTGTTGCATCATGTTTTCGAACTCTTCTTTGACCTTTTGATAGCGGTGTGGAGGTAGAGATCGTGCGCGACTGAAGACTGGCGATCCGGACGTTTCGATGTAGTGTTCAACGCTTCGGTCTGGGTTGAGTTTCATCGAAGTCAGACGAGTGATGCCAGGAAATTGAGCTAGTATGTCGTGATACTGTTGCTGCGTATCGATACTGCGGACGGTAGGTACATTTGTCGCGTACATCGGAACTTTGACTGATAAGCTTGTACGGCCGTCGATCAGCTTCCGATTTTTGAGATCCACCATGAGTTCGTGATGATTGAGGAAATCGGCGCCCAGTATTGGTTTGGAAACGTCGGCAACGATGAATTTCCATTTGTAGGGTCGCCGTAGGTTGAGGTCCAACTCGAGCGTTTTCTCGCCGTAGGTTTTAATAACGGTGTTATTAGCGGCGTACAGTTGAAATGGCAATGGAGTTGACGTAGACCCTTTTTTTCTGGGTAGGACCGATATGTTGGCGCCGGTGTCTACCAAGAAGGATAAGCCGGTCTTCTTGTCCTTTACGAATAGGCGGTGAGATTGTTCATGAACGCCGGTGTCCGCCGCTGCCAGCGTTCTATTTAGTTTTCCGATGAGTCCGACTTGATAAAGGTGCATGGCGCGGTGCAGCGTCTTGCTTTCGCCCCAAAACGCCGATGGTAATAGCAGTACGGCGATGGTGACGGGGTACTGCGCGTGCGGAAACGGGACTGCGATGGTCTTCTTATACGAGATGAAGAACGGTAGCTGGGTCTAGATCGTTCCGCTTTGAGTTCCGCTATTTCTAGGGACAGTTTCTTAATCTCGTTGACTAGAAACTGTGTGTCAGCTGCTGATGTTGTGATAGAACTCGTCTGTGATGGTGAGGAGATAGTAGACACTTCTTGTGCTTGCTCGGTCATCTTGTCAGCGAGCGCTGCTAGTTCTTCTAGTGCCACCTTCGTGCTGAGAGTTTCGCTGACGGTGAGCACAGAGCGAACGTGTGGTGGTAACAGGTTGGTCCACATGAGCCGTAGCGTGTCGTCTGGAATCTTGTCTCTTGCTAGGTTTCGCATGCGTCGGAGTAGTTGTGTAGGCTTCTGGTCTCCTAGCTCCATCTGCGATAGTAACTTCTGCATTTGACGGCTATCTGATTCCTCGTAAACCGTGATGAGGCGGTCTTTGATTGCCTTATAAAAATCGGCAGCAGGCGGGTTGTAGAGAAGGTCTGTGATTTGTTCGACGTCCTGCTTTTCTAGTTGCGCGATGACCAACTGCGCCAATTGTTGCTGTCCCTTTTTCAGATCGTTGGTAGCTGCTTCGAAAGTGATAAACCATAGTCGCGGTTTATCGCGCCAGAAAGCCGGAATTCGCATTGACAACGAAATATTGGCAATTTCGGGAGTGGCTTGCGGTTTTGATTCGTCCATCGTCGGGCAGGGATTCATCGGCGGATTCATCTGTCGAGTTTTCCTGGCGAGCAGAGGTTCTTCGTCGGATTTTTCTGTCGGGCAGCGGTTCTTCTGTAGGGCAGCGGTTCTTCTGTAGGGGTCACCACTTTGGAGATTGTAGGTTTCCAATAATAACTCCGTTGAAATTTCAGGATGGAATAATTTTATTGAGAAAATTGCCCTACTTATATATGGTTTTTACACTTGTATGTGTGTGTGTAAGAGAAGCGGTTGATGTTGTTGTCTCGCTCATGTGTCGCGCGCAAGTGCGTTGAGTGCTCCCCACTCTCGGGTGCCGAGCCTATAAAAATAGCCGCGCATTTGCCCTCAGTCTTTTTGCTTCGCTGGGCGCCGCGCAAGAAACAACTCGACGACAACACGTTCAAGAATGAAGATGGCTGTGAGCGACGACTGCGACTAAAGCGTCCTCTGTCGTGGATCCAGTGATTTATCCAGTGGAGTGATATTTAATATGATGTGAAAAAAGAATACGCTTTAATTTCTAATAACAACAGCTCTTCTCAGGGCTATATGTTCCCATATTTAAACCGTTAGTGGTTACGTGTTTTATTTATCCATGACCTTGGTATGGTAGCTACAGTATATATTTTATTTTACAACGCGGACGAAGTCGTGGACACCAGCTAGTTTATTTATAGTTTATATTATACTATCTATAGTAGCTTTTTAACCCTTTAACCGCTTGGTTTTGTAGGAGTTATCGTGCCCGTAGCACTCGACTCGTAATTGTTTTTTAAGAAAAAGAAACGCAATGATGATGACAAGAAGAGGAATTTGTCATATAAATACGGCTCTGGCGAAATGGACGTGAAAATAATTGTCGGATAAATCCGACTCTGGCGGTTAAAGGGTTAAATCGTTTTTTTTTTTTTTTTAGACGCTTGATCAACGTTGGTCGTTACGTGATTTTTACGAAACGTAACGTTAGTTATGACTAAAGCGACACTAGTTTTAGAAATTAGTGATTTTTTTAAATATTAAGGTCAACAGACAGGCCTACTTATATTATCTTATTCATTTTTTTTTTTTTTCAGGAGTTCGTTCAACTGCTAACCACCAGAGGATGATAAAAAGCCGCCCTTTAGTAGATTTCCTTTTGAGAGTAGGATTCATAAAGCAAACATCATTTCAACATGACGTCGAAAACGAAGATAGAGATGATGAACCTCGTTAATCGACAAAAAAATCGTATTTCTAGGCTGTAAAAAGACTACCCTTTGCCCACTACTTCGTCCATATCCATACTAATGTTATAAATGCGAAAGTAACTGTCTGTATCCTACCTTTTCACGTCTTAACTAATTCGCAGGCTTATTATCTCTGCCTCTAATTAAATGTCTCTGCTGAGCGACAGGCGAAAAATGCGAAAAAATTGTGCAATATCACACTAAATCGTTAATTTTTACGCAAACCACACTATGAGCTACGTGATACCAAAAACACGATTTAGTGTGATATTGCACAAATTTTTCGCATTTTTCGCCTGTCGCTCAGCAGAGGCATTTAGAAATTTGAATCATCGTGAAATTTTGCATACACGTCCAGGGATACAAGAAAGGACATAGGGTACCTTTCATCCAGAAAAAAAGTACTGTTCCCGAGTGATCGACTAAAAATATAAAGAATTGGGCGCCACTCTCGCGTGGCGGCGCCACCGTCGTCACAGCGATAACGATGTCAGGCTCGTGAATATATTTTGTTTTTCAACGCGGACGAAGTCGCGGGCACCAGCTAGTAATCTTTATACATTTAAAGCCTATGTATATTGCTTTTATGTGTGAACTACATAATGTAGTTCAAAATCAGTTCAACAATTTTTTCGTTAGGCAGTTTTAGCTTGACTTTTTAATATTAAAACTTTGAATGTTTGTTACTGTAGCACGCGTACGAAGTAGCGGGCAAAAGTAGGGGATATATTTTATAAAATATATATTTTATAAACACTATTAAACTTTTTTTCTTTCATAAAAATATTTGTTTTTTTAATTAATTTAAAAACTATTATTTTTTGTCTTTATTTCCCCTTCTTCCTGGCTCCTAAGGTTTGTAGTGTGATTTTTCAAAAAATTATGAAAAATCATTACATTAGTACAGTTCTATAGAATCTATATAAATAACAACGAATCCCTAAATGTGTTGCTAAGCGCGATTTTAAATCTGTCTTCACTCATGGGTAGAGGGATAATCAAAAACCCCCAAACAAAAACAATTCCTGGTTTTTATGTAAAAATCAAATGCACCCCGGGCGAAGCCGGGAGCGGGTCGCTAGTACTAATAATAAATGTGTAAGGGTTGGTCATGGAGTAAGTTACTTTGTTTTCAGAGATATCGTGTTTATAGGCTCTATACATGATACATACATTATGTATGTACGTGTATGTATTGTAAGTTCCTCCATAACTCATAAATGAATTAACTGATTTTCATGAAACTTGGTGGGTAAATCCATGTAACATGAGTGACCATTATTTAATTTTCTAAAAAAATGCGTGTTTCTAAAACCATTAATTTTGCTAATGATCTCATATGTAAGACATTTAATAAAAACGGATTTAATTTTTAATATTCTTACTTAATTTAAACGAAACAGAATTTTTATTGGGTACATACTAACCTAAAAGCTAATGTCGCCAAAGGTAACGTGAGTTACCAACAATATTCATTGAAACTAAAAAAAACTAAACCTAGAAAATTCAAAATAAAACGAGAGCCACATTTTATGCTTTAAACGAAATTTCCATTAAGGGGGTAGTTGATATAATTATAAATATGGTATGCTAGCCTGAGAAAATAAGAAAAATCAGGGGAAATAAATCGTGTAGTTTTGAAAATTGGTGGAATTATACTTTACGGTATCCAGATTAACATACTAAAAGTCCTCAAGGGTGGGGGTTGTGCTAAGGGTGTAAGGGGGGGTTGAAGGTACCTTTTTTGAGGTTTTTGCTCATATCGCGAATATCTGTAGGAATAGCATTATGATTGCTTCTGACAAAAGTTTCTACATGAAATTGTCTACAAACTTAGATATATACATATTTACTCTACGATCAATACTTTAGGGACTACAGGCTGTGCAAGTTTACAGAGGTACGAAAATAGACGATTTCAGCAAACGGTGTCGTTTTTTTTTTCGGCGTTGTTTATCGCCATTTTTAGTTTAGAATAAGCAAGCTTAGTCATCTGCCTACTCAAGTAGCAGGATTTTTTGCGGATCGAACCCATTTTTGAGGTATAAATCTTGGCATGTTTGTATATGCAGTAGAAAAGACGTCGATTCAGCCTCAGTGGTATGCATGAACCTCAACATCACCATCCACGACCCGCTGACGCCCTTCGTTGCTTAAGGGCATACGGTATCTTGAACGCTCGGACCTTGTTCACATTATCATCTTTTTTGTTTAGAATTCTCCATGGATCTTCATGGGGTTTTTTCATGTTGGGTAAGATGACTAAGCTTGCTTATTCTAAACTAAAAATGGCGATAAACAACGCCGAAAAAAAAAACGACACCGTTTGCTGAAATCGTCTATTTTCGTACCTCTGTAAACTTGCACAGCCTGTAGTCCCTAAAGTATTGATCGTAGAGTAAATATGTATATATCTAAGTTTGTAGACAATTTCATGTAGAAACTTTTGTCAGAAGCAATCATAATGCTATTCCTACAGATATTCGCGATATGAGCAAAAACCTCAAAAAAGGTACCTTCAACCCCCCCTTACACCCTTAGCACAACCCCCACCCTTGAGGACTTTTAGTATGTTAATCTGGATACCGTAAAGTATAATTCTACCAATTTTCAAAACTACACGATTTATTTCCCCTGATTGCCGATAAATGGCTTAATTTGCCTTGGTTATGCTAGCTTTGTTAGTTTCAATAGGGAAGTAAAAATGTAACATGAGTTACCATGGAATTACCCAGGTAGATAAACATTTAGACGTACGGGACACAGGATGGGCTACTTTTTTTTCTTTTTCAACGCGGACGAAGTCCCGGGCGCCAGCTAGTATGTTCATAAAATCCCAAAATAAATTTATCTAAAAGGTAACACGACATTTATTGACTTTTAGGCGGAACGAAGTTCGTCGGGTCGGCTAGTACAGAAAAAAATTAAAAAAAAAAAACCAAATTTTTTTTAATAAAATCGTATAATATCGTAAACTTAGTTTAATATTAAAACATTAGTCTTCTTACATGGCAATATAAATTTGAACATTACATTTAAAAAAAGAGTAACACCTACTTTAACAATTAAGGGCCGCCCGAACAATAAGCGTATGGAATTTACAAAAAACGAATGAAAAATATATTCGCTTACATATTATTTATAAATATAAACGACACAAATGACTACCGCAAGCAATCGAAAGTGCAAGTTTTGGGTTATTGACAACTCTTTTAAAAACTATATTATAAATATTGAATGTTTCTGGAATTTGTCAATTGTCTCACGTGCATTTAACAATAAATATTACATTTCGATACCTTAATTCGCAAAACAAATAACTCCTCTGAGCTAAACTTTTACAGGGGAGACTAAAAACGTTATAATTTTTTTTGTATGATACGAGAAAAGAAAAAAGACAATTTTACATTGGAAATTATGGCTCGTATTAACCGATAGACCTTTTAAAAATTAAATTCTAATTGTCATTAAGCTTCTACCGTATCAAAAAGTCATTTTCAACCAAAAGTGGAGTTATTCGTTTTGCGAATTAAGGTATCGATTTCTAACTTGTATGCGCGAATCGTGTGAAGAATTAGTTAAGATAGCTGATATAGCTTTATATTAGGCGCTATTCAATTGGCAATTTTCAAAAACAATTAGAGAAATTTATTTCACTCAAAGTCCCCGAAAAGGGACAAGAAAAAGCCCTTGTAATGAAATAATAAAAGGTTGGATGGTAGCAAAACAATTTCTAAAGAATTGTAGAGCGTTCTACAATTCTTTAGAATCGAATAACATGGTAATGATGATGATGATGATGATGATGATGATGATGATAATGATTAAGAGATTGACTCTACGCCCTCGCACGGCTTTGTAAGAACTCTCAACGTCACTCAACGAGCTATGGAGAGGTGTGTTTTTAAAACGTCACTATCTGTGGTTTTTAAAACGTATCGACTCCAATGTCGACATTAAAATGGAAATAATACTTTGTCAAACTAAAAACCACACAATAACGCGCCAATAACTTCATCGACATGTATAACTACGGAAAAAACGTCGTAGACATTTTGACATGTGCCTAGTTAATGCCAAAGTGGACAATTGTCGAGTCTATAACCACAGCAAAACGACACATAGAGAATACGGGCACAGAAATGAGGGAATCCAAAGACAAGTAGCCAGGATATTAGAGGGCAGATGATCATGATGATCATATGATGATTATGATCATAAGAGATTGACTATTACGCGCACCCTTGTATATGAACTCTCAATGTCGCTCAACAAGCTATGAGATGGAGAGGCATGTGATTAAGGTCAATGATGACGATGATCATATGATGATCATGATCATTAATAATATATTGACTGTACGCGTACGCTCAACTTTGTTGAAACTCTTGTATTCGCTCAACAAGCTATGATTAGTAAACTAACGAAACTATGCGGATAACAAACACATAGTAAGGAGACCTAGGATGTCCACCCACAAGATGTAACGACCTAGATCCAGGCTACTTCTGACTGAACTTAGATACAGGCTATTGGAAAATGGATGAGACATATGTCTTATGATGACTATGATGAGCCACGAGCCTACGACGATATTGATGATAATGATGATGATAATGATGAACTAAAATTTACTTTTGGGGACAAAAAGTGAAATAAATTACCGAACCACTAATATTAAAAAGGCTTAAAAAGCTTGAGTTCTAAGTAATTATATACAACATTTAAAACTACTTTGGAATCTTAGTTAAAAATAATTGTGACGCTCTTAACTCTTAAAACACTTTACTAGACTAAAATATATTTACCGGACGTTATATTAGTTAATCGTTAAGAGTTAAGTAGAATTACACTAAATAATTGGCATAAGTATTTTATTTTACAAATGTAACAACTATTTGTAAAAACTATATATATATATATATATAGTCATTATTAAATAATACTAGTGACGACGTTTGGTTTTACGCGTGGATTCCCTTACACACCGTGTTAAAAAAAATGCCCACATTATTATTTATGTTCGAGTCATAGTTACAATTAAAGAAATTAAAGTTTAAAATATTTTTTACAAAGTCACAATAACTATAATAATACAAGATCATTTGTCATTTTTTCAGTGATCAATTGAAATAATATATCGGTCAATTTCAACATTTTCCCAAGCAAATTCAACATATTCCTAAGCAAAATGTTTGGGAAAATGTTGAAATTGACCGAAAAATGGTAAAATTTTCCAAGCATTTTCAACATTTTTCTTAGGCATCTGCAAAAATGTTGAATTTGCTTAGGAAAATGTTGAAATTGACCGAAAAATGGTTACATTTTCCCAAGCAATTTCAACATTTTCCTTAGGAATCTGCAAAAATGTTGAATTTGCTTAGGAAAATGTTGAAATTGACTGAAAAATGGTTACACTTTCCCAAACATTTTCCTTAGGAATCTGCAAAAATGTTGAATTTGCTTAGGAAAATGTTGAAATTGACTGAAAAATGGTTACATTTTCCCAAACATTTTCCTTAGGAATCTGCAAAAATGTTGAATTTGCTTAGGAAAATGTTGAAATTGACCGAAAAATGGTTACATTTTCCCAAACATTTTCCTTAGGAATCTGCAAAAGTGTTGAATTTGCATAGAAAAATGTTGAATTTGTATAGGAAAATATTGAAATGCTTGGGAAAATGTTGAAATTGATCGAAAAATCATATATAAAAATTAAAAGCCTTTTAAAGCGACGCCCAAAATTATGTGGGACGTCTGTGTCCAACAGTGGACGTCCCACGGTTTTGGTGATTATTGTGGTGACCATCAGTCAATATTACTCATGGTCATAATTTATCGTCTCTTTATTAAAAACACCATAAAGAAAAAATGATTTCCAACACTCTCTCTGCTTCTCAAAAAACTTTCGTTTGTAAGAATTTAAAAGAAAACCTCTATTCACGCAAACCGCTCCGCAAGTTAAACACTAGTTAAATTTAACTTTAATTAGTCAAATTTAATTCAATTTAAATTTAATCCGAAATATTAACTTTTATGGAATGATTGTAATAATAATATAAAAATTTCGTTACATTTAAAATGCAAATTTAATTCTAAAATGGCAGTTTGACAGAATGTCTTTTTTTTTTTCAATAAAATAATTTATTTATTTTTTTACCATAATAATATAATTAATAAATGCCAGATTGGATAAACGTTTCTCAATGAAAAATAAAGAACTTAAACACAAAAAATGACTTGGAATTTAAAAAAATATATTAAAAATGCATGATTAATAAATTTGAAAAAATAATAATAATATAAACCTGTCTTAATGATCTTGTAAAAAAATCGTCAGTAAGTATCGTAATGTGAGAAGGGCCTTAAAATGGGATTTGTTATTTATTACATATTCTAAAAATTATCAATTCCAAATTTATTATTATTATTAATAATACAGGAGTTGTCAACGTTTTAAAAAGTCTTGAATTTCTTTCAAAATGTCGTTTAACTTTCTCTCATGTCATGTCGTTAATTTATTTTAAATACAAATACATATACACATTTTTTTTATTTTTTTAACGCATTTTTAGTACGTCAACTCCTGTACTATTGAACGAAGGCTTACTGTTTCTAACTGATAAATAATATTTTGCTATAATACAGAAGTTCACAGCATTTTAAAAAAACCAATAAAAAATGTTGATTTTTTTTCTAAATCTCACAACTCATTTTTTTAAAATAGAAATACAAACATTTATTACGCATTTTTAGTACGTCAACTCCTGTACTATTGAACTAAAGTTTATTGGTTTTAACTCTGATTCAATTCATTGACTGAATTTCAAATCATATTCTCAACTGCGAGCCAAAGTCGCGACTTTAGGCACTGGAAACTAATGTTAACTAATGTAAACTAAAGTTTTACAAGACCCTCCCTCCCCCAAATTGCGTTACGGTAATACTTGAACGTCCCCTTATGACTTTTAGGGTCAGCGCCGACGGACGGAGTGGCGGCGAAGAGACTAATTTAGTAACAATTTAAATTCAACCTAAAGTGCTCCTGAATACGGCTGTATTTGGTACAGAATGAAATAAAATGACGGCGAGCGACTCAAAAGCGCGGTCGAGAGGCGCGCGGCGACCAAATACAGTCGTGTTCAGGAGCACTTTAGGTTGAATTTAAATTGTTAACTAAATTAGTCTCTTCGCCGCCACTTAATTATGGCTTTTTTACTAATAAATATTTATCTCTTGAATAGAACCAGAGTTCCCCAATGCAAAATGGCTATGTGTACACAGAACAAATAAATGCAATTTATTCGTCGTGTGATCATAATAATAATTATTGTTGTGTTTCATTCGGAGATATTTTTTATAGGCCTTTGTCAATATTCTGACTTTTTTGTCAATCAATCAAATGTATATATTTTTTAAATTTAATGGTATACAAAAAAGCGACTTTCTGAATACAAAAGCCATTAGATTAAAAAAGCCACTTTTTGGATTAATTCTTAAATTTAAGCATTGGATCAAAAAGTAGCTTTTTTAATCCAATTTAAAAAGCCACCTTTTAATTCAAAAACAATGATTAAAAAGCCACTTTTTTTATTTAACACCGATTGGATCAAAAGCCACTTTTATCAAACCCATTGGACTAAAAAAAGCCACTTTTTAATCCAAAACCCATTGTATTAAAAAAAGCAACTTTTTATACCAAAAGCAGCTTTTTTGACAGCTCTTGGCACTAAAATTATCGCTCGTTATGAATTATGCAAATTAACTATTAAAATATAATAAAAAACATCTATTAAGATCTATTAAGACAGGCTAACGCCCCACTTTTTGGTTAGTTGGCTACCGACGCCACTTGAGACGCAAGTGCTCGAACTTAGTAGGATAAAAGATAAGGTATAATAAGGCTTTTTTCAACAATAAAATCAACAGGTGTTTACAGACAGAATATTGAGAGAAACCATTGATAATGGACGAATATTTAGTCGAAGTTTTGTTTATATTAACACAATTATTCATCATAGCAACACTATTAAGGTTAGTGCATACTACAACTATGGATTTCGCACGCTATACAAAACACTACGAACTTTATGGAACATTTAAAAGCGACATATGCGTAGAGCATCAACCAACCAAACGTCTGTCGTTTAAAGAAAATGCGACCTTACGTCAACGCATTAGAGTCAACGCATTATAGATCAGTGGTTTTTTTTTTTAAAAACTACTGTTAACGGCATTTTGTGAAACTTTTTGCCACCGGGTCTTTTTAGACTAATTTGACCCTGCTGAACACGATTCTGCCCGGTGTCATCCCCTCCCCCGCTCCCTTCCCCCCTTTCCTCCCCAAACGTGTCCCGATCTGCGGTTTTTTCAATTTATTTCGGAATCTATTAGAGATAAAAAAAAACTGTCAATGACAAAAACAATCTGCACTAAATTCTCTACAAAATGTGTATATAAATAATTTGATAGACATAATAACTTAAGAAATAATGTGTGTCGAACTATGTAAATTTTTATTTTTTTCAACATTTTTGTATTTGCTGTTAATTTATCCAAAAACAAACGAAGATGTGATAAAGTAGTTAAGGAGTGAATTATTCTTGATACTTTTAGCTACAAAACAAGACCTTACTTACCCTCGTACGAGTATTCGTTCACGATTTATAGGTCGTAGCGCAGACGCCGCCATGCCGCCCATGAATCTCAAGTACTTACACTATGCTCGATACATCACATAGACACGTATATACTTAAAATAACTACTTTTTATAAACATTTCGTCATCATCATCTCAGTCAAATGACTTCCACTGCTGTACTTAAAATTTTACTGAAGAAAACGGGAGACCACGAAGAACCAGACACAAGGCTGGTAGGTAGTACAGCCTTGTGCCATCATCCACAGATGTTTGGAGGCAATCATCCCCCAATGATGTAGAAGTAAGAAAAAGTTATCAGAACCCCTCACTAATACAATAACGCCCTCAAACGGACTGTTCAAAGCGTATACTATCAGCCTTGTGTCTGTTTCTTCGTGGTCTCCGATTTTCTTTAGTAAAAATTAAAGTCCAACAGTGAAAGTCATTTGACTGAGATGATGACGATGACGAAATGTTTATAAAAATAGTTATTTTAAGTAGGTACGTGATGTATCGAGCATAGTGTAGGTACTTGAGTATCGTGCGCGGCATGGCAGCGTCTGCGCTACAACCTATAAATCGTGAACGAATACTCGTATGAGGGTAAATTAGGTCTTGTTTCGTAGGTAAATGTATGAAGAATAATTCACTTCTTAGCTATTTTATCACAGCGTCGATTGTTTTTCGATAAATTAACTGCAAATACAAAAATGTTAAAAAATATATATATTTGTATAGGTTGGTCAGACATTATTTCTTAAGTTATTACGCCTGTCAGATGATTTATATACGAATATTGTAGAGAATTTAATGCACATTATTTTTGTAATGGTCAGTTTTCTTATATCTCTAATAATTCCGAAATAAATTGAAAAAACCGCAGATCGGGACACGTTTGGGGAGGAAAGGGGGGGAAGGGAGCGGGGGAGGGGATGAAACCGGGCAGAATCGTGTTCAGCAGGGTCAAATTAGTTTAAAAAGTCCCGGTGACAGATAGTTTCACTGAATTCCGTTAACTGTTGAAAGCAGGCGCTTTTTGAGATTTTTCCGAAAGTCTAATGGCTGCGTCTGCGCTACGACCTATAAATCGTGAACGAATACTCGTACGAGGGTAAGTAAGGTCTTGTTTTTTAGCTAAAAGTATCAAGAATAATTCACTCCTTAACTACTTTATCACATCTTCGTTTGTTTTTGGATAAATTAACAGCAAATACAAAAATGTTGAAAAAAATAAAAATTTACATAGTTTCGACACACATTACTTCTTAAGTTATTATGTCTATCAAATTATTTATATACACATTTTGTAGAGAATTTAGTGCAGATTGTTTTTGTCATTGACAATTTTCTTTTATCTCTAATAGATTCCGAAATAAATTGAAAAAACCGCAGATCGGGACACGTTTGGGGAGGAAAGGGGGGGAAGGGAGCGGGGGAGGGGTTGACACCGGGCAGAATCGTGATCAGCAAGCTCGAATTAGTCTAAAAAGACCCGGTGACAAAAAGTTTCACTAAATGCCGTTAACCGTTGAAAGCAGGCGTCTTTTGAGATTCCACCGCCGGTCTATTAGAACAGTAGAAGTTGGTCGCTACCTTTCACCATTGACTCCTCTATGATTCCATGACGAAGTCTGTCGTTTAAAGAAAATGCGACTTTACTTCCACGCATTAGAGTTCAAAATGAACAGTAGAAGTTGGCCGTTACTACCTTTCACCATTGACTCCGCATTTTATGTGCCCCTCTGACATCTGTGATACAAATTCCATAGTTGTAGTACTTCTATATAAAGCTAGCTAGAGCATAAATATAAAAAAATTGCCGCAAATATATAAATCAATAATAACTTTTTTCATGATTTGAAAATACGACATATTATAAACTGAATATTTTCAAAAATTATTTTCACCTTGATTAAAATTTGTGGTTATTGCCAGCTAACAACTTGCCAAGCGAATATCACTTCTATACACATCGAATGAAGGTTGCATTTGGATAAAATTTTACTTTAAAACCGTACTTCTACAATGTACTTTCTCATTCAATTAAGAGCGTAAGAGTTGAAACTTAAAGCGCTCTTAAGAGACCTTATAGGCTTATGAGTTAAACTTAGTCGTTTGGGAGACAATACTAGCTTTCGTCGGCGGGTTCTCTCGCCGTGTTCGGCGGTAAGCTCTGCGGGCTCTGTGAGAACTGATTGACCACTTTGCTCTGCATCATGTTGAGAAGTATGTCCGAGTATTGCTCTATTAGTGATATGGCGGGATTGCTCGATGCGTTGTACGCCTCTGTGGACAAATCAAACATGCATTTTATAAAAAAACAACATCTAGCGATCCGCTGCCGACTTCGCACTAACTTTTTTTTAATTAATTTTTTTATTTTTTTTTTATTTTTCTATAGAAAGCTTCCTCGTTTAAAACGCTCTTTCCGATATATATTTTTTAATTTGTTTTAATTTATTTTTTATTTTTCTATAGAAACCTTCCTCGTTTAAAACGCGCTCTGATATTTTTTTTTCAATTTTTTTTATTTATTTATTTATTTATTTAGATTACATACAGCCATTATATATCTATAAATTAAATACAAATAGGCCTCTATTGAATCATTAAAATTATTTACATTTATTTATCTATTAGGTAAATTTAAAAAACAAATTACATAATATAAAACCAAAAAAGAAAAAGAAGAGAATATTATTCTATATGAAATAATAAAAAAAAATTAAAGTAATTCGTCAATTTTCTTTTTGTATGAATTCAAATTGTTTAAAAATATGTCAATAATATCATTCAGAACTTTATTGTAGTGTTACTTGGAACGATGAAGTAAGGAATTTTTAGAATGATTAGTTCTACAGTAGGGAATGTGAAATAGGGAATGTTAATGTTAATGAAAACTATATTAAAATCCGTCGGGGTAGTTTTAAAGATCTAAGCTTAAATATATAGTCTGAAATCTGAATGTATGAATACCTTTGGAGACCAGATGCTCCAACTTCTGCCTGGTGCTGTCCACGTTGAGGCCCCGATGCTCTCCATCGGTCGAGGACAGGCTGCTGAGGGCCTCCCCGTTGGTGGCGTTCCTCATCACGGCACTCCTCAGAACCTTTTGAGTCTCCAATATGGCCGCCTCTAAGCCTGAAAATGGGTACACGTAATTCTTATTTATCTATTGAGATCATCAAACTACTACAACATGGAACACGCGTGCCATACAAAACACTACGAATTTTATGGAACATTTAAAAGTGACATATGCGTAGAGCATCAACTCTGGTCTGTCATTTAAAACCAACCAAACATCTTTTGTTTAAAGAAAATGCGACTTTACGTCCACGCATTAGAGTTTAAAATGAATAGTAGAAGTTGGCCGTTACTGCCTTTTACCATTGACGCGTGAAGGCAAGAGTCCGCCTTGATTTTGTCAAAGGCGTTCTTTTTATGTGCCGCTTTGGCATCTGTGACGCAAATTCCATTGTAGTATTTCGATGATTGAGATTTACAGCACTTGTGGCGTCAAGCGGATCAAGGAGGATAGAATACATTTCTATCCTCCTTGGTAGAAGCACTAAAGTCTGTTTTTCAATCTGTTTGCATATAATGATACCATGTAATGTATGTAATGCACGTCATATGTAATGTCATTTTTGTCTCTGAGATTAAAAAACAAACTTTACGCTGTGGCATCATGCCGCGCTTCCGAATCAGAGCGCTCATGTCAACGTCACTCGAAGTCAAACGCATAAATGACAGAAAATTGGACTGACTAACCGTGAGTGGGTACAATCAAGGAGGATAGAGATAAGGAGGGCAATCTCTGAGTATTAAGTGTCCTTTGAAAGACGATAAATTGATGGCGCTAGTGTAACTAGTGAGAGTAAACAATTCAACCAAAATTCAACTCAGCGCACTTCACTCCGCCAACAATTGCTACATTCATGCCATACTCTCCATACTCTCTCACTCTCTCTGTTCACACTAGCGCCATCTTTATTTATCGCTTTTAGTTGCCACTGTTTCAGTTTAAAACCCATGTAAGATGGCGCTCCTTATCTCTACCCTCCTTAGGCACAATGTTTGGCGTCGCTCCATTTGATTTAATACGTTTGTCGTCACATCAAATGATTTATCGTGTATTTCGTCAATACATTACAGAAGACGTTTTTTTATTTGTGGATAAGGGATTGGCAGAATCATCGTAGAATACGTTGGGGCCATAACAACAAAATTGGAATTGGATTTTATTTAACATTAAATTTAGAGCAAACGGTGGCCGGGCTTTAGTTAGGGTATGGCCACATCGTTGACGCTTGTATGTACCGGCGCGTGCGCACTCGGCTCGGTATTTTTTTTTTCCTATCCCAGTCAGACTATATTTTTGGACATTATCAAAATCGTGAATGATTACCGCTAATGTCGGCCGCCGAGTTCGGTTCCTTCTGAAGACTTCTGTACAGTTGGACAACTTTACTAGCAGTTTTCGTCAACTGTTCGGTGAGGGCGGAACATATCTGCGACGAAGACACTGTGGAACAGAATGCATGGAAAATGTTGTTCAAATTACAAAAAAAAAAGCCATAGTTTTTTAAGCAGCCCGGAGAATCTAACCTAACCCACAGTATATAAATATTTCTATTTACTAATATTATTTAACAGAGAAAATTTGTATTTTTGGAACATCTATGGAACATTCTTACTACAGACAATAGAGAATTTTCTTCTGCAGTAAATTACTAATCTTATTTTTTTTTTTAAATAGGTTCAGCATCACGTACTGACCCTAAATGCACAAAATCCTTACAAATTAGGCTGGCGGAAGTGCCGCCATTTGGACAAACGGTAAGTGATAGAAAAAAAATTATAGGACAAGAAAGATAGGAAATTTATTTATCTACAATAAAGGTTAATACCATTTTGGGCATCGAGTGCACTGTTATGGAGATATAGGCCGAAATGGTTTTTATCAAAATGGCGGCACTTCCGCCCGCCTAATTTGTAAGGATTTTGTGCATTTAGGGTCAGTACGTGATACTGAACGTATTTAAAAAAGAAAATAAGAGTAGTAATTTAGTACATTATGGATAAGAGTAACCGGCTCCTCTATTGACTGTAGTATCTGTCGTCTGTCATTTAAAACCAACCAAACGTCTGTTAATTTTTTTAGGGTTTAAAATGAATAGTACAAGTCGGTCTATCTTTCACCATTGACTCCGTCATGATTCCGTTTTAGGCGTACTTTTTATGTGCCGCTTTGACATCTGTGATGCAAGATCCATAGCTGTTGTAATACTTCGATGAAAATTACTCACAATTTTCGTCTTGAGTAGAGGTGGTGTCGTGTTTGCGCGTCTGCGGTCGACTGGCGGCTGTCAGACGCGCGGTCACTTCGCGCGCTTTCGCCGACAAGTCCCTCTCGCTACCGCTACGACCTTCCAAATTCAACTCTATTACAATAGAATAACGTGCACAGTGAAGCGAAGAAGAGAAAGCTTGACAGCCAAGATGGGTTTGCTCTTGGTCAGCATCTAGCCGTGTAGCGAAGATGAGGCCTATGATGGAGCGAAACTCATTCTCAACCCAGAAGATGCCTATTCACTCCAACTTTAAAAAGATTCAAAGTTATCTGAGTGTCCGATGGAAGAAAGAAGGCGGTTAGCAAGATCGTGCAGCTCTTTGAGCACACTCTCCGATGTAAAGTCGGGATAAAAGAGAAGATTCGTCACCTTAAAGTCGACATTTGCTTGCACCAGGGGCAATTTATCAGTCATGCCAAAATTTCATTTCAAATGTCTGACAGTTGTCTGTTTGTATGTAAAGGAATAAAGTTGAAAACTGACGAAGGTTTTCGTACCCCGACTTTACATTGGTTACTATTGTATAAGTTTTATTAAGTTTTCGAGTTTATTAATTTTAGAAAATGTTTAATGATCATTTTTTCTAACATATTCAGCCATCCTAATCCTAGAAAATGTTAGTAATGATGAATATTTTAACATATTCAGCCACCCTAATCCTAGAAAATGTTGGTAATGATCTTTTTTTTTCTAACATAATATTCAGGCATCCTAATCCTATAAAATGTTAGTAATTATAATTTTCTATAACATATTCAGCCATCCTAATCCTAGAAAATGTTAGTAATGATCTTTTTTTTCTAACATAATATCCTAGAAAATGTTAGTAATGATAATTTTTTTAACATATTCAGCAATCCTAATCCTAGTAAATGTTAGTAAAGTATCAGTTATAATTGTGCACACATGTACTCACCTATCCGGCGCTGGTCTACTGAGCCAGCCCTGGGTCTTGGTGGGACAGTGGGCTTGTCCCCGACCCTCTCCTCGGCCTCCGAGCTGGACTCCTCTTGTCCTCCGGTGGACAGGCTCACTGTATGCCCGGTTAGGATAGCGTTAGTTTTCATTATTGTGACTTTATGCTTGCGTTTAAAGCTTTCTGTGAGCTCTACGTGTGAGGGTTTAGGGTAGATATTCGATATTCGCCATTGCTGGACTTTTTTATTTATATTATATGTAATAAAAAAACCAAAAAAAGCGAGGAACAACTGCGACCCGACACCAGTACAGTGCGTTCTGAATATTTTCTAGTAATATTTTTTGTTTCGTCAAAATAAAATATCGTTTTTTTATATGTAGTATGATCGTGCTAATAGTATGATCGTTTCATTATCAAAATATCGTGCGCCAAAATCAAAAATTCGGAAAAAATTAATTTTTTTTTCACTATTTCGGTCATAACTTTTTTCGTTTTTGACTTTTTCGAAAAATTCTTTTCGCACCTTACAGCTCTCATGAATACGCGTCTTTTGAGCATATCTTCACTTTTTTGAATATCATATCTTCACAACTCTCGGAGGATCGCACCTTTTCGTGAAATCGGGGCCTATACTGAAGCGAACGAAAAGACATTTCCAATGTCAAAAGTTGCCGTATTCACGGAGCTATTGCTTTTACGTAGGGCCGTATCTAGTCGAGCGTAGCGAGACCAATCATTTATCTATGGTTCATCATCATCAGCTAACGTCTAACTAAAGTGTTTTGCTTGCAGGTACATAGGTGTGTCTTATAAAAATAAAATAAAAAGCCTTTTATTTCTTGCGAAAGTTAAATATATGTGACTATTAGTAATCCTATATAATTAAAAAAAAAAAATTTAAACTAACTTCAGCAAGAACCCCTCCGCAGGTGAAGGCCTAGTATAGGTGTGTACTAAAACTAAATTCTAAACTAGGAACCAGTGCATCAAATCCACTCACCAGAACTGTAGGCGCTGGCCAGACCTCGTCTCCTGGCCGTGTTGGCTGCGGCCTTATTCATGGAGCTGATCGTCGGCCTCATCAGACCCTGGCCTCTTGAAGACTGTTGCCGAGACGGCTGAGGGTCCGATTCGGAATCGCTCTGACACAAATTTTCCAAAATAAAAGCTTCGTTTATGTACATTTAGGGAACATTATGGACGAAATTTGGAGTGACGACAAACTGACGTGACGCAACGGCGCGATTTTTCAATACAGTGTTTGACATCAAGCCATCAGTTTTTACCATTCACGATCAAATTTTGGCTTCAAGTCTCAGTCAATTTGACGCGATGGACTGACCGTGTATTTCGTCCATTAATCTATCAAAATAACGAAAAGAAACTAGCGGGCAAGAATCTTCAAAAATTGTGTTACGCAATATTTGAACGGCCCCTTTTATGACTTATGTCATAGACTTATGTCTCAAAAGACTTTTATATGTGTGAAGCCTTTATTCAAATCAACAATTACATAAAAATTTAAGGGTCTACTGTAATTATCTTTTTTTACTTATAACTCTCAACACAACATTTACAGACATAAACAAAAACATGCCTTCAGCACAGCCAATTACGGATTTTACATTTATACAATGAGAAGAAAAATTATTTGTAAAAAAATAATAATAATAAAATTATACATCTATATAAAAATACTAGCTGGCGCCCGCGACTTCGTCCGCGTTGAAAAAGAAAAAGTAGCCTATCCTGTGTCCCGTTCGTTTAAGAATTATTAACGAAATCCGTTAATTCGTTTAAGAGTTATGGATTTATTATTAGTATTGATATCTAAAAATACCTGATTTAGAACTCCTACGCTCGAACTTCGAGTCATATTTGACTTATTATTAGTATATCGGTTCGTTGGCCTCGCGAAGCCACTTGGCGACTTATTCGTGTTGTTCGGAGATGGTGTGGGCTTTGTTGGACCTGAGAATTTATCGCACAAGACTTATATTATACTCTGTTTTGTAATAAATAATATTAAGAAATAAGAAAACAGTACCGTATAAAATATTTAAAGCCCTAATTTCATTCGAGATTTAACAACCGGTTGTTATCCTAATTTTATAAATGCGAATGTTGTTTGTTTGTTTATTGTTACCCTTTCAAGCCTTTTACTACTTTAACCGATCAACATGAAATCAACACGAATCTAGAGGGTTTTTACAAGAGGAGGTTTAAAATCTAGGGAGCTTTTGAACTCGAAATTACTCCACAAAACTTACTGGCTTACTGCTCTTTCTTTCCATTAGGTGAAAATCGTATCAAAATCAGTTGAGTGGTCCAGAAGAAGTTAACGGAGAATCAAACGGAGGAGGGAAGCAACTTTACTTTATAATATGTATACGTATGTATGTAGACTATCTCTAAATTAAAGAAAATTTTGCTCCAATAAAAGTTAAACCGATACCACACAGTTTTATTAAGTAAAACTGCGTGGTATCTGTTTTAACTTTTATTATAGCATTGCTTAGGAGAATTTTGAAAAAATGTATTTGATGTTATGAAAATTAAAACACATGTACAACCAAAAGTTTTAAGGCTTTAAATATTTTTTTACTATTTGCGGCACCGTGTTGGGTAACAAATTTGTTTATACATTATTTTAATGGAAGAATAAATTAAATTGAAGCAATGATTGTTATGGGAAGCTGATGTAATAAATTATGTACATGCATAATAAGGAATACGGAATAAACCAGAGCCTGATTTTAATCATGCTGTAAAATGGCCAATAGACACTTGAAAGGTGCATCAGGAAAGGTGCCAGAAAAAATAAAACAGCCAATCCCCCTTAGATTGTTATTCTTTCTTTCTCTGCGGTGTTATCGGACTTATCACGAAATGTGCCAGAAAAAGAGATAGCCAATCCCCTGCCATCTGTAAAGCCGAACCCCCCTTCTTTACGAAGTTATCAGACCTGTCAGGAAATGTGCCAGAAAGAGAGATAGCCAATTAAACCCCTGCGTTAAGAGTGCCCGTAAAGCCTGTGTGTGTAACCCAGCCACCGAAACGAACCTTGGGTGGTCCTTGGCGCCGGCATCGGTTTGGCGAGATCCGACAGCGAAATGGCCCTTCGCATCCCGCCCTCCTCTTCGCGATCGTACGGCGATAATGTGTTGCGACCGGCTGACAACGTGTACGTACAAAGTTAGGGCATGCGTTCAGCGATAGCTCTCTAAACATTTCATCGAGACGTGTGGCAGAAATTACAACTTTTCCAACGGTTTTCAAAATTCGATAAAGAAATGTGTTTTTGGAGCATTATCATCAGATAATTGACAATATAGGGTCAATTAGTTAGGGAAAGTACCCATACTAACTACGTGACCCATTTTTTACACGCCCTCTCCCCCCTCGTAGACCATCCGTAGTATATGCCGAGACCAATAGTATGAGTATGAGTATGAGTATCCAATAGTATGAGAATATGTCATATGATTATATCCTTTAAACAATAGCCATAATATTTACAGATTCAATTGTCGAATTTATTTATTCTAATTTGATGAATTTTTTATTTATCAGATATAAAAATTTTACAAAGCATAATCGTATTAAGTACCTTTTTTTATTTAAAAAATTAATTTCTTGATTTATTTCAATAGAAACCATACAATTTTAATAATAAATGACAAACGTAGCTTGCTAAAATTTGACCAAAGGAAATGACGCTTTATATGAACCACACACTTTATCTTAGTAAGTTTAAGACTGTTTATCATAAGCCTTGGCGGCTAAATTACTGAACCAATTTTGATAAAATTTCGCATAGAGATAACTTGAACACTAGGGAAGACCATAATTAAATTACTTTGTAAACCGATTGACATATTATGGCTATATTTGTTCAGATCGCTATCACATGCAAAAGCGAAAAAAAAACACACACTCATGATTTCATGCAACAATTATTATAAAAAAATCAACACTTGAAACATTTTGCATAAAAAAAAGCATGAGTTTCGCGACGTGTTGTGAAGATGTGCACTGCAAAGTAATATTTAATATGATCACAATTTAATTAAATATGTATCTTAATCTTTGTCTCAAAACATTTGTCACAAAAAAAAATTGTCTTCAAAATTTTTGTCACAAAACATTTCTCAAAAACATTTGTCTCAATAAAATCAATCTTCACAATTCATCACAAAATCTTAATAAATCTAATCTTCTATAATAATTATATAAAAAAATGTAACCTAGAAATAAAATTAACAATATAAATTTTCACAAATACTTTTTTACAATTTATGCAAATCATAAATTAAGTGGGACCAGCACGACATCTATTTATATATACATACGAATTTATTTGACGAGTGATTTGTATATAGCTTCCTATATCAGTAGCAATTGATTTCAAAAGTATTAAAAAAACACACTGCTGGACTTTATTGTGTCATCATAATTGATGGATGGGATGATGATTATTATTATTATTATGATGATGATAGGTATTTTTTTTAACAGGCAACATTAGAACAGTTTTTAAACTTTATTTTTTTTGTATACTTTTTGAATTTTAGCTTTGTGATAATATTGTTCTTTTTTGTCTTTAATTTCTGCTCTCTCTCTCTCTCTCTCTCTCTCTTTATCAAATCTGTAATATCTATATGAGGACACGCCTGTGAAATATGTGTTATTTATTTTTTGTCTTTTTTCTTTTTTATTTGTTAGTGTCCCAAAAATTGATGAAAAAACGATCTATAATAATCATGCTCAGCTGAAGCAACATAATATGAATTTGATTCTAATGATTAACTTGAGATTTAATTCAGAACACTAACGGACAAGACGTTCGTAAAGAAATGCAGATGATAATTCTAATTCTAATTATGGTGACACAAAAAATAAACTGCAACGCATTATTTAAAAAGTTAAATCACACGTCAAATTCATAAGCACGTAAGTATATTTTTACTTTATTTTTACTCATGCGATCCGCACCTTGTATCGGAGTGAATTTCGAAGGTAAAACTGGTGATTGGATTGGGATTTTTTTGGTAAAAGAACCCCTAATCATATTCCCCGGCGCGACAGGTCTAATTTTCGCCTGCAAAAATTTATTTTCCATACACAGTCTCGGCGTTGGAACTCTTATAATTTTTCTAAACGGTGTTTTTGGTCTATTGAATCCGTAGAACATCATTCTTTTCGGCGAATTAGTGCAACTCGAACTGGTCGTTGAAGATTCGTAATTTTCGCTGTCCAAATGAACATCTGTTTTGGGTATAACCATTTCATTGTACACCCTCTGTTTTAGCGGTTTAGATTTATGGACCTCTTGCTCTTTCGCGTTATTTAGTGTTTGGTGATCTTCAGTTTCTTTATTGACATCCGTTATCAATTCGCCTATTTGATCCGAGTCTAAAATATCCGGTAAACTCAAATTCCGTTTGATTTCTTTGCCATTCACTGGTGATTCATCATTTACATCGACTTCTTCTAAAGTCAAGGAAGCAAAATTAGGCACGGTAGTTTGTTTTGTTGCTAATTTCTCGAATTTTCTGGAAAGAACTTTCACTACTCCGGTTCCGTCGTTTATGTTGGTCTCCAGTGGCTTCATACGCCATTCTTTAAATAATTTTTCTTGCAACATCTTCCTTTCTTCCATTTCGACTAATTTGTTGATAATTTCAATTTTTCTCTCCAAGTATTTATACTTTTTCAGCTCGTCTATAACGGCTGGGTTCATATTTTCCCTTGTCGTATCTTTGTGAGTAGTTTTGGTGTCGATTTTTGATATTTTCATATTAATTTTATCTTTCATTGTTTTACCGGACCGACGATTGTCCTGTTCGGCGTAATAATCTAAAGAGTCTTTGGCGAATTCATTATCTTCTATCACATCTAAAGAATCCATGCTGACTTCTTTCTTTCTTTCCATTTTCTGCATCGCGTACACCTCTAGACTATCCATTTGCATCTCAGATTTATTTTCATTTATATCTTTTTCTTTAACAAACACATCGAAAGTTTTCTCTGTGTTATCCAAATTTTCATCAATATTTGAATTCTTGTCTTCTTTGTGCTTATTTAAATAGTTTTTATTTTGTAAACCATCTAATTTAGCTTTGTATTGGGAAGAAATTGACGAACTTAAAGCAGTTTTCTCCATTCCGGCTTTAAGTCGATTATTTATTTTAACGGAAGACGTTCTTTTTATGGGTTTCGGAGGTTTGTGCGGTACAAATTCCATTGTAATTTTAGCATTACTATTTTTCTGGGAACCCCTTTCGAGACTCTTGGTAGTGTTATTAAATTTATTTCCATTAGCTTTTTCTTTGTTCAATTGATTTTTATTGATTTTGCTTTGAGCGTTTTTCCTTATTTGCTCCTCGAACTTTTCTAAATTCTTCTGTACGTGAGAATTGCGCTTTTCCATTAAATTCTTCAGAGGATTTGGTTTTGAAGCAGGCTCTAAGACGACTTCAAAGCTGCAGCTCTTCGATTTCACCATAGCATTACTTTCACAACCCTCCATTTCGCTCTTGTATTTGTATTTATCAGCAAATTTTGGCTGCAACGACTTGCTTGTATTCGCCATATAATCTGTAGTGCCCAATCTTGGTATTTCATCTTTTTTATTTTTATTATACTGTTGTACACTACTTCCATCGAAATAATATGCGATATTCTTAGCTGGAGGCGGTGCTTGTTTCGTGGTAGAATCATATAAACTTTTAGACCTAGTCACAGTTTTGTGCCCTGAAATCTCTGACGGTTGTACATCAAAACCGTAAATTTTATTTGTAGGGGCTTTGGTGGGAGTAGCCACAACAGGTTTTTCTCTATAATTTGGACTTGTGCTTTCTACATAATTGTTATACATATAACCGCCAAAGTAGGGTACATTGTTGGGGCTAGATCCGTAACTTTTAGAGGTATTGTCAAATTCATAGCAACTTTTACTGTTTCTAGGAATATTTTGATTCTGTGACTGTTTTTTAGGTCTAGCTCCCTCGAATAACATTTCTAGTGGAGCACTCTTAGTACATTCTGAATCATCAGACAACACGCTTTCTAACGAGTTACAGTTAGTTCTGGACAACTGATTATCGTTCAAGTACATTTCGTCCGAAAGGACAGATTCTTGGCTATAACTGGATTTCATGTATTTCTTCTGGTTTAGAAAGAAACTTGCACTGCTGTGACGATGTTTGTCCAAATACTCGGGATCGTTCAAGTTTTCGTATGAACAATTTTGAGAATCGAGATATCTACTATCGATTCTCGCCTGCTGAAACGCCACCTCGTTACCATATTTTAAGAATATCTCGTTTGAAACACTAGAACCGTTCGAATTATCGCTCAAAACCGACTCGTTAGATTGTGTCACGCATCGTTTAGTTAAAACGCTCTGACATCTGTACATAGCATTAGACTGCAAAGCGTCTTCGTCCATAATATCGTCCAGATTCGATGGCATATTTCTTGGGAGTGTTGAACTTTTTTGACTTATGTAAGTAGGTTTCGCAGGCACTACAGGCTTTTCCGTGCCATGATATATCTCATAATTCGAAACAGCTCTTCTGGGCATTTGTTTAGTGTGCTTTCTGCAAACTTTCTTTGAATAGAGCTTATTTTTGCAACTGGCGTCTTGACTTAAACTACAATCCTCCAATGAATCCGAAGAAAAATTTCCATCATCTTTTTCCTCTTTAGTTGGTTGCAGATCTAAATCATCATTGGGTACGTATTCGTCTAAATCTCCATATTTCTTGGTGATTTCAGCTATCATCTTTTGTGTATCACTTTTGATACTATCCACTATACTTTTACCGCTGTCTTTCAAACCTTTATCTAAACCTATGAAGAAACTCAATGAGTTTCTCTTTTTAGGATCCAAAGAATTCGTTAGCTGTTGGCCTGGATTTGGACTATTTTGAACTTTATCAGCCCATTTGCACTCCTCGGAAACTGGAGAGACGGGGCAAGATTTGTAATTCTTAAATATACTTCTGGCGTTTGGTTTCGGCAATTTCTGAGGCTTCTCCTCCTTTAGAGGCAAATGAAAGTTTCGAGAAGGAGCTTTTTTGCTCTCTTCCGTCGCCGTAGGAAATAGCCTATTGAACACTTTAGAATTGGACGTTGTTTTTCCTGGATCCACTGTGAACGCTAAAGGCTTTTGAGTTTGCTCCTTAAAGACCATAGGCTTCGTGCCATAGGGAGTGAAATTCATACATCTCCTGTCCTTTTGAGTTGGAGCAATGTTAGCGTGAGGTGGAACGTACGGAGCCACGTTTTCCATGTAATCAGAACCGTAGGCAGAACCGTGCAGCCTATGGTTTGCCGGAATAGCATAGGGGTTCTTGTGAGGATAGGGATTGAGACTGTCGAAATAGCCCGAATTCAGACTGTCTAGGGTCTCTTCGATTGGATTTGGGATTCCTTGTTAGCGTTGGGAGAAAATTTTCATGTTAGTATTTCTATAGAAATTCTATGAGAAGTACAAAATATATTTATTTTTCTTGTTTCAATTAATATTTTAATTAAGATTTACATACTGATGAATCTGTACAATACACATATATATATATATAATATGGAAAATTTTAGGAAATTAATAAAATTTATATTATTTATATAAAAATTTTCATACATAAAATTGAGGATTCTCAAAATTTGAGATTACCCTCTTCTTTTTTTTTGTCATATTTAAATTTTTCCGCATATCAAAAGCGGTATGTAGGTATTTTAATACTTTTTGATTATTTGAATATTTGATTTAGAGGAAAAAAATATTTGACTAAAAAAATTACTCTACTGCTTTTTTAGTCAAAATAAAACGATATCTTATAATTATGTTTACTAACATATTGCATACTCTTATTATCTCTTACCGTAACTCCTATTAGACGGGACTGCCATGGAGACTGGTCTACTCCTTCTTGGACTGTCTTTCTCCGGAATATAGGAGAGGTCTGTTGTCGATTGAGAAGACTTTAGATTTGACTTGAACGCCACCTGAAATGACAACCAGTGTGACAGATCTATAATAAGTCTATCCCATCAAACCACTACAACATGGAACCCGCGTGCCATACAAAACACAACGAATTTTATGGAACATTTAAAAGTGACATATATATGCGTAGAGCATGAACTGTCATTTAAAACAAAACAAACATAATAATAAGTACGTAATTTAAAGAAAATGTGACTTTACGTCAACCGATTAGAGTTTAAAATGAAATAGTAGAAGTCGATCGTCGCTACCTTTTTACCATTGACGCGTGAAGGCAAGAGTACGCCATGATTCTGTCAAAGGCGTTCTTTTTATGTGCCGCTTTGGCATTTGTGACGCAAATTCCATTGTAGTATTTCGATGGTCTATCCGTACATTCCGTTACTTGAAACTATTAAAGCAATTTTCACATAGAAAAACAATACAACAAGTATTTTAGTTTCCTCTGCCGATATTAGTAGAATTAACCGAGTGATAAGTAGGGACTATTTTTTTTTATTTAGGTAAAAAAAAAATTTTTTTTCATACAAAAAATATAAAACTAAAATCCCTATAATATTGTTATGGATTGATAAAATTATTTACAAGTGATGTGGTACAAATAGTTGTTTCAAAAAGGATACATTAACTAGATATAGCATCAGCAGTGTAATCTATACGAATTAAATTTCCAAACTCTTCCTGGACGTCGAATATATTAATTATGAAATGAAGGAAATATAGTTACATTTTCGAGTTGCCTCCTAGTCTCGAGTATCCGGCGATGGAGCTCCTCGCGGCGACGCGCCGCGTCCGCGTCGAGAGCGGTCGGGTGCATTTGGGGAGCTTGCGCGGGGTGCATCTGGGGCGCTGGCCGAGGCGGCGCCCGGGGTGCAACCGGGGCGCGCGACGGCGCGGGGGGAGCGCGCGACAAGTGCTGGGACGACAGCGACGTGTGACCTGAATCGAGCAAAGCGTCGTGTCACAACCACACTGTATTGCCACAATATACCTACTTCTTTCAATAGTGTGCCACTTGTTTTCAGGCAGTCGTTCTATCTTAAAATATATATATATATATATATATAATATTTACTTATTATATTATTGGTATATTTAACCCTTTAACCGCTTGGTTTTGTAGGAGTTATCGTGCCCGTAGAGCGCTTGACTCCTATTTTTTATTGTTTAGAGAGAGCAACGCAATGATTTAAAAATAAACATTATACAAGTAGAGGAAAATGGCTCTGGCGAAATGGACACGAAAATAATTGTCGGATTAATCCGACTCTGGCGGTTAAAGGATTAATTGTATATTTAACTTACTTGCCCGTTTAGTAAATTAACATATCTTCGAAAATGAAGTAGTGGCAGGGCACACTGCGTTTCGCACTCATTTGGGCATCCCGTCTGGCTTCAGTGACCACCCTCTTACAGAAGACCACCGCGATATAACAGCACATATGCTTTTGTGTTTCAGTGACTGAATGAGGGATACCAGAGCCCATTTTTCTTTCTATTCCCAATCCCTCATAATTATTCCTACTGTAGTCATCAGTACCTATAGTGTTGCTTGTGTTATAGGCGACGGTAGCCACCTAGGTACCATCAAATGGACCGCCCGTATGTCTGCCAACCTTAACCTAAAAGAAGAATAGCAAGCTCTCCCTTTCTTCCTTATAATACACACATGAAAGACACAGCGGCCTGACAGTGATACGACATTAATCCTTATATTCATAGCTGCAAAGTTAATATTACAATGAATGTACCGGCATTGAGTGACGAGTCCATCTCGGCCCCGCTGAGGCTGTCGAAGGCCGATTTGATGTACTTCTCTCTGCGACCGGCCGTGTCTATGGACTCGCACGAGCCCGACAGCGGATTCTTATCCGCGTTGTCTCCGGACGGCGTCGACACCTGTGTACCACAACTCATTTATCATTAGTGACCGACCGAAGCTCGGTTTTCGTTTTCGGCCATTTTCGACCAAAAATCATGACTCTGTCGAAAATAAGACTAAACAAAGCCGAGAAGCTTCTTTATCGTCTTCCTTTACGGCTGAAAATATAGTGACCGACCGAAACTTCGTTTTAGTTTTCGACCATTTTCGGCTGAAAATGAGACTAAAGCCGAGCTTCTTTTTCGTTTTCAGCTGAAAATATAATATAGTGACCGACCGAAGCTACGTTTTAGTTTTCGACCATTTTCGGCTGAAAATGAGACTAAAGCCGAGCTTCTTTTTCGTTTTTAGCTGAAAATATAATATAGTGACCGACCGAAGCTTTATTTCAGTTTTCTACCATTTTCGGCCGAAAATGAGACTAAAGCCGAGAAACTTCTATTTCGTTTTCCTTTTCGGCTGAAAATATAATATAGTGACCGATCGAAGCTTCGCGTTTTAGTTTTCAACCATTTTCAGCCAAAAATCATAATTCGGCTATTATATTTATAATTCACATATATGTACTACTAAATTGAGCAAGTATTGACCTCGTCATCGTCAGAGTCGTGACCGGAGCCGCTGAGCGAAGTGCCCGGCGGAGGCAACTCGAGTCTCGGCGCGTCCGCTTTCCATCGCTTCGACCTTCGCACCGACTGCCTCAGTTCTTCCGCGTCCATTGCGTTCACCATAAATTCACTGAAACGTCCATAAAAACGTCACATTAGTTGATGACTAGTCGACGGGCACGTTGGATGAGTGGTAAGGGTGCTTGCCTAACATCTAAGGGGCCCCGGATTCGATTCAACTTTGGATATGAACTTTTTCCAAGTTGGATCTGGTCTAGATTTGAAACTGCGTTTCTTTGTCCTTTGGGCAGACCGTATATGATGCCGGAGCCCACTATCCCATCCCTTCCTTATCCCTTATCATGGATAGATGAAACGTATGGACTTTTTGGCGACCTCTATAATGTTTGCCCATAAGACTCCTATAGTTCAAAGGGTCCTTTGAAAATTTAACTATTGTAATTGCTTCTATGATTTTTTCAAATAAAAGTTTTCTTCTCATGAAAATGTAGACGTACTGACAAAATGTGACGATCCTTGGGTGACGCCTACTGTATCTAACTGTGGAGAGACACGGGCTGATGATGATATATAATGGTGATGATAATATATAATGTAATGATGATGATATAATATGATGAAGATGGTGGTGGTGATATATAATGGTGATGATATATAATGACGATGATGATACATAATGGTGATGATAATATATAATGATAATGTAGATATAATCATGATGATATATAATGATGATGATGAACTGCTTCTACTCACCCCGGCGTGTCCACATCATTGTTCCCCGGATAGTAGGTGGGCCGGTTTCTACTCTCCGATGAAGAGGTCCTCTCTCCGTCCGATATGTCTTCGATATCACCATCGTGCTCGGTTGACTCTTGATCCTGGAATCAAGTATATTTTATGTTGTTTGTTACACTGTTGGTATTTCGATAAAATAAGGTAAAATAAAATAAATAAATTGTCTAGAAAAATAAAATTTAAAAATTTAAAAAAAAATTAAAAAATAACCTCATATTTAAAACTGCCGAGTGACGAATCGTCTGTATGATGACGGGTCCTCGCGTCCGTTGTTCGTGATTTCACGATATTATTTATCGTGACCTATTTTTAAAAATAAAAATTAAAGAAATTAAATCAAAATAAACAGATAGGTAAAGAGATGTTGCATAGGCAAACAAACGGCCTCATTATAAGATATCTATACTCTATAGTTTTAATGTGAGCATAAAAAAACTTATTATATTTAACAGCTTTATAATGTGTACTTGATATTTATGAAGAAAAACTCTTAAAATAACTTATGGGAACTCTAGCAAATTATGCAAAGATCGGCAAGCAAACTGAAAGTAAGCATTTGATGGTAAGTGGTTACCGTCGCCAATAAGGATTGAAACTAGGGACGTCACAGGAGTGTAAAGAGGAATTAGGTGAAGTTTTCTTTGTGTAAGGTAGTGGTTACTGATTCCGGAAAGTTTACTATTATTAATAATTCTAATATGTGCACATATCAGTAGAATAGAATCAATAAGAGCACTTGATAAGGCAATTGTGGTTTATAAGTGCACATATCAATAGAATAGAATCCATAGAGCACTTTGATAAGGCAACTGTTGTTTATAAGTGCACATATCAGTAGAATAAGAATCAATAGAGCACTTTAATAAGGCAATTGTGGTTTATAAGTCCACATATCAGTAGAATAAGAATCAATAGAGCACTTTGATAAGGCAATTATGGTTTATAATTGCACATATAAGTAGAATAAGAATCAATAAAGCACTTTGATAAGGCAACTGTGGTTTATAAGTGCACATATCAGTAGAATAAGGATCAATAAAGCACTTTGATGAGGCAATTGTGGTTTATAAGTTCACATATCAGTAGAATAGGAATCAATAGAGCACTTTGATGGCAATTGTGGTTTATAAGTGCACATATCAGAAGAATAAGAATCAATAGAGCACTTTGATAAGGCAACTGTGGTTTATAAGTGCACATATCAGAAGAATAGAATCAATAGAGCACTTTGATAGTGAAATTGTGGTTTATAAAAAAAAACTTCTTTTTTATCTTTATGAGCACTTTTGGTATGAGGAAAAAAACCTACTGAATTCGGCCGTGAAGCTCAGTGAGCGACATCCTCAGTGACGTTTAATTGTCTGAAATAAGCGCCATCTATCCGAATCAGTACGTACTTCTTGGTTCTTGGTAATAAGCTTAACTTCGTCAATAGTTTGTTGAGATGTTAACAGATGACGACAAAGTTTTCGAATAGCTTTAATGTTCCATAATTTCTGACACTTGACAGTTTTTCGATTTTTTTTTTATTATGAAATTATCAGACAGACTTAAAATAGACACAAAAATGGGGATGGCTTGTAAATACTTTGCAAAACCTAAATCAGGACAAAGGATAAGGGACAAGGCGAATATATCGCACGCTTAATATTAAAGTGACCTAATTAAAAAAATCAGTTTTTTGGGAAATCGCAAAAAACGTTTTGCATTCACGACTTGAGTTGCTTATTTGGATATAAATAACACAAGATGTTAGTTTTACTGTTACTTTTTTTTCCATAAATATAGAATATGAACCACAGATTTCAGTGAGACTTAAATTTTAATTGAAAACTATTTATTTTGTTTATAAATAGGTTCTCAAAGTTTTGTTTGTAGTGTTAGGTCTTTTTTATACTAAATAGCAGTTCGTTTGTTAAAAATCATAAAGACCCAATTAATTTTAAGTCTTTTTATTACTAACTTCCAAGACTGTTTGGTTGTATATTTACGGTTTAAGTCATATTATTACTAAAAATGAAAATATTTTTTTTAGTTAAGACAGTTTAATATAACATTAAAGAACAAAATAGTATTTTTTTTCTATTAAAAGATCAACGATTTTGAGTACTTAGGTAACTAGAAGTTTAAAAAAAAGTTATTTTTATTCTAACACATTAAATTATAAAAATGTACTTCAGTGAACATAAAGTAAACATTTTCCTAATTTTTATAATTACAGTCATTAGTATTGCGTACATAAAAATTTATGTAATTACAAAATAAATATTGATTTACACTTTTTAATTTTTATACAGAATTTACATAAAACAACAATAATATTAAAAAGAAGTCTTAATGTTTTAGTAATTAATCAATCAGTCTCATGGTAGTATTCTAAGTAGATAAATAACCATCATTTTTGAAATTAATAAGTCTACATTATTTAGGTGTAAGTAGGAATAATTAAAGTAAAAGTAAACATTTAAATGTAAGTGGTCGCCTATAACAGATTGATTAGTAGTACATTAAAAAATTGAAAATCTTCTGTCATCAGGTTTTGTTTTTTATATTATAATAGTTGATAGTCCTTTTTAGAGTTTTGTTTATTTTTTTTGTTAATTATGTGGGTGTACCTATTTGTATACTATTATTCTTTTGTTCGGTTTGATTAATTGGTTTTTGTTTTTTATTTTATTTTTAGCTTTATTTTGTAAACAGAAAAGTTAGCCCATAAGTGGAGTATACAATATTCTAAAAGAATGTTTAAATGTAAATCACTTTTTTTTACTTATGTAAGGATGGTTGTATACTGTTGGCTTCCTAATAAATAAATAAAATAAAATAGGAAACAACAAGGTAGGAACAATAGGTGGAGATAATTACAATAAAACATGGCATACATTTTCAAAAACTTAAATTATTAACATAACGAAAAATTTGGTATATTCATATAAGGTAGCTTTTTTATTATTGAAAAAAATGTGGAAAGTAACTAATCAATAAATAAATTATATTGGATCTGAGTTAAAAGACATCTTAACTTCTTAACAAATAATTAGCCTTAGTTGTTAGTAGTATACTTAGTAGGTTAAGTCAGATAATATTTTAGTTAGATTTATAATATCTTAGTTAGATTTAAATTAGTTCACAAAAATTCACTCCTCCATCTTTACAGCGTCAAAATACTTTGCCTTTGAACAAAATCAATCTTGCTGCTCAACCTGCACCAAAGAAACTGCACTTATCATTATACATCAGTGATTTAAGTTCACGAGCATTAGTTACAATGTTATTGCTATGAATATAAGACTTCCACAATTTCTTAATTTTTAGCCTTATTTTGTTTCCACATTTCCGGCTGTCTCGTGCGTTTTTTACCTTTAGGCGTGTTTTAGGTGTAGTAGAAACTGTAGAAGTTGCTTTAGTTGTTTCTTCTGTCAAATTATCTGTATTCTCTCTCGTTCTTTTGTTTCATTCTCTTGTTGGGTCGGGTGGTATATTCTCTGTGTTATTGGCATTCAATAGTTCTTTCAAAGTCTCGATGTCAAAGCTATCAGATGAAGGAGAACAACTATTTACTAACCGTTGAGACTGAAGTAGAGGAAGAACTACTACCCGAAAATGAGCTAACAGCCGATGGAAATAGCAAATGATCAACATTTTTGCCACCATCTACGTTGAAATTAGGACTAAAACCTGCGTCGCTTTCTTCTTGATTAATGGATGACACACGGTAATCTATGGCTGCGTTCTTACGGCTTTCAGCATATTTCAAATACTCGGCGACATTCAAATATCATTGATTATTGGGTTTATTTTATACATTACTATAATCTGTAAGCAAACGTGAAAGGTGAGCATACAAATATAAATGGTAATATACCTTAGGGCAACAAATATTTTACATACCTGGACAACTGTAAACAATAAAAAGTGAATTAGTATATTGCAGGTAACTATAGATAAAGTAACTTATTTCAATGATTTTTACATACCTGGACATCAGAACTTTGCGTTGGAATATTGTTATATTTAGTCTGAATTAACTCCAGAATTTTTTTGATCGTGAAGTAGTCATTCTAATTAAAAAACGAAAATTATAATTATTGGTCAAAAAAGTAAAACCTATTTTGTTCATTTTTTTTAGTTATAAATTGACTCAATTATGAAATCGCAAATTGTTAGGAAAATAATTTCATTTTTTTTAGTAAAACACAAACCAAATACTGAATGTTACTATAAACACATCATCATCATTTGTATTAAACAGACTTAAAATTGAAGCCATCCGCACGTACAAATAAATTTACAAAGTCTTTATTATAAAATAGACCTAATTATTATTGTGCTTAAAATTATTCATAATTTTTAATTTTAAACAGACTTAAAACTTAATATACTGTGCAATATGATAAAAAAATTAACACTAAATGGACTCATTATGGATCGAGTCAAAATAAAACAAAAGCAATCAGTAAAACTTACCTCCGATTTAACTTTTAAACAAACTTAATAACTAATAGGTTTCTTTTAAATCAAGTCAGAAGGCGTTTACTTTGTACCGGTTGAACGATTAATGAATGTGTCTGTGTAATTTCAAATGTCACCATCAAAACCCTCTAGTGTAAAAGAGACCGAAAACTTGTAGACCAGTAAAACACTAACTTTTTAGGAGTTTCTTAATCGTAAGCCATAGAGGGCGTAGACATACGGATTATAGTGTATCTAACTCATTTTTGACTTATTTTGAGTTAGGTCACTTTAATACTAAGCGTGCGATATAATGATATCTCAAAAAGGCTGACTTAAAAAGCGATTTAAATAAAAAAAAAATGCAAAGCTCAATTCATGCGAATACAAATAAAATGAAAATTAAAAATAACATGACAAAGCCATTGCACATCACTATGCACTAACGAATGAACAATGAATGTTATAATAATACAAAACATTTTCTAACTTTTCTAAAAAAATTGGATAACAATATTACTTTTTTTTTTAATTTATTATATGTCAAAATAATTTAAAAAAATAATCAATAATAAAAAAAAAACTTTCAAAATTTTACAATGTCTCATGTTCACTGATTACAAGATGCACTCTCACGCCATCTAGCGACTAAAAAAAAAATGAGCCAATGAAAATGTTCCAACGAAAAAATCTATACAACGGTTTAAGTATTTTATATCGCATTTTTTACGATTTATGACTCGTAGACAACAAAATGAAAACACAAGCAATGACAACGACACAATGCAAAAAAAAATGCATGTATGTAAAAACAAAAAAAAAAAAAAAAAAAACAAAAAAGAAACCTTCTCGACCCTCGGAGAGATTGTCAAAATATCGTATGTTTTCCTAATTGTGTCGTCAAAATTTTTGAATAAGGCTTCGACGCGCGGCAGTTGAGTCAAGTTGAGTGATTTCGGCCGCTACACATCAAAGTTTGAGTCAACAAAAAAAAACCACAGGAATATGAGAAAAATCGATGCATTATAAGTATATAGTATTATAAGTACTTTGATAGAGATAATAATAATAAACTTTTTATTGACATATAGCTCGCTGGTCTATAAATTACTTGAGGCGATTTTGGCGATTTTTAGACATTTCGATATTTTTTTAAATGACAATTTCGAGTTTAACGCCCTCTAGCGTACTTACAAAAATAATGTCTAGCTAGATTTACTTTAATCACATAGTTTATATTTTTACAAAATATAAAATTCCTATAATATAAAATATAAATAATAAATATAAAAACATAAATTCGATTTTTCCCATATTAATTATAAGAACTTATTTACAGATTATCTTTAAAAAAAAAACGCACACCAAAGCAAAGTAAAACTTTAAATTTAATTTGCAAATAATATTTTAATGTTATTTGACCATCACCAATGTTAGATGTCATCGAATGAAGAAAATAAAAACGTTAAAAATATATTATTTACATAACAGCTAATGCCCGCGACTTCGTCTGCGTTGAAAAATGGAAAATAAAACATTTAAATATTTAAATAAAATTTAAATATTTTTATGCCTTCAAGGAACCTAACATTTTTCCAAAAAATTTCATCATTTAAATCCATTTTTTGCGTGAAAGATTAACAAACATAATTAAAACTGCGCATTTATAATATTATTAGGTATTTGTTTACTTAAAACGTGCACGTTTCAGTATGAAATTTCGCTGTCTTTTTTTTTTGACAAGACCAGTCGAGTTGACCGAGTTTTTTAAATGTTGAAAAACCACAATTACCTGTTTGATTCCTGTCTGGTCGCGTCTCTTTTCAATATACCTAGTGTCGGTGCCGCTGTCCAACGAACTATCTTTGGATCCGTCAGAGTCTACTCGTTTCTCTGTAACAATAATACAAACATCGGTACCCAAATGTTTGACCAAACGTTGGCCAAGACCAAAGCGAAATGTTGTTGAAATGTTTGGTAAATGTTGATCAAGGTTTGGTCAAATGTAGACCAATATATGGCCAAATTTGATCAAAGGTTGGGCCAAATGTAGACTAAGATTTGGCCAAATTTGACCAAATTTGATTAAGGTTTGGCCAAATGTAGACCAGATTTGGCCAAATTTGACCAAGGTTGGTCAATAAAAGAAATATAGTTAGTCTGAGTGAAAGCATTAGCATATACCTGGTACAGGTTGTATCCTCTTGGCCCATTTCCCTCTCGCTGGAATGGAAGGACTGGTGGTCGTCTCCAACTGTGGAGCATCATCGCCCAAGCTCTTCTTCGCCCACGACGGTAGACGTCCTATTCGGAGTCTGAAATTTATTGGGTTTCAACATTATCATTGTACTACAAATGTGGGTTTCGCACGCCGTACAGAAACACTACGAACTTTATGGAACATTTAAATGTGACATATTGCGTGTAGAGCATCAACTCTGTCGTCTGTCATTTGAAACCAACCAAACGTGTGTCGTTTAAAGAAAATGCGACTTTACGTCAACGCATTAGAGTTTGAAATGAATAGTAGAACTTGGTCTCTACTATTTTGCATTTATGGAACAATTAAAAACATTTTCAACTCTGTCGTCTGTCATTTGAAACCAACCAAACGTGTGTCGTTTAAAGAAAATGCGACTTTATGTCAACGCATTAGAGTTTACAGTGAATAGTAGAACTTGTTCGTCACTACGAGTACTTTTCACCATTGACTCCTCTATGATTCCGTTTTAGGCGCACTTTTTATGTACCGCTTTGGCATTTGTCACGCAAATTCCACACTTTTAGTACTTCGATGGGTTTCAATTATTATTATTTTTTTAATCATGTCTCTCTCTCCCTAGAGTAACTAAGCGTCACTCACGTGTAGTCCGGTACCAATGGTGCTGCGAATTTGTCTTCGTACAAATCGGTCGGCGGTGAACTGCGATGTGAGTCTGTTTCGCTCTCAACGCCGGACATTCCGTTCGTCGAAGTCACTTTCCTATACAATTACACACACACACACACACATAAGCGGATCTTTGAATTGTGTAAAAAAAAAAATTAAAACATACATTATACATATACGGTCTTATTCATAAAAAGTTATACGAGGCTTATTAGCTTGTTATAAGAAATTTACCAAAAAACGTTATTCATAAACGTTCAATAGCAGTCAAACAGTCTATCTCTCGTCTGGTATGGGCGCAGATTTGCGTCAAGTGACAGTCTGTCGTTTCACTCGATTTTAAATATTATGGGTATATAAATAGGGTTTAAAATTGAACAAACATAATGCCAAATAAATACACAATCTAGAAATGCAACAAATAAGGAGTTAATTGCTTAATAACGGCCTTCATAAGTTATTGAAGCGTGGACCTTTGTATAAGTCTAGTATAAGGGAACAATTCAAGATGGCCGACTTAAAACAGCTGATTTCTGAATGACGTTTGATTGATGTTTGTAAAGGAGTTAGTCATATTTAAGATATTTATTTAAACAAATATTAGTTTAAATTGCCGTTTTTTGAGATGTTTTGTCTCCATTATTAATTACTTAAAATTTGAAAGAAAAAAATTTGGTAATAAAAACGACGATCACACGTAAATAACCTCTGCCGAAACACGGAAATAACGAATAATTTTCATAAGAAATGTCAAAATGTCACATCAGATTAATTATTTTACTGTCATTTAGGGCGTGGATAATTTAGCTTTTAGCTTATTTAGCTTTTTTGTCTATGAATTCATCAGAACGGCAACATAACTACTATAAACTAACCCATAGCGAGTATTTAGTTATTGAACGTTTATGAATAGGAATTTTATAATGAGCTTAATAAGGTCTTATGAGCGTTTTAACTAATCAACGTTTTAAGCCTCTAATAAGGGATTTTTATGAATAAGACCGTTAAAATATAGCCCAGTTAAAACTACTACAAGAATACAAAAAAATATATTTTAATGAGTTCAATCAACAACAAACAATAATCATTCTCGTATTAGTGTGTAGATCTGTAAAAATTTATATACAAATATTATAAAGAGAGATGATTTTTACGAGTATGTTTGTGATGTATAAACTCAAAAACTAGTGGACCTATTTTGAAAATTCTTTCACCCATAGGAAGCTACGTTATCAGCGAGTAACATAGGCTATATGCCAAGCTATACTTATTCACTGAAACGAGCTTATTCCCTATATTCCTATATAAAGCGTTCGGTTGTGATTTGTGAAGATAACAGACAATGTGAGTGTACACAGTACATGTACTTTTTAGTCTGTTCGTACAACTCTCACTGTTTAGACGCTCTCATTGTTATTATACTGCGTTTTTTTTTTTTTTTAATTTTATATCGTATTATTGTTATTTTAAAGTTTGAATTTCGTTTAACTAACGTATATTTTTCATTTTATGATTAAATCAGGAACCAAAATGTCTATTATCTTAATTAATAAATAATTCACAATTTAATAGCTAGAATAATAGTTTATACAAAATAAAAAGTATAGGCTTGTGGGGTAAGTACTATAATATTTTATTATAGTTTATACAAAGCTAAAAGTAGCGTAGAATGAACGTTCATCTATTATTGTATATACGCCCACTCGAGATTTGCTGTCCTTGTCTTTTGTATGGAATTGAGTGAAAGAGAAAGCGCCATATTAACGATCGAATATACTGACTTCCCCTGCCTGATGGCTTGCTGCGCCAGTCGTGCCCGCATCGTGACCACCATGTCGTGAGGCACGCGCCACACGAATATGCAACCGTCGCCCGATGCCGATATCAGATGTTGGCAGTCCGACGTGAACCTAATAACGAGACATGTCAATTTATTATGTAATTCAATTTCCTTTCAAATAAGAAAGAAATAAATAAAGAAAGAAAGAAAGAAAGAAAGAAAGAGAAAGAAAGAGAAAGAAAGCGAGAAAAAGAAAGAAAGAAAGAGAGAGAAAGGAAGGAAGAAAGGAAGAAAGAAAGAAAGAAAGAGAGAGAAAGAAAGAGAGAGAGAGAAAGGAAGAAAGGAAGAAAGGAAGAAAGAAAGAAAGAAAGAAAGAAAGAGAGAGAGAGAAAGGAAGAAAGGAAGAAAGAAAGAAAGAAAGAAAGAAAGAAAGAAAGAAAGAAAGAAAGAAAGAAAGAAAGAAAGAAAGAAAGAAAGAAAGAAAGAAAGAAAGAAGAAATTTATTTCAGAATAAATAAAAAATAAATATCTTCACACATTCCACACAGCACAACTGTAGGCTTGTATTATGGATACTTTTTTTGTAAATACATACATATTATAGATACAAACATCCATAACTCAGGTACAAAGTTAAATGTTAGGACATAAACATTTGCCCCTAGCGGGATTCGAACCCGCGACCGTTTGGTCAACAGCTAGAGGGTCACTAGCCACTAGACCAAACGTGTAGTCAATATACAAATGCATGGAATTTTCTATAAAAGTAACTCGTACAACTATGTAGTACCTGAGGCCCGTGACTATCTCCGAGTGTCCGTACATCGTGGCCATACACTCGCCCGAGTAGTAATCGTACACGCTGAGAATCTTGTCCGTCGACGACGTCGCCAGATAGATGCCAGAGTTATCGAGCGCCACCTGTCGACAAACAAAAGAACGCAATTAAAACGTTAAGCGGGAGATCAAACTATCGGCCTGTTAAATATTTAAAAAAAAAAACGGTTCCAGAATCACCCCAAACGAGCTAGAACATCTCACTAGTTCTGTGTATAGAACTACAACACAGAACTAGTGGGAATAAGCGATAAATATAAGCTCATCACAATAACTTATGTATTAAAAAGTGGTCCCAGAATACCGGTAAATGAAGAGATTCAATTTTTGAGGAGTAAATTGGACAAAGATAGATAGATAGATAGATAGATATATAGATAGAAGATATGCGACACTAGCACCATTGGGTTCTAAAAGTGAACCCTTATTTAAATGTTGTTAATGGTGGTGAAAACTAAGTGGCATCTCCTGCTTGGGAGAGCCTCGAAAGAACAGAAAAGCGTACAACACATTTGCTTATAGTTTGCAAATAAAAACGCAGCAAAAACATTTAAAAAAAAAAACGCGCCGTGTTAAATTAAGACATTATTAAGACTTGATCACAAGTCTCTGAAGATTGCTAGTCTTTATTGACGCTCATCCTCTTTTTATACTAATACGAGTATTATAAAGAGAAGAATACCGTCACTAAACGAAATTCTTTTAAAAATTAGTTTTTAACGCTATTTATTTTCTGAGCACTAATTAAAATATTGCTTGGATTCCTAAACTATAATTTCTAGTCATTGATCTATAGGGCGCTGTTAATCTATCGACAAGAAACGAAAATACCACACCCTTCATTCCTAAAACGACACTAAAATAACTCTCTTGCACAATTTGCTTATTTATGATAGTGACGGTATTGGAATAAAGGTGCGATCTGTATTTTTGTACGTTTATAATGAATAAATAAACTCAAAAACTTATTGAGAATTCTTTCACCTATAGAAAGCTACATTATCAGCGTGTAACATAGGCTACATTTATTAAGTCGCGCGGGCGCATATAAAACGGATAGAGGATTTTTTTTACCTTAATAAGAGTTCCGTCCTCCGCAGTGGTCCCTCTGAATGTCTTCGTGTGTCTGCCGTTAACGGAACTATACACTCTCACGTTGCGATCCTGTGAAACATTTTTAGACAATTTTCACACATATTTTCAATATTGATATTGTATTTTTGTTTTATTATTCACTAGATGGCGCTAGTGGTTTGTTATGTTGTGTTATGTGATCGTACAACACAATTTTTTAAGTGGGATTCGCTATACACAATAGGGACCCGATATAATTGGGTTGTTTGTTTTACATACATTTTCTCGTTCGAAATAATGAAATAAAATGAAGTCCTTAGCCGGATCTGAAATCTCGAGTTTTTTTTTTGTTACCGTACCATTCGGTGGTTTCATTTATTATCAATTAGTGCGAGTACTTATATACTATGTAGCTTTGCTAAACAAATGAATATTTTATATCATCATTTTGAACTATTAGCTAAGATAAGATGACAGTATAATTGTTACCTGGCAAGCGGTCAGTATATGTCTACCGCCAGCGTCGACCTCCATATCGTACAGAGTGGTCCTCCCGGACACGTTCTGGCCTCGTGCGAATTGAAAACTACCATCTGGCATCTGGAATTATCCGTACTTACTAATATTATATAAATGTCAAAGTATCTATGTCTGTATCTCTCTGTTAACTACTTAACCGATCATCATGAAATTTTGCATCCAGAAAAAAAGTACTGTTCCTGAGATTTCTCGGGTGTTATTTTTTTCAATTTTTTTTATTTTCCAACGCAGACAAAGTCGCGGGCAGCGGCTAGTTAATCTTGGGCCGCTGGCGCCAAGTATCTGGGACCACTATTTATTGCATAGAGTCGGTCCTCCTTATCTCTATTCTCCATGCTTGCGAGGCAAAATTGAATATCGCAATGCAATGCAATACAATACAATACAATACAATACAATACAGGCAGTATGTTTTACCGTGTTGAGTTGTCTGAATAGAATTGTCTTGTCTGCGCCGCACGACACCAGACGCAGCTGCGAATCGGCTCCCAAGAACCTCACCGCCGTTATAGAGGACGAGTGATCGTCTAGAGTCTGCACTATTTGGTAACCGGCGTCCGCTCGGAACACGTGTATGAGACGGTCGCGGGACGCGGACGCCAGTAGCGACGGACGCGCAGAGTACTCGAGGCAGAGGACTTCGGCGTCGTGCGCTTCGAGGGTTGTGACTAGCGCGCCCGACGCTGTGTGCACCCACACGTTGCCGGCTCGGTCGCCGCATGCCACGTGCGCGCCGTCCGGGGAGACGCGCACGCATCTGCAACGGACAGACAACAGTTTGTTAAACTCTTTTACATAAAATAAGTCCCCTAGACACGACGCCTATTGATTTTAACTCACACAAATTCTACTTAAAAATAGCTCTAATTGTAAAATCCGAAAAAAGAAAAACTTATTTAGTACCTGACTCCGGTTTTGTCGTCGTACGATTTCAACTTGTCCTTATCATTGGACGCTGTCAAATCTACATCCTTCAAAAACTTCAATTCGGGATCTATGTACACTATTTTATTTAATTCCTGAAACAAAAAATGCATATACATAATTATATATTTTAAAGATTTAATTTTTTTCTAATTATAAGTTTTTGATTAATATACATAGTATACTTATGTACTTACGTTGCTGTATATATTAGTGGGCGTTCCTCGGACGTGCCATAACCGGACTGTGTCGTCGGATGAACACGTGAGGAACGTTCCGGCTGACAGGGAACCGTCCACCGAGGCCAAGTCCACGCCCCAGATGCAAGCCGAGTGGTACAACGCCGAATGGGACTTGCCCACCTGTGGGACCAAAAAAATATAAATATCTTCACACATTCCACACAGCACCATCCAGTTCCACAATAAGCAACTAATGTATTTTTTTTTTTTAAATACATCCATGACTCAGGTACAAAGGTAAAATGTTAACACATAAACATTTGTGTCACAGTTGTTTGGTTAACAGCTAGGGATACTAGCCACTAGACCAAACGTGTCGTCAACACACTACACCAATAACAATACACTTTGTTTTTAAGAGGCCACTTTTCAACTCGAGCAGCTTACCAATTCCATACTACGTAATTCCATGATTACTCATTAGTTATTGGTCGTGGCAATCGTGGCAATGCACTGCTTCAATAAACAGAGAAAGAAAAATTTAAATTTAAAAAAAAATTGCAATAAATGTAATTAAAACTACTTATTTTATAAAAATGCTCGACAAATAATAGAGTCCCTAGACATAGACGAATTTAGAACGGAGCTTGATTTGCTTGACAAGCAAACTACGTGATTGTTGATGCTTTATGAAAAGCGACTGAGATTAAAGTAAATGCGAATGCTCGACAGGTATGCTGCAAGCCTCGTCAGGCGTGCTCGTCAAGCCCGTAAATGCTTGTCAAGCGCGCTTAATCGTTTTGATTCATGCTTGTCAAGCAACACATTCAGTTACACTGGGTCACTACTCTGTGGCAACTGAGGCTAAAATGAATAACAAGTATGCTGCAAGCCTCATCAAGCGTGCTCGTCAAGCGCGTAAATGCTTGTCGAGCAATTTTGACCGTCTACGGCTAGGGCTATATGCTTTCGCCTAAAGGTGTACACCTGCTAGGCGTTGTAGTATGCATAATGTTGACGCACCCGTTTGATATCTCTGACGTCCCACACGTAGAGGCTGTGGTCGTTGTACACACACGTCAACTTGTGATTCCTCTCGTCGTAGGTTAGAGCTATTGCGTCCGGATAGTGGGCGTTTTGAGGCTGACTGAACATATGGCTGAAACGAAAACATATTTTTTTATATATGTAACGATGATTTCATTAGTGGGAAAAGTGACAATTTGCAGAACAAAAATTGTATCCAGGTCGCTAGGTTTATATAATAAATATGTAGACAAAATAATTCATTATCTTTTTCTCATTTGTAGTAGTAATCTCATTAGTATAGATATCTCTTGACAAGTTTTAGTGCTAATAAATAACTCAAAAATAAACCAACTTCAAACCGTTTTCACACAGATGCCATTGTCAAAACTGGACCAAATTGAAATGGGACAACACGGGAAGCACCAGCTTTCAAATAAAAAAAGAATCATCAAAATCGTTTCACCAGTCGAAAGTTATGAAGTAACAAACATAAAAAAACTACACATTTGAAACTTAAAAAAACCTTTGAAATATTTGAAAATTTCAGGCATTATACAGTCGAAATTTTCCCTATATAATTAATACAAAATTAGATTTATTTTTCTATTTTGAAGTAAAAATGAAATATTTAATGCTTGACAAATCAATATGTCAGCAATAAAGACTGAATACAAGTTATAACACTTGAAAAAAAAAAAAAAATCGCGGGCAAAAACTATGTCAAATTATAACAGATTAAAATATACATTTCTCACCTTATATTAACACCTTGTGAAACGTCCACACCCAAGTAATGCGTTCTCGGAAGCGTCGTTATGTACCTGAGCGAGTCAGGGGCGAAACATCGCACTATTCCCTCCGCGCACCCGACGAATATGTAGTTCGAACCGATCGCCATACAATTCGCAGATGTAGTCTGGAAAACAATAGCACAGACAGCCCATTAGGCTAGGAGGCTTCGACTGTGTGTGACCCTCGTTATTAGGAAATACAGAGCATATTGACAGATACATAAATTGGGCGGGCAATATAACTATAGTTAGTTCACATATTGAGTTAAGTCCGAGTGTGCAAGGTTTAAAACTTTACAATAGCCCTCCTATGAATCCATCAAAGAAATCCTAGAAATCCTAGAATCCATTAAAGCATGCCCAATTCTATTGGGAATTGTACCCAGTGGTATATGATATGGCATAGTGTGGTGTTTGAATATGCTGACCCTGGAATCCGGACAAATTGTGTGCGAAGGATCTAAAAATGTGTCAAAATTTTAGTCTACTATATGAGAATCAGTCATAACTTACCAATATTATAAATGTGAACTTTCACCACTCGTCATAATAGAAGTGTTTGGTTAGATAATAAATATATCTCACCCTTAGCTCCACCCATTTGTCGAGCAGCCGTCTGCTGTTGAACTCGCAGAGCAGCCCTCCCCTGGTGATGGCGTATGTGCTGTCGGCGGAGTCTCCCCTGCCGCACACCACGTCGCAGAACTCGTTGTCCTTTTGCTCTCCGAGGATGGCCGAGCGGCCCATCAGTGGGACTGGCTCTTTGAACTGATATTAAAAACAGTTATAGTGCCATATTAAAGTTAAACTTAAGTCGCGGCTAGAACTCATAGGTGGGTGTGGCTTAAATGCGTCCGGTCTCACACACAGCACACACTGAGTGAAATGCACAATGATTCATACCAAAAATGAGCACATAAAAGAACATGAACACACCCCTTGGGAAAATTGTTTTTTTGACAAAACTACTGCATGTATCTATTTCGCGTAAAGTTATTTGAACTCTTGAATAACTGGTCAATGTCTGTGACTAAAGTATTTTGGAGTTTTTGTACATTAAAGTGACCTATTCACCCTCAAAGTTGCATTAAAATTTGTGTTAAAATATGGAATTAATACTTTTTTTTACTAATTTTTACAGCAAAGAACCTAGTTAACGACAAGATAAATCGATATCATGCTTACTTTTGTAAATTAAACAAAAAAACAGCATAGTAATAATCTTTCTACGTTTGTTTGTATGGAGAAAAAGCTAACTAGTTTAATCATAATTATTTGAGCATGATATGGTATTATTGAAAATAGCAAGATACACAGTTAAACTGGCTGTAATATGCTTATAGAATGTATTTTTTTATTAAAAAATATTATTCGCTCTAATTTATTGAATAAGCAAAACAGATTCAATAAAGTTTAAACGTCTAGGGGAAAAGGGGAAAATGTATATATAAGTTATCCACACACCTTGGCATTTCTCGAATACTCCAAGTACCAAAACTTGACGTGTCTAAAACCGACAGTCACAAAGTAGTTGCCGTTCTCCGAGAAACTCACGGCTTTCACACGTGATGACACCTGTAATTGACATTTTAAACAATATAATTCATGTATTTATTTAATAACATAAGAATACATTTCCCAATCTGTAGTTATCAATAATTTACCTTATTACTGGCCAGTTTCAAATTCCCTCTCCAATCCCACACATTGACAATCATATCATGTTGCGAACCCACAGACACCAAGTATTTGGACGACGTTGAAAAAGCCTGAAAAATAGGTGTTGTCATTGTCTTGACACTGGCAATAAATTAGTAAAACTAAGTAATTTGAGCAATGGCAGGGCACACTAATTCCGCAACCATAAAACTAGAATAAATGTCTTAATTCTCGAGTGCCAAACCTTACCTTGCAAACTATTGTTTGTTTTGTGTTTTTTTGGCCATAAAAATTCCCTTTTTGCCTAAAGCTTTCCTAGCCATTGAATAAGATTAAGATTGCTTAAGATTAAAAATAATTTCAATATTTTAAAATTGTATTTGACATTTAAAAATAATGCTGGTCAGATTGTACATTTTATAGTTTTCCATTGTTTAACAGTAGCGGGTAAGAAAGGCACTAAAAATCAATAAATAAACTTAATAAAATATTGTTATCTGACCCACAGTGGGTCAGACGGGCTCTTAAAAGTGGGTCCAACGGACACTTTTATTCAGCGGGTCAAAACTTGCAGGTCCAAATGGTCCGAAGCCCAAAAGACCACTATAAAATAAAAAACAAGTGCTGTTGTGTGTCAGTGGGTAAGTATAAGAAACGGACGCCAGAGCTCATTTTGATATGCTCTCCCTATATCCCTTAAATTTTATCCCACCTTAACTTAAACTTATTAACTAAAAGATTATTAGTTTTAACTTATTAATTTAACTTAAAGATGGCTAGCAAACATGCCAACCCATCTATGGTGTTGCTTGCGTAAGTAGTCGGTAGCCGACTGCTATCAACGCAAATTCCAGGCTATAAAATGGATATTGGACACCACAGAAGGCAATTTAAAAATAATAAGTATAAGTATAATACTAATATTATAAATGCGAAAGTATGTATGGATGTTTGTTACTCTTTCACGCAAAAACTACTGTACCGATCACCATGAAATTTTGCATACACGTTGTCTGGGACACCAGAAAGGATATAGGGTATACCTTTTATCGTTCAACGCGGACGAAGTCGCGGGCAGCAGCTAGTAATAAATAGAAAAACTCACCACACAACTGACACCGTGAGTGTGACCGGGAAACTCTGCGATCTGCACCGCACCCGAAGCCGTTGGATCCTGGAAACATATGGGACACACAAATCAATACCCATATTGCCATTATTATCTTGATTGGAACTGACCTTTTATATTAATAAATTTTCTTTGTTAAGTCAAACGGAAACAAATATTTTTTTTTTAAGACACCATATAATATTTATGGTGCGTTAAAAAAAAATATTTGTTTACTACTAGTATTTTGTCAATATTATAGACAAAATACTGGTAGTAAGTGAATATACGTGATCTAGTCTCTAAGTATAAGGTTAACGTCGCTCAATCAGCTATTGTAAAGGCTATGGTCAGGGTTACACTGCGAGATTAGACTTTACGGAAGTGGCAATGAACTGAACATAATTATGGTACAGAGAGCCAATGGCCGCTTGGGTCCGGAAGATTCACGAGTGGAAACTACGGACCAGCAAGCTCAGCTCAGATTTCCACCTACAAAATGGACGTCCTACGTCTGAGATGATGATGACGATAATAGCCGACCTTAAATGCAAGCGCAGAAGTTTTTCTAAAGTATTTTGGAGACAATATAATATATATTTTTTGTGAACTTTTGAAACACTCAAAGAATTTTGATACAGTATCCATTAATGGGAAAGAGAGACAACGAGAACGAGGTTTGTGTATGTAAATTGCAGGAAAAATTGCGTCCGTGCAAAGGCGGCCTATGTAATTTTAATATAATATAAAGTTGTCACTATTCGACAACAGATGGCGCAGCTAGTTACCAAACTAATTTCAAAACATTGGAGTGACGAAATAATTGTTTATATTTCTTAAGAGCGGTTCCAGCAAAATTTCATATTTTATAGAAGAAATCAAATAGAGGAAATACAAGAATAGCTCGTTCAACGAGATAATAAAAATCTCATAAAATAGGGTTTTAAACTATACTTAGGGCCTCTTTCACGAACTACAAGTAAAGTGTTGATTACTTACTTTTAGAAATCATTTTCTGTTATATTGAATTATGCACTCGGTTTACTGCATCATTCGATAGCCGATTTTTTTAACTTAATGTTTGGGACGTTTACCGTACAAACAAAGGTATATCAGCTAAATTATTACCGGTTACGGGTGACTTTAAATGACAATTTGGCCTAATTGACGTTTAAGAAATAGGCGCTTAGTAAAAAATACACACCTGCAAGTCCCATACTCGTACGGCAGGCGCGTGGCCACACTCCCCCGTGGCCAAATATCTGCCATCTGGGGAGAACGCGACGCACGTGACACTCTTCCTGGAGGCGTTTAGCACGTGACTCTGTCTGTTCTTGCGTACGTTGTACAAAACCACCGTACATCTGTAACACGTATGAATATATAAAAAAATATAAAAAAAAAATTGGTAGTATTTTTTATGTGTGGGCAAAGACAAAGCAAGATTGGTAGGCAGGCTGACGGTCCACTCGATTGTAGGCGAGTATAAATATTCACGTAGCAACAAGATATGACTAGAATCATAGTAATAAATAAAATAAATCTTCATCCGTGTTGCATGTCTACACTGTCTACAAGTGTAGACATGCAACATATAAGGACCGTTTCATATAAGGCAGACGAGGGCTTTTTGTTCTATAATTGCTTAGGCCTTAGAGCATAAAAATATTTAATAAAACTTCTTATAATTTTAAATCTTTACCTTTGGTGCAGTTTCAGAATAAATTGCACACACGGCTCGCACAGTTCACAACTTTTATGACATCAATAAATTCATGGATTGTCAACTTTGAAAATGTAAAAATAAGTCAATGAGTTCCTTGTTATTATAATTATTAAGATTAATTGTAGTAGTAATGAATTGCTGTTCTATGTAGGTAATATTTCACACCCTCAAAGTGTAGAATGTAGCGAGCATTATATCATTGTAAAACCATTATAATCTATATTCAAGTAATAAATAAATAATTAAATAAAACTTCTTCTAAACGGTTTTGCAGTAATGGAAAAAGCCATAAACGAGGAGGTTTTGTGTATTATATAATTTTCAGCAAAAAAAAAATGCATCCATGAGAACCCGAGGGCGGGTCGCTTATTATATTACAGTCTTGGTTAAAAGTAAATGTTGTTTTACTATTACTAAGTGTACTGTACTCTCACAATAATTGAACTTTTCTTTCAAATCAATGCCACTCCCACAAATACTTCAACACAATCGCCACATCGGTCACATGCATACGGAATATTTATGTAAACATTTAGATGGCGTGGGGGAATCTATTGACAGTTTGTTAACAAGGGTTGGGCGCAATTAATAGCGGGGCTTACACGAACGCCTCCGCTCAAGACGAGTGAATTTTCTAAACGGCCTTATACATATAATAAATCTGTGATGAAAATTAATTATGTAAAAAGAACACTTTATTATCGACACACATCATAAGCGCCTGCTGCAGGTGTAGACAGATCTTACTTTAGAATTATGCGGAGGCCTATGTCCAGCAGTGGATGTCTTGCGCCGTCCTGCGGTTGAGATGATGATAATGATGATGATGATGAATATGTTTAGTTATTATTTTTTTGTAAGTGCTGTAGCAATAAATGACGTTAATTCTATAATAAACCCAATGGTGTCTATTGTGATTGTGTTTAATTTATGTACTAAATTTTATAAAAAAAAAATATATATTGTTATGTAATATGTTTTGTAGTATGTACTTGTAGAATCTTAACACTTTGATATTTTATTTACTCTGGGGGGAAAGGTACTCTTTTTCAAAACGTTACAAACTACATGGGGGTTTGTGGCAGTGCTCTATCCCATACAATGTTTGTCGGATTTATTATTATTAGTCCGTATGAAACAACTAATGACCTCTGAAGTTGCTTCCGGCGTTGTACAGTCAAACGCACGTTCCCGCTGATATCTTTTTTTAGCTATTGCGACAACTTCAGGGGTCTATAGTTGCTTAATACGAACTCTACCTCGGGTCAATTATACTTATGAAAGTAGAAAATATGTATAATTTCATTCATTGATTTCAAATTAAATCGCAGCTATAAACGTTCCGCTTACAGAGTCGCCTGTCACTGGGGCCGCACCTCAAATCGTGTACATTACCTTATTCGTATGTACGTCAAACGTGCGCGTGCGGCCTTTCTCACGGTCACGTCGATGTATACTCAACCTAATAATAGCATAAATAATTTACACGTGGGTTTTAATATACATATTAGAAAAAATAGTTGTTTATAAGAATTGATTAATAAAAACCCACTAACATTCCAAATAAATAAACGGTAATTCAATTTGATCGACACTATTATAGAGGTAAAATTTGTTTGTTTATACGTAGGCGATTGTCTTTTTTACGTCTGCAGCTATTCCCAATAGATCCGCTACACTATCCGCGAAAAACATACGCAATTAGGTAAATAAATCTTTAATTGCATTAACACATCGCTGCTTAAAAACTAAAGGGACATAAAACAAAAAATACAAAAATGTTTTTATTGCAAAAATACAATTACAATCCTTCATATTGTATGTTGCAAAAAGACTTATATATGCTTATATCTCTTCTAGTATTCAGTTTATTATAAAAGTAGGTATTAAAACATTTAATGCTACTTAAAAATACGCTTCTAATCATGTATAATATGCAAATATTTGATATAATTGATATATTGATTATCGTTGCTGACATTCAGGAATAGCATTGGCAACATTCTTACAGGCTAGCGTCTACATTAATTATGTTTATGTTTACTTATGTTATAATTTTTAAGGCAGTGGCTGTTCTATGTAATATATATGTATTATATTTAATGTGTGTGTATGTATGTATATATGTATTTATATTTAATATGTGATTTTTATAGTTTGTTTAGATTGTAGGGAATAATATTGTAGGGAATTTTGTATTTTTGTTATATATATTTTTTTTGTATAAATGTAAAATCCATAATTGGCTGTAGGGTGTGTTTTTGTTTTTGTTAGTAATTTTTGAGAGCTGTGGATTTTGAATAAATAAATAAATAAATAATATATCTAATAAGAAAAAAATAGCCAAAAAATAATTTAATTTTTTTCTATTAGCTCTCCTCTAAAAAGTGTAATTTTGATTTGTGGCCCTTTAGCTTTTAAGCAGCGACATGTCAAAAAGATTATTGGCGAACGCTTTTGGACTAATGTCTCAGGGGGCTCGGGTTCGATTCCCGGCGGGGTCAACTTTGCAGTTTTGTTCTGGTCTGGATTTAGAAAACTGTGGCAGGGTACATTGGCGTTTCGCTGTCATTTGGGCAGCCCGTCTGGTGTCAGTAGATAGCACCCCCTTACAGAATACCACCATGAAATAACAGCACATGTGCTATTGTGTTTCGGCGAGTGTTATGGGCCGAAACACTCGTTTCGAGTTGGCTGTTCGATAGTAGTCAAGTCAGGACTAACGATATTATATATATCGGCCAGTTTCAGTATACCCATATATATTTAATTCGATACAGAATTAACCCAAGCAAGACACACACACATGACGAGAAATATTCGGCGATAATTTTTCCATATTTTCTAAAGGTTACCCACTGTCCTTTTTAAACAGACATAAATAATATATGGGATTGGGTTCGTTGAACTTTAAATCGCGCGCTAATGTAATATGGTCGCACCTTTAAGTCGGGGGTGCGGTGTAACCGCACCTTTAGATCAATAAAATACAACTGTCGTGTTTGGAATCGCTTGGATGATTCGTCATATTTTGTACTGAAACTCCATCATGAGCTCTCTTCATCGTGGGCCACGTCTTCGCTACACGGTTGGATGCTGGCCAAGAGCTAATCCGTCTCTGATAAAAAATTGAAAAAAATTCAATCGAATAAGGCATAGAAGCCGAAGCAATATGATGTATAGTTATCCACCGCTAAATAATCATCAGTATACTGTCAAAGCAAACTGCTGTATGTAGATAGACAATGGAGTATTATATCATTACGACCCGTGGCTGGAGCGCTTAGGTATATGTGAAACTGAATGACGGAAGGTGTCCATTTTAAACGACCTACTGCTATATAACATAACTATGTTACTGAGTAATTTACATCGACAGAGTAGGTACTTAACTGCTGATGGATCAATATTTTTATTATAAAAGAGGGTCAGACAAGCTGACTGACAACTTCTTGATGTGGATATGTCTTTAAATTTGCTTCCATAATGGGAGGCATTACAGAAAACTAAAATCGGGGGATACAGTAGGTACAGTCGAGGTAAAAAAAGGTTCGTCACCTTTTATTATTATTGTGAAACGGTTATTTATTCATTGAATAGGTTTCAAAGGAACCCATTTAATCGTCATTCAATTTTTATTAGGGTTTTGGAATAAAAAAACTAAGACTATGTATTTGACGAACTTGAGAAGAAACCCCGATAGAAGAACCCCTAGCGACCCGCTCCCAGCTTTTTTTTTTAGCGATTTTTTTTTTCTGGAAATCAATACTAATTATAAATCTGTAAGGGTTGGTCATGGAGTAAGTTACTTTGTTTTCAGAGGCTCTATACATGATACTGAAACTAAATTGACCATTTTTACATTTTTTTTTCTGTATGTATGTATGTATGTTCTCGTAAACGAATTAACCGATTTTCATAAAACTTGGTAGAGATACACATTTAGACGTAATGGACACAGGATAGGCTACTTTATTCTTTTTCAACGCGGACGAAGTCGCGGGCTCCAGCTAGTATTAGTATAGATTTTTCCGCTAATCCAAGTCTACGCTCGCCTCAAGTGAAATGAAATGTTGGTTAAAGTTAAAAATGTGTTTTTTATAGCCCGGGGAGTCGATAGTCGATATGCTCACGTCTTCCAAAGGTCACTGGGTCAACGTTAGGTTAAGAATGCATTATGTCTTGGAGGCGGTTCTATTCTATGGCTTCTAAGCCCTATTTTATAGAAACAATTCTGCCAATTTCGTGAGCAGTGGGCACATAATCTATACTAGACTAATATTATAAAGAGAGAAGATTTTTATTATTGCCCTGCCACTAATTTCCGGATACATAGAAGCAGGGCCAACTTTGAAACGTTCATTACCAAAATAAAACATGGCGGGAATCGAACCCGGCACTCCCGAGACAGAGCAAGCATCATATTATCCAATAACCAAAATAATATTGAGCAAATTATGTTCGATATATTAATGTCTATATCGAACATAATAATAAATCACTTAATTATCTTCACACGAAACAAAATCAATCTAATTTCAACATCTACGTATCGTATAATCTATCTCACTCTAGACATAACGTTGTCCTTTGCGCTCACCACGCTTCCTCGCACACCGTTTCCTGAGGGTTACGTTCGGGAGCAATCTATAGTCTCGCAACTAGATAATTGCATGTCAAATGATATACCTAATAGTGATGTGCCGGATTAAAAATGTAGATCCGCGGATACGGATACGGATCTTAACTTTCTTAGGCTTGATTTCCTCCTACGCTGCGCTGACGTCGGTCGCTGACGTCGGTGGAGCGTACGAATAAACACAATAGTTGCTCTATGGGCTCTATGGCAAGAGCGCATTCCCATATCATCCCTTATCCTCAATCCTACTTGTAGTCGGCAGCGCACTTGCACTGTGGCGTTGCTTGTGCTTGTGTCATAAGCGACGGTAGCCATCCCCTAACATCATGTGGACCGTCTTCAGCCTGTCTGCCGACCTTAACATTAAACAAAAAAAAATCATTTTAAAAGAAACTAACCCTGCAGGATACGCAACCAATTCCGTGTTAGGGTCGCAGTCCAACGCCGCATTTCCACCGACCGTCAGCCCCAGGACACTCTCCAATTTAATCTGAAAGTAAAAAAATATAATGTATTTATTTAAAAAAATCACAAAAAAATGACTTTTTGTAAAGATCGGTCGTCAGACAGGCTGACAGTTCACTTAATTATACATTATATACACACGTTAATTCAGTAATTATAATCATTTTTCCCGAGTGGTTACATAAAAATAAAAATCCAACGCCTGGAAAAACTATAACAGCAATTAAGATTGATTAAATCATTGCTCATATTATATTTTGTCTGGTTTTGTATTTTTCATTTATCAATGCGGACAAAATCGCGGGCAAAGGCTAGTAGTAGTAGTAGTAGTATATAATTAAATTCACAGAGAAAATAAAGAATCGACAGTACTAAGCTGTTCCTTCCACCATTTATAGCTACTGAGGGCCAAAATTTGAATGAAACCAATTAATCTTCTGTCTAAATAAACTACATTTATTATTTTTGATAAAGCATGGGGCAAAAGCTTTACCTACACGCTCACAATAGGTAATTTGTCTAGTTCATAGAAGCCGTTTTACAATTTCTTAGTGTTTATGGGAACTACTTTACAATATGAAGGTCGCGCTTATCTTCTATTCGTCCTTACTAACTAATCCATACTAATATTGTAAATGTAAAAGTAACTATATCCGTCTGTCTGTTACCTTTTTACGCCTTAACTACTCAGACAATCATGAAATGTTGTTCTCACGGATACAGGAAAGAACATATAGGTTACTTTTTATTCAGAAAAAAAAGTCTTAACGTGGGAGTAGTTATCCAAAATTAAAAAAAAAAACTAACGCCTTACAAAACTGTAACTGTAATAGCATGTCAAGCGTAATATTTTTTATTTTTCAAAAAGTTCAAAGCGAACGAAGTCGCGGGCACCAGTTAGTAACAAAATAAACTCGCCACTGAAAACAGTACACTCACTGTTTCTGAGGGACGCGGACAAAGTCACGGGCAAAAGCTAGTACAAACTTACATTTTGATTTATGTAAGCAAGTTGCATTTGTGAAAGCACTAAGAACGTTAATAGAATTGGTTAACATTCATTTAAACTCGTCAAAAACCACAAAGTTTAATCAAGCTATGTACCACTTTTCTCTTACAAACTCAGGCTTAGTTTTAGATTAGATTAAACAAAACACATTTTATTTTTTAGAAAATTGATAACTAGCGACAACTAACATCCCTCTTTTGCATCAGGCGTTAAAAATAATAAAGGTTTTTTTTTATTGTAACAAATATAAAAGATAGCTTATAGATACCATTGCCTCTCTATCTATTCACACACGCTCGATTTCACAGCAGAAGAAGGTGGAGAATTCCCTTAACCGTTTAGACGCCAGAGTCGGATTTATCCGACAATTATTTTTGTGTTCAATTCGCCAGAGCCGTATATATACGACAAATTCCTCCACTTGAATAATGTTCATTTTTATATCATTAGAAAAAAAATCACGAATGGGGCACGATAACTAATACAAAACCAAGCCGTTAGTTAAAGGGTTAACAATTTAAAAAAGAGATCACGGTGCGCACGGAATTGAACCTGCGTACCGCCCACTCAGCAATCTAGACAATACATTCACCTCGCGACCTCGTTCCAGATTAAGTATTGCAAATTATGTATATATAAATATAAACCTATATATCAACCGGTTTTCATTTCTTCTGCCATTTTTCGACGCAACAATGGATAATAAAAGGCTTACAAGATAAAAAGCACAATCTTCTTCAAGAAAGAAAGATTAGAATCTTTCTACGTCTGAGTTTATTCATATTCGACCGAAACAATTTCGTGTTCTTCGAATTACCTAAGTCTAAATCTTTTTGTAACCAATTCGACTGACCATTTACTAAATTAAAATTTTTATATTAAATATAATTAAGTGTATATTATAAAATACTCTCTATAAAGTAGGTACTGTTTATGTTTAAAAAAATTTTAAAAAAAATTAGAAAAGGGGGATGAATTAATAAAAATTTGGAAAATATAAATTAATATACAATCCAATTTTTACTAACTGTCGTATTTTTTATTAACCACTATAACATTGCTGACCGAAAAAGTTTCAATAACATCATCGAATTTTATTTATTCAATTTTATTAGGAACATTAACAGGTATATTATGATCATACTACAGTTAAATAGAAAGACGCATAGTTTATAACAAATTCCTACTTACATGATGAAGCAAATATGAAAAACAAAATAACAGAACCAAATTAAAGAGCTAAAAGTGAAAAACTGCTTTGGTTGGATATTTTCTAGCTTTAAAACAATTATGGAATAATTTGTTTAATATTTTTTAATTCTTAACAAAGTTCACCAATTGTTCACCATTGGAGAATAATATTTCTGCAGTGAGGGACACTCAGGCTTAGGTACAGGTGCGTGAGGAAATAAACCGTAGGTATCGATAGACCATTGAAATTCTAATTAAAATAAAAGTATGTTTAAAAAAAGAATTTCAATTGTCAATTTTTGAAATTGGAATTCCTAAATTGCGCACCCATTGAGTTGTCAAGGTCATCTGACAGCTGATGCGAGGAATTCCAAGATGGCGACCGGACGTCCTTGCCCGAGGTCCTTGCCGAGTCGCGTAGGTATAAAGGTAACGCAAGGATGCGCATTATGTATGAACGTTTGTTTGTAACAGAAACAGGTTTTGTTTCAAGGTTTTTTTAAACTATTTTTATCTATGTGATAGCCTAGTTAAGTTAGTTAGGCGCTTGTCAATTAGTGTGAACTAGTGAGATATATTTTTCCCACTAGTTCTGCACACGGAACTAATGAGACAAAAAGTCTCACTAGTTCTGTGTACAGAACTACAGCACAGAACTAGTGGGTATAAGAGTAAAATTTGGTTAAAATTAAAATTATAAAGCAGCAATGGAACATTTTTAAAAACAGTCTCTAGAATATTTTACTGGGGCATACTGCGTTAAGGTGACGGTAGCCACATACCATTACGCGGACGTAACCTGTCTGACGAGCTTACCATCAAACAGGCATTAGCCATTTAAGCTCCCTTTTGACTGAAAAAATAAACAGCATTTTGTCTTTTTTGCATTGATAGTTGATTGAAAAACGGTCATCATGTGTGGTGACGTCACAAATGCACAAAAAAATTTACACAGACCCAATACATAGAAGGAGGTACCTCCTACTCTTTGTCAAGTCCTCAGTAAACAAGCATGTTAAAGTTATTAAGTAAGTGTCAAAAGTTAAGTGAAGCTTATATGTAAGTAACATGACATCAAGCGTTTGAGTAAGTGTTCTTAGAAAGAAAGAAAAAAACATTAAAAAAATAAGGTTTAGTTACAATATTATTTGTTGTTCCTCTTTTATGTAATACTTATGTTATACTCTTTTTGTATAATTATTACGAACCTACTTTTTTTGTACCTACTAGTTGTGCAGTGTGAGTAGTTCGGTATTGGGTATAACTTCTTTTTTGTTAACTGATCGGAATGAAATAAGCACTGAATGTTATACGAAAAGCTTTCTGCAATACATCAGTGACAAGTGCATTTAAATCGGTTAAGCCGTTTCCAAGATTAGCGTGCACAAACGCACAGACAGACAAAAATTCTTAAAACTATTTTTTTACATCTGTAACATAAGTACACATTGTACATTTTTTTTTATATTTAATGTACAGACACGACTCGTTCACTATTTTATTACATGTATTGATGATTTATATAAAATATGTATGCGACTATTTCAACACAAATAAATAATAAGAATCTATATACTGGGATTTCATGTCTACAGAAAGCGTTTTGCAAAATCTGTAAAAAATTCACACAGGCACGAGTAATTTCTTGTTCTATTGCTATGCACCAAAAGTATAATTAAACCTATTATCTTGCGATATTACATAAAAAATTACTTTTATTATTATTATTATTATAAAAAAAAAACAACAACTTTCGAATGTTTAAAAATTAATAAATACTAAAACGAACAGATATAACTTTCACTCTAGTGAGCCGCTGATTGGCGAATGAATGATTGATAATAATCAACCACAGGCCGACGAATAGAGAAAGTAATTGGTGTGTCTTTATACTGAAGGCAAAATCAGCTCTTTTATAATTTATACAATATTATAACATTAAGCGCCTCTTTCACAAACCTCAAGTATACCAAACTGTCATTTAAAGTCACCGGTAACCGGGGATAATGGAACTGATATAACTTTGTTTGTACGGTAAACGTCACAAACATTAAATCGAAAATAATAATAAAAAAATCGGCTATCGAATGATGCAGTAACTAAACCGAGTGCATAATATTCAATAAAATAGAAAATTATTTTTTAAAGTAACTAATCAACACATTACTTGTAGTTTGTGTAAGAGGCCCTAACTGTTGCACCCAATTTGTACACGTAAATTTATAAAATACTAGATGGTGTCCGCGACTTCGTCTGCGTTGAAAAAAAAAGCAATATAACTACGCTTGACAGTGTTGCTATAACACTTTGGCGAGGCGTTAGTTTTTTATTTTATTTTAGATGATCCCTCGGTACTAGTCCTTTTTTTCTGGATGAAAAGTACCCTAGGTCCTTTCTGGTGTCCCAGACAACGTGTATGCAAAATTTAATGGTGATCGGTTCACTAGTTTTTGCGTGAAGGCGTAACAAACAAACTCACATTCACATTTAAAATTACAAAATTTCGATTATCCTTACAAACATTCGTCAATGCACTCCATTGATTGCAAATTGATTAGAGTACGACCATAGAAGGCACTATCGGATCTGCGTCGTAGAATGACGCAAACGCCTGCACATTATAATAAAGCAATGATTATCTACATCACTATAATGGATGTATAGATCGAATTGTGAATACAAAAACGTCTTTATGTTTGACGATCCTTTTATGCGTGTGAGCCTTGAACACGTTAATTCATTCATTAAAGAACAGATAAATATTAAATTTAGATATTCTCTTATCCTAGTAATAATAAAGAACCTAAAAAAACTTAACCCTTCCCAATTCCCTTATTCTTAACCTACTAAGGTCGGCGCCACACTTACAGCACCCGTGGTGTTGTTTGTGCTATAGGCGACGGTAGCCACTTACCATCGAGTGGGCCGTCAGCCTGTCTGACGACCAATTTTTAGTTAAAAATAAAGGTAACTTATAAAAAACAAACAGCGAACACGAAAAACTATAAGATTAAATTAGCATTGATCATTTTGCTTAATTTCCTACGACTGAATAATATCCGCAAACGAATTGTAGCAACATACATATACAAAAAAACTTTAAAAGTAGCCTTTAATGCAATTTAAGTGTTGTTAAGCCATGTGTTATTTTGTAATAAAGCGTACACTTAATAACATAAGTGGTAAATAACAAAAATACCAGTCATTATATACAATTTAGCGAACCGGGCAATATAACTCATTTTATTACTGGGCAGATTTGCTATGTTGTGACCTCGTCATACGAGTAACTGGTGCCATCTTGCTCGTACCTATGTAGGAAAAGTTTGTAACATTTTAGAAGTATAAGGAAAATACTTCAACGGGGGGCTATAAACGAAACAAAAGTTTTTGTAAAGGTCTCTGCCCACTACACCGAACCATACCATGACCGTGCTAGGAACGTATCAGACACGAAAAGCAACACGATACGCTCTAACTACTATGCCCACTGAAACGGATCGAGTGCGTTCTGTGCCCGTATACATCCCGTATGATGCCCGTATGCAACCCGTATGTTACCCGTATGCAATATCCACCAAAACTGATAGGAAGCCGTTTCATTCTCGCATGCGTATCAGCAACGAACGGTCATCATACGCGGTTACAACCCGTATACTCACCGGCTCGCCGGCATGCACGGAGCGTGTTAGCACCAAAGTCTTTATAAGTATATTTGGGAGTATAGACACGGCGTAGCCCGTAAATAATGGTAGTAGTACAATTCGTCCACTCGAGATTGTCCACACGAGAGAGAAAGAGAGAGAAGTGGACGAATTCGCACTGTCGCTCGCTAGTGCGAGTATGATTTTAATACTACCAAAGATTTCGGGGCTTTCTGCTTGCTACGCCGCATCTATAGTTCAGATCAATGGTTAGCACCGGGAAAATATTCTCGCCGACAATTTGTTGACGCTCCGTGCATGGCACGCGACGGTGTTGGTCGGTGACGGAACGGTCTAGTGGGAATAGTCTCATACTTTTCAATACAAAGAATATATTTTTACCTGACACGTTCCCCAGCACGGTCATAGTATGTTACGGTGTAGTGGGCAGAGACCTTAATTTCCTGTTGGACTTATTTAATTGTATTTTTGAATACCATAGCTGCTATAAAAACAGTTTCGGATATAGTAGCAACGTTTTTGTCATTTATATAATATAGACTAGTGACCCGCTCCCGGCTTCGCCTGTGGTGCATTTTTTTATATTTCACGCAAAACTGAAACTAACAACAAAAATATATTCTATAAATCATATTTCAGGTCAGAGACATTATTTTTGTTACCACTCCACAGTGAGCCTAATATGAAGATCTATGCTGCAATAATATAAATGCTCTCGCTCATTCAAACAGTAAGTAGGTAAATGCAAAGTCATTCGATATAGGCGAATAACTTAAACAAACTTAAGCTTAATATACTCGCGTACGTTACATAATCATCATAGAAAACCTTCAAACTAGAAGCATTATTACATAAGAAACTACAGCACTTAACTACATACGAAGTAAGCAAAAAATTGACGTTAAGTTATTTAGGAAGAATGATTGGCAAGTTTGTTTATTTAATTTATTTCTTATTAATTTATTTTAAAAAATTTGATTGCTTTTAAACATTTAGTCTGCGTAATTATCTTTAATTTATTTTACGTTAAGGTAGTCAGACAGGCTGACGATCCACTTGATGGTAAGTGGCTAACGGTAGCAGAAGTCGCTCAGCGAGATATGAATCGAGGTGACCTATACTCGGAGTTTCTTTGGTGGACAGGACATGACATTCTGAAATTCCCCGAAAAAAGGTTGTTGACATAGTTAGCTATCAACTATGGTCACATCTCTCACAGAGTGTATAACCGATGGCGAAGACGAGTTCTCGAATGGAGGCCACAATTTTGAAAATGCAGCGTGGGACGAAACCTAGACGAAGGTATAGTAGACGACTTGATCTAGATTCTAGGAGAGATGCAAAGGACAAAAAACCGACTGCATATTATAAAGGACACTGGCTTATTTTTCTCAATTAAATATTCGTTTCAGTCATTTTTTGTATGGCTGAGTGGCATTGCTCTTTGTCTTGTGTATCAAACAAGGGGCTTATAGATAACGAATTGTTTAAATAGGCCACTATTAAAGGCAGTTGTAGGTACATAATTAAAAAACAATTTCAAAACCATGACCTGCTCGATACCACACACCGTTACACCGCCTCACCCATAAATGTGTAGGACATAAAAGCCATAAAATATTATAAAACAAGTTCGCAAACGAAAACGAGAGTGAGACAAAAGCCTACGCATTATGACAATAAAGGTCATATGTGTTACAGAATCCTGCTATTAAAAAAGGTTTCATAATGCATTGTATAAAAGCGCTAGTCTAGTTTAACGTAATCGTTATTAGTTAATCCTCTTTATAGATAATAAACTGGCAACCGGTCAACGGCTTTGCGCGATTTTTGAAAAATACTTTCTTAACGGATGCTTACGTTATAAAATAAACCTATGTCTCAAATATCATGTTTCTAGACTTAGTAGTTTTGGCTGTAGACTGCTTCTATGCAACTATGAAGAAACGGTGTGCATACGCATGCGCAGGGTTCGGGTTAGCATCAATAGCATCCTAAAAGGTTTGACTGTCGGTACCTGAACTGTTGTTGTATTATGGTTCAGTTACTGACTAATGAAAAGAGCAGTAAGTCAGCTTAAAATAGTAATTTGTACTAACATAGACATAAGTTAAATGTAACTATGTAATTGGTCAAAATAAGTATTATTATTATAACACGCCGTTTTTGCGTCGGGCGTCGGGAGTTAAGGCTACAACGAGGAGGATATTATCCAATCAGACATGGAGAAGCGCATATTTATTACGTAGTATATTGTGATGCTAGATTCTGTTGGTGCGTCAAGTAATTCACGTCCGATCGGAATGTGAACTGTGGGCGGATAATATTTTGCTGTCCAATTTGTATATTACATGATTATGTCATCCTAAGTGACCGATGCTGTGTCTATTTTTACGAAGAATGCATAAAGAACAATCTAACTAACCTATATTATACCTAGAACAACATTTTTCTCTCTCTTATTTCAGTAGAAAACTCCTGACGGAGGGGTCGTCGTTATGAAAAGTCTGATTCTGACAAGTTGGTCTCCGTCTCTCTTTATAACTGACATTACGAGTAAATGCCTGCACTCAGTGAGGGAGCACTTTGTAGCTGATTTAATGTTAGGGGAGCCCACTATGCTAAATTTCGAGTTACTCGAGCGTTGTGGGTGTGGGCACCTATTGAATTTTGATGATTAGATAGTAGAAAGAAAAATAAAAGGTACCTTTTTAACGGTGGCTACAGGTTATCAAAAGCCTGTGGACGCTGTATTAAGAAAAATCCACTAAATTATCGCCAGATTAAGAATCAGCACGATCAGCAATTTAAGCTGAACTTTTTTCATTACAAACCTCTTACAAACATACAAATCTTCTCTTTATATATTATATTATTAGTATATAAATAGATATAGATAAATAATTTTAAAAAAAAACGCATATTTACTTTAAGCAATAGTTAGGACAATTGAAAAATTTCTCGACGAATTTTTCACGACAATAACGGCTAACTAAGATAAGCCTCTAGAGACGTCACTGGGCCAAGGTGATGCCTGCCTTCTCTAAACATATGCATGATCTCATGCACGAAACGAGCAAGAACACCGCTTGCTTGATGCCTGTGAAATTGAATGAATGTGATTTTAAATTGGCATTATGTGGGCGTGGGCCGGCTCAATAGCAAACCACACTTAATACGCACTTATTACTTAACTTTATCTTCGAATTGGGACAGATAATATTTAAAAAAAAACTGCTTAGGGCATTTATTATGTAAATGTTGTCAGACAGGTTGACAGTGAATTTGATGGCAGGTGGCTATGTTATCCTATTAAGATAAGAAACGCCAAATGAGCTGCAAATGCAATGGGATTTTTTTTTGCAGCAGTAGGGTTTCTCTGACATAGATCAGACACCTTATGTAGCTAGTAGGAGTAAACTAACTAGGTTCACATGCTCTGTGGACTTTTGGTACTGCTGTACAGAATATTGAACGGCCATTTTTTTATTTATTCATACAGCATCAGGGATTGAGAAGGGGGCTTAGCATGAAAGAGCTGTCACTTCTATCCAATTTATGAGCGCGAAACGCAATGTAGTATCTTCTAAAACACCTCGACCAACTTTGAAATGTTCATTTTTTTAAATTTACCCTGCCGCGAATCGAACCCGAACCCGGGACCCCTGAGACAGTCACAAGACCATGGTGAAATCTCACAAACCTACTAAGTAAAGTCGACAGCGCTCACAGCAGCAGTGGCATTGCTTGTGTTAAGGCGATTCACACAAGCGGCTACTATCAAGTGATGGTAGCCATCTACCATCAGGTGGGCCGTCAGCCTATCTATCTGATGACCTCTACATAAGAAAAACTTTACATTAAATTATTATTACACTAGAGCGACCCCCTTCAGTCTTATCCAAATTTTAATATATAATAATCTTTCCCTTTTATCCCTCTTTGTATTTTGTGAAAACCGAATTAAAATCGGACTACCCATTCTTGAGTTTTTGAAGCGTACACAAACCAATTTAAAATTTTTATATATAAAAAAAGATTAAAACATTTCAATTCTAAATGTCTGTAACTCTATGTGCCAGTTAGAAACGAAACCTGACTTCAAAATCTGCACAAACTTGTCTAGATTTAAATCACCGTTAAATGCATGTCCACTATCAATTTATTTGTAACTAGCCAAGGCCCGCGACTTCGTTCGTGTGGATTTTATCTTAAGATTGAATAGTTAGGTAATTTTCTAAACAATTCAAAAAATTAAATGCATAGGTAACTAATAAACTAAGCCGTAGGGTTGTTCGCTCAATCGGCGCATTTTTTTTTTACTTTAATCTTGGGAAGCCGAAACTATTTAGTTGGATGAGGATGGAAATTAAGACTTAACTATAATATAGTTTAGACATAATATAGCCGCGCTAACTTTTTTTTGGGTATCAAATAATATTGTAGTATCAATAGTTTTCGTAATTAGTGCCAAATAATAACTTCTATAAGCAAATTTTTGATACCTTGGGTATAAAAATTGGTACTAGGCATTATTATAATTTACGTAATATCTGTCGATCGAATATACATACATTCCATCGATGTAGAGATCTCTATATTTTTTTAAATACAACCCATGTTACCTACCATGGGTGAATAAATTTTTTAAATAAGTTAACTTAGTTTAAAGGTGATCCATTAAAACCAACGTACAAACATATACCACCTTTCTTAAATGTAATATTATTAGTGTAGATAACAAATTAATTTATACAAAACATCGTTGAAATATCAAGTCTTTAAATGTCTATAAATAACAGCTAGCAACAAAATATACATATTGTAGACTTTTTAGGTGTTTATTAAGCATTTTCGATATTATTTTTAGACAAATTCTATCTAACTATATAAAGTTCACTCACCTCATACGCCGGCGTATTAAGACTATCCTTGATGAGTGGCATGCTATTCCTCGGTCCAATGAACGCCATCTTCTCATTTTAGTACATAAAACTTGTACATAAAACGCACAGCAAAAATTTTACACCGTAGCTCTCACTCAGATTTCTAATGGACTCACTATATTCCTAATACATTTCAAATTTTAATAATTTTCCACCTGTATTCATCTAGTAATAGATAATTTTCACTATATTGATAAGTAACAACATCAATGCATTCCAATTTTTCACTTCACTTTCTAACCATAAAAGCTTCCCACACTTTTTTTTATGGCACAGATTTTAGGTAGGTATATATTTTACACTGCACTGCGTTTCGAGTCGAGTTTTTTTTTTTTTTCTTTTATTTTTTTTAATGCACACGATCTAGAACGTAAACGTCAGAGATGGACACTTCCTATTTGATGTAATGCGTGTGGCAAGGTCGCCGATATTATCATCAACCTCTCCAGTTAACGGCGTAACGCGCTCATACTCGTAATTCTTACGTGTAACTGACTGTTAGCATATCTAACTTGTGATGCATTGTTAATTTGTGATTTTTTTCTTATGTGGAAGTGTTAACCAAATTTTCTTCAGCGACTGTACATTAATTATTTATAAATTGCAAGGGCATGCAAATGCATATTTATTTCTATTTGTTTTATTTTTTTATAATTTCGTATTTTTCTAAGTAATACGAGTATGTAGATATCTTTAATGAATTAATGCGTTTTATTATAAAATTCTTTGAAGTCATAATAACAACAGTCTAATTAACCTTTCTGTCAAAGTTCTTGTAAATTTAAGATATTATGGCAATTCCCTTATTATTTTTATTAGATAGTATATTGTATGCTTTAATTCTATTTTTCTTAAATATTTCTATTTCACAGTTATTTGTGAGAATGTGAAGCGTGAATAACTATGTTCAAACCAATGATGAGCCAGATAATGTCCGGCTATGCTACAGTTGTCAATGTCATCCATCGGAAAAAGTTATTTCGGAAAATAATACTATATAATCTTTAAGATAAAAAATTATACGGTGTTAGTATTCTACTTGTTAGAACCGACGACGAAATGACAAGCAACGAAAGGAGATAATGATAGTGCGCAACCAAGCCTAACATGGTCAGGAAAGAGAGAAAAATGTATTTCTAAGTAAAAAATCATATAGAAAAATAAACTGTTTTATAGATCAAAATTAAAAATAATAATAATTAAAAGTATATTTCGTTTAGTATACGTATATAACATGTGAACTACTAGTACCGATACAGTAATATATCATTGTCCATGAAGGATTAAAAGATTTGAAACCAGGTCACAAATTACGAAAAAAAAAAAAACATTACGCGTCATTCTTATCTCAACTCAACGTTACCTAAGAGACCAAAGCCATAGAGCGTTTCGGTACGAACTAGTCTATTGCACAGAGTACTATAAAAGGTCCGTGTACCTTCCACCTGTCGCTATGTACTTACTTTCTCTGGGAGAAATCTCTCGCGATTTTAATTGGAGATCGGCTTTCACAAGGTTACTAAACTACATTCGCCCGCCCGGTTTCGGTTGCATGAATAGGAACGCGACAATGCACCAGACCAGCGGCACAATATCTATTTCGTTTCTCGTTCGCATTTTTCTAGTGCGGTTTCTGCGTGTGAAACATTAATGAGATCTCTTTTTACGAATATCGAACGAGACTAAAGTTACTGGTGAAAAATTTATTATCATACTAATACCATTGTACTTAATATATCACTTGGCTATTGTATTGTTTTTAAAAATAATGTTTTTTTTTTTTATTCTATTATGATGTACCTACCTACCAAGAAAAAAATGATTTCTTAAAATAATATTATTTTGAAATAATTACTGTTACTAAAATAATAATTAATAAATAATTTTATTAATTAATACTATTTTTCATAAATCGAGGTATATAGGTATATTTTGTATCAGGTCATTCGTCCGCCTGTCTGTCATGATTGAATGCTTACCCCTTTTCTCAGGTTCAAGTTAAGGTCAAGTGTCAAGTTGAAATTAATATCAAGCTTAGCGTAACCTTAGCTTAGGGTTACGTTCCCTTATTCGCTCACCTACCAACCCGGCCTTGGTGAAAGACGTGCTCGTGTTCCGGCACGTCTTCCCACATATTTGAGACCCGGGGAGGAGGGAGCCTACCATCCCTCCTCCTACCGATGACCTCATTGAGGTGCCCGATCTGGGCTAACGCAGGCGGGAGAGCAGGACGAAATGCTCGCGCTGACACCTCTCTCCCCGCCCCATGTGCGTGCGTGGCCAAGGAACACCGTGGGGTTTTAGCGGGTAGAAATCTCGCATATCCTGCCAGCGCCCCATTGCTGGCAGTGAATCAGGATCGCTGATTTCCCCACGTAAAAAAAAAAAGGGGTTACGTTCCCTTGAAAATCTTTATAGTTCGATTCTATCAAAGATGTATAGTTATAGGGTTATTTATTGTAACATGTTTTAATACTTCTAAACTAACACGACAAAGTCAAAGTCTAAAGATATTACATATAGTATGTTCTCTTTTGCCTTTATATTAATTAAATAAAAAGTCTACCTAAAAGAATGTTTAAATTCGAAAATAAAAATTTACAGTTAGTTATATGACTTATCTTAATCTGCTATCCAGACTTCTATATGTAGTACAGAAACCTTTTATTGCTATTTCTAATTCCAATCCTTTTCCCATGAGTAAAAACCGTATTGAAATCAATGGTCGCTTATAAATAAGAATTTACGTACAGGACATAGGATAGGCTGCTTTTTTCTTTTTCAACGCGGACGAAGTCGCGTGAAACAGCTAGTTTTATGATAGTAGAAGATATAGATAAAAACTGAAACTGTTCCACCAAGTTTGTGAATCTGTACACAATCTAACATATAGTTGGTTCCATCTATCATAGATATATCTTGATTGATGGAACCAACTGTTTCTATCAAAGGCAAGATATAATTTAATTGACCAAGTCTGTCCCTCTATATCTTTCGCGTGAAGTAACTGTTACCCAGCCAGGCTGACATATAAGGCAATACCGCTAGGGGGTACTTGACCGGAAGCGACGCCATCTTGCACCGGAAATAGCCGAGATGCCATATCAGGCGACGTGCCGCCGCCATATTGATCGTGTTTAACATAATCTACCGTTTAAGTGCAGTTAAGGTATCTGTCATACTGTAACTCGCGTGCGATTTATAATAAAACTGAAGGCGCGATTGTCCTTTATAAATAAAGTATTATCCTTACTAATATTATAAATGTGAATGTGAGTTTGTTTGTTTGTTTGTTACGCTTTCACGAAAAACTATGAAATATTGCATACCGTTGTCTGGGACACCAGAAAGGACATAGGGTACCTTTCATCGTTCAACGCGGACAAAGTCGCGGGCACCAGCTAGTATAAAATAAAGTGGTAGTCCGGCCTCTTTCTGTTACACAGCCAATTTCATCTTAAACATTTAACAGATTTTGATACATTTTTAACTAGTGGAAAGAGCGATAAAAAAAGAAATTTTTAAAAAAGGAATTTGTAAATTTTGCTACGTGCTAAGCCGGGAATGGTTCACTAATAACTGTAACTTAGAGTAACTTATAAAGAGTAGGTTTGTTTTTAAGTGGAGGTTAACCTCTTATTGCATTTCACCTATTTTAAAATTTCTTTCACTTTTGTAAGGTACAATATTTCCAAATGGGCATAGGGATACGAGTATATCAATATATTATGTAGGTATACTAACTCCCCGCAAATGCCGGGGCTAGTTACATTATATAAATAGCTTCCATTAGAACTTGAGCCTTTGAAAATCAAGTTAATTTGCCCCTAAATAGAAACGTAACGTGCCTTGATAGTTATATTTGAACAGGCACTCCATACAAATCAGGGACGATAAATTTCACTTAATCGAGAAACAAGATCATCAATTGAATAATATTGTTCATTTCTCATTTCTTGTACTTTGGGTTCTTAAAATAGTTGATTCATCGTTATGTATTGTAAAACCAAGTGTCAGTTATTTTAGTTAGAGTCTATGGAAGAAGGGTAACGTGGAAGAGAAGAGACGCGTTGGGCGAAGGAGAAAGTCGTGGCTAAGTCAGAAATATCCGAGAGTGGACTGGGATTGCCTCGGTTGAGCAGCAGTTCCAGTTGGCTCTTGACAGGGACCGGTTCAGGAAATTGACAGCTAACCTTCAGGACTGAAGAGGCACAAGGTGAGAGAGATGAAAGCACCTATTCAACAACTTTGCTATTAATTGTCTTCTACTTAATAAATTACCTATCAACATACCTATATATATAAATGTTAACTTATCTATAGTTAAGTGAGGTACTACTCGTATTCCAATTTTTACCAGGCTTCGATTAAAGCATTTTTACAACTCTTGGTTTATACATAAACTATGAAAGAAAGAATCACGACACGAGTGACAAAAAACAATGGAGTCTAAACGTGAATCGATAAATACGGTTCGTGACCGTTGTGTCATAATCATTGGATGACATGTAAATTTGCGCTTACACACAATACATGTGTCACTGTCACTTGTCATACGACTTTGACAGCTCGTCGGTGAAAGTGTTTTATCTTGGTTTTATCGGTCATCGGTCAACACTATGTCAGGTAACCCGTTTGGGAGAGACATTGAGAAATACTCATACATTCGTCGTTAGACTAATCGAATAAGCAAAATCTTAAATATTTTGTTTTGACTATTAATAAATTTACTTTATTAGTTTCAAATTGTTAACTTCAGGTGTATGTAGGTAGGTGTATGTCAAAAAATTAGCTTGGATATCTCCCAAATATCTAAACTGTGGTGTCGCTTCTTCTGACGTGACGACACGTTTGGTCTAGTGGCTAGTAACTCTAGCTGTCAACCAAACGCTCGCGGGTTCGAATCCCGCTAGGGGTGGATGTTTTTATCTATAATATGTATTTGTATGTATTTACAAAAAAAAAAGTAATCTATTTAGTATATCAACTGTCTGGTATCCATAATACAAGCCTATAGTTGCTTAGTGTGGAACTAGACGGTGCTGTGTGGAATGTGTGAAGATATTATTTATATTTTAATAAATAAATTTTTCGTGTTGGATCAACATACAAGCCTATCTCTAACGCACAAAACTTTCATTCATATTAAGTTTCAAGCATAATATATCCGCAATGCAATCACGATATTCTACGGAAACATATTGGCGTTTTCTCCGGTACGTTTTCACAGTAAGACGACGAACAGTAGTTAGATCATTTCACGCGTTTGTGTGATAAATATTTATTCTCCATTACATTACATTTCGCGTCTAATTCGTTCCACAGAACGCGTTTGGTATAATTTTTTAAATATGTATAAACACCATATTTATATAACTCTTCGTTTTTTGTTCGTTTCACACAAGTTTCTTGTTAATCTCTTTCCGATTTATGTTTAGTACTGTTTTGTTTTGAATACGCCTCTTAATGGAGAATACGTATACACCTTTACTACTTAAACCAATTTAAAATGATTAATTAAATAACATAATTAAATTTAAATCGAGCGAAATTTGTTTGTTTGATAAGCTTTTACGCCTTCAATACTTAATATTGTTTCCTCCTCCCAAACAATGAAATAGGGTACTTTTCATTCAAAAAAAGTTCTGTTCAAGGCACAAAGTACACTTAGTAAATAAAAATGTACCAACTTACTAAATAATTAATGAAATTAAAAAGAAAGTTTACAAAAAAAAACTATTTTATACGCACCCCCGTGGAATAATAGTTAAAACTTAGTGCTAGAATATGAATTGGCGCACGAAGACGCGGTTGATTGCCAGTATTTTCATATAGGAAAGTTTTTATTATTATTAACACTCTTATCTGATTGACTGTTACTGTTCTTATCGACGTAATAGAATTTATTACAGACTGAATGAAGTTTACCTACTTACTTTGTAAACAATACCGTGGAACAAACATCGGAAGACATCTTGGGAAATGGTGGCAAAAACGGGTTGTGCAACTTGCGTACAATCGGAAATTGTTCGCATAGTACAATGTTCATTTTTATATCACACCTGCTTTTAATTTCACTTTTAGATAATACTCGTACTATCTTCTTCGAAGAAACTCCTAATCCTAATATATCCACAAGCAATTGTCAAAAATTTTGAATAAGTCTTAAAAGCTCACTACTGGCCAACGGTAGCCGCTTACGATTCCAATATTAGTCGTAGCAATTAATAAAAAAAAATCAACAATTTGTTTGATTTCTACAAATATACAAGCGTACGGTCTGTTTTTTAATCTCAGACAAAAATGACACATGCAAATGTCAACTTTGCATATAATGATACCATGAAATGACATGAAATGTATGTAATGCATGTCAAATGTAATGTCATTTTTGTCTCTAATTAAAAAACAAACTATAGTTGCTTGCTTTTCTCCGACCAGTTTTAGGTAAGTCGCGAATAAACGTTGAATTGTCAAGAGTCTTGAGCGCTGATTGGCCGAAATGAACGTTACTTACTGACGGATGCTCTGATGGACCAACCAGAACACAGAAGCTTTACATTGTTGACCAATCGGCGTTTCATTTTCTTTACTTTCAGGATTTTTGCAAAGATCCTGAAAGTACAGTCGGCCACAAAAGTCGATTAACACATTCGAAAGTGCAAAACAACTGAACACTCAACGCGTCACGACTAGAGAACAAAATAAACTTCACGTACAAACATACATCGTTAAGTAAGTAAGTAAATTGAGTTTTCAGTTGTTTTGCACTTTTGAATGTGTTAATCGACTTATGCGGCCGACTGTACCTCGGTTGATTTCGTACAAAATTCGTTGTTAGTTTCCTGTTATCCGGTCCATTGCAATCGTATTAGGATTTTAGCAAAAATCCATTTATTTATTTTTTCAATTATACTGAGACATATATATATACATATATACAATAGGTACCGCATGTAGCGCGATAACAAAAAAAATAGTTCATGCATGACACGAACCGAGTGTCTATTGTTCTTGTGAGTTGCGTGTGTGTTTGTTCTTCATATGTTACTTATTTAAATATATATGAAGACATTAACACACATAATATATCAATACAATTGTCATTAGAAGTCATATTTCACTGGGAGAAAGGTGTGAGCTTTTATGTCATAGTGTCTATTAATTGACAAGTCACTAACTGTAGCGATTTTGAAGAGTAACATTAAATCTATACTAATATTATAAAGAGAAAAAAAAATTATTTTGTTTGTAATGAATATACACGAAAAACTGCTGGAACGATTAAAAAAAAATTCTACTAACTATAGCAAGCTAACATTAGCAACGAGTAACAAAGTTATACCGTTTGTATTGGTTTGCTCTTGGCTAGGGCGCCTGGTGTATTTAATAATATTATAAATGCGAAAATGAGTTGGTTTGTTATTGTTTTGCATACACGAGGATACATGAGTATGCAAAATAATGCAAAAAAATCCTATCTTATACAGAAAAAAAGTACTATTTCCGAGGGATCATCAATACTAATAATAAATGTGTAAGGGTTGGTCATGGAGTAAGTTACTTTGTTTTCAGAGATATCGTGTTTATAGGCTCTATACATGATACTGAAACTAAATTGACCATTTTTACAATTTTTTTTCTGTATGTATGTGTGTATGTATGTTCCTCCATAACTCTTAAACGAATAACTGATTTTCATGAAACTTGGTACGTACAGGACACAGGATAGGCTACTTTTTTCTTTTCAACGCGGACGAAGTCGCGGGCGCCACCTAGTTTAAAAATAAAATATTTGACGCCTGACAAAATTAAATGAGCAATAAGTTAACTTCAATGATATTATTTATACTATACCGGTTTACAGCCGGTTTACCTTATATTATACCGATCAGGAACAGAATCTGGCACCCATTTCTCTGAGTCTCCTCCATATTTATTGAAGGAGGTGGTCTTAGATGAGCGAGTCATCAGAAAGATTGAAATTTCCACCTAACCTAACCCAACCTAACCGAATCTACTGCGGTTGCTTCGAAGTTGAAGTTCCCTACGAGAAATGTTTAATAATTCTTCTCTCTGATTATTGAAAATTAAATAAAAAACTTCTCAAAACTCATGTCAAATATTTACGTTTGTACCCACGACGAAACCCGTCAGACAATACGTCGCTCGTCCCACGTCGACTTTTTCGTAACTTCCTCTAATTAGTCTGCAATTTAAATTTAAACTCGTGCGTTTGTGTAGTCAACCTCGTTTCAAGTACGGGGGATTTGAAATGGCTTTCGAGAGGATATAGAATAGACCATTGATGAGCCCTTAAAAGAGTTATTTGACGCATGCGTGGCCTTTGTCCGGGTTTACACAATTTGACATATTATTAAAGATCCCCTAAGGGCCTATACACATGACACGTTATTTAAACTAGCTGACTACGCGCGTTTTTGATTAGCGCGTTCTCTGTGCGGTGCGTCGTCAACACGTATGTATTAGTAGATTGGTACAATCACAAAAACGCGTTTGTATCGCAAGTGTTTAGTATTTCAAATTCAAAAAGCCGAAAGCGGCGAAAGGGATGTTGAAGAAGGGTGCGTATCAACTATCGAAATAATATATTATCTGCGTATCAGCGCGTTTGTAGCGATTACAAACGCGAGCGTAATATAGGTTTGCGCAGCGCCTTATAGTATAAATAGCTTAGCGTCCGCGACTTAATCCGCGTTGAAAAAGAAAAAAAGTAGCCTATCCTGTGTCCTGTACGTCTAAATGTTTATCTACCAAGTTTCATGAAAATCAGTTAATTCGTTTAAGAGTTACGGAGGAACATACATACATACAGAAAAAAATTGTAAAAATGGTCAATTTAGTTTCAGTATCATGTATAGTTAGAGCCTATAAACACGATATCTCTGAAAACAAAGTAACTTACTCCATGACCAACCCTTACAGATTTTTTTATTATATTAGTATCGATAGCCCTTTTATATTATATTAGTATCTTACCGGTATAGTTTTCTACGACCGCGATAAACTTGAAAAAAAAAACTATGCATGCATTTTTTGCATGCTTCATGCAAAAAAAAACTAGAAACAAATAAAAATTTGAAATTAAATTTCAGGTTACCTAACTACATATCATATTATCTACATAAAATAACGAGTAGCCAACTCGGGGCCTCAGCGTGGGTCGATCTGATTTGATGCATGCATCATCACCTCGAGTGTGCGTGCAGTGTCATTTGTTAATTCAAACAAGACAATATAGTCATTAGTCACGTTCTTCTGATATTCCTTATTTAAAAAAAAAAAAACGTTGGCAAATTGCGCCTGCGCAAGTTTAATACGAAGAAAAGGCGTGTAGTAAAAGTGGAAAAGCTCATAAAAGCGTAGGCCCATCGAAATAATATATCTTGCCACATTAATTACATAACCTATGTTTGAATGTTCTTGAAAATACAAAATGAGTCAAAGAAAACTATAAATTTCATTTTTTTTTTCTGTATCAATATTTCAAAGGCGTTTAGCTGAACAAGGTTTTTGCATTTGGAAAAACATTTGGAACGTTATCATCTTAAATCTGTGGGCTCTGTATACATGTTTTCCTTTCAAAATAACATTTTTACTTCGCTACTTGGGGAGTGAAGTACCTAGCTGTTAAGCTCAAAACTGTGTCACGAAGCACTCTATGAAAATATTTTTTAAAATAAAATTAACATTTATTTTATATATATAGACAACGTTTTCAACGTCAAGTTGATAACGGAATCTTTACTCTTTCTAATATTAGTATATATATATCAAATTTTATTGTTATCAGGCATCAAACTACTACCACATGGAACACGCGTGCCATACAAAACACAACGAATTTTATGATAAAACAAAACAAAACAATTTATCATTTATAACAAAACAAACATAATAATAAGTACGTAATTTAAAGAAAATGTGACTTTACGTCAACCCATTACGAGTTTAAAATGAAAAGGTAGAAGTTGATCGTTACTACCTTTTACCATTGACGCGTGAAACTCAAGAGTCCGCCATGATTCTGTCAAAGGCGTTCTTTTTATGTTCCCCTGTGGCACTTGTGGCGCAAATTCCATTGTAGTATTTCGATGTTATCAGGAGATTAGTTTAATACACGAGGGATGCTAACTGTCTATTTGATACTCAAATTTGACACTTCAATTTTAATCACTTATTGCGGGGAAACGATAAAAAAAATATTAACTTAAATTATTAAAGCTCTATCTTAGAGGTCCCGGGTTCGATTCCCGGATTTTAAAATACTCATTTTCGTTTGACACTGGAATTACTAATCGTATTTTAATCTAAACAGCTATTTGAAACCATGGGACACGGCTACTTTTAAATATGGCTGAATTTGTGCGCAATAATAATTTATCTATGAAGGCAACGCACTTTGTAACTTTGAATGTGAAGAGTCTCCAGCTAAACTGTAATAGATAATATATTATATATTACTTATATATTATATAGGACTTATATATTACTTAGTTTGTGTTATGCTTATTTAAATCAGCGTTTTAACACAACAACAAGGCTTATCGCAACACATAACGCATTATGTAAATCACATTGTATGCTTAAAGAATTAGCAAACTCGCGGACGAAAGCTAAAGTGGGTTAAACAGCAATCAACAAATACGATACTGAAAACGAAAAGCGTATATTTATTGTGCAATTTCACGTTTAATTTGTTTTATTGAAACGATATACAAGTATTATCCACCGAATCGTTTCGAAAACGAAAGTGCCTACTTAAAAAAATAATAATGTACTGAGATATCAATAAAGTTTTATCGGGACATACGAGGCATATCATTTACTAGCTGGCGTCCGCAACTTCGTCCGCGTTGAAAAAGAAAAAGTAGCCTATCTTGTGACCCCGCACGCCTAAATGTTTATATACCAAGTTTCATGAAAATCAGTTAATTCGTTTAAGAGTTATGGAGGAACATAGATACATACATACATACACACACACACACACACACACATATATATATATATATATATATATATATATATATATATATATATATATATATATATATATATATATATATATATATATATATATATATATATATATATATATATATATATATATATATATATATATATATATATATACACATACATACATACATACATACATACATACATACATACATACAGAAAAAAAATTCTGAAATTTAGTTTCAGTATCGTGTATAGAGCCTATAAACACGATATCTCTGAAAACAAAGTACATAACTTACTCCATGACCAACCCTTACAGATTTATTATTAGTATTGATAATTGTTGAAGATATTTTTGTATAGTTAATTATAATATAACAAACTATAAAGCCGAAAATTATCACAAATATAACTGACTTTTTTACAATTCTTTATCTCTTAAAGAGCTAAGCTTTATTATATTGTATGGTAAATAGTAATTTAGTACCTTAAAACGCCTCAAACCAAACAGAAACCTTTACACGAAGGCCTCGCGTCTAATCACTAAACAAACACAATTCCTACTTGTTTGTGTTGTAATAAGTAATGGCGCAACTTATTCTCTCCGTTTAGTTTTTGCATACGCTCAGATAATTTAGACGCATATTAAGTTTAGATTTAGCACGAACAGTTATCTAGGACTTTCTTTATATTATTAGGGGGCCCCTACACTATCAACTTTTAAAAGACGATTCAAATGGTTAGGGATCCCACGATGCTAAATAGTCACTCGAGCGTGGTGGGGACCTATTGGACTTTGAATTTTGTAGGCGCTGTATTTTAAAAAATCCTCCATATAATCGTCAGATTAAGAATCAGCACGATCAGGAATTTAGGCTGAACCGTCTGTATTAAAATCTGACGCGCTCGAGTATTACAAAATGAGAATCGTCAAAAATATTTTTTGCATTTTCAAAAAGCTGCCACGAGCTTGTGCGTTACATCCGAATCGTCTGAATTTTAAATGGGAGCTTAGTTTTATGTTCACTTAAAATCCCCTCTGAAAATCTGATGCGCTCGAGTTGTATTTAAAATTTTACCCCCACCCCCGCCAACCCCACCAACCAAATCGTCAGATTATTAAAATGCACACTTTTCAGCATGTAATTAATCTACCATAGCTTAATCTGACGCGCTAAATGTGAAAGTAACCTGTGTCTGTCTGTTACATTTTCAAGCCTCAAGCGATTATCATGAAATTTTGCATAACTAGTTACACGTTGTCATGGATACAAGAAAGGATATAGGATACTTTTCATCTAAAAAAAGTACACTGTTCCCAAGGGATCACATAAAATAAAATAAAATAAAACTAACCGTCTGGCCAGAGTGTTATAGAAACAAGAGGTTAATATAACATGCGTTATATAATATACTAGCTGGCGTCCGCGACTTCGTCCGCGTTGAAAAAGAAAAAGTAGCCTATCTTGTGTCCTGTACGTCTAAATGTTTATCTACCAAGTTCATAATTCGTTTAAGAGTTATGGAGGAACATACATACATATATACATACATACATACATACATACATACATACATACATACATACATACATACATACATACATACATACATACATACATACATACATACATACATACAGAAAAAAATCTAAAAATGGTCAATTTAGTTTCAGTATCGTGTATAGAGCCTATAAACACGATATCTCTGAAAACAAAGTAAATTACTCCATAACCGAACCTTACAGATTTATTATTAGTATTGATTATATGATTTTTACCTATAGATATTCCCGAGGAAACATCTAAAAAAATCTACGCCTGACAAAAATATATTGGGCAAATCTTTCACCTAAGAAAAAGAGTAGTTAAGTCGAGGGCAAAAACTGGTATGGTGATAAAGGTAGGTACGAGTACTTGTACCTTAAATATTAACTACTAGATTTACTACAGAAATTTAAATACGGATATACAACTCGAAGTCTAAGGAATATGACATCATAACAACTTTATACTTATTTATGTAAATATATATGTAATTGATACATTATTACATATTAAGTATGTGTCAATGACGTTATTAAGGCCTTAAAGAAGCATGAATAACCTTGGTCGAATTGGAGCTAATAAAATCACCAATTTCCATAAAAAAATATAAATGTAGTAGTTACTTCAAGTGTGAGACCATTTTTATGTTTTTTTTTTATATTATAAAAATCGATTGCCACATGTATAACGCAGCATATGACTTGAGAGCGGCTTGACTGATATTGTTGTTTTTTTGGTGTTTTCGCAATTTGTCAAAACAAGGTTTGTATGAAAGATTTTTTTTTTTTCGAAAAGTCTGATGTTAGGATGGTTTTTTTTATACTTATATCAGCTAGTCTATGGCGATATCATTCTCAGGTTTTGTTCAAGTAGTAAATGGAAATAAGCCCCTTTGAAAATTCACTCCTCATTTTATTATATTTATTTATTATGGTGGCAACCCTAACTAAATGTCGAGCAGTGAGTGTACACGTACCACGGTTAAATGATGAATGCAATAAACGCGAATAAGATCCGCTCAAAGCAGACATGATCTAACAAACTAACATAAACACACATACCTTATAAATTAATTTAGTGCAAAGTAAAGAGTGACGCCATTGTTTGAATATTGATTGTAACTGCTTTTATCTTTTTTTTTAAATGTTAAGGTCGACATACAGGCTGACGGTCCACTTGATGGTAGATGGCTACCGTCACCTATATGCGCTGCCGACCATATTAAGGACGAGGATAAGAAATTATGCAAGAATTTGACGACACGCTTGGTCTAGTCTAGTGGCTAGTAACCCTAGCTGTTAACCAAACGGTCGCGAGTTCGAATCCCGCTAAAGTTTATAATTGTTAACATTTTACCTTTGTACCTGAGTATTTATAATGTGTATTGTTATTTACAAAAAAAATACAATAATACTGTATTTTTTTTTGTGAATGGAATGTGTGAAGATTTATTTATTTATATGGAAATGGACTCTGGGATCCCTTACTCGCTCGTGTTCTCATAATTATTTTTTTACCTTTAGAGACAAGTACAATACACTAACGTGGTTAAAATAATTAACTAATTAATTTGTCTTGTAAACACTAAACGTAAAGTAGTTACGAGTAGCGTAACTCCATATAACTTGTTTGCATTACCTACTATACTTATTTTAAAGTGTGACGAATTTTCTCGAACAAAATTGGACTGTGACGTGACGCGTTTAAATACACATTACTGGCTGTGTCCCGCGGTTCCACTCGTTTTTTAATTTAAAAGCGTGCACATGTCGGCCATTCTACCTAGACTAAGCCAGGACTAAGTATCCCCCGTGCTATAATCAATACTAATAATAAATGTGTAAGGGTTGGTCATGGAGTAAGTTACTTTGTTTTCAGAGATATCGTGTTTAGGCTCTATGCATGATACAGAAACTAAATAATAAATGTTACTACAACTCAAATGAATATTTTTTAGATGACATTATCATTTAAATATTAATAATATAAATGTAAATATAATTTATTTTTAATTTTAATTTAAATAAAATAAAATTCTTATATATATTGATATAAATAAATAATTATATACTTATATATATATATACGCTTCCTCTCTCCTAGTCCCTAAGTTGCATGCCCAACAGGGTCCATAACATTGGCCTTTATTTTTATAACATCTTTGTACATTATGGTTTCGCAATAAATAATTGAATATTGAATAAATTGACCATTTTTACAATTTTTTTCTGTATGTATGTATGTATGTATGTATGTATGTATGTATGTATGTATGTATGTATGTATGTATGTATGTATGTATGTGTGTGTGTGTGTGTGTGTGTGTGTGTGTGTGTGTGTGTGTGTGTGTGTGTGTGTGTGTGTGTGTGTGTGTGTGTATGTATGTATGTATGTATGTATGTATGTATGTATGTATGTATGTATGTATGTATGTATGTATGTATGTATGTAGATAAACATTTAGACGTAGGTACGGGACACAGAATAGGCTACTTTTTTCTTTTTTAACGCGGACGAAGTCGCGGGCGCCAGCTAGTACATATATATATCTCAGAAAACACAGGACCCTTTAAATCTTGATCTGCATCTTAGAATGTTTTTGATTAATAAAAAAAAACATTTTTATTAATCATTTTTATTACTGCTCCCAATACCAATGCTGTTAACTAGGTGGAAACATCTCTATAACTAATTGTATAAGAAACAAACTACCTTTTACATAAGTAATCAGTTTCAATAGAATAGAATATGGATATACATGAAGATTGTTTCTGTGATTGAGTTATGGCAAAACTGCATTTGTATGAAGGTTAACATTGCGTAGTTACCTGCTTGTTTATTTCCTTTATTATTGTTTGGAGTTAGAGCTTTAACCAGCTGTAGTTATCTCTATCTTAATAATAACTCTAAAAAAAGGGATTTTTGTATGCATCCTACTAATATTAATTTATAAAACCAAAAGTTTGTGTGTGAGATTAATGAAAAAACAGCTTTAAAACGGATTTGGATGAAACTTGGCACAACCACAGTTTATTATCTGAATTATTAATATAATATAGGACACTTTTTAATCTTCATAAATATTAGGTTCCAGGGGATCTTCTTCTAATAAAATAAAAATTGTATGCCACTGTAGCCGTGGCGGCGCCACCGTCGTTACAGCGATAAAGGTGTTATATTTTTCATTTTTCAACGCAGACGAAATCGCGGACACCACAGCTTAGTAATTTATAAAAATACGCAGACAGGCATTATGACAATTTTTGTTCATGTCCTGACAATATTTTTTATTCTATTACGTCCCATTTTTTAAAGGCGGTAAATTTAGATAAGACTTAACTAGTTACTGCTATCTGTCTCCATATTATACATATAGTCATCGAAATACTACAATGGAATTTGCGTCACTAATGCTAAAGCGGCACATAAAAAGAACGCCTTTGACAGAATCATGGCGGACTCTTGCCTTCACGCGTCAATGGTAAAAGGTAGTAACGATCAAGTTCTACTAACATTTCATTTTAAACTCTAATGGGTCGACGTAAAGTCACATTTTCTTTAAATTACGTACTTATTAATATGTTTGTTTTGTTTTAAATGATAGTTCATGCTCTACGCATATGTCACTTTTAAATGTTCCATAAAATTCGTAGTGTTTTGTATGGCACGCGTGTTCCATGTTGTAGTAGTTTGATGCATATAGTAGGTAAACCCACATAAATTCGCAGAGGTAATATTATTCTTGGCCCTGCTATACATCTCAAGGGTTACCGATATATTTTGTATTTATGGGATAATGGGGGGTATTTTACTGGTTTCATTATTTCTTTTTTAAAGTAAACTTGCTGTTTGTTTTATACTTTGACTTTGTTTTATACTTATGTAGTGATGTTTGCTCGCTGATAAAGTAGCGGGGCGGTTGCTACGCCCCTAAATTTTAACCTGCACCTTGAACGTTATCATACAAGGACATTATCATTGCCAAAACCAGACTTAGCGTGTAACTACCAAAAAAAAAACTATTATAATTAGCACCTATTTCGTCTCTGACAGTTATTAGGCAGATTAATTCCAAACGCCTAATGATTTCCATTATTCTGTGACCTTGACGAGCACCTCGTTGTTGCGTTGCCCACATAGCTCGCAAATTTTGGTCCCAGAGACAGCCGTGAACTCAATAAGAGACCATTAATATTAATGAACGTACGTTTTAAATATGGATTAAACTTATTTATTATTATTTATTAACAACATTATAAAACAACAGAGCGCCCTCAACGGAAGGCAGTTTTAGGCGAAATTTAAGCGGATTTTTTTTTGGCAAGTATCCATTTTTGACTCCGCCGCGCTTGAATTATTTTTACGTTTTTGAGCTGAGTACCTAAAATGTAAGATTTTAGGTACTTATTTTAAAATGTAAGATCGTTGGGGTGCCAACGAGTTTAATTTTTTTTAAACCACCAACGCATGGTCCTTTTAAATTATTATTATTATTCAAAATAATAATTGTGTAGAATTTTTAGGCCTGCCATCAACATACCAAAGCCTCTTACCATCAAGTACCTATAGACAGTAAGCTTGTCTGACGACCTTAACAAAAAATAATTATAATTGTATTTGATAATAAATGGATCAAAACCATTTATCCTACGTATCTACTCGTACTTCACAAAAATACCAACTCGAGCTAATATTGTAAAGGCATGGCATGACCATTTATTTTAACCTTTGCCTACATAATCATATGACACTTACTTTATATTGAACAAAAATATTATTTTCAATAATCAAAACAACTGTATTCTTTGGCATTGTAAAGATATCAATATCATTAGCCAATTAACGGGTTCGTAAAGGTCAATTAAAAGCAAGTTAAACTAAGTTAATATCTGCAATAAGTTAACCAAGTTAAATAAACTTCTTTTTTTTTTTTAAATGTCATCCCCGTATTTTACATGTCGTATTTTTTTGTAAAATCTATACTATAAGTATGTTCTGTCTTGTGTAACTAATACGAATATATATTGTAAATGCGAAAGTCTGTGGGGAAAAACGTCTTAACGGAGATGAAATTTGACACACAGATAATTTATTAACCTCGATTAACATCTGGGATACTTTTTAACTTGACAAAATGTTAAGATTCCCGAGGGATCGTCTTAAAATATAAAAAAACTGGAGATTTTTCAATGCTGAAAAAGTCGCGGGCATCGATAAAGTTTTTACGTAGAAAATAAAGTCGCTTTCCATCTCTATTAGGGAATTTTGGTGTTTTGTATATAGTTATTCAATTAATTATGACTTTTTTATTGTTTAGTATTTTTTCGTACGACTAATTAGTTAGTAGGTATACCAGTTTAGCGCCCCTAAGTACTTTTTTAAAAAATTTTTATTCGTCCGAAGCCCCCGCCTGTTTCTGAAGTTCCTTTTGAGCATTACTTTATCAACCGACTTCCAAAAAAGGAGGAGGTTCTCAATTCGACTGTATTTTTTAATGTTTGTTACCTCAGAACTTTGGACTGGGTGAGAGAGACGATTTAGATGATTTTTTTTTTATTTGAAATCTGGTTCTTCATACGTGTGGTCCCATTTCAATTTGGTCCAGTTCTGACAATGGCATCCATCAGAAAACGGTTTGAAGTCTTTGTTAAAAAGAGTTATAATATGAACGGTTCGTTTGATTTATACAATATAATTAAGCAAATAAGTACTATTTTCTCTAAATATTCTTATTAACTAAAGTATGCGATATATAATTACTTTTGGCAAACATTGCCCACATTTTCGAGTGTCATGCAAATTACAATTACGCATAACTATATAAAAGCGACCTCGTAACAATCGCGAACATACCAAAACCATAGCCAACACCTCCACATAGAAATTCCACATTTCAAACTATTAGAATCGAACCTCTCACTACGCACACATCACATAGGAAAAATATTGTGTAGAGAACACTGTATACCACAATTATGCGGACGCACACCGGTCACATATTACATAATATGTATTTTTTTTTTATTAAAAAAAAATCGTATAAAATCTCGCGTTAGTTTTTCGGTATTTCATCGATACTACGACACATAGCGCAGCGAACAGCACTCGCGTCCAAAGCGCTCTCCGCGCTAGAAGTCACTGCTGTGCTGATTTGATTAGTAGACTGTTGTACCAGTACGTGGGTAGTGGGAGCGAATAAATTAACTAGTATGTGCCATTCGAATTATAACTGGGCGGACTTCCTACAATGCAGGGATAAGGGTACGCCAATTCACATGAACGAACCTGCATCTCTGAGTAAGGGAAAGTGCCTATGAAAGGGACAGTCCACTTTGAAATCAATATATTATGTACTAATAATAAATCTGTAAGGGTTGGTCGTGGAGTAAGTTACTTTGTTTTCAGAGATATCGTGTTTATAGGCTCTATACATGATACTGAATCTAAATTGACCATTTTTAGAATTATTTTCTGTATGTATGTTGTATGTTGTTCCTCCATAACTCTTAAACGAATTAACTGATTATTATGAAACTTGGTAGATAAACATTCAGACGTACAGGACACAGGATAGGATAGGATATTTTTTTCTTTTACAACGCGGACGAAGTCGCGGGCACCAGCTAGTAATAGAATAAGATCGGTAGGGCAAATAGAATTAGTTTGATTTTGACAACTTTAGTTATATATATATCTCTAAACTTATGCAATGTCAAATACTTAGTAATACTTAGTAAACATAATTTTTGAAATCATACGAAAATACATAGTCTACGTTTGTCCCTTTCATAAACGTGACCCTTGAAAGGGACACCCTCACATATAGTTTCTTATTCCATATAGCAGATCTTGTTCCACTTTTTCTATAATGGCATCGACTTTATCCGTAACAGGTCAACCAGAGTGAGCTCCATCTTTGACATAAACATCTTTACTCTTACTGACACTCCGTTTAAACGTCACCAATTTTTTGAGCGGTTTGTGTCGCGTTTTTTCTGTATCGGATTTCTTCGTTAGACAGAAAAACAACAGAAAAATTACGGGAGACCTTAATTTTTGTTTTTAATTATGACATCTAGTTATTCAATGGTATCAAAACCAGCCAGATAGGAAAAAAAAAGACATTTTAATGCAACCTTTTACTTACAAAATGCGAAAAATCTTTTTCCCTTGACCTATATCGGATAATATTATGTCCTAACTATTGGATATCCTTGATATTTATTATAAATTTCGGATATTTGCCAACCCTGAACCGCTCGACTGTAATACTGAGCAAAATTTTTCCTAAAAGAGATTTTTCCTACATTAAATATTTCATAGGAAAACTTACCCTATCGGAAATCGCCTCTTCGACCTTGCCGCGCTTCAAGCCGGGCGCGCGAATCACATTCGCCGGTGGCGCCACTATAGTCGGCGGCGGTACATTACCGCCAGATAGAGCGCCACCTGCCGGTATAAAACCGGCTTCCATGTTGCCCCGCTATACACAACGCATCTCCGCCGCTCGACACTAGGTGGCGCTGCGCGTGTTAAAAACTCGAAACTTGCAGAGTAAAATTTTTTTTTTTAATTTTTTTTTTTTCAAAAAATCACTATGTACACTATTTTCACACTAGGCGAGCACAAAAATCAATTCACTTCATGGACGCAACACTTGTAACTAGTCATTTTTAAGGAACTTTGCAACGTTTTTGAGCAATTTTGTTAATTTTTTTTTTTATATTGAGCACAAACAATTAAAAAAAAGCTTGATACATTAAAAACTTGATATACTTTTTTTTAATATTTAAAGGCGAAAATCACAAAAATAGATCTCCAATAAGTATAGAAGAACGGTTAGCACTACTGATTGGAATTCCTCAGAGGTTGTATGCACCCGTCTCGCTCATCGCCGTATCTGCGGAAAAGAGAGAGAAGACATCATTAAATGCGATTTAAAAACAGCGTAAGTAATTATTATGAATGGAACAGGTTTTCAAAACAACAATTTATCACAGATGATAATAATATTAAATATAATATTATAATCTTATAATCCTCACCTCGTTACTTGTTACACTGTGGAAATAGCTCTGCTGGGTGGCAAAGCAATATTTAATAAATATTCTTTACATGGTATAAATTTAAGTAGCTTTACGCGTCGATTTTCGATGCGGTTTTCACCATTAGTTAAGACAATAGGAAAAAAAAATATTCAGAAGGCACTGGTGTGATATTCCGCAGATGTTCCATGCTTTTCTGGTGTTTGTATATAATTTAAATTTTTTATTTGTTTAATTTTTTTATAAAATAGGCGGCGGGGTATATATTAAACATATTTATCTAAGTTTATGTAACTTCAACAAACCTAAGATTAATCAAAGTAGAAATGGCAAATTAGACAATGCAAACTCATTGTCATGTCGTTTGACATTGACCATTATGAAGAGCATTCATCATATTATTGTCCATCAATGAAATCCATTTATTTTATGTATGGAGGTATTCATGCATGTCGACTGTCGAGTGAAACCATTGGACCGGTGCACAGTGGTTGCAAGCTTCGCACGCTCTGTCCGCTCAGGTGATATCATAATTTCAATACGGAATTTATTATATACTAGCTGGTGCCCGCGACTTCGTCCGCGTTCTCTATAGCCTATGGCCTTCCTCGATAAATGGACTATCCAACACAAAAAGAATTTTTCAATTCGAACCAGTAGTTTCTGAGAAACAACCGAACCAACCAAACCAAGAGAGTTAGCGTGTACGACCAAACAAACAAACAAATAAACTCTTCTGCTTTATATATTGGTAATAATAATAATATGCAAAATAAAAATTGATTTTCTGCATTAATGTAAAAATACGAATTTCAAAATACGATTTATTTATTTTCAGACAAACTTTTCGGATCTATTGAAACGAAAGTGGTTTTTTTTTTTCAATTTCAAGCCGCAATTTGTCGAATTTCTTCAACCCCTTGACCGGGAAACTAGTCAGATGAAATTCTAGGCGCACTCAAATCTTGGCTGAACGCCCGGACTATATGTTATATGTATTATGGGCTTATATAACAGACGATTTGTATACATTGATCACATAATATAGATAGAACTAGAAGGCGTATTCTATGTAAACCTTGAACCAATTTAAGAGTTCAGCGCCAGCAGTATCCTTTTTAACTTCTGACTCGTAAGAGGGGTGTTAGTTTGACCTGTGTATATATCGCTGCTTAAAAACTAAAGGGATATAAAACAAAAAATCCAAAAATGTTTTTATTGCAAAAATACAATCACAATCCTTCATATTGTATGTTGCAAAAAGACTTATGGTTGTTTTATTCTATATTTAGTATATTTTGATCATTTTCTATATATTCAAAAGTAACTTATATGCTTAATATCTCTTCTAGTATTCAGTTTATTATAAAAGTACTTAAAACATTTAATGCTACTTAAAAATACGCTTCTAACTATGTATAATATGCATATATTTGATATATATCTAATAAGAAAAAAATTGACAAAGAATAATTTAATTTTTTTCGATTAGCTCTCCTGTAAAAAGTGTAATTTTGATTTGTGGCCCTTTAGTTTTTAAGCAGCGATATGTGTGTGTGTCCTAGCTAGAATTTATGAAGATCTTTTCAGGCGTTTGAAGTTCATCGCCTCATTTCCTAGAGTTGTTGAAGGGATCTCGTTCACATAATTCCACAGGTTAATGTAAAAAAAAAATTACACTGTTACTTCGGTGGTATTTCCGTGACATGGCAAGTTGGCAACCTTGATCTGATGCTGCGGCATCAAGTAGTCTACGGAATATCCTCAGCAACTTTTATTGAGGTTATTCATTACAAGCAAAAATACAAATTCTTTCTCTCTTTAACATTAGTATATGTTACAGATAACAGGGCTAGAAAAAGACATAGTTATACTTATATGTGAGTATCATCAATCTACTACAACTGTGGGTTTTGCGTCACAAATGCCAAAATGGCACATAAAAAGTGCGCCTAAAACGTAATCATGGCAGAGTCAATGGTAAAAGGTAGTAACGACCAACTTATTTATTTGGTTACCAACTTATAACTTATTGATTTTAAACTCCAATATGTTGACATAAACTCACATTTTCTATAAACGACATATTTGGTCGGTTTTAAATGACAGATGACAAGATTTGATTGCTCTACGTATAATAATATGTCACTTTTAAATGTTCCATAAAATTCATAGTGTTTTGTATGGCGTGCGAAGGCCTCTTTTAGTATAGATTGATGTTAACAAAGACTTAAATCGAGAGATGCGGCATTACTAGCGAAAGTGTGTTACAAAATACAGCATACATTATACTAAAGACAAAAGTATAAAATACATATACCTTTGTCTAAACACACTTTTAAACACAGACAACACATTCCTTACTTCAAACGTGACTGTAACGATAGCGACGCTCTCAACAAGCGACCGTCACTCACTGTAGCTGGCGTGCAACTGTAGTTTGGTTGAGCGCCTGCGCCCAACCCATTGTTAAGAATTTTCGGTGTGTTTTTAGTATGGCGCGAGGAGATTACGCCGCATCTTTCGATTTAAATCTTTGGATGTTAAGTATATATAAAACATTGTCCAAAAATTCCCCAAAAAATAAAATGATCTCATGCACGCGTTCCACGAACCGTTAACTCTCATAGTCTCATCCCATACCCGTGGCTTACTAGAGCACGGCGCAGACAATAAAACTGCATCAAATTGCCCGTGAATAAACGATTTAAGTACAATATTCGATTCGATTCGATCGACGTAATATAATCGATTGTCGATTATGAATATTTTAATACAGTTTTAATGGTGGACAACTCTCTAAATATCTACCATGATGTTATTATCTAAAGCCACTTCTATCTAAAATAGGTAGGCGACTGATTTTTTAATATTATAACTTTCGCTGTGATTTGAAGAATACTCGTACACGGACACTTTTCTTAACTAATATTTTTTAAACGAAAGTGAGTTCGTTTGTCACGCCTCAACTACTCAATCGGTCGTCGTGAAAAATTTAGCAAACAGGTTGTTCCCTAGTAGGGGTTAGCTAAAAATAAAGCTAAAAACTAAAATATATCAGAAATAACGATTGAATAAATAAATAATTGAATTATTTTTCTAAAGCGTTGAATTTTATTTTAGGATTTTCTGTAATGATATCTTAGGAACTGAACTTTTTCCCTAGATAAAAGGTAAACTTTATGTTCTTTTAAAATAAAATTTCACTGAGCAAAAGTTTGACTAGGTGCGAAGAGTAAAATTATACCTTTGCCAAGTGTAGTCTCTTTATTTTTAGATTAGCTGGTGCCCTATTGGAATATTTAGCCTATGTCCATTCTCAAATTCCATCCTAAAATTCTAATATTAGTGAAAGATTTTTTTTAAATATTATGAATGGTTTCGAAGATTATCTCTTACAATACAAACAAACATACAAACATTACATAGGCTATATCTGTAGCTGAGAGGTAAAGAACCTTATCATGAGAATGACCAATCACCAAAGTTTACAAAAGAGCTAATTAGAAAGGTCCTATAATGTGTATTATGAAATACACTGAACTTTCTAATTAATATCAATTTATCAATTAATAAAAATCGATATATATATATTTTTATTACTTTGTTGTTAAATATTAATTATGTTTATTATTATTCTTGATTTTTATATTATTTTAAAAAATATAAAACTTTCAAATATTCACTTAAGATTCTTAACCTCTCAGCTACATAGATATATAAGTCCACGCGGCCGAAGCCGCAGGCATCAACTATCTTCTAAAAATAAAGATCCAACGACTGGCAAATGCCAGGTCTGGCACAACACCTGACACGCCTGGCACAACTACAGTATAACAGGTACATCCCATCATACTTTTCAGAAATTTAAAACAAAAATTTCAAAGTTCTTTCCAACAGATAATCACTACAGTACAAATGTAAACCTTCAACAAACGCCAGTCCATAGCGACAAACCAATTTAGCAATTACGAGATTTCACCTGAATCACATTCAGCGGATGGCGAAAAAAAGCGGTGACCGTTCGCGCTCGCGGTCGTTGACTTTGACCGTGTCGCCTCTTCGACCCAAAGTCGCCATGGATACTTTGCCATCGTACTATCGACAAAACTATCGGTCGCAACGCAAATCTACACACACCTTTATCTGTGGCATACAGTTTATAAAAAAACACCTCTTTTTAGAAGGGATACCTACTAGCGACCCCCGCCCGACGAGACGCTTCGCACGAATGCATTTTTCCCGCAAATTATATGCAAACTTCTTCTATTACTATAACTAAACCATCCAATAAAATTTTATACGGTTTGCACTAATGAAAAGAGGTAGTTATATGAACTGGGAATTTTTTTATATACATATCGCTGCTTAAAAACTAAAGGGCCACAAATCAAAATTACACTTTTTACAGGAGAACCAATCGAAAAAAATTAAATTATTTTTGTCAATTTTATTTCTTATTAGATATAATATCAAATATACGCATATTATACATCGTTAGAAGCGTATTTTGAAGTAGCATTAAATGTTTTCAAGTACTTTTATAATAAACTGAATATTAGAGAAGATATAAGCATATAAGTTACTTTTGAATATATAAAAAATTATCAAAATATACTAAATATGGAATAAAACAACCATATATCTTTTTGCAACATACAATATGAAGGCTTGTGATTTTATTTTTGCAATAAAAACATTTTTGGATTTTTTTAAATCTAAAAAGGCCCTTTAGTTTTTAAGCAGCGATATATTAAGGTTTGCAGAAAAAAATATGAATCCGTGGGAAGCCGGGGGTGGGCCGATTGTCTATATATAAAAAAAGGTACATTTCAACGTTTCAGTACCTTTTTTTCGTTTGTTTGATTTTTCAAAGATTTTTCTTTTTTTTTTTCTATTGATGAACTTCAGCGTTATAAAAGGAATTAATATTTTTTTTGGTGTTTATAGTCGAATTTAAATTAAAAAAAATTAAGGAAATCTAGTTAATAATTGATACGCAAAAAATATTAACAGTTTTTTTTTTATATTTAGGCAAGCAGGCTAACCGTCCACTAGATGGCCGCTGGCTACCGTCGCCTAAAAACACATTCAACGATATAGGTTACATAGGTGGCAATGGCAAGTGCGCTGTCCATAAATAAGGGAATGCCAGTTATGTAATTAATTATTATATAACATTTTAAACTTAACAAAAAATAAGTTACAACAAATAATAAAATTAGTTACATTGAAGACGTGAGTGGATGAAGGTGATATGTCGCATTTTTGGGTTTTTTCGTTTTTTTGCGTTAATGAAGGTAATATGTCCATATAAATAATTACAGACCTTAAGATCGTCGATTTAAGACATTTTTGGGAAATAAAAAGTTAAAAAAGGTTGTTATGTTACAGTTAATTTTAAAAAGCAAAAAGTGCAGAAAAGTTCACTTTTGTTAATGGAAGAGTTTACTTTAAGCTATGTTCAGTTTTTTTTAAATTAAATAATACAAGTGTTTACTTGCTACCATACCATTAATATTTTAGGTTGTTTACACAACTTTGCATCATAATTTAGTACAAAAATCAGTTCAGTGGCGACTTATCTCAAAAATTAAAAGTAAAAACTTTAACCTCGATTTATTCAAAATTGAAATTATGCGACATATCACCTTCATCCACTCACGTCTTCAATTATAATAATATATTATACCTTTTCATAGATACAAAAAAAATGTTGTGGCGTCGAACGGGCTACGAACAGAGGGCCTAGTGCGAGTTTTACTCGGACATACGCGTCGAGCGCGTAAAGGTCAAATTGTATAGGAATGAAGCAGCGCCACCTAGTGGTTAAAACGTGTACGTCTGCTTCATTTCCATACAAATTGACGTTTACGCGTTCGACGCGTATGATCGAGTAAAACTCGCACTAGGCCCTCTGGTCATTAATATCATTAATTCATTATATAAACACGCGTACTTGAATCACTTGAATGCAGAATAAACAAATCCAAATGAACTAAGAAACAATAGACTATTCATGATATTATAAATGTTACTAACTACATGATGTATTTTCTATTGAATAGTTTATTTCAATTCAATATCTATACACAATACACATATCCATATTACATGTAGGTATCTATAGATACATATCAATCAATACAAATAATAAATGTGTAAGGGTCAGTCATGGAGTAAGTTACTTTGTTTTCAGAGATATCGTGTTTATAGGCTCCATACATGATACTGAAACTAAGTTGACCATTTTTAGAATTTTTTTCTGTATGTATGTGTGTGTGTATGTTCCTCCATAACTCTTAAACGAATTAACTGATTTTCATGAAACTTGGTAGATATACATTTAGACGTACAGGACACAGGATAGGCTACTTTGTTTCTTTTACAACGCAGACAAAGTCGCGGGCGCCAGCTAAGTTATAAAATAAAGCCTCTGTCCGTTTCTCCGCTAAATTCTTCTAAACCAGCCATTCTAAATGGATTTTGATTTGGTTTTCGCCAATGAGAAGAAGGATAAACGGAAAAAAATCATTTGACATGTGTCACGTGACACAAATCGCGGTCTTCCGATTTTAAAACGAAACTAAGCGCCTGTTTCACCAACGACAAGTAAAGTGTTGATTTTAAGTTACTTTTAGAAATCATTTTCTGTTTTATTGAATTATGCACTCGGTTTACTGCATCATTCGATAGCCGATTTTTTTTATTATTTTCTATTTAATGTTTGGGACGTTTACCGTAAAAACAAAGGTATATATATCAACTAAATTATTCCCGGTGACAGGTGACTTCAAGTGACGGTTTAGCCTACTTGACGTCGGTGAAAGAGGCGCTAAGACTAAATTATTGTTTCTATGTTTGTTTGTTTGTACATCATAGTTACGTGTTGCAATTGCCAATTCAACGGTGGCCATTATAAAAGCAACAAACCACGCGATGGAACTTCATTCTCTCGATGCAAATTAATGCAAATGCAAGCAGAGTTATTACGCAATACACTTACAAAACATCACTGCGCCAAGGAACGTGTTGAAGGTATCTTATCAACACAGTGTGGTGTCGATGTCGTCTTGGGTAATTGTTTCATTTGAGCTAAGGTGTCTCTATACTAGTCTAAATTCTATTTAGTCTAAATTCTATTTATGTAACCAGTTAACAACATTTCATATTTTTAAGTAACTACTAGCTGGTGCCCGCGACTTCGTACGCGTTGAAAAATAAAAAAAAATATTTGAGCAGACGTTAAAAGGTAACAGACAGACAGAACAGAGTTACTTTCACATTTATAATATTAGTAGGTATATGGATTTAAGGCTTGAGGTACTCAGACGTAACTATCGCTTAACTATTTCATCTGCGAGTTAAGTTAGTTCTACTTGGTTCTGCTAATTGTTTGACTAATGGACGGTTTGCATAAAATTTTGTATAGCCAAAAATGATGGCTTATTTCTACTCCAAACTCCCTCATCCAACTACCTATCATCCAGAAAAAAAAAGTACTGTTCCTTAGGGATCGTCTACTAAAAATGTAAAATATGATGGCGGCGCCACAGTCGTAAATTACTCATAATATGATCTTTCATTTTCTAGGGGTTGTATTTTTTATTTTTCTATGAGGACGAAGTCGCAGACACCTGCTAGTTAACTTAACCTTTTAACCATGTTTTAACCGCTTGGTTTTGTAGGAGTCGTCGTGCCCCTAGCGCCTGACTCGTAAACAAAGACTATATAGTATATTAGTATATAGACTAAGTATATAGTATATTGACTCGTAATTTTTTTTTTAAGACGAACTCAATTATTTAAAAATAAACATTATACATGCAAGTAGAGGAATTTGTCGTATTTAAGAGTATATATCCGGCTCTGGCGAAGTGGACGCGAAAATAATTGTCGGATAAATACGACTGTGGCGGCTAAAGGTGTTAGGTATTGCATTTGTAATGCGAACGCGCATCTCATTACTCACATGAACTACTATCACATTACGTTTTCCTGTCTTACTGTTGTGAGATACAATACGTACATTACCACCATTGTTAATTGGTAGCCATAATCGTTTTTAGCTCATTGTTACTTCTAGCAAATCAAAATCAAGCAAACCGTAGCTTGTCAAGGGGACCTCGGGCTGAATAAAAAAATTAGCTATATTTATTTTGTGACTAGCTTTGCCCGCGACTTCGTCCGCGCCCCATTTCTTTTTAGACGTTGAAAACATTTTTAATCAATCTTTATTGCTCACTAGCCGTTGCAACGCGACTTCGTCCTCGTATACCTATGTTACTCGCTGACAATGTAGCTTTCTATAGCTGAAAGAGTTTTTAAAATATTTCATTTTGAATTTATTCATTACAAATAATATACAAATCTTTCGACTTTATACTAAAAAAAAAATGTTTATTAACAGTTAGAAAAATCGTGTTTACAATAATCATGATTGAAGACTCCTTTTAAGCGGAAGCCTATGCCGCTGTGTGTGTGTGTGTGTGTGTGTGTGTATGTTTATTGTATTTGTATTAATAGGTCTTCTACTTCGTCATAGTTTTTAATTTTAAGCCAATCCGTGATAAGTTTTTTTTTTTACATTTGAAATACAATTTGTCATATATATAAATTTCTTTATTAATTTTATTATATAAAAAATTATGGTAAGTAATAGTAATTATAGTAAAATACTATTATAGTAAGTATAGAAGCGTATATTTATTTTTGTCGTTCGTTGAATTTTTAATTTTTATTAACCTATTAAGCAACCCCTGGAACTGGAAGCAGTACTTTTTTTTTATATATAAGGTAAATGCAACCTACGAGTATGTCCTTTTCTGTATGCCTGGCCCTGAATGTGTATGCAAAATTTCATGATTTATCGATTGAATTTAGTTAACAAACGCATTTTTATAATATTGCTTAAGATCGGTTAAAAAAACAAAAATATTTTTCAATACTTTAGGAGTGCTTTTCATGTGAGATGTGTATATTCAAAGCGTAACACGATACTGCCAAATGGGTTCACTCCACGAGAGTATTTTAAACTGTCAAACTAATCATGTCAAGGAAACTTCGTATTGAAGTGTATTACTTGTTATAAAATGTATTTTTTTAAATGTACGCTAATTCGTTTATTTTTATTCTTTACTAGCTGGCGCCCGCGACTTCGTCTGCGTTGAAAAAGAAAAAAGTAGCCTATCCTGTGTCCCGTACGTCTAAATGTTTATGTACGAAGTTTCATGAAAATCAGTTGATTCGTTTAAGAGTTATGGAGGAACATACATACTTACATACATACAGAAAAAAAATGTAAAAATGGTCAATTTAGTTTGAGTATCATGTATAGAGCCTATAAACACGATATCTCTGAAAACAAAGTAACTTACTCCATGACCAACCCTTACACATTTATTATTAGTATTGATATTGATAGCTGGACAGCAGCAACTTCATATGCGCTGTGGTTCGTTTTTGAAAATCTCACAGGAACCTAACAGTTTTTCAAAATAAAAAGTATCTTATAGTTTTATCCAAACTATAAGCGTTATATTTTATCTGAGGTTAGCGTGCTTTGTGCACATACAAATGGAAAAAAATTCTAAAAACTATTTTTTTGACTTCGGTACACGCTGTACGTGTACAAATTGTTTTTGAAAAAGAATAATGTACAGACATGGCCCGTTTACGATTTTAAAACTTCGGTACACGTTGTACACACTCCTTTTATTTTATTTTTTTTCAAAAAATATAATGTATGGCCATTTGAGATTTTATTATGCATAGATATAGGAGTCTGATACTCGGGGAGGAGACAAAATAAAATAATCAAAAAATATATATAATATACAAACATGTTTCCAGCCAGCTGTCCTTGAGTACTAACTAACACAACTTTGTTTTATAATACCTTTTACTATAAAACACACACACACAAATATGTATTTAGTGTGTGTACAATTTACATACACACTCACTTTGCAAACATTACATTTTGAACTTTCATGAGTCAAACGGTACTTAAAGTGAAATAAAATAACTAACAGGCGAACAGATAAGAATTATGCATTCCTCGAACCCATTACACGTTCAACAGTGATAATGTTATTTTTTAGTCTTGAGCATACTGCATTAAACTTTTTTTAAATTTTTAATATAAAGGTCGTCGGAGGGGCTGACGGTCAACTTGATGGTAGATGGCTACCGTCGCCTATTTTAAAGCGCTTAAACTGTTTACGATTTAAGATGTTTTAACTGGTTCAAAATCTTCGTCTATAATTATGTTCGATGGAAGAAAGGGGAAGGCGGCAAAGATTTAAATCACAGATGCGCCCTGTGCTTCTGAAAACTGTCCACGTAATATATCAACGTATGCAACGTGAACCGCTCACTCCTTTCTATAAGCGACTAAGGCAGAAAGAGCGAGCTCACTCTTCCCAACGATGACACATTTTCGGCAGCCTGAAGTAGTTATGGCAAGGGCGCATCTGTTATTTAAATCTTTGGAAGGCGGTATGAGCTCATGCAGCCCCTGAGAACACAATCCGAAGTAAATTTTATAAGAGACACATAACTAGACTGGCAATTTTATCTTTCCTTATTATCTTTATTCTCTTATCCTTAATCCTACTAAGGTAGGCAGGCAATGCACTTGTAGCATTTGTGTCGTTGCAGCATCCACCAACCATAAAATTGTTATGGAACTGAAAACCTTTGAGTACATTAAAAAATAATTCTCAAAGTTCACGAATAAGTTTGCCATGTGTATGTAAATACAATTTTTTAATATCTTAAATAGATAGGTACTTAAAGCGCTTACTTCCCAAGGTTAAGCTGATTAAAGATAAAGAGATTAGGAATTTACGAAGTACCTACTTGCTTACTACGTATTTGCCTACGTAGGTAATTTGTTGGAAACGCCTCACAAATTGGCCACGACGTTTAAGAGATTATTCATTTTAAATGTAGGTACAGTATATCTTTAATTTTATTTATATTGTAAAATGTATATTTTAATTTTATTATTATCATTTATAATACTAGCTGGTGCCCGCGACTTCGTCCGCGTTCTGGATAAAAGGTACCCTATGTCCTTTCTGGTGTCCCAGACAACGTGTATGCAAAATTTCATGGTCATTTGTTCAGTAGTTTTTGCGTGAAGGAGTAACAAACATACAAACTTTCGCATTTATATTATTAGTAGGGAAGTACGGATTTAAGTATCTACATATCTTTACATAGTAGGTACCTATAATTTTTTGAAGTCGCTTTTGGGAATTTTTGTCTCATGGCCTCTAACTACGCAAAGGATCATGATGCGGTTTTATTATACCTGTAGCCTGTATATTATACCTCGGTTATACCTGTAGATAGATGATATGGACTAGTTATTATTATAATAAAAATAAGATTAAATTAAAAAAAATATATATTCATTTTGTTTCTTTTAATTATTCGCAAAAACCTGTGAATCTGTCAATGTCAAAACAAACAAAGAGTCAACAAACTCTATCTTATCTAATTATATATGACGATAATTAATTTAAGCGCTAAAATTATCTTACAAAGCCACGGTCTACAATAGAAAAATAAACAAAACGCTAGGTGCCCGTACAAATAAATACCTACGTCATGACTTTACTAAAAGAATAGTAGATAACTAAAAACTGGTACTCGTTCCACGGTTAACAATAATATGCCTTGTACGGACATTATTAACTAATAAAATAAACTATAAACTGTACTAGCGACCCGCCCCCGACTTCGGTTTATTAGCAAACTATTTAATAATAATATCAAAACAAAGTAAAACTTTGCCCTAAAGCAGTGGTACTCGAAACGGTCGTTCGCGAGAGTTTTTGAGTAAATCTTGGGTGATATTGGTCTATGTATAGTAGGCGATTCTCAATTTTTTTGTTTGATGATGGCGACATGATTAATAATAAATATTTAAGCAAGAATAACCTTATTACTTTTTTTCCTTTAAGGCAGCTTTTTGAAAAGAACACGCAATATTTGTCACAAAAAGCCGCGGCGCGTGTCGTTTTTGATTACAGCAGCACAGTTCCCGAGGGATCGTTTAAAAATATAAATAAACCAAGGCCCGACAAAAATTTATGAACAGTTTTATTATTGAATAAATGTTTCAAAGGGGCAACACGATCGAATTCGCCGGTAAAAGCTAGTGAAATGAAATATAAATGCATGATCATATTATATATTAACGAACTAACGGACGATATTAAGTTACGAGGTTACTGGCGGTCTACGAGAGCCCCACTGACTGATATGATGCTATTACCGTTGTACTGTGGGAATCCTAGCGCCCACTTTTTAATGTAAAAAGGCGTATACTTCACGTCGTGGATGCAACACGCCATTACTTATTAAAGTAGGTAATCCATAAGTTATTAAGTATTAATTTGGCACTTCGGGAACAAGAGTGAGATATTCGGTTCATTTCGGTTTTGTATAGCGTTAATTTTGTCTGTCGCTGTCATAGAGTGAGATATTCCGTTCATTTCAGTTTTGTAAAGCGTTACTTTTGTCTATCACTGTCATAGAGTGAGATTTTCGGTTCATTTCGGTTTTGTAGTTATAGCGTTATTTTGTCTATCCCTGTCTCCCTGTCATATCACATGTCATCTGTCTTCAGTCGTATTATTGCATTACTGTCAAAGATATAATATTACATATTTCGATGATTACTGTACACATACATTGTGCGACAGAGAGAATTCTTTACAAAACCGAATATAATATATCCAATCATAGCCATATGTACATCTCGCTCTTGCTCCCGACGAGCCATATTAAATTCCGCCTACTGTACAAAAATTTAGTCTCGCTTAAATTTAAAAATAAATACTATGACGATGAGAACAGTCTTTTTAAGCATTGTAATATTTTGCCATCCTTACAACGTATCCTTAAAAAATGTTATGTAACAACCTGTATGCATGCACTTTGAATCTCTGCCCTAAAGTCTCAAGACCAAACGTCCAAAGGACTTCAAGACCGGGACCCAAACCCTAAATGACACCAATAAATAATTATCAAAGCTGTCCTTTCCTGACCCCTTTTTTTATTATCTTTTCCATTTTTAGGACTTTCAATTTACAAAGGCTGACATAAGCCCCATCATCACCTGAGCTAAGTAACATAATTTTTATAAGTAACATAAGTAACACACTTTTAGTACATGTGTCGTTGTTTTATGTTATAGGCAGCCTAATGGACAGGATTCTTTGAATCGGGCATGTTTAAAAAGACTGCAATATTTAATTTTTTTTTTATATTGATGAGGACGGACAGGCTGACGGGTCACTTGGCGGCAGGTGACCTCTTAGTGCTATAATAGCTACTTCTCACTACCTACCTATAATACCTGCCAGATCCAGACTGGGTTCAACTTTGAAAAATTCATTTTCCAGGAATCAAACTTGGAACTGTTTATACAGAGCACACTAACCACTCATCCTATGGGTTAGTTTTTTTTGTTTTTTTTCTTTTGTTTTAAATTTGCATCATATGATCAGTACAAGGACTATGAGCAGATTTGTTACAGGTGTTTAGTTCACTCATTTATTTGTATTTTATTCAGTATAGTTAGTACAAATCGATACCTTAATTCGCAAAACGAATAACTCCACTTTTGGTTTAAAATGACTTTTTGATACGGGAGAAACTTAATGACAATTAGAATTTAATTTTTAATAGGTCTATCGGTTAATACGAGCCATAATTTCCAAAGTAAAATTGTCTTTTTTCTTTTCTCGTATCATACAAAAAAAAAACTTTATAATGTTTTTAGTCTCCCTGTAAAGTTTGCCTCAGAGGAGTTATTTGGTTTGCGAATTAAGGTATCGAAATGTATATTATAGTAGTTGAGCCTTGTGAAATAACAGCATGTGTGCTGTTGTGCTTTAGTGAGAATTCCAGAGATTATTACCTTATTACTTCCTAATCCTTTAATTCTACTATGGTCTAGGTTTTAGGAGCCACCTACCTACTTTGGAGCCTTTGGAGTGGACTTCAAATTTAAAAAAATATTGTAATCATTTCTAATACGAAATTTTTACATACTTATGCATTGAAATATGTCTTATTTCAAAGAACTTAATTAGATCACTTTCCAATAGTTGATTAGAATTAAATACTTTCAATGAATTTCTTAATTCAGTATCTAGTGATTTGCTTGCTGGAATATTACATTGATTGGCATGTTTTTTAATTTGTATGAATAATTATTAGGTTTTTCTTGACAACATAAATAAAAAAATACATAAACACAGACATGAATGATTTTATATATTACATATACGTAGGAAATTCCGAGCGTAAGAGAACGGGTATTATTATCACTATAGAATACAAAAGATTTTAGTTGAAATGATAAAAACAATGAAACCATTATTAAAGAATCAAGAATTACGATAGAACAAATACTTTCACCGGCTCTAAAAGATAAATATCTCGCAAAATATCAAATCCCACCCACAATAATTTCATTATGCAAAAACATCGCAATATTAACAAAAATTAGTGTAAAATTTAGAATATTATAATGTAACACAAAGTTTACCTCTGATCGGTGCATGGTTTCTTCACGTCATCAGCATTGCAGTAAAATCACTGAATAATATTTTGTGATAAGGCAAATGTAACAAATATAGTAGGATCTTTGTCTAAACACATTGTACGTACGTTTACGCGGACACGGCACAAAAACACTGTTGTTCACAATTCATTTACAGCGTACGTGTAAATAAAGGATCAACAAAATAAATCACATAGGACTTTATTCACTGTACATTGGGATATTTAAGTTTTCAAAAAAGAAAACTCCCCCGAATAAAATATCCGTTTGTAATCGGCACATTCCTTTGATTGATTGATCGTTGTCGACCGTTTCGTTCCACATTCAACGACTCAAGTTCAACCACTGATCTCTAATAAAGTACTGGATAGGCTGCTGTCAAATTATTTTTATGTCTATTTGAAAATCGCCATTTTGGCGCTGTAGGCTATGGAGAGTAAGTAAATGGAACTAAAACTAGTGATGTCCGCATGATAGTACATTTACAGAATACACATTTCTTCATGTTTCAAAACTCAAGTGGACACAAATAAACTTCAACAGTCCCTCAGACATCAACAAATAGAATAAAACGTGAATAAAACAGACACCATTTACTTATCCATGGATTAAAAATACACAAACGTCAAAATTAATTCCCGTACTTTCGTACGGCGGTGCTTCAAAATTGTATAAGAAAGTATCTGTAATTTGTATGGGATAACCCATCCAGTACTTTATTAGAGATCAGTGAGTTCAACGAAGTCAACGAATGAACGATTTCACAAAAATACTCTGTGTAATTGATTGAACACAGACTATTATGGATTAAACGGAAACTTTTTATCAATGTAGAATTCAGAAAAGATTTCACTGATTTACGCATAACAAATTACCTATATAATGGAAGGTATGGAACAATAGCGCTTTTAGTTCGTTCATTTAGTCTGTGAATGAACTATGAATGAAGTATTGAATGATTATGTTCTGTGGCTGTTAGAAACTGTCCAGTGACCAGTGACCATAGATTGATTTGAGATCAGTCAAAGTCAAACAAAGTCAAAAATCAGAAATCAGAATAGGCTTTATTCTGGATAAAAAGTAATAAATAAAAGTTAATTTATTTTATGTATTTATTTATTCTTAAAATATTTTAAGAATTCTGTGTGTGTAATTTTTATTTAACTAACACAACAACAATCTCATTTCACCCCTATTTAATTCTTCAATTATAGTAATCGTGTTTCTTGTTTATATGTTTCCTTACTGAAAATAATCACACGTTACAATAACAATGGAAGATATGGAGAGTGCTTCTAATGAAAATAAAGAATCTGAATTTAAAAAGCCCATACTCATAGGACGTATAGGAAAATTACCGAAAAGGGCAAAAAATTTACCAGATAAAAGTGAGAAGCAACTTGACGCTCCAAAATCAAATAGCGATTCTGCTGAGTCGAGTTCATCTATTAAGGATTCTTTGCCTCCTGCTGTTTTGTTGAAGGATTTGTCAACTCCTATACCTTATAAAGAACCCAAATGGTCTGGATTGTCACCTGATGGTAAGCTCATAAATATACATTTAGATATGGCTATGTTTTTCTTATAGTTAAGATAGACAGAGAGGTTGACGGTCCACCCGATGGTAAGTGGCTACCATCGCCTATTATACTAGTAACGTCACAGGTGCTGCAAGTGCACAGGATTATAAGTGTAGACTTTCCATTTAACACATTCATTGCCAAGGTCTCTCCTGGCGAGTTCACTCAAATTGCATACTGGGGGCTTAGAACTTGCTACGTGAGTTTAAACTATTTATCGGTTTTTTCTTCAAAAATACTAGAAATTAATCTAAAACACAACTAATATATTCAAAAACCACCTTGAAATGTGGTGATATGCAATTCAAAAGCCGCATCGCGAGTCTATTCTCGTAATTCGTACGGCCTACAACTCACCACAAGAGTTCAACATATTATACCGCTGGCGATTCATATGAGACTTGAAATTTTTGGTGCGGCAATGAATGTGTTAAAAATATTAAATTAATTTTTTATTATAAAATATAAAAATATATTTTTCTTACATTTTCAGGATCAGGCTATGCATTCGAAGTGTTGAAATCTGGTATTATAATAGATACAATAGATTTGACCAAAAAGCCGTACTACGTGTTTGGTAGACTTTCTAACAGTGATGTGATACTCGAACATCCAACAGTTTCAAGGTAATTTCACAATCGACCATTTTTCCTTTATAAGTAGTATCCCATATCTTAATTCAGATAATAAACTGCATATGTCCCAAATTTTATCCAAATACGTTCAGCCATTTTTTTGTAACAGAGTTACAAACATTCATCCATACAACTCTATAATATTAAAAATAGATAGATAGCCTTTAATTTCGAGAAATCCTAATACAAAAACATGATACAGTACATTACTTATATGCGTGTTTTCTCTCTATTATTCTTCCTCTCCTGTCAAACAACATAGGCCTCCTCTAAGTCCTTCCACCGTTCCCTGTTCTGGGCCTGTCTCATCCATGTTACCTTCCATATTTAATCTTCCCATCTACGATTCTGTCTTCCTCTTTTTCGTTTCTCCTATAATATTTGTAGGATAGTAAAAATGGGAGGATAGAGGATGCAAAGGGCAGAGGACCGTGTGTGGTGCCGAGTCTTTATCTGACTTGTTAATTTGATTTGTTCACAGACATCACGCCGTTCTTCAGTACAAGGCTTTCGCAGACGAGGGTGAACCGGCATCGGGTTGGTACCTGTACGACCTTGGAAGCACTCATGGCACTTTCCTCAATCGGGAGAAGGTGAAGAGTGCCCATTTCACCAGAGTGCGGGTAGGACATCACCTTCGCTTCGGAAACAGCTCGAGAAGTTTTATCTTACTGGTAAGTTTTATTTTAATTCTGTCTGAAATATTAATAATATAATAAAACTTAAAAACTTATACATTTCATCCACATTGACTTATAAAATCTAGATAGATGTTTCGTTCTACATTATCGTTATAGATATATCTAGCTAGATTAATGTTTATATCTATATAGATGTATGTTTTACATATAGATGTTTGTTTTACATCTAGATGATTGTTTTACATATAGATGATTTTTTACATCTAGGTTATTGTTTTACATCTAGATGATTGTTTTACATCTAGATGATTGTTTTGCATCTGGATGAATGGTTTTACATATAGATGATTGTTTTATATCTAGCTAGATGTTTGTTTTACATCTAGATGAATGTTTTACATATAGATGATTGTTTTACATCTAGCTAGATGTTTGTTTTACATCTAGATGAATGTTTCACATCAAGATGATTGTTTTGTATTTAGTTGACCCTTTATGAACCCCATATCCGTGTATTTTCCAGGGACCAGATTTCGATTGCGAAGGAGAATCAGAGTTATCTGTCACTGAAATCAAGAAGAAAACTTTAGAAATGAAATTGGAAAAAGAGAAAATGATTCAAGAATTGGCTGAGCATAGACAAAGGGAGAAGTTAGAAGCGGATAAGAGGAGAGAGGAAGAGGGCATTGATTGGGGAATGGGTGAGGATATATATAGTTTTTTATCGTCTCTTTAAACTTTTAAAATGTTAGCACCCTCTACTTTGGGTGCATTAATTAAACCAGTTTATATTGAGTCCAAATACTTTTATCGTCCGATCGATATATCAGAACTACAATTCGAACTATAAGATGTGCCAACTTACGACGAAGACCTCTCTTCGCGAATGCGTTCGTTCAACTGACTGATACCCTTTCAATCTCATACCACCGAATGAATCTGAACGTATGAACACCTCTTTTTGAAACGTCACAGAGCACTTTTTAATCAACTTTACGAAGTAACACCTCTTTTTGAAACGTCACAGAGCACTTTTCAATCAACTTTACGAATGAACACCTCTTTTTGAAACGTCACAGAGCACTTTTCAATCAACTTTACGAATGAACACCTCTTTTTGAAACGTCACAGAGCACTTTTCAATCAACTTTACGAATGAACACCTCTTTTTGAAACGTCACAGAGCACTTTTCAATCAACTTTACGAATGAACACCTCTTTTTGAAACGTCACAGAGCACTTTTCAATCAACTTTACGAATGAACATCTCTTTTTGAAACGTCTAAGAGCACTTTTTAATCAACTTTACGAATTAACACCTCTTTTTGATACGTCACAGAGCACTTTTCAATCAACTTTACGAATGAACACCTCTTTTTGAAACGTCACATAGCACTTTTCAATCAACTTTAGTCGACATAAATAGCAGACGCTAACAATAACTTTTGGTAAGTTGTAGCAGGAATGCGTTTCAAGAAGAAAGTTCAGATTCAACCAAAGATTTATCAATGCTAATGTAGCCTCGATGTGATACGATTTAAAAAGGTTTTGATCTAGATTTCTATGAATTTCCAAGTTCTTATGGTGTCTGATGGTCAGTTTAAATATCTTGGCCTGACGGGTTACATACTCTTTGGGCCTTATCCTTATGATAATTCAGTCCTAAAGTTATAATTCCTTTTGTTTGATTGTCATAATACAAGTTTATACGAGTTTTTAGCTGGGTATCTCAAATTCTGAGGTGAACTCCTTATTTTATTGGGATAAAATGGCGTTTTTCAAAGACATAAAAATAGTTTGACAGCAGCCTATCCAGTGCTTTATACAGATCAGTGTTGCTATCGAATAAACGGTGGGTTCTTATTAACTTCAGGCGACGATGCCGAGGAAGAGGCCGATTTGGCAGACAACCCTTACGCGTCGACCGCCAACGAGGAGTTGTACCTCGCCGACCCCAAGAAAACCCTCCGGGGGTACTTCGAGAGGGAAGGACACGACCTCACCTACGACTGCGAGGAGAGGGGCGTGGGACAGTTTTTGTGCAGGCAAGAAAATTACAATATACATACTGTTTATTAGGAAAACTTGTTCCTCAGGTAAAAAAAGTACTATGTCCCCTTAAAAATAACATGGCGAGTTATTGAAATAATCAAATGGTCAATTTAATCAAGATTTCAAAATGGTATATACAACCCATGCTACTATAATCTTTTGAATTTTTTAAGTGTTGTCCTGACAGTTTTTTTTTAATTATTTTTTTTATATTATACTAGCGACCCAGGGCCTCGTCTGAGGTGCAATTTTTATATATTATAATGTTACCCGTTTATTATCCCTCTTTCCATGTGAAAACCGAATTAAAAATCGGTCTATCAATCCGGTCTATCGGACTTCGTCCGCGTTGAAAAAGAAAAAAGTGGCTTATGTATGTACAATTGTACATACATACATACATACAGAAAAAAAATGTAAAAATGGTCAATTTAGTTTGAGTATCATGTATAGAGCCTATAAACACGATATCTCTGAAAACAAAGTAACTTACTCCAAGACCAACCCTTACACTATTGATAAAGATATTGCGTAGTAAAGTAAAATTGTGTTTTGCATATTTAGGGTAGAGCTGCCAATAGAAGACGCCCGCGGTAGACCGGTGGTGGCCGAAGTCATACACAAGGGGAAGAAGAAGGAGGCAGTGGTCTCTTGCGCCCTGGAGGCTTGTCGTCTATTAGACCGAGCCGGTCTACTGAGGCAGGCGACGCACGGTGAGTTCTGTTCTGTTCTGAATAGAGATAAGGAGGACCGTGTCTAAGTATTAAAAAGTGGTCCCAGAATACCAGTGAATTAAGATGGCGCCAGTGTATCATTGTCGAGTAAATTAGACTAAGGGTCAGCGCCGACGGACGGAGTGGCAGCGAAGAGACTAATTTAGTAACAATTTAAATTCAACCTAAAGTGCTCCCTGAATACGTCTGTATTTGGTACAATTTGTACAAAGCGCGGTCGAGAGGCGCGCGGCGAATCAACTCCCTTGCCGGTTCTTTGTGACGCGCGCTCAGTGAGCTTTGCGACCTGTAACTGCTCTTCGCCGCCACGTGGCGACATTAGGGTCAGCGCCGCCGTCCGTCGGCGCTGACCCTAATGCCGCATTTACACGCCTGCCGAGTCTTGGCGAACGTCCACAAGCTCCAAACCTGGACAAACGCTTGGATGCCATAATACACGCTTGCGAGTGCGTTAGTTAGGGCGGGTTGCACCGTAGGCTTGGTTATTGTTACGGTCAAAGTTAACTTTAGCGGTAACTTTAACGGTGACAGACGAAATTGACAATCGCATTTTGCACCATGATATTGTTCGTCACTGTCAAAGTTAAAGGGGTTGCTATTATAAAATAATATAATTTTCCTAGGTTGTCATAGTATTTTTTTTTAATATGGCAACATTCAAAGTCACCTGTCTCAAAACTGTCACAGTTGATTTAACCGAATCAATAACATTGACCGGCCAATATCGAGCGGTTTAGGTTATCGTTAAGTTATGACGTCATTTTAACCGTTGTAAAAATGGTGCAATGCATATTATGCTTAAGCGAGGATTTAACGGCTGGATTGAATATGGTTACCGTTAAAGTTAGATGGTGCAACCCACCCTTAGTGTTTTCCGGACAGGCAAACATGGTGGACGTTGAATTTGTGGCGGATATTGCGTTTGTCTTAGACATATCTTTATTCAAAATATAAACTAGTTTTTCTCGTTTGACCAACTACTTATGGTCGATACTCGTATATAGCGCAGCGTAAAAAAAACCTTTTCGGCGCGAGCTCGTGAGCGACACTAAACACGCGCCAACGTGTAAATGCGTCGTAAGCGCTTGCTGCAAGCTTCTTTTGATGTGTTCAAAAACCGACACTAGCCCGGATCGGGACAAGGTCACGCAAGCCAAGCGTGTGAACGGGGCCAAAGCCAACCCCGTTCACACGCTTGCGTTTGTAGACACTTGTCGAGACTTGCCGAGCATATAAACGCGGAGTAAGATAGATAGAAGATTTGCTACACTAGCGCCATTGTGGCCACTTTTAGAACGCTTATTTTATTGTCGGAGAGGACCATTTTTTCAGTTTGATTTTCATATTGTATACTCTGTATTCTGATGGCAGTCAGGGCACAGTTCATATAATTATCCCTTTAACCGCTCGGTAGCGCCTGACTCGTATTTTTTTTTAAGAGAAAGCAACTCAATGTTTTAAAAATAATAATAATAATTATTATTATTATACAAGTAGAGGAATTTGTCTTGTATACTCGTATCCTGTCGAAATGGACACGAAAATAATTGTCGGATAAATCCTACTCGGGCGGCTAAATAAAGGGTTGAGTAATATGAATTTGCTCGTTATATGTAGAGTCTCGTCGCCGTAAGACTCGAGACTGGGGCGCGGAGGACTACTACGATTCGGATGAGGACACGTTCCTCGACCGCACCGGAGCCGTCGAGCGCAAGAGGGACATGCGCAAGCGCAGGGACCACGCCCACAACGCCAACGCGGACCAACCGCTCACCTACCAACTGTTGGTGAGTCGCCAACTGAAAAATATACGACTTTTTTATGTTAAGGTCGACAGACAGGCTGATGGTCCACTTGAGGGTATGTCTAGGTGGCTACCGTCGCTTATAACTCAAAAAAAAAGTTAAATGTGCTGCAAGTGCAGCATAGAAGGATAGGAAAAAGGATTGGGAAAATGCAATGGGCTCTGACTCACCGAAACACAATAGCATATTTTATGATGTCATTTCACGGTTGTCTTCTGTAAGGGAGTGGTTACTGTCGCCAGACGGGCTTTTAAATCCGGACTAGAGTGAATTTTGATAAGTTCATTTCCAAAGTTGACCCTGCTTACTGGTTAAGCTTTACTACTTGAAGGTTTTTTTACTAATATACGTGCTTTACAGAAACATATAATATTACACAATTTAATAATGTTTATAAAAGATTTTATTTCGTAAGAAATTTGCGAAAAGCCAACATTAAATTTAAATATATTTTCAGTAGTCATCTCGCACACATATGTTTTCTTGCGTGCGAGATGACACCTTCAGAAAATCGTAGTGGGCGAATGGCACACATTTATATTTTACTTAAGAAACTTGAAAAAGTAATACCTATGGGGGTTATAATAAATTGAAATTACAGATAGACCAAATAAAAGAGATAGAATCGTCTATAGCGGAGAAAGAGAAGATTTTGGAAGGTCTTCGCGCCACTAAGACAGTGGTCAGTACTGAAAACGACGAAGACTCCTTGGATACATTCATGGCGAACCTCGGTCAGAAGAAAAACATGGCAGAGAAGGCAGAGATATCTCAAACAAAGGTATATTAAAGCAATTTTTTTATGTTAAAAACTTCGAATCACTACAAGTATCTATATGGAATTTGCATGACAAATGCCAAATCGGCATGTAAAAAGTGTGCCTAAAACGGAATCATTGCGGAGTCAATGGTTAAAGGTAATAAAGACCAACTTGTACTATTTATTTTAAACTCTAATGTGTTGACGTAAAGTCGCATTTTCTTTAAACGACATATGTTTGGTTGGTTTTAAATGATAGATCACAGAGTTGATGCTCTACGCATATGTCGCTTTGAAACGTTCCATAAGGTTCCTAGTTCCTAGTGTTTTGTGTGGCGTGCGAAATCCACACTTGTAGTAGATTGATGTCACCTAAACACAATTCACAGTGGTCTTCTGTAATGGGGGGGTTACTGCCGCCAGACGGGCTGATGGCCTGATGGACTTAGGCTGGTTTTCCTGTCACGCTGATCAGTAGCTTTCAGCGCGTCAGCGCGTGACGCTGGATTTCGTGTCACGCTGATCATCAGCGCCGAGGCCTTGCCCCGCCGCACATGCCCACACTCGCATTGGCTGTCACGAGCTGAGTGCGAGTGGCAGTATTTAAAACCTGTGGCGCAGTACCAAACTCCGCATTTGCTCTCACGTGTCGACGTAGGCACGTACATGATGCGTACATGAGCGTGTACGCGCGTGTCGGCTAGGTGACCGAGACATTGTTTTCGAGTGGCAGTGGCGCGTGTTCGCACAATCGAGGAACTTTAATAAGAAATTAACACAAATTTTAAGCCAATAAAATTACAACTTCTTTTCTATCAACTAAAAAACTTACGTATAAAAATGAGTCATTATTTTGTGATTTATGTAATTTACTAAATATGGGTTAATTTGTCTGAAAATAAATAAATAATTATTCAAGTATTATATTTTCTTTCTTAGATTTAAATTTTTTACAATATAAATAAAAAAAACGCAATAAATATATTCAAAAAAATTTAAAACTACCAAGCTTCAACTTTAGTCTACGAATGATAGAACACTGATGTACGACTCGTGAAAGCAATTGCGGACACACACGTGTCCACCAATGTCAATGCGACATTGGCGCAGTGGCGTGAACGAGTACGAGTGTGGACATGTGCGGCGTTGGCGCGTAGCTGTCAGCGCGAGACGCTGGTTTTCGTGTCACGCTGACCGTCAGCGCTGACATGCCAATACGTATTGGTGCTATGAAGCGTTTTTATGATCGTACTCGTCGGCACGTGCGGTCAGCGCGACACGAAAACGCTCACTGAAGACAGAAGACGCGCGGGACCGCTGTCGGCGCCGACCGCTAAGCGACGCTGAGTCGCTGACGCTCGGCGCGTACGGCTCAGTGCGGCTCAGCGTTGACGCTCATCAGCAATATTTTAATGGTGACTGTCATAATAATTATATGAGTTTTTGTTCTCTTACAGATGTCTATACAGAAATTAAAAGCGGAATTAGTGAAAACTCAGCGATTGGCGGACGTCGCCAGGCCGGCGCATCTCCCGCCTCTCATAAAGAAGGGCGACGGCAAGATGGCGGTCAAAATGGCGGCCAACTCTGTTCTCTATGGGAAAAGGTATAGTACGCATTCATTGTGCAAAGCCCGGATCGGATCTCTAGTTATTATAGTAATATTAAAATGTAATATTTTGTCTTCACAGAATAAAACTCAAAGAGGATTGTAAGCGTACAAAACCGAAGGCGGAAACTAGACAAGAGGAACCCGAAGAAGAGTTTGTTGAAGAAGTAGACAGTGATGAAGAAATGACTTCGGAGAGTGTTAAGAAAGAAGAGAGAATTTCAAATGATGAAAACATAGAAGCGAGTAAAATTGAAAAAGAAATAAATACAGAAGAAAGAAGAGTTCCAAAGAAGAGTGAAGGCTCAGAAGAAAAAAGTAAAGAAGACAGTAAAAAATTAAAAGTGTTTGGTCCAATGAGACCACCAGAAGATTATGTGATACCAGAAAACTACTTTGAACAAGAGTCTTCAAGGGATTTACCGGAAGTGTATGAAAAAGATGAATATTCGTGAAATAAAAGCAAAAATGAATTTTATTAATGTGTGGTTTTTTTAAAAAAAAATTTTTCTACTTAATTAGCGCCACTTTTTCTTAAAGCCCGTCACACACGTAGCTATAATATATATCTTGACTTCATTTCATTGATGGTCGCAATACGAGTATGTCTTGCTACAGAATAGTATATATTATTATTACGGTATACGTTGGTGACGTCATAGAAATATATATTATAGCTACAATAGTAAATTATTGCTATAATTTACATAATTTTTCGGTCAATTTCAACATTATCCCATTCAACAAGAAAATGTTGAAAATGCTTGGGATAAATGTTGAAATTGACCGATCAACCTTCTCAATTTTGACATTTTGCTTTGGAATTTGCTTAGGAAAATGTGGATATTGCCTAGGAAAATGTAGAAATTGCTTTGGAAAATTTTGATATTGCTTATGAAAATGTTTAATTTGCTTAGAAAAATGTTGAAATTGCTTAGGAAAATATTGAAATTGCTTTGGAAAATGTTGATATTGCCTAGGAAAATTTTGAAATTGCTTAGGAGAATATTGATATTGCTTAGGAAAATGTTGATATTGCTTAGGAAAATGTTGAAATTGCTTAGGAAAATGTTGAAATTACTTAGGAAAATGTTGAAATTGCTTAGGAAAATGTTGATATTGCTTAGGAAAATGTTGAAATTGCTTTGGATAATGTTGATATTGTCTATGAAAATGTTGATATTGCTTAGAAAAATGTTGAAATTACTTAGGAAAAAGTTGAAATTGCTTAGGAAAATGTTAAAAATGTCACATGTTTGTCGCCTATGAACTCCTGAACCGATTTTGATAAAACTTCGTAACTATGTGTAATTTGGTCCAACTTAAAAGATAGGATAGTTTTTATTTTAACCCGGGCAAAGCCGGGAGCGTGTAGCTAGTATTAATATAAATTATAGCTTATGGGCCTAACTAAAGTGTTGAAACATTTCATTCAACTTTTACTCTCATATATTCCCTTAAAAGAGACCACAGTGAAATAACAGCAAGTGTGCTTTTGTGTTCTTCTACACTTTGTATGAATGGATGTGGATTAAGTTAGTAAAATAAAATAACAAATATTTAAAACAAATTTTATTTATCGTAGATAATATTTATATTACAATTAATTTTATTACTTATCTAATAAACCTTATATCACTTGCACCGCTACCGTAGTTCCTATACAAAATCATTATGATCAAATTCATTATTGTAATGTTGACACAAAATGGTAGATGGCGCTGAATAGGATACAACGTTGAGATATAGGATCAATTATAGTTTGTTTTTTAATCTCAGAGACAAAAATGACATTACATTTGACATGCATTATACATACATTTCATGTCATTTCATGGTATCATTATATGCAAACTTGACATTTGCATGTGTCATTTTTGCCTGAGATTAAAAAACTTTAATCTCAGAGACAAAAATGACATTACATTTGACATGCATTATACATACATTTCATGTCATTTAATGGTATCATTATATGCAAACTTGACATTTGCATGTGTCATTTTTGTCTGAGATTAAAAAACAGACCGTATATGTTTTAAAAATAATTAAGTATATTAAATTAAGTTACAATTTACAGGAAAAAGTCATTTATGGAAATCCATATCTTAGACTTAAATCACAATATCAACTTTTTAAAAGGTAAGTTCGCGAATGGTTTTTTTTTTCAGGAAAGTTTATTAGGATTCTATAAGTATTTTAGACTTATAGAATCCTAATCCGTCACGTGGTGAATTTTCCAGATATGACGTCATCAAATTTTTGTTTGATAAAAAAAAATCTTTGTGGGGTAGATAATTAAACTTTAAAAAATTATACGTATTGAATAATTATTATTATCTACACATCACCATAAACGCTTGATACTTCTTTTTACGTAAATTGTAAACTAAATTACACCATAATTAACATTATGGTAACAAAAGTCTAAATTTACAATAAATTTATTATTTACTTAGTTTATGCCTACTTAAAATTAGTTTATTATTTTTAATAATTGTTTTTAGACCTTTTTTAGGCGTATACCTAAAAGGGCCATACATAAATTAAGTCACACATTAAGGGGGGGGGGGGGTTGATAAGGAGACAGGGGGGTTCGTGACATAATTTGGGTGGGTTATGAGACTGGCTGGAAAAGTGGATTGGGCTTCGCTTGAATGAATAAACTCAAAAATATCTGAACCGATATAAAAAATTCTTTTACCAATAAAAATCTACATCTATAACGAGTAACATAGGTAACATTATATAAAGAGGACAAAATCGCGTGCAACAACTAGTGAATGTATACATTTTTAAAGGACGAATGGTGGATAAAAAATTTTTTGTGGTGATAACAACTTTGTACAGGAATATTTATGTTTAAAGTTAAACTTCTTTGTATGAAGTTCAATTAATTATAACAATTAAAATATAATAGTTATCAAATTCCACAGCAGGTACACAATAAACGTATAGAAAATGTATTTTACTATCTGATGTAAATAGTACAATCTGAAAAGAAAGAAATAATATTCAATTAGTTCCTTTTACTATATTTTACCGAAACGACACAAAAAATGTAAACAAATCCGACCCATACTGAATTTTGCAACATCGAGTGATTATGTAAAAAAATCATTCATTTATTACGTCAGATGATTTTTGACAGTATTTGACCCCCCTATGTAAGAAAAAATAAAAATAGGCCTACCCCTCCCCCCTGTTATTTATTAAATAGGGGTTCTATTATTCTATTTAAAGCGATCTTGATAACATTTAATCTCTTTTTATGAATGGTTGTGCCAATAGATAAACATGTTTGTTTTATAAAAAAAATGTTATGAACCCCTGAAAGTTTGTTTATATTCTTTCCGTTGTCTCCATAGCCAGTGGCTTTATGTCACTGGTTCGCAAAGTTATTTATGTCGTCGGCACATCGTAGAATTGGGCATATCATGATATTCCTGGGCAGATCATATTTCTGTTAAAACTGAGAGGGTCACCTCACTCCGCTCACCTATTTTTGCGGATGCGGATCCGTATCCGCGTACGCGGATCTTGACACCAAATATCCGTATCCGTATCCGCGAATTTACATTTTTAATGATCCGGCACATCACTAAGTAATATGTATTTACACATAAAAGTAGTATTATATCAACTGTCTGGTATTCATAATGCAAGCATTAGTTGCTTAGAGTGGAACTAGATGGTGCTGTGTAGAATGTGTATTTTTTATAATACTTATTTATAATACTAGCTGGCGCCCGCGACTTAGTTACTTAGCGACTTAGTCCGCGTTGAAAATGAAAAAGTAGCCTATCCTGTGTCCAGTACGTCTAAATGTTCATCTACCAAGTTTCATGAAAATCAGTTAATTCGTTTAAGAGTTATGGAGGAACATACATACATACATACACACATACAGAAAAAAATTCTAAAAATTGTCAATTTAGTTTCAGTATCATGTATAGAGCCTATAAACACGATATCTCTGAAAACAAAGTAACTTACTCCATGACTAACCCTTACAGATTTATTATTAACTAGCTGGTGCCTGCGACTTCGTCCGCGTTGAAAAATGAAAAAGTAGCCTATCCTGTGTCCAGTACGTCTAAATGTTTATGTACCAAGTTTCATGAAAATCAGTTAATTCGTTTAAGAGTTATGAAGGAACATACATACATACATACACACATACAGAAAAAAATTCTAAAAATTGTCAATTTAGTTTCAGTATCATGCATAGAGCCTATAAACACGATATATCCGAAAACAAAGTAACTTACTCCATGACTAATCCTTACAGATTTATTATTAACTAGCTGGTGCCTGCGACTTCGTCCGCGTTGAAAAAGAAAAAAAGTAGCCTATCCTGTGTCCAGTACGTCTAAATGTTCACCTAACAAGTTTCATGAAAATTAGTTAATTCGTTTAAGAGTTATGAAGGAATACACATACATACACACACACATACAGAAAAAAATTCTAAAAATGGTCAATTTAGTTTGAGTATCATGTATAGAGCCTATAAACACGATATCTCTGAAAACAAAGTAACTTACTCCATGACCAACCCTTACACATTTTTTATTAGTATTGATATTATAACAGAATAAAAAAGCTAATAGTGAAGTCACCTTTTCCACCTAAGTCTCGCCTGAGGCAGAGTGTCGTCACTCTCCTTGAAGAGGTATCGTCGAATGCCCAGAATGTAGTCGTCGAAGTATTCCTCCCACCTCATCTCCGACATGCTGAACGGGAAAAGCTGGAAAAAACAAACTACATATATTTCCTATTTAGGGCCTCTTTCACAAACTACATTTAAAGTGTTGATTAGTTACTTTTAGAAATAATTTTCTGTTATATTGAATTATGCACTCGGTTTACTGCATCAACGTCTTAGGTAAAAGTTTATCTACAAAGTTTCATGAAAATCAGAGTTATGGTGGAACATACATACATACAATTTCTGCACTTACAGATTTATTATTAGTATTGAGTATTGATGATGATTGATAATAGGAAATAATAGGATACTCTGCACTTTTGCAATACTAAACTTTTGCAGTTACCTGTCCGGGCATTTTGCGTTTAAGAGGCCACTTTCCTACTCGAGCGGCTTACCAATTCCATACTACGTAATTCCATGATTACTCATTAGTTACTGTTCGTAGTAATACATGAAAAAACACGACTTTTCTAAAACATAATATGAAGGTTTGCATCGAAAGAAAAAACAGAAATTTATTTTATATCTAGTATAATTAATTTCTAAAATGTGCAGAATTTGTCACATTTTCGCTGGTTGAATTCTCGTAATTGTTGACTGAAAGCCAATAATGTTTTTCAATGAAAACATCCCATCTATAATGTACATTAAAAATTGGGATGTCAATAGTTACTATCTATAAAGGTTTTTCTAAAATATTGGAATTGCTGGCGTATGTTTCGCTAGTTGAATAACTAAGTGCGCGAATGTGTTGCTTCGCATTCTGTGTTAGGTTATTAGCATTATAGTAAGTTGAGACAACAAATTCTCCCAAATACCTATTACTGAGTTCCCACGCTCGTCCAGCGCCACCTTAAGTCGTTATACTATTTAGGAAATAAACTAGTCGTTTTGCGTTTTTGTCAATATAAGAATTAGGTATTTTACATAGTAGCCATATTGCGATGTAGGCAAAACTATAACTAGTCAAATTGCGTTCTAGACCGTCTGAGACCCACCCCATTCGACAGCCAAATTTTTTTAATTATTTTCTATTTAATGTTTGGGACGTTTACCGTACAAACAAAGGTATATTATCAGCTAAATTATTCCCGGTGACAGGTGACTTTAAATGACAGTTTGGCCTACTTGACGTTTGAGAAAGAGGCGCCTAAACAATTTTCAGTTGTATTTTGAAGCGAGTCATTTATAGAATTCATCTCTTTTTAATCACCGTCCGCCAAACACAAAAAAAAATGTGTTATAAGTTTGACCTGTGTTTGTCTGTGGCATCATAGTTCCCAAATGGATGGAAAGACTAATCCTATCTGTCTGTCTGTCTGTCTGTACCTTTTCACACCTAAACTACTCAACCACAATTAATCAGGGATACAAGAAAATACCTTTCATCCAGAAAAAAAGGACATTTAAAATTGGGATATCAATATATAGTTTCTATATATATAAAGGTTTTTCTAAAATATAGGAATTTCTATAATATGTTTATGCTAGTTGAATAAGTTCCCAGAATATCGCTGCTTAAAAACTAAAGGGCCACAAATCAAAATTACACTTTTTACAGGAGAGCCAATCGAAAAAAAATAATTTTTTTTTGTAAATTTTATTTCTTATTAGATATATATCAAATATATGCATATTATACATCGTTAGAAGCGTATTTTGAAGTAGCATTAAATGTTTTAAGTACTTTTATAATAAACTGAATACTAGAAGAGATATAAGCATATAAGTTACTTTTGAATATATAAAGTATGATCAAAATATACTAAATATGGAATAAAACAACCATAAATCTTTTTGCAACATACAATATGAAGGATTGTGATTGTATTTTTGCAATAAAAACATTTTTGGATTTTTTTGTTTTATGCCCCTTTAGTTTTTAAGCAGCGATATGTTGCCTTGCATTCTGTCTTCGGTATTTGCATTAAAGTGATTTTAAAAAAACATCACTGATTTCACTCGCTCGTTCAGCGTGGAAGGGTAAGGTACACACACACAACAGTAGGTAAGGTAAGGTTAAATTGAATACCTGCTTATCTTGTTCAGATATACTAGTCCATAGTTCCCGTGTCCGCTCGTTACAGAACTCGATCTCCCGTGTGCAGAAATATTTGAGAACTCCCGCGAACTTGTGCACCTTACGATATACTTTGAGCATCCTGCAAAGAAGGCACACTGCAAAATCACCTTTATTGACATGTGAAATTTATAATAAGTATTATACTTATCCGCTACAAAAGCGGTCTTTTTTGCGGTGAAAGCATCAATGTACTACAACTATGTATTTCGCACGCCATACAAAACACTACGAACTTTATGGAACATTTAAAAGTTACATATGCGTAGAGCATGGGAACATTTAGGTGACATGCGTAGAGCATAGGAACATTTAAAAGTGACATATGCGTAGAGCATGAAAACATTTAAAAGTGACATATGCGTAGAGCATGGGAACATTTAAATGACATATGCGTAGAGCATAGGAACATTTAAAAGTGACATATGCGTAGAGCATGGGAACATTTAAGTGACATATGCGTAGAGCATAGGAACATTTAAAAGTGACATGCGTAGAGCATGAGAACATTTAAAAGTGACATATGCGTAGAGCATGGGAACATTTAAGTGACATATGCGTAGAGCATAGGAACATTTAAAAGTGACATGCGTAGAGCATGAGAACATTTAAAAGTGACATATGCGAAGAGCATGGGAACATTTAAAAGCGACTTATGCGTAGAGCATCAACTCTGTCGTCTGTCATTTAAAACCAACGAAACATCTGTCTTTTAAAGAAAATGCGACTTTACGTCAACACATTAGGGTTTAAAATGAATAGTAGAAGTTGGTCGTTACTACCTTTTACCATTGACTCCGCCATGATTCCGCTTTAGGCGTAATTTTTATGTGCCGCTTTGACATTTGTGACGCCAAATCCATACTTGTAGTACTTCGATGGGTGAAATTGTACAAAATAATCGAGCAACCCCATTTTGAGTTGAATACTTAAAAAAATAAATGAATGAAACACTTACTTTGGTCTCTTTCCGATACAAATAGTGAGGCCGTCAATGAAAGCGGCCGGAATTAAATGCAAGAAGAAGACGTAGAACGCATTCATGGCCGCCGTCTTGTTCATTCGCAGAGACAAGTACCTGAAAACAGTTCTAATTTTATACAAACAGAGATTGCAAATTTTTGGGCTGTATTTTTATTAAGACACAGTTACACAGTACTTAATACAACAATAATATAAGAATAAATACATAATGATGTATCATGTATGCTTAAATCCTATTGGCAATAATATCGGACTTCTTTTTATGATTAAAATTAACACAATTTTATTTATTTTATTTTTATGTTAAGGTCGACAGACAGGCTGACGGTCCACTTGATGGTAGGTGGCTACCGTCGCCTATAACTCAAGCAACGCCATAAGTGCTACAAGTGCGCTGTCGACCATAGAAGGATTAAGGATAAGGGATAAGGAAGGGAAGGGGTAATGGGCTCTGGCATCCCTTACTCACTCACCGAAACACAACAGCACATAATGCTGTTATTTCACGGTGGTATTCTATAAGGTAAGGTGGTGGTTACTGCCGCCAGACGGGCTGCCCAAATGACTGCCCAATATTTAATATAAATGACTATTATATTAAATAGAGAAAAAACTATATAAATAAACAATAAATAAAATTTTAAAGGAAGAGACACGTATGTGTAGTATAGTATGTATTTTGTGTGTGTGCGTGTGTGAGCGCGTGTGTGTTGGGAAATGCTATCAACCAATCCACACATTTGCCACCGCAATAGACCACCGCAATTGGTCGCCAGCTGCCACCATGTTAGCGGCATGTTACGCTCGTGCGAGTGAGACATAACTAACAGCTGCATCGTATTATGAACCTTATAGATATAGTACCTAAGGTTAATTGTAAGTTTTAAGCTTCTTCGTTAATCGTCGGGAGTCGTACTTCCTTTTCTGCGTGAACGAAGGTTTACAATGCCATATCAAGTGTATGTATACTACTGTACCTCCTGTGGATCTCTAGGTAATTGTATGCAAGACACGTTTGGTCTAGTGGCTAGTAACCCTAGCTGTGAACCAAACGGTCGCGGGTTCGAATCCCGCTAGGGGCAAATGTTTATGTGTTAACATTTTACCTTTGTACCTGAATCATGGATGTTTTGTATTTATATTATGTATGTATTTACAAAAAAAAGTAATCTATGTAGTATATCAACTGTCTGCTATCCATAATACAAACATTATTTTGACAACGTACAACAACGTTTCTTAGTGTGGAACTAGATGGTGCTCTGTGTGGAATGTGTGAAGATATTTATTTATTTACTAGCTGTTGCCCGCGACTTCGTCCGCGTTGAAAAAGAGAAAGTAGCCTATCCTGTGTCCTGTACGTCTAAATGTTTATCTACCAATTTTCATGAAAATCAGTTAATTCGTTTAAGAGTTATGGTGGAACATACATACATACATATTGTAAAATTCAATTTAGTTTCAGTATATCATGTATAGAGCCTATAAACACGATATCTCTGAAAACAATGTAACTTACTCCATGACCAACCCTTACACATTTATTATTAGTATTAATTATTAAGGAGATTCCAACAATAAATCCCCACAACATATGAAAAATAAATAGTAAACTCACCACATGGCGTTCGAGAAGGGATATCTATTTATTCTGTCTTGATTGATTGTCGAAAATTCGCCCCAAGTTATTTTTTTTTCCGTTGAACTCACATAATTGAAGATAGGAGGCTCTGACGGTGGACTACTGAAAATTATCATTTCAATAATGTGTATTTAAATTTTTTTTAAGAATACATACTTTCCTAAAATATACATATACTATGTATATGGTATACTAGCTGGTGCCCGTGACTTTATCCGCGTTGAACGATGAAAGATACCCTATGTCCTTTCTGGTGTCCCAGACAACGTGTATGCAAAATTTCATGGTGATCGGTTCAGTAGTTTTTGCTTGAAAGCGTAAAAAACAAACAAACTCACATTCACATAAGGTAGTAAGGATGTAATAATATTTATATATTATAATTCACATAGATGTATATATTTGTTATTATTTTGTTAATACCTATGTACCTATATTAATAATTATGGATGTTCTATATCTGAAATAAATGATTATTATTATTATTACTATGTATATAGAGCTCTTTTAAGGTGATTGTAAGAGCCAATGATTTTGCGCGAGTAGGCGGAACTAAGATGTAGTCTCCGCGCCACCCGCACTTAGAGATCGCGTGAAACGAATCAAAGACTAAATAAAGCAGAGTGGTAACATTTGATATTGAACATATTATGCCTAACTTCACAAAGCATTTTTGAGGTGCGTCAGCAAAAAAACGGATTAATTTTTGTTTATTTATATATTTGAATAATATATTTTATTTACAATTCTAGTTTTATATCATATGGGGTGTAAATAGACAGCTAATATATACTGAAACCAACTACATATTTAGCAGACAATATTGAACGGTTTTATCAAATGTAAAATTCAGTGTAAAATAAAAATACAAATACACTAGTCTGCAAAAAAAAAAATGCAAAACGAGGACTTAGTAGAAAAGCGTTATTTTCGTCGCCTAGTTTGATTTTTTCTTGGAATAAAATCACAAGTTAGATAAAAATATAGTGCATAATAGACTATATGGAAAAAAGTTTGAATCGGGCAGATTTATAAAAAAAAAAAATCCATTTTTAGAGAAAAAAAATTTAGTAAAATACCGCTAAAAAAAACTTACCTACTGTTCACAGAAATAAAAATTTTCTGTTACAACTACTTTTGTTTTTAGGCTTATTAATTAACTTACGTTCTACACTAAAGTTTGAGTCTGCCACTTTTATTTATTTTTTCATATTTTACACAATATTTAAGAAAAACCTTCCAATTTTAAATCTGTTCGCTACAAAAATTTGTTGCGCAATATTGCACTTTAATTCATAGGATATTAGGTTACGGTCATTTTGGTAAAAAATGTGTTCGGTCTGAGGTTGGTCCTTGCCTTAAAGCTATTTCTTAATATTAAAAAAATATATCTATCTAGAGACAACCTACCTTTGTTTATAGGCTTTGTTCACACTGAGTGCAGCAGCGATCAGCGAATTCACTACAAAATCAGCTGGAACTATATTTGCAGCCACGTCTTCGTGGCATTGTATAGTTCGAAGAATGCCAGTCACTGGAATAAAGTCAACGGATTTGAATAATATAAATCAGCTACAATTATAGGAAATAATAATAATTGAGGATAGTGTATTTCAAAACATTTTTAACTCAAAAAGTAATGTATGAAGTATATCAACTGTCTGGTATCCATAATACAAGCATTAGTTGCTTAGGTTGGGTTGCACTTGCACCGTAGGCTTGGTTATTGTTACGGTTAAGTTAACTTTAGCGGTAACTTTAACGGTGACAGTCGAAATTAACAATCGCATGTTGCACCATGATATTGTTCGTCACTGTCAAAGTTAAAGGGGTTGCCATTATAAAATAATGTAATTTTCATAGGTTGTCGTAGTAATATTTTTTTAATATGGCAACATTCAAAGTCACCTGTCAAAAAACTGTCACAGTTGACTTAACCGTAACAATAACATTGACTGGCCAATATCGAGCGTTTAGGGTTATCGTTAAGTTATGACATTATTTAAACCATTGTAAAAATGGTGCAACGCATATTATGCTTAAGCGAAGATTTAACGGCTGGTTTGGATATTGTTACCGTTAAAGTTAGATGGTGCAACCCCCCTTAGTGTGGAACTAGATGGTGCTGTGTAGAATGTGTGAAAAAAAAAATCAAAAATAAGTAAGTTCATAAGTTAAGTTGTGTTAAATTGGAATCAAATGAATCAATTAAATCAAAAAAATCAACTGTAAATTCAAGTATAAAAAATAAGGTAGCTACTTCTCATTGATCTATTATTCGAATTTTGTCAACAAACATTAATACTATAAGGGGTAGCAGGCAGGCTGACGGTCCACTAATAAGTGGCTACCGTCACCAAAGACCACAAGCAACCCAATACAATGCAAGTGGGCTGCTGAACCTTTAGGAAATTTGTAGGAAATCCATTATAATACATATAAGTAATTAGAATTTTATTATTCTTACCACTTCCTACAGCGACACCTGTCGGTCCATACATGTTGTCTATCCAACACCGCAACGGCTCCTTATATGTTGATGTCACTGAAACAAAAATAATACACAAATAAGCGCCTCTTTCACCATCTGTCAAGTAGGCTAACTGTCATTTAAAGTCACCAGTAACCTGGATGGATAATGGACCTTTGTTTGCACGGTAAAAGTATATTGCAAAGAAAATAATGCAGTAAACAGAAAATGATTTGTAAAAATAACTAATCGACACTTTACTTGTAGTTGGTGAAAGAGGCCCTAAATCAACTATGACCGTTATATTGAAAAAAAAAAACAAAAACGCAATTAGACAGCATCAAACAAAATATTCCATTAATTTGAGTTTACCTATTTAGAAAACTAGCTGGAGCCCGCGACTTCGTCCGCGTTCAAAATGTTATATAGCCTAAAGCCCTCTCGCGGTGAGCAGCCAACTTGTTGAGTCAAAGCTGTTTGTCTTTATAGTTCTGCCACTGAACGATAGATGGCGTTAATCTAAATATGGATAATGTCTTTTTTTAGCATTTTTTTTAGCATTTTAGGTCATACTAAATAGTCTAAAGCCTTCCTCTATAAATGGACTATCCAACACAAAAATATTTTTTCAATTCGAACCAGTAGTTCCTGAGATTGCGCGTACAACCAAACAAACAAACTTTTCACCTTTATGTTATGGTATAGATTTCAATTTGTAAGTCCAACAGTCAGTACAAGTTTAAAAATATGGTCATCAATTCTCTACATTAGTGAAAAATTGGTCAAGTGATATACACTTGACCAATTTTGTAATAAAAAGAGATTTTTTAATAAAAGTAGTCGCCTACCTTCAAGTGGACCTTCAGCCTGACTGAAGATAAAATAAAAAAAAACCTATGTCAGTAGAAGAAATAGGCATACCTATAGCTGGCCTGAAAATGCCTAAAGGTATATTTTCAGCATTATCCTTCAGTTCCTTTTCTGCTAAGGCTTTGGTAAATGTATACGTATTCGGCCATGGTCCTAATATCCTAAAATAAAAAAAATAACAAATTACATTCGTCTCTCAAGGAATAGTTCATTTTTTGATGTATTTTTAAATATCTTCACACAAAGTTGATATACTACATAGATTACTGTTTTTAAATATATACATATTATAAACTAGCTGGCGCCCGCGATTTCGTCCGCGTTGAAAAAGAAAAAAAGTAGCCTATCCTGTGTCCTGTACGTCTAAATGTTTAACTACCAAGTTTCATAAAAATCAGTTGATTCGTTTAAGAGTAAAGTACAGAAAAAAATTCTAAAAATGCTCAATTTAGTTTGAGTATCATGTATAGAGCCTATAAACACGATATCTCTGAAAACAAAGTAACTTACTCCATGACCAACCCTTACACATTTATTATTAGTATTGATAAATATCCATGACTCAGGTAAAAAGGTAAAATGTTGACACATAAAAAACACTTGCGCCTAGCGGGATTCGAACCCGCGACCGTTTGATTAACAGCTAGGGTTACTAGCCACTAGACTAAACGTGTCATCAAATTATTCATTATCATCCAAAATTATCATTCATCTATTCATCTACTATGTATATCAATACTAATAATAAATGTGTAAGGGTTGGTCGTGGAGTAAGTTACTTTGTTTTCAGAGATATCGTGTTTATAGGCTCTATACATGATACTGAAACTAAATTGATGATTTTTAGAATTGTATGTATGTATGTATGTATGTATGTATGTATGTATGTATGTATGTATGTATGTATGTATGTATGTATGTATGTATGTATGTATGTATGTATGTATGTATGTATGTATGTATGTATGTATGTATGTATGTATGTATGTATGTATGTATGTATGTATGTATGTATGTATGTATGTATGTATGTATGTATGTATGTATGTATGTATGTATGTATGTATGTATGTATGTATGTATGTATGTATGTATGTATGTATGTATGTATGTATGTATGTATGTATGTATGTATGTATGTATGTATGTATGTATGTATGTATGTATGTATGTATGTATGTATGTATGTATGTATGTATGTATGTATGTATGTATGTATGTATGTATGTATGTATGTATGTATGTATGTATGTATGTATGTATGTATGTATGTATGTATGTATGTATGTATGTATGTATGTATGTATGTATGTATGTATGTATGTATGTATGTATGTATGTATGTATGTATGTATGTATGTATGTATGTATGTATGTATGTATGTATGTATGTATGTATGTATGTATGTATGTATGTATGTATGTATGTATGTATGTATGTATGTATGTATGTATGTATGTATGTATGTATGTATGTATGTATGTATGTATGTATGTATGTATGTATGTATGTATGTATGTATGTATGTATGTATGTATGTATGTATGTATGTATGTATGTATGTATGTATGTATGTATGTATGTATGTATGTATGTATGTATGTATGTATGTATGTATGTATGTATGTATGTATGTATGTATGTATGTATGTATGTATGTATGTATGTATGTATGTATGTATGTATGTATGTATGTATGTATGTATGTATGTATGTATGTATGTATGTATGTATGTATGTATGTATGTATGTATGTATGTATGTATGTATGTATGTATGTATGTATGTATGTATGTATGTATGTATGTATGTATGTATGTATGTATGTATGTTAACTGATTTTCATGAAACTTGGTAGACGTAGACGTACGGGACACAGGATAGGCTACTACTTTTTCTTTTTCAACTCGGACGAAGTCGCGGGCGCCAGCTAGTTTACTATAAACTTTTGTCTACTATAACTAAATAAAAATTAAAATCGGTCCAGTAGTTTTTGAGTTTATTCATTACAAACAAAAACACAAATCTTTTCTTTTTATAATATTACTATAGATTTAGGACTTACTTGGGCAACATTTTCTCCACTTCTTTGTCGTTCAACTTTTCGATGAGCTGAAATATTTGTTCCGAATCCGCTTCCATTGAGTAGAAACATTCTTTTATTTTTGACAGGTGACAATAGGAATATGCCGTCGACACGTGCATTAGTGCCTAAAATTTTTTTTTTTTATTTTTATTAAAGACTAGCTAATGCCCGCGACAACGTCCGCGTTGAACAATAATAAAAAAATATAAGCAATATAAAGCTTGACTTCAACTTTGAAAATATTTGGGTTATATGAACTCAGGAGTTCCAAACCTTGGCATTGCGTGTTTTAAAACGCTTGCTCCGAAAAAGAGGAATTTGGACAAGATGCGGATGCAGCTCCTGAGCACACTCTCCGAAGCACATCTTATAGAAGAACATATAGAATATTTTTTGTCAACTGACAATTGTGTCGTTCATTGTAAAAGTGGTGTAACTCCCTATTTTTAAAACCATATTTTCTTGCCTAATGGTATCACATTTAGTCATAACTTTCAATATAAAAGTGAAGTAACTCCAATAGTTGCATTAAAATACCATAGATGAAAACAATGAATGAATGCTTATATTTTTTTTCCTACACTAAAATTCGCAAAAAGCTCATTATTCTAAAATTCAGTTACAAGGAGATAGTTCACTTTTACAATGAACGACACAATTGTTCAACTGTTGTTAAACACCTCATTCTTGCCGCGCTCACTCTACTAAAAATACTAAAAAAAGTCTAGCTGTAAGACAAAATTGATGGCTTTTAATATTAGAACTTACATCTAAATGTTTTATATCCCTCGCAAGTCTAAGCATGTGCACTGCAGCGCGAACATTCGTCAGTAGGGCGCATCGCAAATGCTCGTCAAATTTGACTGTTGCTGCCGAATGAAAAACTATGTTCACCTGGAAATATAGTCAAATTTTATATATACTTAAGTATATATTATAGGCGTTATATGCGACGGTAGCCACCTCCCATCGAGAGGACCTTGACATAAAAAATGTCTTCATTGTTTGCCGACTTTAACATAAAAAAAAAACTCGTAAGCGCCTCATTCACAAACGTCAAGTAGGCCAAACTGTCATTTAGTAGAGGTGTGTCAAAAGTGCTGTAACCGTTACTTTGGAATCGCTTTATTGGTGCCATTATAATCGTTACTGCTCATTCCAGATACTGATTACAGATACACTCATTTCGTACTCTGTACGCTGGACTGCGTATATTCAGTAATCATCAATAAGTATTCGTAATATTGAGTATCCGCTGCACTCACTTTTTCGACTAGTAGCCGTAATCGTATGTGTATTAAAATTGTGCCGATCGTAACCATATGTTTTAAAGAAATTAATTTATGAAAATTATAGTATAGTATGTATGTATCTGCAACATATATATTAGGAATTTTATATAAAGTTAGTCTTTCTGCTGTGACGGTGTCCTAACAATAACAAATTAACCTAAACAATCAACAATAAGTCACGAATTTAAGATACGATATAATACAAAGCGACGACCTCTTTCTTTCTTAATTTTTATCTGAATTCATACTTGTAATTGGTACTTTAATATTATATTATTCCATTTTGTAAACTGGAACCGTGAGTAACTGTAACCAGTATTTGTAATCAGTACTTCAGAGTAACTGTAATCGTTGTCACGGTTACAACAAAGTAATCATTTGGCACACCTCTAATTTAAATAATAATAATAATAATTTATTTGTTGATCATATGTACATAATAGGTATTTTAATTACATAATATATTGGATCTATATGACCTACCATTGCTGGCATACAAAAATATTTATCTTAAATCTAATTTTAAAATGTATTATTATGTTATATTATTTAATGTCAGCATAAATGTCAAGTATATAATTTCTAATACTAAATTTTTTCATTAAAGAAGTCATGAATGGTGTAGTAAACCCTTTCGACCAACACTGTCTTCAGTTTATTTTTAAAATCTACTATGTCTTTGTTTCTTAAATCTATTGACAAATTATTATATATTTTGGACGCCATACCCAATATGCCCTTTCTTAGAAGAGCTGTTTGTCCACATACAACATCTATATGTTTCAACCGCACGCTTCTACTCTCAGTTTTTGTTTTGAAAAGAGGTAGGTTTGAGTGTACGAATGTTGCAACTTCAAAGATATACAGACTAGGAAGTGTTAATATTTTGTGTTCTTTGAAATAGGTTTTACAGCTGTCTGTAGGTCGCAAGTCAAATATGGCCCTTATACACTTCTTTTGAGTTTTAAATAGAGTGTGTTTGTCCGAACAATTTCCCCAGATTAAAGTCACCGGTAACCGGGGATAATGGAGCTGATATACCTTTGTTTGTACGGTAAACGCATCGAAATACTACAATGGAATTTGCGTAACAAATGCCAAAGCGGCACATAAAAAGAACGCCTTTGACAGAATCATGGCGGACTCTTAGAGCCTTCACGCGTCAATGGTAAAAGGTAGTAACGCTCAACTTCTACTATTTCATTTTAAACTCTAATGGGTTGACGTAAAGTCACATTTTCTTTAAATTACGTACTTATTATTATGTTTGTTTTGTTTTAAATGACAGTTCATGCTCTACGCATATGTCACTTTTAAATGTTCCATAAAATTCGTAGTGTTTTGTATGGCACGCGTGTTCCATGTTGTAGTAGTTTGATGGGTAAACGTCCCAAACATTAAATAGAAAATAATAAAAAAAAAATCGGCTATCGAATGATGCAGTAAACCGAGTGCATAATTCAATAAAACAGAAAATGATTTCTAAAAGTAACTAATCAACACTTTACTTGTAGTTTGTGAAAGAGGCCCTAAGTATATTGAATAAAAAAAAAATTACCTTTTCAGTAAGAATTTGTCGATCGCTTAAAGACAACCCCAATCCGGCTGCCTCACAATCGGCCGATATTGGGACGATTTTGTGTCTGAATTTTGGAACTTCTTCTTTAAGACGACTGAAAATCTATAAAAAAATCGGTCTCAATATTAAAATATTTTATTTAGAACACGTTAAAATTTGCATAGGTATTTGTAGGGTTTTATTTTTTTAAAACGTCTCTATTCATAATTTACTACATTATTAGCTTTTGAATGCGACTTCGTCCGCGTTGAAAAATACAAAAAAATATAACGCCTGACATATTTACTGCGGTTATATTATACTTTTGTCAAGCGTTGGATTTTTATAATATGATCGCTGTTTACGACCGCATTGCCTAGATGGCGTTGTGGGTTTTAGTTCAACTCAAGTTAGCATTAATTTATTACTAATTCATAAGGTACCTGTAAAAATGTTTAGAGGTAGATCAAAAAGTACAATAAACGAGAGCATTATAGATCAGCATCAAACAGAAGTGTGTGGTTTTATTTATAAATTATCAAAAAGCAATTAAAAGGTCAAATCTGGCCATCCGAGGGTAACGACAGCATCAGGTCAAACCTTTAAACAGGATCCTCGACAATTTGGGCCAATCGAGCTGGATCAGTTATAAGTACATTCTGGTTCCATCAAGTGGGAGCCAGAACAATCGCTCATCAGGAACAATATTTTTTTTTTCTGGATGAATATAAATTTTATTAAAATTGATTCAGCGCTTTTACAAAAAATAAAAAAACTTCAAAATTAATTAATTTTATCAAAGAACACTGTAATTTCCGTCATACATTTTAAAGAAAAAAATAAAATAAAAAATTATTTATAAATAAATTTCATTTTTCTAACAGTTTTTTGGCCTTACAAAGACATTTTAAAGTAATGGGTGTCCTCGCGTAGGTTTTAAAATGACAAGACATTGAACAAACAAACCGCTCGAGTGTTGAGTAATTTGAGGAAAATATATTAAAAAAGCAATTTTTAAAAATAAAAAATAATAAGACAAAATAATATCGCACTTGAAAATGGTCTTTTACAAGGTAAGTCCATACTAAGAGGCCAATCTCGCTTTTAATGTAGCTTTCTATGGGTGAAAGAATTTTGAAAATCGATCCACTAGTTTTTTGAGTTTATTCTTTACAAATAAAAATACTAATATTGTCTCTATAAAATTATCACTTCACTACATATTATAAAACCGCCGCGTCTATCTGTCTGTTTGCAATAAACTCATCAACTACTGCACTGATTTTCATGTTGTTTTCACCAATGGATAGAGTGGTTTTCGAGGAAGGTTTTAGTATATAATTTACAAAGTTACGCGGGCAAAGTCGCGGGCAGCAGCTATGTAGTTATAGACATTAGATATCTATTGAAAAATAATAACGTCCGCAAGCGCAACCTTACTATGTTTTCCTAACATTTTGTGAACTCTAAGACAAGACTCAGTAACTAATAGCACGTATTATTGCTATTGCCTACTATGCAATACTATTATGTATTACTGTGCAATACGGTTGCAAAAAGGTAGCACGTTTAATTCGGACGTCTGGCAAACAATGCATACAAAGATGAGTCATTTGGTAAGTGTGTCATCCTAATAAACTAAGCGCCTCTTTTACGAACCTCAAGTAGGCTAAACCGTCACTTAAAGTCACCTGTCACCGGGAATAATTTAGCTGATGTACCTTTGTTTGTACGGTAAACGTCCCAAATATTAAATAGAAAATAATAATAAAAAATCGGCTATCGAATGATGCAGTAAACGGGATTCGAACCCGCGACAGTTTGGTTAACAGCTAGGGTTACTAGCCACTAGCTAGACCAAACGTGTCATCAAAGGTTGGTGTATATAAAAAATGTATGCTGGTAAAACTACAATATAATTTGAAATAAAATAAATAAAATATGAAGCACATAATTGGTTCGACGTAATACATAATGTTTATTTTTTATTGTAAATGTTTTATAACTTATTGTAAAACTCGTGTGAGCAATAAAAATAAATAAGAAATGAGAAATAACAAGCCAAAGAATATGATAATAAATTCGAATGGAATATAACTGCATGAAGGTTAAGTTAAATATGACATATGACAGATATGAAAATGTATTTGTCAGAGAGCACAAAAAATATGTGCAAGATGTTGACATCTCACCTTGATTAGGGAACGTACTCATACTACGTGACTCGTTTAAAGGGGGGGGGGGGAGGGGATCCGCAAAATACCACGCTTGGTCACAGGGGGGAGGGGTTTATCTTAGGTTTTTGTCACGTAATCTGTTTTTACATAACTTTTTTCTTCTTGATAATTAATATTTTTCACTTGTAATTATAGGGTATACATGCAGCCATGCACACACTTGAAATCACGCGGCAAGCGCCGTATTAATTAAGACAAATATGAGCCAAATTCTTATTATTTTTACTTATTGTTTGCAAAAAATGATTGAAAGCCATATTTATAATTACTACGTGAGAACTAGAGGGAGAGGGGGTGTCGAGGCATATGCTACGAGTGGTAATCGGAGGGGGGGTAACAAGTTGTATGGTCACAACGTAGTATGGGTTACGTTAGCTTATATGGCCTCTCTATGTGCCAATGTTTCTATCATTTTGACAATTTTAAATTCCCCCCATAAAATTAAAATTCTTGTTTTATTTCAAATAAATTCTCTCGACTTTTTGCTGGCAACTTTACCAATTTTTTAATAATATTTTACTTTTGCATTGCAATACAGCGGTGACGTCCGCGCGCGTTTATTAATTGGCTAATTGACACGTTTCCGTTGCATTTGCACGATTTTAGGAAACCAAGCGGTAAGATGTTAAACATCAAAATAATACTGCTACCATATATGTGTCGTTCATTGTAAAAGTGAACTATCTCCTTGTAACTGAATTTTAGAATAACGAGCTTTTTGCGAATTATAGTGTAGGAAAAAAATATAAGCATTCATTCATTGTTTTCATCTATGGGATTTTAATGCAACTATTGGAGTTACTTCACTTTTATATTGAAAGTTATGACTAAATGTGATACCATTAGGCAAGAAAAGATGGTTTTAAAAATAGGGAGTTACACCACTTTTACAATGAACGGCACATATCTTGACTGCCATAGATAAAATAGTGCTTCCTGGTTAAATACTAACGACCTTTTTGATATTTTGATTTTGATTTGATTTGTGTATATTGCATAATTTCTAAATCAGGGGATTTAGGAATTATGCAATATACACTCAAATCAAATCAAAATATTTCTTATCAATTAGGTTTCTCCAAGAAACTCTTATGATTTGGTTATGATCTTATCTATTATGAACCTGAGAATATATCGGAAAATAAACCTGAGAAGAAACCCCGAAAGTACTCAGTTTACTCTGTTTCTTAAGGTAGGGTCTAGGGGTCTAGGATCGGTAATATACTTACCATAAAAAATATATTATATTAGAAAAAAAATATCACACGTAAAGTACATAAAAAGTATAATATACTCACCGGATCATCAAATATCTCCTCGATCCTCGTGTATATGTCTTTCCCGCGTTTCTGTCTGACCAGTAAGTAGATGTTCTCAATACCGGGACAGCTCCTCAGCAGTTTCTCAACCAGAATCTTGCCCAGGAATCCTGAAATCAAAGTTATTTACTATTTACATGGTTTATCATACTATTTGACGACGCGTTATTTCTCAACGATAGACAGGCTGACGGTCCTCTTGATGGTAAGTGGCTACCGTCGCCTATAACACAAGCAATGTCACAGGTGCTGCAAATGCGATGCCAACTATTAAGAGTTTAATGAAAATTTTGGAAAATAGGCTTGTTATACCTTTCTCCTACACTTAAAATATACACAATGCCTCATCAAAGAATCTATATAATATAACTAGGTATTGCCCGCGACTTCGACCGCGTTCAAAATGTTATATCTCGATAATAAAAAAATTTGTTTAATTCGAACCAGTAGTTACTGAGATTAACGCTAGCTGGTGCCCGCGACTTCGCCCGTGTTAAAAGTAAGGGATGTGTAGCGCCTGACTAAATGTGTAAAGCAATATAATGCCTCACATATTTGCTGTTGTAAAATTTTCAGGGGTTGTATCTTTATTTTCTGGTGCCCGCGACTTCGCCCGCGTTGAAAATTATATACTAAAGCCTTCCTCTTGAATCACTCTATCTATTAAAAAAAACCGTAGCAAAATCCGTTGCGTAGTTTTAAAGATCTAAGCAATAGAGTAGAGTCGCCCAAGTGTGCGCGGTCCCCAAGAGTGCCCAAAGCTGATATTTGCGACGATTGACTGCAATAAATGCTAACTTCAGTCGTGTTTTGAGATATAAGGATATAAGGTATGAGATATAAGGTAGAGATTTATCTGGAGATATAAGGTAAGATTTTTGAAATGTTAAAAATAATAAGAATCTACAAGTGTTGATTTATGCTAAGGTGCAATATTTATTCTTAAGGTGCAATGCGCATTCTTTAGGACTATTATGCGTACTCTTGTGGACTATATATTATCAAGAGTGGCGCAATCACCCACTATCTTAATTAGTAATTTTTAATTGATTTTTAATATAAAATTAGCTGCTGCCCGCGACTTCGCCTGCGTATAAAAAATAGATAAGAACTTATTCTCAGACCTACCAAGTGTATATATGAAATTTCATCAAAATCAGTTAAGCGGTTTCAGAGTAATATGGCAACTAACACTGTGACACGAGAATATTATATATTAGAAGAAAGATATTAAAGTTGATAAGTTGCTAGTTCTAATAAACCTTTTTTGATTTCATTTTAACCCCTTTTTTTTATTTATTCCTAAACCGCGCACACTTGGGCGACTCTACCCTACATAGGGACAGAAAGACCGGAAGCGACTTTATTTTATACTATACATATAGTGAAGTATAGATTATGATGATTTTCTAGTGCTTAATGACCTTACCTGTGCCACCGCTGACCAACAAATTCTTTCCATGATAGAACCTCTGCATCTCAGACAACTTGTCCACATCGTCTCTGTCGCTCAAGCAGTCCGTGCAAAAGTTGTTGTTCAATTCGTTGTTTTTAGATTTGTTGTTTGTCTCCAACTGGACGTAGTTGTACATTTCAATGTTGTTTTTAAGGTTGAAAATTTTCAAATTCTCCGACGCGTTGTTCGGTAACACTTGCGCGGCGGCCATCTTGTTTTTAGTAAAAAAAACTTGTTGACATTTTTCTGCAACAAAATAAAGCATCGATTTTGAAAAATGTTCCTAAGTAGATATATACATTTATAATTGTTCATAATTGCTTATTTATATATATATATATATATATATATATATATATATATATATATATAATCTATGTACTTATGTTGACATTTTTCTGCAACAAAATAAAGCATCGATTTTGAAAAATGTTCCTAAGTAGATATATACATTTATAATTGTTCATAATTGCTTATTTATATATATATATACTCGCTGATATATATATATATATATATATATATATATATATATATATATATATATATATATATATATATATACACCTTGGGTATTTTCTAGGTATTTTGACGACACGTTGGGTACATAGTACCCAACGTGTCGTCAAAACTGTAAATTGTAGTTATTTTTCTACTCTTGACATAAATTCAGCGTTTTGGTCTATTCCTTTGAAAATTCAAGATAGATACAAAACTGCATTCGTTACACAGGAAGGCCATTTTCAATGGACGTGTCTCCCTTTCGGACTAAAGACTGCACCAGCCATTTTCCAAAGAATACTAAGCAACATCATAAGAAAATACAAACTCTCCAGTTTTGCAGTGAATTTTATAGACGACATCTTAATTTTTTCGAAAACTTTTGAGGAACATATACTACATTTATCAACTTTACTAGAGGCAATACTATCAGAAGGCTTTAGACTGAAATTTTCAAAATGTACTTTTGCAAGTAATTACGCCAAATATTTAGGTCACATTATAGAAAATAATTCGGTCAGACCTCTGAAAGATTATTTAACAGCTGTCAAAAACTTTCCAGTTCCAGAAACAAAAAAGAATATACGTCAATTCCTAGGCAAAATAAATTTTTATCATAAATTTGTACCACACAGAGCAATTATCCTGGACCCATTACACAATTTATTACGGAAAGATGTGAAATTCACATGGTCTACAGAATGTCAGGATTCATTTAATCAAATAAAAACATTGTTATGTTCTGAACCAATTCTGAAAATCTTTGACCCTGAACTGCCAATAAATATTTACACGGATGCTAGTATCAAAGGATTGGGAGCGGTACTGAAACATGAAGATGAAAATGGAGATAGTAGACCAGTTGCCTACTTTTCAAAAAAATTAACTGAGGCTCAGAAAAAGAAAAAGGCAATATATTTGGAATGTCTCGCAATAAAAGAGGCTGTGAAATATTGGCAGCACTGGCTTATGGGAAAACAATTTATAGTATATTCGGATCATAAACCCTTAGAAAATATGAACATCAAAGCTAGAACTGATGAAGAACTAGGGGATTTGATGTATTATTTATCCCAATATAACTTTAAAATAAAATATAACCCAGGAAAATCGAACCAAGAAGCAGACTGTTTAAGCAGAAACCCAGTTCTGGAACCTTATGAAAATACTGACCCTGGTAGGTTCTAGGTATGAAATAAAATACCTAGAAAATACCCAAGGTGTATATATATATATATATATATATATATATATATATATATATATATATATATATATATATATATATATATATATATACACCTTGGGTATTTTCTAGGTATTTTGACGACACGTTGGGTACATAGATTTTTTTTTTTGTAAATACATACATATTATAAATACAAACATCCATTACTCAGGTAAAAAGGTAAAATGTTAACACATAAACATTTGCCCCTAGCGGGATTCGAACCCGCGACCGTTTGGTTACCAGCTAGGGTTCCTCCCTTATCCCTAATCCTTCTATCCTTAAGGATTATCCTTAGGATTGGGTTAACCCAGGGCGTTGTGTGTGTGTGTGCGTGTGTGTGTGTCATGATTTTTTTTATATGATTCTAACAGAGCATAATGCGGAAAAACAATAAAATAGCACAATGTAATGTAGCAAGCACATTGTAAATGGAAGTGATCATTATGATATACAATATGTACAGTCGGGGTAAGAAAAGGCTCGTCACAATTTTATTATCTGTCTGGCCAAAATTTCAAAAACATTCAAAAGCGAGAAGATTTGTATTTTTATATGTTTGTAATAAATGTAAAGAACACCACTACTTCATAGTGTTGTCTTTAGTTTGAATTTGCCGCTTTTTTTTTTAATTTAAATTTACCGCGTTACCTGCCTAACTATATTTTCACGACTGACCACTATGAAATAAAATAATGTTTGGGTATTATTAAAAACGAAACGAATGTGTGAGCTAAACAACAAACGTTCAAGATAAGTTATAATTATTATAAAGAGACATACTAAAGGCTTTGAATGTTGTTTCTTTCGTTTTTACAGGTTAGTAAATTATATAAACTTATCATAATAATATTGTTATTGATCAAATTGTCAACATATTTTGTAAATAAACTTTCGTTTTTACAGAAACGCAGTCTCGCCTTTATTGTTTTTTTATTTGAGTTTTCCAACTACGAGTATAAATAAACATTATAAAACAACATTCTCCGCAAAAATTTGATAAAACATGGAAAAGTTAAGATTTGATTTTGTTGTGAAACAATCAGCAGATGGAAAATCAAACATCATATGCATAACTTCAATAGCTACCCCTGATGGAAAGATTTTTGGAATACCGGCCGAGTACCAATCTGCAAATCAACACCAAGAAATTATAAATACTCCAAACTATGCTAAGGTAAAAAAGTCATTAAATAAAAGACATAATTCAAGAAAAATATGGATAACCTTGACAGAGAATATATCTAAAATATATTTGGATGAAGAACAAAACTTACAGTTTAATGATTTTTACCTGGAAGAAATTTTGGAAAAATCAAATAATGCTGAATCTGTATCTACTGGCTCAAGCTCAACATTGGAAAATCTGTTGATGAAATTCCTTGAAGATAAACAAACAAAATCTGAAACTCAAAATTTAGGAAAAATTGCAAAAGATTTTATGATTGAGAAATTCACTGGCAGAAACTCAAATGCTCACCAGTGGATAAAGGATTTTAATAAGGAATGTGAACGATTCAGAATTGAGGAAGACAAACAGAAAATAGAAATTTTAAGAAATTTTTTGGAATACTCCAGTGTAGATTGGTACAGCTGCATGCTAATGAAACATACAGTGGAATCAGAATGGAATAAATGGGAGGAAAATTTTTGTCAGACATTTGCTAACAAAGGATGGTCACCCATTAGATATGCTCTTGGCTTCAAATATCAATCAGGTTCGTTACTTGAGTATGCTCTAAAAAAAGAAAAATTGTTGCTGGAAGAAAGGAAATCAATCGACACTGGGACACTTATGGACCTTATAGCATTTGGATTACCTAATTATGTGGCTGATAAAATTGACAGAGAAACTTTACAAGGAACAGAAGATCTTTACAATGAAATCGGAAAGTTGGAATATCTTGTTCAGAAAAATAAATTCGATAAAAAAAGTATTATATATTCGGACACAAAATCCAAGAAAAATATTGAAGAGAAAAAACAATGCCAAATCTGTGTCAACAAAAAGAAAGGGAAACGTTACCATCCTGAGGAAAATTGCTGGTTTAAAGAGAAAAATCAAAAAGAAGTTGTGAAAACAGTAAATAACTCAGAATTGGAAGTTGAACTAAATGAAAAGAATCCAAAAAACTAGAAGTGCCACCATTAATAAAAGTCAAGTTGCTATTAAATGATACTTTAAAAATTTCTGGAATTTATGACTCCGGGTCAAATGTGTCATTAATAAATGCAAAATTATTGAAGATACAACCAAAAGAAGTTAAAAGTGATGTACAAATGGTAAACTTGAAGACTATTAATGGTGAGAAGAAAACAAAAGGTATGGTAACACTGAAAATAAAAATCTACAATATTGAAAAAATTATGGATATTTTTGTTGTAGACAATATAAATTTTAATTATGATTTTCTTATTGGTTTGGACTGTATAAAAAATTTCAAATTAATACAAAATGAAGAATTAAAGGTCACACAATGTAACGATTCAAAAGAAAACAGAGAAATCTCAAAAGAAGAGAATAAACATAACAAAAACTACCCACAAAATAATACCTCCAATTTAACAAATGTCAAAATTCCTGATGTACTAGGTGACAAAAATGAAGAATTTTTTACACACTCTGAGGTATCAAATCAAGAAACCAAACACTTAAACAAATATGAAATAAATTTCAATGAACATATAAACCAGGATGAATTTGAAATAGTAATAAACCATTTAGATTTATATCAACAATCAGAAATTGATAAATTGATAGAAAAATATAAACCAGTATTCGCTAAGGATAAATATGACGTCGGTACTGTACGAGATTATGAAGCTCATATTGACTTAATGTCGGATAAATACTGTTGCAAACGTCCATACAGATGTACGGCTGAAGATAGAAGAGAAATAGAAAACCAAATATCAATACTATTACAGAAGAATTTAATTGAGGAATCGTATAGTCCATTTGCTGCTCCAGTAACTCTAGCATACAAAAAAGAAGATGAAAAAAAAACAAGGTTATGTATAGATTTCAGAGAATTGAACAAAATCGTCGTTCCTCAATCACAACCTTTTCCATTGATTGAGGATTTAATGGTGAAAACTGTAAATTGTAGTTATTTTTCTACTCTTGACATAAATTCAGCGTTTTGGTCTATTCCTTTGAAAATTCAAGATAGATACAAAACTGCATTCGTTACACAGGAAGGCCATTTTCAATGGACGTGTCTCCCTTTCGGACTAAAGACTGCACCAGCCATTTTCCAAAGAATACTAAGCAACATCATAAGAAAATACAAACTCTCCAGTTTTGCAGTGAATTTTATAGACGACATCTTAATTTTTTCGAAAACTTTTGAGGAACATATACTACATTTATCAACTTTACTAGAGGCAATACTATCAGAAGGCTTTAGACTGAAATTTTCAAAATGTACTTTTGCAAGTAATTACGCCAAATATTTAGGTCACATTATAGAAAATAATTCGGTCAGACCTCTGAAAGATTATTTAACAGCTGTCAAAAACTTTCCAGTTCCAGAAACAAAAAAGAATATACGTCAATTCCTAGGCAAAATAAATTTTTATCATAAATTTGTACCACACAGAGCAATTATCCTGGACCCATTACACAATTTATTACGGAAAGATGTGAAATTCACATGGTCTACAGAATGTCAGGATTCATTTAATCAAATAAAAACATTGTTATGTTCTGAACCAATTCTGAAAATCTTTGACCCTGAACTGCCAATAAATATTTACACGGATGCTAGTATCAAAGGATTGGGAGCGGTACTGAAACATGAAGATGAAAATGGAGATAGTAGACCAGTTGCCTACTTTTCAAAAAAATTAACTGAGGCTCAGAAAAAGAAAAAGGCAATATATTTGGAATGTCTCGCAATAAAAGAGGCTGTGAAATATTGGCAGCACTGGCTTATGGGAAAACAATTTATAGTATATTCGGATCATAAACCCTTAGAAAATATGAACATCAAAGCTAGAACTGATGAAGAACTAGGGGATTTGATGTATTATTTATCCCAATATAACTTTAAAATAAAATATAACCCAGGAAAATCGAACCAAGAAGCAGACTGTTTAAGCAGAAACCCAGTTCTGGAACCTTATGAAAATACTGACGATTTTTTACAAGTAGTAAATTTATTAAGCCTAGAAGATATAAAAAATGACCAACAAACAAATCTAGACCTACAAAATGGAAAAGCTATATTGGAGCATGAAATTTACTACAAAAAGAATAAAGGAAAGAAGAAAATCATACTATCAGAAAATCTTAGCAAAACTCTTATAAAATGTGTCCACGATACATACTGCCACATTGGAAGAACCCAGATTACAAATAAAATAACACCATTCTACACAGCAAAGAATATCATTGCAAACATTAAACAAATTTGTGATGAATGTGAAATTTGCATAAAAAATAAATCAAGGAGAAAACCAAAATACGGTTTAATGTCACATTTAGGTCCAGCAACACGCCCATTTGAAATTATATCTATCGATACCATTGGAGGCTTTGGAGGATCACGGTCAACAAAAAAATACTTACATCTTCTAGTGGATCATTTCACAAGATATGCTTATATTTCCACATCAAAAAATCAAAGCACTAGTGATTTTATCAAACTATTAAAAAATGTGACACAAAGCTACAGTATTGATATGCTATTAACGGACCAATACCCTGGCATAAATTCTAAAGAATTTAAAGAATTTCTAAAAAAGGAAAATATAAGAATAATCTTCACTGCTGTAGACGCACCATTTTCAAATGGACTTAATGAAAGGCTAAACCAAACTTTAGTCAATAAAATAAGATGTAAAATAAATGAAAATTATAATAAAACAGCATGGACTACTATTGCAAAGAAATGTGTAGAAAAATATAATGAAACAGAACATACTGTTACGAAGTTTGCTCCAAAATACCTTCTAGAAGGCGAAAACGTGAATATCCTACCACTCGAATTGAAATCAAGATGTACAAAAGAAGATCTGAAAAGAGATAGGAAACTAGCCCTTGAAAACACAATAAAATCTCACAACTATAATAAAAATATATTCGACTTGCATAGAGAAGAACATAAATTTGAAGTGGGAGACAGAGTCTACGTGGAAAATGGAAATCGACTAAATAGAAAGAAAATGGATGAATTAAGAATTGGACCATACAAAATTCTGAAGAAGATTTCCAATTCAATTTATGAAGTTGATGTCGGACATAAGAAAGCAGAATCAAACCTTTACCACATTACAAAACTCTCTCCAGTGTTTGTAAGAAAATGAACAATTGCTTACATTGTCACTTACAATTGTTCCTATCTGAGGGGGGGAGATGTAAAGAACACCACTACTTCATAGTGTTGTCTTTAGTTTGAATTTGCCGCTTTTTTTTTTAATTTAAATTTACCGCGTTACCTGCCTAACTATATTTTCACGACTGACCACTATGAAATAAAATAATGTTTGGGTATTATTAAAAACGAAACGAATGTGTGAGCTAAACAACAAACGTTCAAGATAAGTTATAATTATTATAAAGAGACATACTAAAGGCTTTGAATGTTGTTTCTTTCGTTTTTACAGGTTAGTAAATTATATAAACTTATCATAATAATATTGTTATTGATCAAATTGTCAACATATTTTGTAAATAAACTTTCGTTTTTACAGAAACGCAGTCTCGCCTTTATTGTTTTTTTATTTGAGTTTTCCAACTACGAGTATAAATAAACATTATATAAATATACTCAAAAATTATTGGGCCGATTTTAAAAATTCTTTCACCTATAGACAGCTTACATAATCAACGAGTAACACAGGCTATCTACATACTAATCATCAATACTAATAATAAATCTGTAAGTGTAGTTATTATGTAAATGTATGTTCCTCCATAACTCCTAAAAGAATTACCTGATTCTCATGAAACTTGGTAAATAAACATTTAGACGTACAGGATACAGGATAGGCTACTTTTTTCTTTTTCAACGCGGAAGAAGTCGCAGGCACCAGCTAGTAATATATATAATCTTATGTTATGCTCACACTGTAATTCTTATTTCATTTATAGGTTCATTCACTTGCGAAATAATATCATGCGAAGTGAAATCAGCTGACGGGACAACACGAAATGTATGAACTTGAGACATTATCAATGTTATTCAAATGTTATTCAACTGTTATACAAATGTTATTCAAATGTTTTTCAACTGCTTATGGTTTTTCAACTACAGTTATGTATGTGGTTTTTTTTTAAATGTTCGACTTTGTCAAACATTTTAGTCTTTGTTGAAACTTAAAAGGTCTTTATCGGAGGTTTTGTCTTATCATGTTTATTGTCAAGTTCTGGTCAAGGCTTTTTAGAGATCAATTACTAGAAGTTATATAATAATTCATTTGCCTATATGTTAATTATTAATAATTAACATTATTAATAGCAGAGTCCAATAAAAAATGAGCTATCGAACGACCGTACGTTGATTTTGTACTGTATGCATATTCAGGCACGTAGGTATCGATCTGCACTTTGACCGCGACCCAGATACATTTTTTTATTTTTTACATTTTTTTTTTTTTTTTTTTTTTATGTTAAGGTCGACAGACAGGCTGACGGTCCTTGATGGTAGGTGGCTACCGTTGCCTATAACACAAGCAACGCCATAAGTGCTACAAGTGCGCTGTAGACAATAGGATTAATGATAAGGGATAAGGAAGGGACGGGGAAATGGGCTCTGGCATCCCTTACTCACTCACCGAAACACAACAGCACGTAAATGCTGTTTATTTCATGGTGGTATTCTGTAAGGGGGTGGTTACTGCCGCCAGACGGGCTGCCCGAATGACTACAAACGCAGTGTGCCCTACCAATACTTTTCAAAATCCAGACCAGAGTCAATTTTGAAAATTACATTAAAATTTCCAAAGTTGACCCCGCCGGGAATCGAACCCGGGACCCCTGAGACGTTAGGCAAGCACCCTTGCCACTCGTCTAACGGGCTCGTCAACATATTTAGTGTTAAATCAAACTATATTCGAGTAACTGATGGTTTGAACTGTATCTTTTAGACACTCAATAACATATTGCATTATTTAGTAATTACTGCTAATTGAATTATTTATTTAGACTTCATCCAGTTAAAATGGTGTTTATTTTGCATACCTTGGACACTCGCTGATATATTGTATTATTACATTTACGTACGTTTATATACAGCTTATATAATCATTGTAAGATTTGCATACACCTTACAACTTTTATAATTATTTTGACATTTAAATATCTCAAGTCTATAGTCTCAGTGGCATAACTGTAACTAGTTTTGTATGCGGAACGAGCACAAACCTTACAAGGTTAGCGAAATGGGGCATACAATCGCGTTGACTATACGGTTCTACAATTCATTCATCTTTTTGTTTGCTGTAATTTTTAACCCCAAAAATTAATTTGGATACACACAGATGCAGATATGTGAATTATATACATTTTTAGCACTAGCTGTTGCACGCGAATCCGTCCGCGTAACTATAAGATTTAGCCTATGTTACTCGTTGATAATTTAGTTTTTTTATAGATGAAAGAATTTTCAAAATCGGTCCAGTACTTTTTGTCCTTACAGAAGACCATTGTTAAATAACAGCACATGTGCTGTAGTGTTTCGATGAGTGAGTAAGGGTTGCCACAGGCTTATTTTATTTTACTTTACTTGTCAATTCCATACTAGAACTTTAAAATGTCCATTTCCAAAGTAAGAAGGCCCAGTCGCAAATCGAACCCGGGACCCCTGAGACAGAACCTTAACGAAACCACAACCATTTGTCAATAAGGCTTCTCTTGGTTCACCATATCACTAGCCCTTGCTTAATGCTTATCCACTTCCAAGTGTAGTAAACTTTACACTATCTATCCTATTCTAATGTAAGGTCCAAAAAATTTTTTCCCTTAAAAACCAAAACTCTAGCGAACTTGAAATTTGTGATTCGTTGATGTCTTTTCTTCTACCCAAAAAAAGGCGAAATAAACGGGGTCAAATTGCTAGTATACAAGTAACACAAACATTTCAAAGTCACGGTTGATTACATAAAAACATTAAGCAACTGTCTAACTTTATTCAAATTTGAACGTTAAACGTATATAGGTAAGGTTCATTTAAATTGTGTTTAGTATCTAACAGACATTCTTGTTGGTTTTATTGCATAATTATTTTTCTTGCGAGTAGAAAATACGACCTTTTAGTTCCGAAAAAGCTCTTTTAAAATACTTAACGATTCGAAGTAAATAATTAAAATGATAGCTAGGTTATTACTGAAATAACGGCTTGCTTGGTGTAGTGGTTGTGTGACTAGTATAACCTACGTTCCGATCTGAAGGAATGCAGTTCGAATCTCAACGCCACCGCAATTTTTGGCGGATGTCGTGTCATGACGATCCCCCGACCCCGCCCATTAATAATCAGGAGAAATCTAATCAAGAATGAGGAGATCTAACCCAGTCATACAAGACAAAAAAATCGCGTTAGGTCGCAATAAACTGCACCGTTTTGATTTTTTGGGATGTTGTTAGGATAGATACCATTAGTGTAAAACCAAGTTTGCAGTTTCGAAAGACCTGTGCTACGAGTAACTGGCACGTTGCTCGAAAAAGCTCGAAATTTTCGGACTTTATTCAGTTTTTCGCTTATAACTCCTGAAAAGTGCATTCTATGGAAAAGTCATTTTAGACACCCTTAAAGAAGATAAAATTTGCTATAATTTCATTCTAACTGCAGCTTTGTATATCAAACAGATCCCGAGATACACTACTTCAAAAATGGGTCATCAAAAAGTTAGAAATTTGTAGTTAGTCCTTTTTTGAAACAAAATATCGTCTTAAATAATCATTCTACGAGGAAAGTTCTACGAAGTTATAGAGCATTTACTTAGCTTCAATTTGAGCACAAGCACAACTCTGTAGGGCCAATAGTTATCTTGTTATCAAGCAAATAATTAATGGTAAGGAAATAGGATCCCATAAATTTTATTGTTTTTGAACTTCGTTATCGTTTCGTTTTCCTTTTAAATTGTTACATTGACTAAGGCCTGTAAGTTGAAATGGCAGTGGGCAAGGACACAACTGTTGACCGTTGGGTGCGGAATTCTCGAGTGGAGGCCAAAGACCGGCAAATGCATTGTAGGACGTCCACCTACAATGCATAAGATGGACAGACAAAATGTTCAGGCTGCTGGACGACGGTGGATTCAGGTTTCTTTTTACCGATCCTATTGAAAAGTTATGGGGAGGCCTATGTCCAGCAGTGGACATCCTGCGTCTTGAGATAATGGTGATGATTTTTAAGTACCTATTGGCGTTCCGCACCGGGCTAATTTTGATATAATGGTTTCGCCTAAAGCGCGATGGTCCGATTACTTATAAAATATTTCAAAAAATTTACAAAAACTAGCGGATCAGAGAATAAAATGGCAAGAGCTGGGGAGGCTTTTACACGAGAGGGGTCCTTAAATACCAACTTTATGTAACAATAAATAAACAGTATGGCTCAGCGCACATTATCGGCCTCGGCAAGGAAAAGGATCTTTCGGCATCACTACATGCAAGCGCACACTGTCGGAATCTATGCCTTGGCGTCCTTAGGGATGCCGAGGCGTCCTTAAGCATGCCGAAGCGTCTCGACATCATATTTGTAGCTCGCGTCTCTTCGCGTTCTCTTCAGGGCAAGCTATCCCCGAGTTGCCTCGGCGTGCTGAAGGATGCTGAAGCTTCCCGAAGCATCATCAAGACTGCTGCCGCGGCAGCCTCAAGCGTACCGAAGCGGTATTTTTGTTACTACGACCAAATATATTGAAAATTTCTACTTTATTGCCATGACTTTAAAGTATATTAATATTTGCCACGATAATGGGCGCCGAGTGTATCGGTAGTACACACATAACAAACTATTGTCGGCAGCCAATGGAGAACACCAGCACATCCAAATATTACTATAAACATTACTGGATTTGATGCGCCTACTCGTGCAAATAATAATAGTTTTTGTTTCATCGAAATCGGGCCAGGATTTCCAAAGTTATAGCGTTGTAAAGTTTCACCGCTTTTAAAATTTTCGTTCATACGCGCGCTACTGCTATGACGTCACAACGCAACAGTCTCTGTCCGATTGCGAGTAATGCGGAGTGTTTACCTTCATAAAATTTGATTGTTGTGGTTTGCAGTTATTATTTTAAGTATTTGTGTTAGCGATTACTTTACATATTATTGTTATTAAATAAACATAGCGATGGAAGACAGTTTTGTAAAAGGACAGTCGGATAATCTACCAAAAGTCGACATTTTTATGGTTGCGCGATATCTTAGAATGGTGATTTTGTAGCCGCAGAATAGAGAGAAATAAAACTGAATAAGTAAATAACATAAAGTAAGTAAGATTTTCGATCAAGTTTTATTAAGAGTTTTTTAAAAACCTTTTTTCAATAAAAAATAATAAAAAGGATTTTTAAAGTTTTTTGTTTTATTAAAAGGTTTATTTTTGTCGAGTTTTAAATAGCAGGGGTGACAAATATTTTCTTAATTTCATTTTTAAATATGTACCTATTGATTTTTTTATTTGGTACAAAACAAAAAGTTCATTTCATCCTTCATAACAAATAAACTGAGTGATATGACTTGATCGTCATAAAACATCACTCAGATAAAAAGGGATGTATGCTCTGTAAAATTTCATATTACTCCGATGCATCTGGAACGAACGAACGAATGAACGAACGAACGAATAAACGAACGAATTAATGAATGAATGAATCAATGTACCAACGATAAAATGGATGAATGAACGAACGAATGAATGATAGAGTGAATAAAATGAATGAATAAATAAATAAATAAATGAATGAATGGATAATAAATATCTTCACACATTCCGCACAGCACCATCTAGTTCCACATTAAGCAACTAATGCTTGTATTATGGATATCAGACAGTTGATATACTATGATTACTTTTTTTTACGAACATATTATTATTATTATTATAACTACAAAACGTCCATGACTCAGGTACAAAGGTAAATGTTAACACATAAACATATGCCCCTAGCGGGATTCGAACCCGAGCGAGATCATTAGGTTAACAGCTAGATGCTAGATAGGATAGCTAGCTAGCTATATGTAAGTATGTAACAAAGAAAAAAAATAGTATTTTTGAAGTATTCAAAAAAAATAAATTTCAGATTTATGAAATTCTTTACTGTGATGAGCTACTTTCAAAGATACAAAGATTTTGGGAGAGGTGCATAAACAAAAAAAAATATCAATCCTGAGACACAATAAAACTCGATCCGTTCTTTACTATTTTATTATTATGTACCTACTAATAGACTAATTTTAACATGTTATGTTTATAAATAAAAATAAATAGATATTATGTTATGCTAACTTTTAACTTCATAAATTTTAACCACTTTTTCCAAATATTATTACCGCGTGGTATAGAAAAAAAAACTATTTTTGGGTTGTTTTTTCACTGGAGTTGGTACACATAGGCATAATACAATATTTGTTAACAATTTTAGTGATGCACTATAAGAAAAACAATTAAATTTATAGCGAGACCGCGAGCGCAACGAGCGAAAGTATGTAGATACGCAGAACCGTGTTACGTTATGACGTCACACGTTAGCGCGATCACTCAAAATCACTAGTCGCGGAAACCGTACTTTAACGTTTAATATCTCAGTCATTTTTGAAGATAGGAAAAAAATAAAAACAGATTATTTTTTCTCGAGTTACCTATTTTGAAGATTGGCTGAAAAAAAAAATCATTTTGGTTCTCCATTATAACAAGGCGACGGTAGCCACCTGTCATCAATTCGCTGCTTAAAAACTAAAGGGCCATAAAACAAAAAAAATCCAAAAATGTTTTTATTGCAAAAATACAATCACAATCCTTCGTATTGTATGTTGCAAAAAGATTTATAGTTGTTTTATTCCATATTTAGTATGTTTTGATCATTTTTTAAATATTCAAAAGTAACTTATTTGTCGTTCATTGTAAAAGTGAACTATCTCCTTGTAACTAAATTTTAGAATAACGAGCTTTGTGCGAATTATAGTTTAGGAAAAAAAATATAAGCATTCATTCATTGTTTTCATCTATGGGATTTTAATGCAACTATTGGAGTTACTTCACTTTTATATTGAAAGTTATGACTAAATGTGATACCATTAGGCAAGAAAATATGGTTTTAAAAATAGGGAGTTACACCACTTTTACAATGAACGACACTTATATGCTTATATCTCTTCTAGTATTCAGTTTATTATAAAAGTACTTAAAACATTTAATGCTACTTAAAAATACGCTTCTAACGATGTATTATATGCATATATTTGATATATATCTAATAAGAAAAAAAATAGACTTTAAATAATTTAATTTTTTTCGATTAGCTCTCCTGTAAAAAGTGTAATTTTGATTTGTGACCCTTTAGTTTTTAAGCAGCGAATTGGTCCGTCAGCCTGTCTAAAGATCTTGACATAAAGATCTTGACATCGCTCGAGAGCCCTCTATCGACAGTAACCGAAACCAGTCGAAAGTAAATTTGACCTATTAACCTGCAACATTATACCTACGTCAGCTATTAGAACACAAACATAGGCTTGAATAAATAAGTAGGTTATGTATACCTACCTATACTTAATTAACACACATCTCTATAATTCATAATATAAAATAAAATTGCATAACCCAACAGTTATTATGATAATGAATAAACTATTTCTGTACGTTAACCGTGTTATTGCGAGACTAGCGTTACGAGCTGACTTTGCTTGCTCAATTATTATTTTTATATGATCTCGTGTAAGATTTTATATTATCAATACTAATAATATATGTGTAAGGGTTGGTCATGGAGTAAGTTACTTTGTTTTCAGAGATATCGAGTTTATAGGCTCTATACATGACACTGAAACTAAATTGACCATTTTTTACAATTTTTTTCTATATGTATGTATATATGTATGTTCTTCCATAACTCTTAAACGAATTAACTGATTATTGTGAAACTTGGTAGATAAACATTAAGACGTACAGGACACAAGATAGGCTACTTTTTTCTTTTTCAACGCGGACGAAGTCGCTGGCGCGAGCTAGTTTAATTTATAAGACTTCTCAAAACGCTTTATGGAAACATAATGTTGTGTAATACTTTTTTATTTTTCCATTATTTTGTAAATAAGTAAGGCACATTAATAAACATCATTTGTGATAAGTAATGTGAATTATTTAAAATGATATATTAAGACTATTTATATATTAAGACTTCCTCGACTATGTAATAATAATAATAAGACTTTATTATATATTAAGACTTCCAACACAAAAATAATTTTTCAATTCGAACCAGTAGTTCCTGAGATTAGCGCGTACAACCAAACAGACAAACAAACTCTTCAGCTTTATATATTGGTATGGTACAGATAGATATGTATAAAATATAAGAAAGAATACCATTTTATTTACACCTACTATATATTATAAAGAGAGATTTTGTATTTTAGTATTTTTATTTGAAATGTATAAACTCAATAACAAATAGAGCTTATTTTAAAAATTCTTTCACCTATGGAAAGCTAAATTATCAGCGAGTGACATAGGCTACATTTTATAAAGTTACGCGGACATACTAGAGTGATTATAATAAAATATTATTCAGAGTAATTTTTCTTTTTTAATTTTTTTCTTTAAATATTTAACATGAAAATGTCTGTTTTCACGTAAATATTCTACTAAAACCAATATATAATTAAAAAAATTAAAGAAAGTTCTGTTTCATTCAATTATTTACTGAAGAAAGTGTCAAACAGACGAACATACAAAGTTAATATTTTCTATAGACATACGAATGTTGAATAAAAAAAGTAGGAACAGCGCAGTCAACGCGTTTCCGCGAAGCGAAGCTAAAATGGACTTTCACAATACTTGTGTTTATTAAAACACAGAATACCCTTTCGAAATTCAGCATAAATTAAAAAAAATCATCAGCAAAGTATAAAAAAGTAGGTAATTAGAAAAAAGGTTGCATAACTCAGACTCACCGTGTTCCGAATCCCTTCGAAATTCAAACGCGAAACGAAGCACTGGCTGCACAAAATTTGAAATAAAATCACACACAAATTTTAAATCTGGGAATGGAACGCACTCGATTGGAAAGCGCGCGAACGCCAACCAACAGTGATGGCGCGTAGAGAACTATTGCAACGGCCAAAATTTGAGGCCAAAATGTCTGTTATGTAATTCTTTATTACAGCATATTACATAAAAATCGCCGTCGGCACTCTTCTCGTCGTATATTATGCAAAGAATGGTCGGATTTCTCGTTGATTTTTAGGTTATACGATGGATGCGTCCTGCCCGCGAAATGTTACCTTTTTAATGGCAAAGACAACGAGCCGTTATGCCAACTAGAAAGTCAGTATGTGTGTGAGTAAACTCATGTAATGAGAGGTATTTGATTTTCGTTCGATGGCCAGTGTTGTCCCCTCTAAAAAATAGTGGGGCGTACGTTTTTCTCGCTTCGTAGTGGCAAAGGAAATGACATAGAAAGCCTCTTGAATCTCATATAAATAAGAATCATTTTCGACGTCATTATCACTTGAATATGTTGTAAGTTTGAATAATTTGTAAAAAAAAATCATAGATTATTATATTGACGAGCTCATTGGATAAAGGGTTAGGGTGCTTGCCTTGACGCTCTGTCTCAGCTGGGGTCCTGGGTTCGATTCTCTGCAGGATTATCTTAGCTCATTGGATGAGAGGTTAGGGTGCTTGCCTTGATGCTCTGTCTCAGCTGGGGTCCTGGGTTCGATCCTCTGCAGGGTTATCTTAGCTCATTGGATGAGCGGTTAGGGTGCTTGACTTGACGCTCTGTCTCAGCTGGGGTCCTGGGTTCGATTCTCTGCAGGATTATCTTAGCTCATTGGATGAGCGGTTAGGGTGCTTGCCTTGACGCTCTGTCTCAGCTGGGGTCCTGGGTTCGATTCTCTGCAGGATTATCTTAGCTCATTGGATGAGCGGTTAGGGTGCTTGACTTGACGCTTTGTCTCAGCTGGGGTCCTGGGTTCGATTCTGTGCAAGGTCATCTCTGGCTTTTCCAAAGATGACCCTGCAGAGAATCGAACCCAGGTCGAACTTTTCAAGGTTGGCTCTGGTCTGAACCTTTAAAGTAGTGTCAGGGCAGACAGCTGAAATTATAGCATATCTGCTGTTGTGTTTCGGTTATATTATATTTAATGCTACTATGGTTGGCAGCTCATTTGCAGCACCGTCAAATGTGCCGTCAAGTGGACCGTCAGCCTATCAATCTACTTTAACATAAAAATATATATATTATACTAGCTGGTGCCCGGAAGAAGTTCCGCGTTGAAAAATTAATATTATATTATATACATATAAGCAATATAACGCTTGACCTCTTTTAGCTATAACACTTTGGCCATCAGACGTTACTTTTCGCGTACGTCAAAAACTAGGATAGGATAGGAAGGATAGGATTTTCGTTACGTCAAAAACTACTGCACCATTTTCATGCTGTTTTCACCAATGGGTAGAGTGCTGGTTCTCGAGGAAGGTTTTAGTATATACATAATTTACAAAATTACGCGGGCGAAGTCGCGGGCACCAGCTACTGTGTATAATAAAGGCACTGTCTGGTTCAGTCTGTTATCTGCTAATTTTTTATAAAACATCCAACGGATTTCCTTTTGCTTGTTGTGTTCAATTTGAGTTTTGTATATTAATGATTTTTGTAACTGAGCGAAAATTTCGGGCGGGCGATTTATTTATATGAATAAAATTGTAGATTATAAATAAATAATAATAATAATTTATAATAATTTTCTATATAAATAAATGCACACATTATTATATTGCATCGGTAAGGCGATAATTACAAAGAAATACGAACCTTATGCTGTTTGCATAAAGTTCAGTAAATATTTACTCAGCAAGTAAAATCATTGTTAAGGTGAGAGCAGACTGTATACAGACTCGAAGTAAAGTTTGTATTTCCATGACACGAGAACCTTAACCTGATGCTGCAGCATCAAGTAGTCTGCGGGATATACTCCCACCGACTTATAGCAGATATACCTTAGAATTTTTTTCTATTTGTCTGTACACGCTAATCTCAGAAGTTTTGGTGATAACCTGGATTAACATATAGGATACTTTTAGAATAGGTTCCTGTAGGTTTTTCAAAAAACGAAATACAACAAGTACTTATGTAGTTGTAGAAAGTTTAAGTAAGAAGAGAATGTCAGTAAACTTAATTATGCTAATCCTATCTATATGATTATCCTAATTATTCAGATTATTATCTTTTTTTGAGGCGGAGAAATCACAATTTACTGCCGACTGCCCTCGTAGGCTAGGGGTATGTGGGACTCCCCTTATCAGCGGGCCTTATAAGGCCTTATCATCGGCGGCAAATGCGAGACCCGGGATTACAGCGAGGCCTTTCCCCGGGCCCCACAGACACCGCCATATCCTTGCGGACTCTTCTTCTGTGGCCTTTCTACTCCTGTGGTAACATCAACTGGCCACTCCACTACACCTCTTACCTGTTGAGTTTCAGACCCCCTAATGCCCTGATGCCCTGAACAACCAGACAGCGCCACCGTAGTATCCCAGTGACTATACCCAGCTCTCGGCCCTGTGTTAGGGCAGTCTATTGGGCCGGAGAACACTAGAAGAGACCCAACACGTGGCGTTTCATAGCCAGCATGCGTAAACCTTGAGGCCAACCGGTATCGTAGTCCAAAGGGTCTGATGACCCAGGGCCGCCATTCAGATTATTATCCTAATGAAGTCTTGAAATTTGATATGTTAAAAATGTCTCAAGTGTAAACATACCTTTAAGGAAAAAGCATATTATAAGGAAAGGACAACTCGTGTTTTTATTTGATGTGTATTCTTCAAATGACGTCATTGTTATATCCTACAGATTTATGTTAGACCTTGTTCCCAACCTTAACCGTCAGCAAGGTTCATTCTTAGGAATAGTCCTTTTGCAATTAATTTTTGGGAATTTTTTTTCGGCTTCTTGGTCGCAGCACGATGTAATAGGTGAAAGAATTTTAAAAATCATTTAAATACCGGTAAAATGTTCCTACTTTGCTCCTATAGGATTAATTATGCTCCAATTCTTTTAAATGTTTTATCGCTTAATATATCCAAATCGGTGCAACTTCATTACGTTGATTTAACTTTAAAAATATGTTAGATAACATATTATTCTTTAAATTAATACATCTGAGTATATTTCATAATAATAATTTCATAATTAATAATGTGAACAATATTCATAATTCCCTTTTTTTGGAGCAAATATTGGAGCAAAGTAGGACCATTTTACGGTAGTGTGAGTTTATCCATTACAAACAAATATACAATAATTTTTTTTTTTTTGTACAGATTTTTTTGCAGCGAGGCGAAGGCGGGACGGGAGCTAGTTTATATTATAAATAGGATTGTACACAACACGTGACAGTTATTTTAAAACACATATTAAATATTTAAAACGCATTTTACCTGTTATTAGAGTAAATAACAATTAAAATTATATTCAATAATTATAAGGAAAATTTTATTTTTTTTCTAATTGAGGGCCTTTATGACTTGACTTGAACATAGATCAAGGTCAAAATTTAATACGAATTATATTGTACACAAATAGCATTGTTTTTAATTTTTTTAACGCCCGACGCAAAAGAGGGGTGTTATAAATTTGACTAGTGACTGTGTAAGTAGGTGCGTCTGCTGTCTGTGTCACCGTAGCTCTGATTTTGATCCGATATTTCTTGTTTGAAGCTAGGGTGGTTCTTAGCTATAATTTATGAAGATCTGTTCAGGCGTTTGAAGAAAATCAGCTCAATTTTAAATTTGTTGTACTTCGGCGGTATTTCCATGACATGGTAACCTTGATCTAATACAGTATCAAGTAGTCTACGGGATACCCAACTCCTCAGCAACTATTGTAGCAGATATATCGTGTTTAGAATACGGCTATTAAATTAAAATACGGGAGGGAAATAGTTAACAGCGACACCTAGTGTCCAAGTTGCAAATTAATTTGTAGCGAAATCTATTAGCGGCGTAGTGGTACCGTTTATACGAAAATAGATGGCGCTGCCTCCCGAGATTAGTTTGATTAGTTTATTTTTCTGCATTTTTTTTGTAATTTCACACACACACATTTCACTTATTAGCCGCTAATGCCGCATTTACATGCCTGCCGAGGCTTGGCCAACGTCAACCAAACCTGTACAATACAAACGCTTGGATGCCATTTAACACGCTTGCGAGTGCGTTAGTGTGTTCCGGACAATATTATAAGTTACTCTATGTTTTTCGGACAGCCAAACATGTCGGACGTTGAAGTAGTGTCAGCTATTGCCTTTTTCTTGACATATTTTTATTCAAAATATAAACTAGTTTCCTCGTTTGACCAACTACTCATGATTGATACGCAGTTGTATATAGCGCTAAAAACACCTTTTCGGTACGAACTCGTGAGCGACACTAAACACGTAAATGCGTCGCAACGTGTAAATGCGTCGCAAGCGCTTGCCGCAAGCTTCCTTTGATCTGTGTTCAAAAACCGACACTAGCGGGCCCTAGACAAAGTGCCATAACGATAACGATAACGAAGTTCGATAGTTATAAATGTATGGGAAGTATCACGAGATTTAGCGAAGGCATATGTCAATCCCATACATTTTATTTTTAGCGAATCGAATCGCTACGGAGCGAATGCAACTTGTCTAGGGCCCGGCGGATCGGGACAAGCTCACGCAAGCCAAGCCAAACACCTCGTTCACACGCTTATCAATATCAAGACTTGGTAGGCGTGTAAACGCGGGGTTATAATACTCAATTCTGCTTGGATTAAATCCATGGATATTCGAAGGCTAGGTTCTGTGGCTCTGCTTTTCTACTGGCACAGAACACCTTTTTATATTCATCCAGGAGTTCGTATTTGATTGATTTGTTTTAGAAATTTTATGGACTGTGACCTGTGAGTGATTTGATTTGATTGATCCTGTATTTATTTACTTTATTTATTTATTATAATTATAATATTAATTTCACTTTATTTCATTAAAGTTCTCGCCTAATATAACATTTTTAACATTATTAGATATATTTAGTCACACCTGTGAGTACTTTTACTGTGAAAACCTTAAAGAATTATAATTTTTTAAGGTACGGACTGTTTATTATTGTTTTTTACTAATATTTTGTACATTAATATTACAGCTAATAAACATGTTACCTCGGCCGTACTTCAGCGAGCAGAACACTAGGAGACGACAAATAGACACATTAAAGATATTTAACGATAACGTAATTGAAATAACTGAAAACGAAGAGTATAGAGTCGAGTTCGATGTTCGCGGGATCAATGCTCATCTTTCCGTGGTCCTATGCCCAGAATTTCCTAACGAGAAACCTATTATATACATAAATCCGGTAATACCACATCCCTGGGTTCGTGAAAATACCAACGAAGTGACAGAAGCACCCGGTTTACTGCATTATTCTCCACATTCTGACTTGGGTCAGATAGTGCAAGCCATTATACGGGAATTTCAAAGGTCCGCGGCCAAAACCAGTGAAGAGTCCAGTGATCCAAGTCCGCAGTCGCATTACAGTGGACAGTCGTTAATGTTTCCAGAGTTGTCCGAATTCACTGTCGAAGAATTGCACGAGATTCTCGAAAATCCAGATTTACAGGTGAGAACATAATTCAGTTATGTTTTTGGAGTTTACCCTGCCAAATATTATAATAGCAATATATGTATGTTTAGGTGTTTGTTATTCAATCTTGCAAAAACGGCTGAACGGTTTTGGATGAAATTCATTTGGATTTGGACACCAGACAGTTCATTACATGGATTTAATATGTAGGATTCCTTTTATCCTGGAAAATTGTTTAAGTTCCATCTAAAAACTATAAAAACCTGAGGCTACTGTCGTCAATAGTAGCAGTGCCTCCGTCAGAGAGATGTTTTATTGTTATATCAAATGTTATATTTTTAAGTTTTCAACGCAGACGAAGTCGCGGGCACAAACTATACTAATATTATAATGAGAAAAGATTTGATTGTTTGCGATGAATAAACTCAAAAACTACTGGACCAATTTGAAAAATTCTTTCACTGTTCAGAAGCTATATTATCAGCGAGTAACATAGGTTAATTTTTATAAATATACGCGGACGAAGTCGCGTGCAACAGCTAGTCTAGTATAAATATTAAATGTAAATTTTGAATCAACTTCAGGACAGACTCTTAGAGAACAGTCCGAGCTTGATCGCTTTGGACTTAGAGACAGAGGAGCTCATGAGCAGCATAGAGAGAATAGCCCAAGACAACATAGCCAAACAACAAATGCTCGTCGATTTGAAGACTGAGATAATAAACGGCATATCAACAGTGGTTCAGATGAAGATAAACTACGAAGAGCTGAATAAAAAACATCAGAGATTGGCCGACAGGTACGATCCGCACAGAATAAGGGATTGCTTGAAAGCAGCAGCCTTGAAAGCAGACGAAGACGCTGAAACAATAGCCGAAGAGTTCCTGTTAGGTAAGAGACTTCTTTTTTTAACTCTTTTTTGGGCTACTCTTGCATTGTTAGGTAAGACTCATTTTTTGGCTACTTTTGCTTTGTTAGGTAAAAGACTCTTTTTTTTTTGCTTTGTTAAGTAAAAGACTCTTTTTGGGCTACTTTTGCATTGTTAGGTAAGACTCATTTTTTGGCTACTTTTGCTTTGTTAGGTAAAAGACTCTTTTTTTTTGCTTTGTTAAGTAAAAGGCTCTTTTTGGGCTACTTTTGCTTTATTGGGTAAAATACTCTTTTTTAGGCTACTTTTGCTTTATAAGGTAAAAGACTCTTTTTTAAAGTCTTTTTAGGGTACTTTTGCTTTGTTAGGACAAATACTCTTTTTTTAACTATTTTTAGGCTACTTTTGCTTTGTTAGGTAAAAGACTCTTTTTTTTTTTGCTTTGTTAAGTAAAAGACTCTTTTTGGGCTACTTTTGCTTTATTGGGTAAAATACTCTTTTTTAGGCTACTTTTGCTTTATAAGGTAAAAGACTCTTTTTAAAGTCTTTTTAGGGTACTTTTGCTTTGTTAGGACAAATACTCTTTTTTTAACTATTTTTAGGCTACTTTTGCTTTGTTAGGTAAAAGACTCTTTTTTTTTTGCTTTGTTAAGTAAAAGACTCTTTTTGGGCTACTTTTGCTTTATTGGGTAAAATACTCTTTTTTAGGCTACTTTTGCTTTATAAGGTAAAAGACTCTTTTTTAAAGTCTTTTTAGGGTACTTTTGCTTTGTTAGGACAAATACTCTTTTTTTAACTATTTTTAGGCTACTTTTGCTTTGTTAGGTAAAAGACTCTTTTTTTTTTGCTTTGTTAAGTAAAAGACTCTTTTTGGGCTACTTTTGCTTTATTGGGTAAAATACTCTTTTTTAGGCTACTTTTGCTTTATAAGGTAAAAGACTCTTTTTTAAAGTCTTTTTAGGGTACTTTTGCTTTGTTAGGACAAATACTCTTTTTTTAACTATTTTTAGGCTACTTTTGCTTTGTTAGGTTAAATACTCTTTTTTGGGCCACTTATTTTGCTTTGTTAATTAAGGCTCTTTTTTAAACTCTAGCTAGTTTGTAATACAATGTATATTGTTATTGTTACAGGCAATATTCCTGTGGAGATGTTTGTAGCGAAGTTCGCAGAGAAACGAGCTTTGGGTCAAGCGAGAAGGGCCAGAGAGGAGAGACTGGCCCATCAGTTGGCCCAATTGGATAGGGCTACCACTTAAATGGCTGTGCCCATCGGACCAGTGAAGGTATTGCCCGACCTTCATCTGTTTTTTTTCCCTTCGGCCGCCTACGAAACCAACGCTACGTAACCAGTTACGTAACAAGAATTTTTTTCTTGCTACGAAACTGGTTACGTACAAAGGATTTTTTTTTCTTTTTTTTCTACTAAATAGCCAATAGCAATGACTGTGTTAACGAAATACAAAAATACGTTTTGTCAAATGGAAATTGGTTTCGTAGCATTGGTTTCATAGGCGGCCGAAGCGGTTTTTTTGGCTACCCTAATACCCAGTTGTAATCCTTAGCAATAAAGGTCTGCGCAGACGGGGGACTTTGGTTTGTAAAAGAAAAAAATGGTCAAAAGTATTGAAAATTAAAAAAGGTCCTTAAAAAAAAAAAAGAAAAAAAAACTCCTTTACATCATATACAAGTTTCAAACCGATCAACCCGAATGCGGTTGCAAAAACAAAATGTAGAATTTTGATTTTCATTTGCCATTAACTACTTAATTAACAATGTTAGCACTTTTTTTCCCCCAGGACCTTTTTTACAGAGGACCTTATGATGAACAAATTTTATTGGAACCTTTTTTCGATGCAAGTCATCGAAAAAAGGTTCCAATAAAATTATCTCAAAAATTCAATAATTTTTAATTTCTAAAATATACCACGGAAATGTCCGAAAACTCAGCACTATATTTTTCTAGGTCCAATAAACCTATAAAAAAAAAATAGATCTTTTGCTAAAGTGACTGGCTTATTTTGCAATAAAAACATTTTTGGATTTTTTTGTTTTATGGCCCTTTAGTTTTTAAGCATTGTGTCACGCTCATTGAGGGACACCCTCGGTTACGTTTAACTGTATGAAATAAGCGCCATCTACCCGAATCAGTGCGTACTTCTTGTAGTACAGGATCCCACTGCTTGATCCTGCAGGTATCTGTTTTTTTGATGAAATTAATTTTAAATAATTCTTGAGAATGTATGTAATGGATTAAGGAAAGGTTGCGTTGTAATAATTAGCCGCAATTACCTGTAATTAATTTTAATGTCATTAATTCACTAATATAACTTGCAGCTATATGTTTTTTTAGTCAATTTCATGTCATTTGAAATAAAATTATCTAACGAATTGAAATAAAAATGGTTGCCAGCTCTCAGTCGGATTTGATTCGAAATTAATTCCACCTTGTTGGAAATCATTAAAGCAAAAAATGTTGAGAACTATTTTCATAAATTGCATGTGGCAAAATGCAACTGAGCCAAATTGTATCACCTTCAATCCAGAAGACTACGGTTGGTCAGTAATTGATGGGAATTAATGACATTAAAATTAATTACAGGTAATTGCGGCTAATTTTTACAAGGCAACCTATCCTTAATCCATTGCATACATTCTCAAGATTTACTTAAAATTAATTTCATCAAAAAAACAGATACCTGCAGGATCAAGCAGTGGGATCTTAGACTATTGGGTAATAATAAGTTTTACTTCGTCAGTAGTTCGATAAGATGTTAACAGATGGCGTTAACATCATGTCAACAGTCCCTCGTCTGCGTTGGACCTAAATGAAAAAAAGAAAATGTTGTTGCTTAGTTAGAGTATAGATCGCTAGAAAGTTACCATATATTATTGTCAGTATATTTTTAATTTATAATGTTATTATTATTTCGCGAAAATAGTTTCAATGTAAAGTAGTTTTAAATGCCTAACTAATTTTTATTTATTTTTAACAAATTTATTTTATAAGTAAACTAGCTTTTGCCCGCGACTTCGCCCGCGTAACTTAGTAAATTATATACTAAAACCTTCCTCGACAATCACTCTACCCATTGGTGAAAACAGAATGAAAATCAGTGCAGGAATTATTTTTTTTTAGTTTATCGTGAACAGACAGACAGACGCGGCGGAGGATTTTGTTTTATAATATGTAGTGATTTTATTACTTACATAATGTTACATATTTGTTTACTCAATATTGACATATAATATTATATAAAAGAAATAAAATTTGTACCTTGTGGAGGGATTTTTTTTTCTGAGGTACTTGTACCTTCTCAATAGATGCAATCTTTTTGTATGAATATTGTGATCTTAAAGTATATCATTAATTATTATGTATGTAACTGAATGTTTATCGCGCCTGCGAAGGGCCTAAGGGTCAGTTCACACCGAAACGTGACGCGACGTGATGACGCTTGAAGAGGTCACGGGGCCTAGTGCGAGTTTTACCAAGTTTTACGTGATCAAACACTTCGATGTCGTCGACGCACGATGTCGCAACGCAAGGCATTTCGCACAGATCTTCGGAAATGAGCGCGGCCGTGCGCTCCGCTATAGATATGGCATATTAGAACGAACAACCGTGTCACTAAAATTACGCACACTCACGTACAAATAGCACACAATGACAACCGACCCGGCGTACCCACTCATACGCACACAACTGCCGGACCAATAGCATTTGTTCGCTCGCTTGTTGTTCGCGACGAAACACGTGATTGAATTGTCGAGCTAGACAATTCCGAGGCACGCTCTATTCTTTAGCGGCCGGTGCCATATCTCTAGCGGGACTGTGCGCATTTCCGAAGATCTGTGGCACTTCGTCTCTTGTCTGTCGATCCGTTGAAACGTCGCGTGCGACGACGCAACGCATTAATGTGGCACGTCATAAAAATATTTTTTAACGCAACGCAACGCATTAACTCAGCCCAAAGTCTGCACTGCGTTTCAAGAGGCTGCGACGCTACACTGCGCCGCTAAAACGCATCGCGGTGTCGCGAAACGCAGTGACGCCGCGCTACGTTTCAAAAAGCCACATTGCCACAGAAAGCCACAGAAGTCGCCGATACCACTTACGCTTGATTCGGTTGTACTGTGGTCCTTTTTATGTAGTAAATAACATCTATTCTATATTATGTTGCTAAAATTTAATCTCTTTTTAACAAAAAAAAATTGACTAAACCGTTTTCTAACCGGGACCACACGGGAAGCACCAGCTTTCAAATAAAAAAAGAATCATCAAAATCAATTCACCCAGTCGAAAGTTCTGAGGTAACAAACATGAAAAAAAATACAGTCAAATTGAGAACCTCCTCCTTTTTTGGAAGTCGGTTCAAAATACGGCTAAAATGCTACATTAAAAAGTGCTCGCCGCGTTCGGTGTGATTAGAACCTTAAGTTTGATTAAAATTGTATGCTTGTCTATTGTATGAAACGTATAAAGTGTATCAGCCAATGTTATCTTGTATGTGTGCAATAATTTGTTATAAAATAGTGTATTTGTAATCGAAATTTAAATAAAAGATAAAAATTGATTATGTATTTTTTATAATTTCTGACGGTAAATCAAGTGGACAAGCTGACACTCCCTTACAGAAGACCGCTTTGAAATAACAGCACGTATGCTGTTATTATTTGGTGAGTGAATAAGGGATGCCAGAAAACAATTTATCCTTACCATAGTAAGCTTAAAACATAGGTGCTTGTGTTATAATCGACGGTAACCACATACCATCAAGTGGACCGTCAGCCTGTCTGTCGATCTTAACATAAATAACTCTTTTTAACAAAAAAAAAAACGACTTCAAACCGTTTTCTCATGGATGCCACTGTCAGAATTGGACCAAATTTAAATGGGACCACACGGGAAGCACCAGCTTTCAAATAAAAAAAGAATCATCAAATCGTCTCACCCAGTCGAAAGTTCTGAGGTAACAAACATAAAAAAAATACAGTCGAATTGAAAACCTCCTTTTTTTGGAAGTCGGTTGAAAAATAAAGATTAATTGAATTAAGAAGTATTAATTTCTTATATCATAACTCATCCATCACTCATTGTTAAACGTTATTATACTTATTTAGTGCAAGGAGATGGGTGCTGTTTTTCATTGTTGAAAACTATTTATAAAAGTAGTGTCTAGGTACTGATTTAGGTATTTCCAGACTTCTTAAGGTGCCACTTCTAAAAAAACGAAAGTTGGCGGCCTAAGGGCCTGTCCAGACGAGGGATTTGCAAAAAATTCCCTAAATGTTTTTTTATGCAATGACTTCTATATTACTTCGTAAGGTCAAGGCTAACGCTCCTAGTACGTGGTACCGACGCGCCGGTGTCAAAATCGAAAATTGGCACCAATGACGGGTGTTCATTCTGTGCGTAGAAAGATACGAAAACGAAAACCAATGAGAACACTTTACTATAACAGAATACGCCAATAAGAAATAAAAATACGTATTAAGAGGGTATTGGAAACAAATTATTTTTAGTAACTAGATATGCAAATTGGAGGACCATTTTTTTGTCACTAGTAGTATGGTAAGGGCGCATCCTGTCTTGTTTAACATATCACTGGTTTTATGTAAATTTCCACTTGATAGTAGGTGGCTACCGTCGCCTAACACACGCGAACGAACGAAGTCGCGGGCAACGGCTAGTATTGTATAGGTATTGGCTTATAGTTATTAGCAATGAGATAGAGATATCTTATCTTTAACAATGTTTGAGTAATTCAATAAGTTCACAAGTATCACAGATAACCTCTTACTTTTTCTCTTACAATTGAAAACTTATACTTAAATTATGATAAGTCGATATAAATTTAAATAGTACGCTCAAGTTTTATCACTTCCTTGCACAATCATAAAATAAATTATATGCATGTTTATAATACTTACCTACCGCTTGTTACACCGTCACTACACATTTATTTATTTATCAACTAGCTTTTGCCGGTGACACTTTTTCTTAAACGTTGAAAAAATCGGTCCATTAGTTTGAGTTTATTCGTTACAAACAAAAATACATTTTTTTTTTCTATATAATATTAGTATAGGTACTTGGATATATTTTTGTCTAAAGTTTTTTATATTTTTAGATAATCCTTCGGAAAGTAATTACCCCATGCCCTTTTTTTGTATTCCTAACAACGTGTTATGCATTCATGATGATCAGTTGGGTAGTTAAGGTGTGAGAGCGTAACTAACTTACATTTTTATTTATAAAATTACTAGCTTAAGTTCCCGCGAAAAATTAAAACTATAGCACCTGAACTATATATATTAGAAATTATTAATTTAGACGGGAACTTAATATTTTTCCATAATAAAAAGTAACATTAAAGCACCTACATACGGCCCTAAAGTCGGTGGCAATATCGGGGCAGTAGTCGCTCCCTAGATCGCCTCTAAATCATCTAATTATTTTTACGATTTGCCTACACATAAGGCGACCAAGGGAGCGATCTAGGGGGCACCCCACTACTGCCCCGATATTTCCACTGATTTCAGGGGCGTGTGTAGACGCTTTAATGTTAATATAGGTAATAAACTATCTGGTGGTAATAACATAACGAAGTTCATCTAAATCCGTTCAACCGTTTTTTTATTAACAACATACAAACTTTAGCATTATTAAGCTATTATTATCTTTTTTCTGCGATATCAAGGTCGGTGTGAGATGCGGTCAAAAGATCTATAACGAATTAAAATGTTGTAACAACTGAGTGAGAAACGGACAGTGTTTGTTGCGACATCGAATGACTAGCTCATTTGTCGTTGTATTTTATTCTATTTGCGGGTCGTTGCAAAGTATTAATATATTAGATTAAAAATGTCTCGAAACTCGTCCGCGATACCGTGTTTCTTAATATTTTTCTTATTAGCGTTGAGCGAGGGCGTTGACGCAAACAGGTTTAAATTGAAACAAGTTGTGGTTTTAAGTAGGCACAATGTGAGAGCGCCTTTGATTGATAATCTAGAAAAAGTTACGCCCTACGCATGGCCAAAATGGAGTGCGAGTACTGGCCACTTAACGCCAAATGGCGTTTTATTGGAGGAATTCATGGGTGAATATTTTGCGGAATGGTTGAAACAAGAGGAGTTATTCCCGACAGATTGCCCCGAGGAGGAGTCGGTGAATATATATTCTAATTCGAAACTAAGGACCAAAGAGTCTGCTAAAGCCTTTGCCCGCGGAGCATTTAAAAATTGCGACGTCAAAGTCAATTACAAATATGAAGATGACAGAATGGATTTCACTTTTGATCCAATAATACACAACACCACTGTCGAGTTCGCAGACATTGTTGCTGATATAATGAAAAAGAAATATGAAGAGTTTGATTTGAAATACGCTTATAAGATTTTAAGCGAAATAGTCAATATCAAAGAATCTGATATGTGCAGGGATGATGCCATCTGTAATTTTGATGACTATGAAACCAATTTTTTTTATGAATGTGGCAAAGAGCCTAACTTATTAGGCGGATTGCATGCTGCCAATGCTATTGTAGACTCCTTCATGATGGCCTATTATGATGGATTGCCTCTAGAAAACGTAGCATGGGGAAAAATTAATGATTCCAATCAGTGGAAAGTTCTAATGGATCTTAATAAGTACAATCATAACATAAGATTTAATAACACAGTAATAGCAAAGGATGTTGGGAAACCTTTGCTTGATTATTTAAAAAATGCATTTCTAAATGAAGTTACCAAATTGATTGTACTGATGGGGCACGATGTAAATATTTATTCAGTAATGGCGATTTTAAATTTTCATCCGTACGAATTAGTTGAACAATATGAAAAAACTCCAGTTGGGGGGAAATTAGTATTTCAAAAGTGGTATGACGTAGAAGATGATATCGATTTGTTAAAAGTCGATTACGTTTATCAAACTACAGAGCAATTAAGAAATAAAGTTAAACTATCTTTAGAAATCCCGCCAAAATGGGTTGCAATGGAAATTGACGGTTGTCAAGTTGACAGTCAAGGTTTTTGTCTATGGACAGATTTTGTGAGTGTATTGAAAAGTATTAAATAAAATTTATTTTGAGTGAAACGGTTTTAATTTGGTTAACTCCTTTAAATAGATACATACGGGTATTGGATCTTTTATGGACAGCGCAACTCCATATTAATTTTTATTGGCGTTATTGATAAAAGGTAAAAGTGGACCATTCGGCCTGTTTATCGACATCAACATAAAAGAAATCAGATGAATTTTGTAAGGTGAAGAAATGTTTTTCTTTGATTCTTAAATCTTATTGAGGAGCTAATTGCAGCCCTGTAGGAGGTTGCTCTATTGATGGTAAATTTAACGCTACTATACTAGTACATAGTACCCTAGCACCTTTTTTCACTAGTATTATAAGTTAGTATTGCCCTATGGAAAAATACACAGATAGCTATCATCTTGGGATGACATGACAATGACATCTGTAAAATAAACTATTGTTGACTCTTGAAACGTCAAAGTCAAACGAAAAATGTAATTTTTTGGTAAGTTTGGTGCTTTTGTTTACTTAATCATATTTCGATATTTCAAAAGTATTTTTTTTCTCTATAAAATGGAACATAAAGATTTAATCATTTTGTAAAATAATGTGATTGTTTAAAAGAATCACTTTGCTGTGATATCAACAATTCTAGTCATAATGTTAAATTATGTAATGTAAATAAGGTTATATGTTTGTTTACTTTAAAACCCACTTTTAAATTATGCGATTGCGTAAATTTTTGTTAAGTAATCTCTATTTCAACAGTATATAAAAGCTTTAGAAAAGCTACAATTAAATTAAAAATGTCCTTGCTCAAGTTTTTGCCTGTGTTTATTTTTATGGCCTGTGTTAATTCTTACGAAAATAGATATGAACTTAGACAAGTTTTGTTAATGAGTAGGCATAATGTGAGAACGCCTTTGTCCAAAGACTTAAATCGTATGACGCCGAAGCCTTGGCCTCAATGGAAAGAGAAAAGTGGTCACTTGACATCAAGAGGAAAACTCCTTGAGGGATATTTTGGAAAATATTTCTCCTACTGGCTCCACAAAGAAGGATTATTGCCAGAAAAATGTCCCGAAAAAAACGAAGTTTTCGTCTATGCCAACACTAAACAGAGAACTATAGCTTCGGCTGTGGCTTTCGTCGAAAATGCATTCCCAAATTGTAATATTACTGTTCATTATAACAGCACAGATGCTATGGACCCTTTATTCAACCCGATTATTCACAACACAACAGAAATATTCAAAGAAATCGCTCTAAAACAAATGAAAATCAGATTATCAGAATTGTCATTGAACGATTCGTATAGTCACATAGAGAATATGTTGGACTATAAAGATTCAGATTTGTGTAAGAATTTACTCGATTGCGACTTGAAAACTGATAAAAATATTATAAAATTTTCAGTCGGAACAAAGCCTAATGTTGTTGGGCCTTTGAAAATTGGCAATTCAGTAATAGATTCCTTCATTATGGAGTTTTATGAGGGCTTTGAAAATGTCGCTTGGGGTGAAATAAATGAGACACATCATTGGGATGAAATAATTAATGTGAGCAAAGGTTATCATAACGTCATATTTAATACTACATTGGTAGCTCGAGATATAGCCGAGCCGTTGATACATTATATAGCGAAATGTATGTCTAATAAACTAGGCCCTAAAGTAACTTTACTTATGGGGCACGACGCTAACTTGTACACGTTGCTGAGCGGAATGGGGTTTTTACCATACAATTTGAGAGAACAACACGAGGTTACACCGATTGGTGGAAAAATAGTATTTCAAAGATGGTTTGACATTGAAAGAAATAGAGATTTATTAAAAATTCATTATATTTACATGACTAGTTCGCAAATGAGATATGCTCAAGAATTGAGCCTAACAAATCCACCGGGGTTCACTCTGTTAGAGTTAAAAGATTGTCCAGTGGACATAAATGGTTTTTGTCCATGGGAAAAGTTTGAAGAGTTATTGAAGAAACTGTGATATTTTTTTGAAAAAAATATTTTTTATTTAGCATTGTATAAAAATAATAATTCATATGTACAAAAATGTTAATTGTGATGAAAAATAAAGTAATGCAAATTGATTATTTGATTATTTTTTTTTAAATTTAATACCAAGCTGTTGAACGCGACATCATCCGCGTAACTTTATAAAATAGTATATCCTATGTTAATCGCTGATAATATAGCTTTCACACAGTGAAAAAATTTTTCAAATTAGTTCAGTAATTTTTGAGCCTATTCAATGCAAACAAATAAACAATCAGATATACCTTTATGCGAGATTCATTTTTTAAATGTTAACCCCTCGTGTAATCAATCTCAAGTGCCTTTCATTCAACTGCTCTATAATTTTTAACCGAAATTACATCTTATCATCTTATAATTAAGGGTTTATATAGAAAAAACGTAAAATATTGCGTGAAGTAGGCGCAACGCGGATCCGCGTTCCGGCACACGAGTGGTGAAAAATTATTAACGCGGATCCACGTTCCGGCATATGAAGGGTTAAGTTCGATAGACAAGCTGACAGACCACTTGATGGTAGATGGCTATCGTCGCCTATAACACACGTAACCGCACATGTGCTACAAGTGTAAAGCTGACCATAGTAGGATTGAAGATAAGGGATAGGAAAATGGGCTCTGGGATTGTAATTATAATAAAAATAAAACAATAACTGAAACAGTTAATAGAACTGAACTATATTTCCTCAAATATGCATAAACAAAGAGTGTTACAAAAACTTGTTACTAGATGTCGCTACTTGTACTCATTTCAATAAGGGCCTCTTTCACCAGCTACTAGTAAAGTGTTGATTAGTTATTTTTCAAGTAAAGCTTATTGCCGAGTAAATGTTACGAGTATCTTGTGTCAATTTAATTGAAATTACCCATTTTGAAACTCGTACGCTTTCTTACCGGTGACTTTAAAATTAAATGGCTTTAAAATAAAATTAAGAGGCCCCAGAGTGTCTTATATTATAAACTAGATTTAGAAAATATAAGTAGTTCAAAGTCCACATTAATATCTTACTTATTTACTTACTAAGCATTCAATAAACCATTGTTAAATTTTTATCTATTTAAAAATCACAGCTCACACAGTTTTCACTAATCATCTTCCAACTTTTAAACTTTTTAAAAGCTACAAAATAATTATAAAATCTTATGTTTTAGTTAAATATAATTATTTATACCTAGTACATTTTTAGTCATAATGCCTAAAAAACCTTATAGAGTAAAAAACTGAATATAGTCACGGTCAAACCAAAGTGAATAGTTTACTGCTTTTTTAACAATATTTCAAAAGTACCTAATACTTTTTGCACATAGAGTACATTTTGGTTTGACTATATATAACGAAATGAATTATACCAAAAAATATCGAATAGGGACGGACTATAATGTAGCCACACTTTTAAAAACAATATTTGTACTTTTTCGTGTACTTATACTTCACATTATCACTACATAGTACAAAACAAAGTCGGCTCCCGCTGTCTGTCTGTCCCTATGTATGCATAGATCTTTAAAACTACGCAACGGATTTTTTTAATAGATAGAGTGATTCAAGAGGAACGTTTTAGTATATAATTTTTAACGCGGGCACCACAGCTATTACTAAAAATAAAGATACAAGCCCTGAAAATTTTATAACAGCAAAGATGTCAGGCGTTATATTATTGCTTTACACATTTAGTCAGGCGCTACACATCTCTTACTTTTAAGGCGGGCAAAGTCGCGGGCACTAGCTAGTATTTTATAAGATACTAGCTGAACCCGACCACGCTTCCCTGTGGCTTAGTCACTTTAAGGGTCAGCGCTAACGGACGGAGTGGCAGCGAAGAGACTAATTTAGTAACAATTTAAATTCAACCTAAAGTGCTCCTGGATACGACTGTATTTGGTACAGAATGAAATAAAATGACGGCGAGCGACTCAAAGCGCGGTCGAGAGGCGCGCGGCGAATCGACTCCAAGAGCCGGCGAGAGCAGTTTCGCGGTAACGCGCGCTCAGTGGACTTTGCGACCTGTGACTGCTCTTCGCCGCCACTCCATCCGTCGAGTGGCAGCGAAGAGACTAATTTAGTAACAATTTAAATTCAACCTAAAGTGCTCTGGAATACGACTGTATTTGGTACAATGAAATAAAATGACGGCGAGTGACTCAAAGCGCGGTCGAGAGGCGCGCGGCGACCAAATACAGTCGTGTTCAGGAGCACTTTAGGTTGAATTTAAATTGTTACTAAATTAGTCTCTTCGCTGTCACTCCGCCCGTCGGCGCTGACCCTAAACGTGACAGCGGTTCTCGTAGGTGAGTTAGTTCTCCTCGCTTTCGGCAGATGGCGCCGTAAAAAAAAGCTATTTTTTCCCGCCATCGAGATTATATTATTATGGGAAAAATAGATTTGATCAATCCTTGAAGTGGATTGCATATTGTGTAAAAATTTCAAGTCAATCCGTCGGCTAGTTTTCGAGTTTTTGAGTTATACACAAACGAATACAACATTTTTTTATATATAACTACCTGCTGCCCGCAACTTCGCCCGCGTAACTTTGTAAATTATATACTGAAACCTTCCTCGAGAACCACTCTAACCATTGGTAAAAACATCGTGAAAAATCGTTGCAGTAGTTTTTGAGTTTATCACGAACACAGACAGATGCGGCGGAGGACTTTGTTTTATAATATGTAGTGATAAATAGATTTATACATATCGCCAAAAATGTTTTCATAAAAAATTGGCACAGGTTTAAGGCTACGATGACGTGTCAAAAATCAAATCAATGCCAAGTGAAAACGCAATGACACACCATTAGATACACCGTGGCCACACACAAGTGACCCAACATCATGGGGAATCCCAATTTGAAGAATTCAACGAATGTGATCTTGTATCCGTGTTGTTCGGCAACTCCTGCGCATACCAAGTTAGCACTTGCGCCGACTAATGTGCCGTTGCCTGTATAAATGGAAATAAAAATTGTGTTACACAAAAACCTTAAAAAATAAGAAAAATGGTGAAATTTTGAATTTTGCATCTTTCGAAAAAAAAAATTTTTTATTTTTTTCCTTTGGCATAACTTCTTATATTATGATAAGTTCTGTCTAAAATTCATCGAAATCGAAAGGGGTCGATTCAAAGTTATATGATAAGTTCTGACTAAAATTCATCCAAATCAAAAGGGGTCGATTTAAAGTTAAATGATAAGTTCTGACTAAAATTCATCCAAATCAAAAGGGGTCGATTCAAAGTTAAATGATAAGTTCTGACTAAAATTCATCCAAATCAAAGGGGGTCGATTCAAAGTTATATGATAAGTTCTGACTAAAATTCATCCAAATCAAAAGGGGTCGATTCAAAGTTATATGATAAGTTCTGACTAAAATTCATCCAAATCAAAAGGGGTCGATTCAAAGTTATATGATAAGTTCTGATTAAAATTCATCCAAATCAAAGGGGGTCGATTCCAACCATTGCTCGATTTGACATGGAATGATCCACATGTTCTTTGAATATCTTACCTCCCAAACAGACTCCAAATAGAAGTGCCCAAACTAAGGCCGACATGGGCAGGTTCAAAGATGGATTTGATCCCAGCGAAGTCACAACTCTTATCATCATAGTTGTTAAGGGAACGTTGTCCACAAACGCCGAAGTCAACGCCGATACCTGGAAAGTGAAAAATTGTTAATTATTTCATTGATTTTTTAAAGTGAAAACTACTTTAACCCTTAACCGCTTGGTTCTGTAGGCCCCTAGCGCCTGACTAGTATTTTTTTAAAGAAAGCAACTCAATGATTTATAAATAAACATTATATAAGTAGAGGAATTTGTCGTTATATACGGCTCTGGCGAAAATAATTGTCGGATAAATCCGACTCTGGCGGCTAAACCAAGGCTAAACGTTAAGCGCGTTTATTGCCGAGGAGTGAACGCTATTGAACCGTCACGCTCGGGGTCGGTGACGATGAATCGGGTTTACTCGGCTCCGTTCGGCATCAAGACCTGAGAGTCGTCGCTAATTTTTTTTAATATTTTTAGACGAACCTACGAGAACCGGGGAATAATATTTTGGATTATTAATTATTAATTCAAGTATACTTAATTTTTTTTTCTATTATGTTTCAGACTTTCTTTCTTACATGTAAAAAACTAAGCGCCTATTTCACAAACGTCAATTAGGCCAAGCTGTCATTTAAAGTCACCTGTCACCGGGAATAATTTAGCTGATATACTTTTGTTTGTACGGTAAACGTCCCAAACATTAAATAGAAAATAATTTTAAAAAAATCGGCTATCGAATGATGCAGTAAACCGAGTGCATAATTCAATATAACAGAAAATGATTTCTAAAAGTAAATAATCAACACTTTACATGTAGTTTGTGAAAGAGGCCCTTAACCTTTCATTGGCCCGAGCGAATGAAATTGAATCTAACTTACTAGACTACACCCAGTCTAGTAAGTTAAAATTGAATGATTTGAACTTACCCACAATATAAGCAGCATGGCGACCGTGAGCCTGGCGCTTTCATCCACTCTCATGATGAGGGATTCCGTCCAGTCTCCTATGTACATTATCAGCCCTAACTTGGAGAGAGCCTGCAATTATGGAACAGTGATGTGTGTAGGGCAATGATATTATATGTTACTAAAGTCTGTTTTTTAATCTCAGAGGCAAAAATGACACATGCAAATGTCAAGTTTGCATATAATGATACCATGTAATGTATGTAATGCATGTCACATGTAATGTCATTTTTGTCACTGAGATTAAAAAACAAACTTTAGATTAGCAGTTTACGGCAGCGACGCGTTGCCACTTCGAAGATGCCTGCAGGCATATCTGACGTCAGTTGCCTGCTTGACATTTAGGAAGCGTGACGCGTCCGTTAAAGTTAATTAATTAAAAGCGTTAATTAGTGGATGAAACGAGACAAATATAGTTTACTTTGGCATAATGTATCGGTTTCAAAGCTACGTCTATTGAACTGTCAAGTGGTTTCGCATTTCTGAGAAACGTTTGTAAGACGTTACTTCTCTAGTATTTATATGCTCACTGGTGTAGCATAATATAGCATAGCATAATCACACAAAAATATAGGTTAGTTTTAATTTACTAGTATTCGGGGCCTGTTTTTAATAGATAGAGTCGGTATTTGACATTAACATTAAAATTTGATACACAGTTACACGGATACACCGATGCAGATACACAGTTGCAAAGATACACTGATACACAGATGCAAAGATACACGGATACACAGATACACGGATACATCGATGCAGATACACAGTTGCAAAGATACACTGATAAACGGATACACAGATACACTGATACACGGATACACAGATGCAGATACACAGATACACAGTTGCAAAGATACACTGATACACTGATACACCGATGCAGATACACAGATACACGGATACAACAATGCAGATACACAGATGCAAAGATACACAGATACACACGTCAAACTTATAACACGACGTTTTTGCGTGGGGCGTTAAAAAATGAGTACCTTACCTCCATGAATACGAATAGTGCAGCAAAGAATATGAGGGTAGTCCATTCTACCCGATGCATGATGGGCTCCAGGTCTTCCCTGTCTGCGAGGATCAGAAGCAATATGGCGCCCAACAATGCTGTCCAGCCGAGGGATATTCGATCTTAAGGAGTAAAAATAAATATTATTATACTAGCTACAGGCCGCGACTTCGTCCGCGTTGAAAAAGAAAAAAGTAGCCTATCCTTGTGTCCTGTACGTCTAAATGTTTCTCTACCAAGTTTCATGAAAATCAGTTAATTCGTTTAAGTTATGGAGCGACATACATAAGTACATAAAACACCTACATTTATAAATTTATTATTAGTATTGATTGATGATGATATTGATTGATTGATTTATGAATAGTCCTTTTTCTGGATGAAAAGTACCCTATGTCCGTTCCCGTATACACCTGACGACGTGTATGCAAAATTTCTTGATGATCGGTTGAGTAGTTAAGGCGTGAAAAGGTAAAAGACATACATAAAGCGTTACTTCTATTTTCAATATCGATACTTTAATTCGCAAAACGAATAACTCCACTTTCGGTTGAAAATGACTTTTTGATAAGGGAGAAACTCAATGACAATTAGAATTTAATTTTTAAAAGGTCTATCGGTTAATACGAGCCATAATTTCCAATGTAAAATTGTCCTTTTTCTTTTCTCGTATCATACAAAAAAAAATTATAACGTTTTTAGTCTCCCCTGTAAAGTTTGCCTCAGAGGAGTTATTTGATTTGCGAATTAAGAATGGGTATAAAGCAAACAAAATTTGTAATTTCACCCGCGTGGCCCCTTGGACATGACAGTGACACAAAATACGTAGAACTACCCACAACATGCGACGGAAGATAGCGCATCTCGCTCAATTAAAATGTTATAAGTGCCAAAAGTAATAAATATTAATTATTCGTAAACTACAATGTCAAATGAAAAATTGTTACATACAGCCTTAGATAATATGTGAAGTGAAATTACTGATACACTTTTAGCTTTGTAATGAATGTCATTTTGAAAATAAAACTAAAATCGATGGAAATGAGAGCTCACTTGGTGATTTTTTTCTATCGAGAAAATTTCATTATATTATGTTTTCTGTTACAGACGTCACTTTCATTTATAATGTATTTATCTATTTAAAAAAATTAATTAAATTAGACTTTGTTTACTTAGATAAAATTCAAATCTACGATTGGCTATTTCTCTTTATGCCCGCTCTTAATGACAATTAGAATTTAATTTTTAAAAGGTCTATCCGGTTAATACGAGCCATAAATCATAATTTCCAATGTAAAATTGTCTTTTTTCTTTTCTCGTATCATACAAAAAAAAATATAACGTTTTTAGACTCCAGTGTAAAGTTTGCCTCAGAGGAGTTATTTGGTTTGCGAATTAAGGTATCGATATGCACGATAAGGCATATTATAGAGGTGAAACAAAAGTAGGTCCTAGCGTCAACATATAAAAGAAAAACACTCACGAAATTCTGGTATGGCGTGCAGAAAGAATATTAATACGACAAATCCAATAGCGAACGCAGATTTTATCAAGAGATATTTATCGCGGATATTGTACTGAAAAAAATTAAACGAACATACTTAATGCAAGCAAATAAAAAATTTTATACTAGCTGGCGTCCGCGACTTCGTCCGCATTGAAAAAAAAAGTAGCCTATCCTGTGTCCTGTACGTCTAAATGTCTATCTACCAAGTTTCATGAGAATCAGTTAATTCGTTTAAGAGTTATTGAGGAACATACATACATACAGAAAAAAATTGTAAAAATGGTCGATTTAGTTTCAGTGTCATGTATAGAGCCTATAAACACGATATCTCTGAAAACAAAGTAACTTACTCCATCACCAACACTTACAGATTTATTATTAGTACTAGCTGGCGCCCGCGTCTTCGTCCGCGTAGAAAAAGAAAAAAGTAGCCTATCCTGTGTCCTGTACGTCTAAATGTATATCTACCAAGTTTCATGAAAATCAGTTAATTCGTTTAAGAGTTATGGAGGAACATACATACATACATACATACATACATACATACATACATACATACATACATACATACATACATACATACATACATACATACATACATACATACATACATACATACATACATACATACATACATACATACATACATACATACATACATACATACATACATACATACATACATACATACATACATACATACATACATACATACATACATACATACATACATACATACATACATACATACATACATACATACATACATACATACATACATACATACATACATACATACATACATACATACATACATACATACATACATACATACATACATACATACATACATACATACATACATACATACATACATACATACATACATACATACATACATACATACATACATACATACATACATACATACATACATACATACATACATACATACATACATACATACATACATACATACATACATACATACATACATACATACATACATACATACATACATACATACATACATACATACATACATACATACATACATACATACATACATACATACATACATACATACATACATACATACATACATACATACATACATACATACATACATACATACATACATACATACATACATGGGTCAATCAACTATTTTACCCACACTTTGCTGTCCCCGACCATTTTTTATTGAAATACGTTAATTGGTTATAGATACACACATAACGAATACAACAATAGTATCTAAGATTATTAGGCACCACGGGAAACTTGATTACGTTCTCGAAAATCTTTAAATTCGATGAAATTTTATGGTAACTCAGTACACGAAAAATTTGCTCCATACAAAATATTCCTGTCCGAAGACCACATTCACCATGTGAACTTTAATTTTAAATAACCTTATTCTTCTCTCTTTCGGTTAATTCTTATTATACAACAAGTTAGCATATTATAGTTTATCGTGTGCATAACAAAATAGAAATAGGTCTACACACTTTTCCAGAAAAAAATCTCTAAACTGTGTCCCTTACTAGAATGATTTTACCTTCGTATGCTGAGTTACCCTCGTAAATTTCACCCGGGAACACATAGATGGCACTGTTTGCCGTAGGTAGCTTCATTTGTGTTTGCTTTCGCTCGCATGGCGCGACGGTGTCCTTTGATAGCGCCGTGGAGCCGCCAGTCCTCGAAGAACGTTCAGAGGGAGTGCGTGCCTTTTTGTGTCGTCTACTGAGTGACCGCGATTTTTCAATGTAAGTTTATTATTTATTTAATATAATCAGATGTTTTTGCAGTACCTAACATATGTTTTCGATTAAAGTTTACGCCGAGTACCATAATCAAATTATAATGTGCTCTTTTCATAAAAATGCTCCGATTGTCTGCTGAGTTACTTGTATACTGAGTTACTTTGGCGGTAACTCCAGAGACATTCTTGGTAACTCCTAAGACATTTACGTACTTAGTGGGATTAGCATGTAGCACTTAAAGTAAAATTGACTCCACAATTGTCTCTCCCTAGTCCCTATACAGCATATCGAGGGATCGTGACATTTTTTACTAGGTATAACGCGAGGAAATCTGCGAATCAGATCCCCACCTACCATGGGGAGATCGGTGGGGTATGTGGGACTTCTACCCACTAAAATCCCGCGGTGTTTCTTCGCGCCGTCTATGGGCGGGGGTCAGGGGACGTTTAGACACGCTACGGTGTCCTCCCGCCAGACTTGGCTCGCACACTTGCGGGCTCCACCTCGATAAGGCGCGGAGTGTAACCTCCGCGCCGGAAACACACAGCACGTCTCCCCTCGTTGCCCGGTGTTGTGATGACGGCGGACGACCCCATGGGCGAAGCGACACAGGCCGCCTATTCTCCACCTCTCGCAGCAGGCAGTCAGCGAGGGGCTTCACTCATGAAGCACCCCATAACCTCTTCTCTGCGGCACAACCTACCGCAGAGTTGGAGGCCGCTTCCACCTTAAACTCTCGGAAAACCCCTGCTCGTGTGGCCGCTCATCTCTACGGCATTAAGGGTGGGCGGCCGAATGGGGGTTTCCGCCTGACATTTCCACATCAATCGCGGCAGCCCGAGACATGCTTCACCTCGTGATATCGTCGGAAGAGTTACTAGGCCGGGTGGCGAGTCCGGGTTTTCACTCTTCCGAACGACTGCAAAGGGTGGTTACTAGGCCGGCAGCGCTACCGGGTATCCACCACCCTCCACAAAGCCGCGATTGCAGCACTCTGCCAGACGGTCCTTTCCTGCCGTAGAGCTCCGTCTTCGCGTGCGTTGCCCAACTACCACTGAGCGACAGAGCTATCCGAGAGAATCCGCCCGCTGCGACCCGCGCCGGTCTTCGGTCCGACGCAGACCGGCAAAGGTCCAACTCTGCGGACCAGGGGTGCCATCTCTCACCGGCCTACACCCGAGTGGGCCAAGTACGGTTCCTCGGCCCAGCGAGCGGTGACCGGTGAAGCTCCAACGGACAGTTGGAGCCTCCAAACTGTTGCTCCGCCACGAGCTCCGATGGTGGGAGCCCGCTCGGAGCATACGCACGTGGGTCTTCTTTGTTCCCCAGCGACAATCCGATCAGCCAAGCAAAGGTTCATTTTATTTTTTGCTTTTCTTTTTCTTTTTTATTGTAAATTAGTAAAACACCTATACATACAATTATAACTTAGAGATATTATTTTCAGAAATACTATTTGACCTGAAATGGCGCGACTATCGGCGGCTGAAAAACAAAGGAGGTACAGGGAAAGACTCAAACAGAACACCGAAAAATATGAAGAAGCTAAAAGAAAGCACCGTGAACACTACCATAAAGTTAAACGGCTTGCAAGAGACTTGACACCTATTGAAAAAAAACAAGCAAAGGTCATCTGGAAGTTGAGACAAAGAGAATACAGAAAGAAGAGGAAGAATTTACAATCGATCTTAGATGCAACACCACCAAGTTCCCCAGTAAGCGTACTCAATTTTCACAAGAGTCACCAACAGCATCGCCGGCATCAATAGCATCCCGAGGACGCGGACGAAAGAAAACAAGAAAAGATAGAAGTAAAGTGCATAGAGTTGACAAAAAATTACAAGAAGAAAACAAGAAGTTGAAGAAAAAATGTGAGAAGTACAAGAAAAGGCTGAATAGATACAAAATAAAAGAAAGAGAATCTCAAGATCAGAAAGAGAAATATAGTTATAAGCTATTGACAAATTCGATTAAAGATCGATATGAAAGGATTAAGAGCCATAAGGAGAAAGGATTGTTCAAAAACCTCTTAAAAAGTGATAACATAGAAAAATCCACAAAGAAAACACAATTACTACGAGAAACATTGGGAATAAACCTACACTAAAAAGAAAACGACACTACGCCCCTTGCTACTTAAGAAAAAAAATCATCTTTTTTTCCTTTTATAGTAGTATGTCTTAGGCGTTACCCAAATTTGTCTCTGGAGTTACTTACTGTCCCAAATATTTTAACATTATATTTACGATCATAATATGTAATTTCTTTCCATTATATCTTTATATTACCAGTACTTTATTCTAACAGTTGGCTAGCTTCTATAAATAATTCATTTGTATTTGTAATTCTTTTTTACTTAGTTTTATTAAGAAATAGCTATATTTTTTTTGTATAACGGTAACGCAAAAGACCAATGTTAGTTAGTTTTGTACTTAAATTTAAAAATACTATGAAGTCTGATTTTGTCAAAATATTTGATTATGCATGCAAGACCAAATAAATAATAATGAATAATATTTTATTGTTTCATTCACCATTTATGTAACGCTGAATGCAGGTAACTCAGGTGACAGTTTTTAGGGTATCTGTTGTAGTTTTTTTCTAAAAACTGTCTTAAATACGAATTTTCGTCGCTGCCCTTCTAGGTTATTAAAGGAGACGATATATCTAATGCCCTAATCAAATTAGAATAAAGGAATATTAATGTTTATTTTTAAAAAAAAAAAATTTCTGATCTGTCCTTAGTGTGGGTAAAATAGTTGATTGACCCACATACATACATACATACATACATACATACATACATACATACATACATACATACATACATACATACATACATACATACATACATACATACATACATACATACATACATACATACATACATACATACATACATACAGAAAAAAATTGTAAAAATGGTCAATTTAGTTTCAGCCTATTAGATTTTATAAAGTTAGGTACTTGATAATTGATAATTAATATTGTTACTTATAATTGATTTATCTGTGAAAGTGAAATCTAGGAAGACTGAGCTACTTGTTACATCTTAAAAATTTTACTAGTTACCTACACTACTAAATTTTAATTGTTTTCTTGTTGTCTATTCTAAACTTGACATTGTTTTGAAAATAAAGTTGATTGATTTTATATAATATTTATGATTTATTTTTTATAAAATTCCTATAAGTGCGTGCAATGACACTTCATTAACTTACTAACAGTTCATTTTGAACTGAAAAGCAAAAATCATTCTGATTTTCAAAATTGACTCTGGTCTGGATTTGAAAAGTAGTGGTAGGGCACACTGCGTTTCGCAGTCATTTGGGCAGCCCGTCTTGGCGGCAGTAACCACCCTCTTACAGAATACCACCGTGAAATTACAGCATTTACGTGCTGTTGTGTTTCGGTGAGTGAGTAAGGGTTGCCAGAGCCCATTACCCCATCCCTTCCTTATCCCTTATCCTTAATCCTATGGTTTACAGCGCACTTGTAGCACTTATGGCGTTGCTTGTGTTATAGGCGACGGTAGTCACCTACCATCAAGTGGACCGTCAGCCTGTCTGTTGACCTTAACATAAAAAAAAAAATTTGGTCAATCCGGTCGATGGGAATCCGGTCGGATCCGGCCGGACTGAAAATGACGCCGGATTGCAATCACTAGTTTCAGTATAATGTATAGAGCCTATAAACACGATATCTCTGAAAACAAAGTAACTTACTCCATGACCAACCCTTACAGATTTATTATTAGTACCTATTGACGATTTCTTAAGCTACTAGACCAAACGTGTCGTTACTGGCTCCAAGTGGTCTTTCTAGCTTATGACAAAGTGTCCACCTTACCTTTTCTTTTAGCTCTCTGAGGGTTTTATCATACGTTTCCTTAGGTATGGTCGTCAAACCACCCTTTTTCTCTAAAGACTTCAATTGGCTGGTCAATTTAACTATTTTTCTTTCCAATCTTCTCCTGACAATGCTGTGGTCTCTGCTAACGTGCGGTATAGAGTCTGAGGCTTTACGCCACACTGACATTTGTTTACGAAGGTCTGAAAGGGAATGTTGATGTTAGAAACTTAGAAGTTCGATATATAGTGATGTGCCAGATCGTTAAATATGTAGGTCCGCGGATACGGATACGGATACGGATCTTAACTTTCTTTAGTCAATCGGTGTAGGTGCCCCTTCAAATAATAGTTGACGCCTGCATTATAAAGGTGTCGAATGTTTGATGATTTTAAGAAATAAAAATAGTTACTGTTCCTGAGGGATTGTTTAAAAATAAAAAGTCTCAGTCGTAGGACTTCGGACACGTCGGAAGCTACGCCATCTGTTAACATCTTAACAAACTATATTGACGAAGTTACGCTTATTATAAACCAAGAAGTTTATTGTCAAATTTTTGCCAATTTCTTGTTGCTTTGGGTTACATTATTGTAATTTGTAATATTTGTAGGAATCTGATTTTATTTTTATTTTATTTTATTTTATTTATTTTGAACATAAACCCAACCCAACAGCAAAACAAAATAATATACAATAGACACATTATTACTACCTACATTGCCAATTACAGGGTTTCATTGTGTAGAACTTAAAAGACTTACCTAATAAACTTCTAAACAATGGGGAGGGATCTGGGGGTAGGGTATGATCAATTTGTGTGTGTGTGTGTGTGTGTGAGTGAGTGCGTGCGTGTGAATGCGTGTGTGTTAGTGCGTGCGTGTGTGTGTGTGTGTGTGTGTGAGTGCGTGCGTGTGAATGCGTGCGTGTGAATGCGTGTGTGTGAGTGCGTGCGTGCGTGTGTGTGTGTGTGTGTGTGTGTGTGTGTGTGTGTGTGTGTGTGAGTGCGTGCGTGTGAGTGCGTGCGTGTGAATGCGTGTGTGTGAGTGCGTGCGTGTGTGTGCATGCGTGTGTGTGTGGTTCATGACGCTGCGCTTTTAAAATAATATTACTTTTCATAGCTTTTTTTTAAATCAATTCAAATCAATTTAATTTGAATTCTTAAATCGGTTGAGTAGTTTTTGAGTTTATCCATCATACATACAAACAAACATACAAAACATCAAATCTTCTATCTCTTTATAATAAAATACGAGTAGGTATAGATAAAATTTACCCTCCACTTCCTTAGAAACGTTGAGACGCAACTTATTCGGGTTCCTGTACATGACGTAGCGTAGTTGCAAATATGCCTGGAAACACACAAAGAGTGTGCCCAGTGACATGTGCAAGGTGAAGTTGGCGAAATGGATTCCCTGGAAGACAAAAACCTGGTTTGATGATTTTTCTTTATGTTTAGCTCGACAGAGACTGACGGTCTATATGATGGTAGGTGGCTACCGTCGCCTTTGATATATCTATATAATATAGACACAAATCTAGTTTAATGATTTTTTTTAATGTTTAGCTCGACAGAGACTGACGGTCGATTTGATAGTAGGTGGCTACCGTCGCCTTTGATATATCTATATAATAAGTATTCTTTTTTCATTGATCAAAAAGGTAAACAAACAATTCACGATATAGAACTAAACAAACAATACGAACAAATTCTAAATGAGTTAATCACTGAGTCAACTCTCTTTGATAATGCCTAAATGTACAAATTCCATCTTTAAAACAGTCCAGTGACCATGGCGACGCTATATTTGTTTACGTTTTTGATTAATAGAAAAAGAACAGATCATACTCGTACCTATCTTCACACATTCCACACAGCACCATCTAGTTCCACACTAAGCAACTATAGGCTTGTATTATGGATACCAGACAGTTGATAACATAGATTTTTTTTTTGTAAATACATACATATTATAAATACAAAACATCCATGACTGAGGTACAAAGGTAAATGTTAACATATAAACATTTGCCCCTAGCGGGATTCGAACCCGCGACCGTTTGGTTAACAGTCGCGGTCGGGTTACTAACCATTAGACCAAACGTGTCATCAAAATATGGAAAAAGTCAGGAGACAGGCTGACTGTCAACTTGATGGTAGGTGGCTACCGTCGCCTATAACAAGCAATGTCACAGGTGTTGCGAGTGAGCTACAACTGAGTGGAATAGAGGATGACAGATTGGAAACTTCTTCAGAAGATTTGAGCCACTTCTCTACGAAGGTTGGCGAACATTTCTTAACCTTGGAAACAGAACGAAGGTGGTGTCCAGATCTATCACCAAAATATTCTGTTCAATTCATCAACCAAGATGTATTGCAACGTAGGCCCTATATTTTTCCTTGCATCAGTACTTAAAGATAATAAGATATCTTCAATCCTCCATTAGGTCCCCAAAATATAGCATCTCCATACAAAATTCCTGTTTTCTATGATAAAAGCTGAATTAATCACTGCTTAAATTCAAAAGTACCACAAATCAAAATTACACTTTTTTACAGGAGAGTTAATTGAAAAATAGATAAATTATTATTTGTCTATTTTTTTCTTATTACATATATATCAAATATATGCATATTATACATCGTTAGAAGCGTATTTTTAAGTAGCATTAAATTAAGTACTTTTACAATAAACTGAATACTAGAAGAGATATAAGCACATAAGTTACTTTTGAATATATAAAAAATGATCAAAATATACTAAATATGGAATAAAATAATCATAAGTCTTTTTGCAACATACAATATGAAGGATTGTGATTGTATTTTTGCAATAAAAACATTTTGTATTTTTTTTTATGGCTCTAAGCGCCTATTTCACAAACATCATTTAGTCCAAACTGTCATTTAAAGTCACCGGTAACCGGGAATAATTTAGCTGATATACCTTTGTTTGTACGGTAAACGTCCCAAACATTAAATAGAAAATAATTTAAAAAAATCGCCTATCGAATGATGCAGTAAAACGAGTGCATAATTTAATTCAATATATAACAGAAAATGATTTCTAAAAGTAACTAATCAACACTTCACTTGTAGTTCGTGAAAGAGGCCCTAAGTATCATCACAGCTTTACAATGCATACAATTGGGCAACGCCTTTGATGTCGGGCGACGCCGCCACTCGTGTAAGTACTTCGCTGTCACGCGCTAGGGTTGTCACAAAATGGAAAATGCGCCACCGCTCACTCAACTCAAAAACATATTGTACGCGCCAGCCACAGAACACCTCTTTACTGTGTTCTGTGGCGCCAGCCATGAAAGTTGTAATGCAAACTGTGTGACTCCACCGTTGCTCTGTGCAAGTACATTCGTTGCCCAACTGTATGGATTGTAAAGCTGTGGTATCATAGAGTAACTTATTAAGTACTAGTTGGCGCCCGCGACTTCGTCCGCGTTGAAAAAAAAAGTAGCCTATCCTGTGTCCCGTACGTCTAAATGTTTATGTACCAAGTTTCATGAAAATCAGTTGATTCGTTTAAGAGTTATAGAGGAACATACATACTTACACACATACAGAAAAAAATTCTAAAAATGGTCAATTTAGTTTCAGTATCATGTATAGAGCCTATATACACGATATTTCTGAAAACAAAGTAAATTACTCCATGACCGACCCCTACAGATTTATTATTAGAATGGATGTCGAATTTTGTTCGGCGAGCCGTTTATTAGGCGTATGAGATTGTAAACTCACCGAGCGTATGACATCCTTGTTCGAAGCTACTATGACATTGGGAGGGTCTCCTATGGGAGTGGTAGTGCCTCCAATGTTGCTGTACAGTACTACCGCCATTAACACCGGAATCGGATCTAAGTTCGTCACTTCGCATAGTCTGTTGACAAACATTGTTTGAGTTTACTCCTTAAGGTGAAACAAGTCGGCGGCCCGAAATCATCGGTCTCATGGCTAAAATGCATCCTGTCTCACACAGCACAAAGCGCGGGAAGAGCAGTCGAGTGAGATGCACAATGATTCATACCAAAAATAAAATCATAAACAGACCCTTGGGCGTATACTCTTTTTGACAAAACTACTGCATATATCTATTTCGTGTAAAGTTAATTGAACTCTTGAATAACTAATCAATGTTTGTATGCAAACTATTTTGGAGTTTATGTAGACTGGATTGACCTAATCACCCTCAAAGTTGCATTAAAACTTGTATGCATTGTTTGTATGCATTCGAACCTAGATAACGACAAGATAAATCGGTATCATGCTTACTTTTGTAAATTAAACATAAAACAGCGGAGTAATTAACGTTCTACGTTTATATGGAGGAAAACTGACTTGTATTACCTTAAGATTTTTCATATAAGACCTCCGGTATGGAATTTTTATGAGAAGTGAAATTAAATCAAGCGTTAAATAATAACTGTTTTTAATAAAAAATAAACTGACTTCAAACCGTTTTCTCATGGATCCCATTGTCAGAACTGGACCAAATTGAAATGGGACCACACGGGAATCATCAAAATCGTTTCACCCAGTCTGCACATTTACAATTCATATATTAAAAACACGGAGCTTTTTTAACTCGTTAACATACATAAGAGTAACTGAAAGTTCTGAGGTAACAAACATAAAAAAATACAAATTAAAAATTCAAATTCAAAGTTCAAATTCCAATATTAAAAACTTTTCTGTACCCCTCTCTTAAATGTTACGTTTAGGACCAAGTTTACTAAATGACCATTTTTACCAATGAAAAGGGTTGCCAACTTGGGAGAACAAAATAAAATTCCCCTTCCGCCCCTGTAAAGCATCTTAACGATTTACAAGAAAAAAAAAATGCGTTATTTAAACGTCCCTTATAGAGACAGAAAGTCATCGGAGTAAGTAATCCCCTTAGCACTTACTTGATTGTAATAGGCGTCATCAGTAGAACAGTAGTGACATTGTCCAACAGAAGTGACAGAATCACAGTGAACACCCACAACAGAGTAATCAAAGGCCACAATCTTCCTTTTGCTACCTGAAATTAAATTTAATATGGGATCAATATTAAGTCTTGAAAGAAGAATACAGGTGAGTCATCTGTTCTCATCACCATTTCATCAATTTCTGAAGACCAAGTCTACAATCAGTGCGTCCTGCAGTACAGTAGTACACACTCGATATGGCGTTATGTGAATCTTTATTCGCGCAGTAAAGAAAGTACGGCTCTGACGATTAACGAAGAAAGCATCTTAGATACAATATCTATAAGGATCATAATACAATGCACACTTGCGTAAGATGGCAAGCGGCGCACGCTAACATGGCGGCAGCTGGCGACCAATAGCGATACTGGAAAAAGCCGCGAAGTGTGTGGATTGGTCGATAGCATTTCCCTCGCTTTAAAAATTCGTCTTCTGCGCAGGTATTGCGTAGAAGCAGAAACGAGCCATTTGGTCGAGTGGCTGTGTCAGGGGTCTCGGGTTCAGTTCCCGGCAGTCAGGTTTAAACTTAAAAACTACTGGACCGATTTTGAAAATTCTTTAACCATTCGTCGCGTGGCGTCGAAGTCGAGTGCAACAGCCAGTTTATTATAAGTTTATATTTTAAAACTGTTATACAAAAAATAGCAAGCATTCCTTTCGAAAACATATATTTTATTTTATATTAAGAAGATTCAGGTACATGCCAGGGGACTGAAAATATCCCCTGGTCTGGTACCGGGACCGAGCAGTAATACTTAGAGGCAAAATAAAAATTACCTGAAACGTGAATACGGCTAAATAGTCAAATATGCCCGTTTCTGTCATTATAGCAACGAGAATCATCATACTAAAGAGCAACAAAAGGGTCTCCACGTCCAGCCACGAGATCAACTCCTCGAGAGAAGGCCTTTCCCCGACCATAGACAATACGGCCAGTGACAGTGTTGCCATGAACATGGCAGCCAGAGCCCTGTTTATTATCTGTTGACGAAAAATTTATTGATCATAGACGGGTGGGATATCTTGTACTTATTATACATAGGGAATATTTGTATTTTTGTATGTTTAACTCAAAAACTAGTGGACAGATTTTGAAAATTCTTTCACCTATAGAGATTATCAGCGAGTAACATAGGCTAAATTTTTACGCCGACGAATTCGCATGCAACAATTACTTAAATATAGACAAAATAAAAATAAATAATCAAAATATTTATTTATCAATTAGGTTTCTCAAAGAAACTTTTATTAACGTCATTATAAATTTAAATTTACAAGGGTTTCGGAAAGAATACCAAGATGAAGACGATCCTGAGAAACCCCTAAAGAAAATCTCAGGATACCATTCTTTTTGTCATCTTTAAAATAATAAAATAACATAGTTAAAAAGGAAAGAATAAAAATATTTCAGCGAGTATTACAAGTACGTAACGCAATTTTTAAAGATTATTAACAACAAACCCCCCCCCCCCCCTCCTCATATAACGCGCCGAACGTTATTCTGTACCCTCACTAAACTTTACGTTTAGGACCAAGTTTACAAAGTGACCATTATTACCAAAGAAAAAGGTTGCCAACTTGGAGAACTAAATAAAAATGACGTACAATACACTCGAGGGATTCCCCTTCCGCCCCTGTAACGCATCGTAACGTTTTTCAAGATCCCCCCTGGTTCCGCGCGTTATCTGTACCTCGCCCCTCTCCCTTTCCTACCCCCCGGCACTCGCAGAAGAAAAAGACAATTTACCTACACATTCGTCACAGTCCACTATTAAGTCCAATTAAGTCGCCAAAGAAAGTGTTGCTTCGCAATTCGCTGTTGAATTAGACATTCTAATTAATCGCTGTATCAGTCGCATCTCGCTGTATCGAAGGAAAGTAAATGCATTTCGCGAATCGCGACTGAAGTGTGGTGACATCCAACCAAGGACTGGAAGGTCGTATACCGCTGCTCGCCGAGTGAGTACCCTTGATTCCTTTCATTTTACCCTTCACCTTTCTGGTCCTAATGAGCCAGAAGGTGCTCGCGCTTACACCCCCCTCCCCCCAATTGCGTTACGTAATACTTGAACGTCCCAATACACTAAAGATACTTACTTCAAAAATAATTAATGCATACAAAGCAAACAGCAAAATGCACGCATACATAACTCCAGTATTTCTGTCCAAAGCGTCCAACGTATAAACCATTGAAAAAGACACGGGCTCTTTGGACGTCATATTAATCTTCAAATAAAACTTTCTACTCTCATTACTTTTCAGGATATATTCGGATTGAAGTTTTAGCAAAGTACTACATTTTTGGTCTTCGCTAAAATCTATATACTCTTTTATTAATAAAGACCAGGGTACTGTTTTCTGAAAATGTGAAAAATTCATGTTAACAAAATTAATATATATTATTTTTTTCAAAGTTTGTTTCATTCTTTTGGTTCGAATACCTAATTTGGAATAATAAAAGTACCTACTTTAGAATCCTAATACATGCTAATATTATAGGTAACAACTAAAAGAAGATTTGTATGGTTGTAATCTTCTCGATAATAATTGTAATTTGTGATGTAATTTTATTGTAAAGAGAAGATTAATAATTGTAACAATACAAATCTTCTAGCGCGTCTGTAGATTGGCGGGAACGATACAAATGAGAGCTAATTTTTTGTGCCATTTTGAAACGCCGCTCTCGATTGTCCCGAGAACTAATTTTGACGTTTGCGTATTTTTATTCCATAGATGCAACATAGATGTGTTATATGTACGAGTAGTAGACATCGAAATACTACAATGGAATTTGCGTCACAAATGCCAAAGCGGCACATAAAAAGTACGCCTTTGACAGAATCATGGCGGACTCTTGCCTTCACGCGTCAATGGTAAAAAGTAGTAACGATCAACTTCTACTATTTCATTTTAAACTCTAATGGGTTGACGTAAAGTCACATTTTCTTTAAATTACGTACTTATTATTATGTTTGTTTTGTTTTAGTTAAATGACAGTTCATGCTCTACGCATTGTCACTTTTAAATGTTCCATAAAATTCGTAGTGTTTTGTATGGCACGCGTGTTCCATGTTATAGTAGTTTGATGGTATTAGATATGTATAATCACAAATTTTAGTTCAATGGACACTCGTTCTGCCTGCAGCGCCAAAATGGCGTTTTTCAAATAGGCCCAAAAATAATTTGACAGCAGCCTGTCCAGTGGTATATATATGTTACAGATCAGTGCCCGCCACGGCTATCCAGCGAGGGGAGGGTTACGCTCCCTGTCTGAACTTCGGCGTACCCAGAAGTGGAGGTAATGTGGAGGTACGCCGGAAGGTGGTCGACCCTAACTGCTATAAATACTTACCTACCTCCACATTATTTACGCCAGGACCTGTCCAGGTCTCCACCCAGACATTCATTCGATCTTTGTTAAACTTTTGTGTTGAATTCAATTCCATTTCTTCGAGTTTGTTTAGAAATGGTCCTTTAAAAACCAAACCTAAACTTATTCTGTCCCCGTCCTCTTCTAGGAGATAGCCTGAAAATTTATAGTCATGTTTCAATAATATCTGCATCCAAAGTACACGTCCTGAGAAAATATAATAAAATCTATGTAAACAAACTAAGTAGGTATATAAGATGTTCGCAACATAATTGTATATAAACTGTATGTTTATATAACAATGAACTGTGTTAACAACTGTTTATATGTTTATATATTTGTGAATAAATAAATAATAATAATAATAATAATAATATTTAAGTTTTTTATAATATTTTTTTTGTATTTATATAAATTTATATTGTAAAAAATTTAAAATTAAGAAAATTAAATAAATAAGTGCATAATAATATAATAATAATAATATATGAACCCTCGGGAATTGTACCTTTTTTCTGGACGAAAGGTATATACCCTTTTCTGTTTGTAAAATTGCAAAATTTTGATTAGTTGTAACGACAGTTTTTCAGTTTACCCATATAAGTTAGTCCTCTTTAACTCTATTTTCCATGATCTATTGTAGGGGCACTTACTTTTAACTTCGCCGGGCAATAGTGTTGATCTTCTGCTAATCTCCTGCTTCTCATTGTACAATACAAAAATGACAGTGAAGAACGCCCAAGCGCCGATCAAAGTTGTCATTTTAACGTAATACTTTCCTGGCGCTAACTGCAAAGTGCATAGGAATTTTTCATATTGGAATTCGTAATTATAAATTGGACTGCTCGTAACCACCCCCTTACAGAAGGCGACAGTGAAAAACCTAATACTTTTTTTCAAATAGGAAATCACTTGGAACTTAACCGTGATTCCTTTAAACTCAATTACTATTTCGAGTTCGAGTATTATATATTCGAGTATTTCGAGTATTATCTATTCGATTATTTCGAGTATAATCTGTTCGAATATTATCTTTTTGACTATATCGAGTATTATCTAAATGAATATTTCCAGTATTATCTATATTCGAATATTTCGAGTATTATCTATTCGAATGTTTCGAGTATTATCTATTCTTATCTATTTGAGTATTTCGAGTATTATCTATTTGAATATTACGAGTATTGTCTTTTCATATATTATCTATTAGAGTATTTCGAGTATTATCTATTCGAGGGTAGTGCCTACTTTACAAAAACTGTCAAAAACACACCAAAAACAAGTGCGTCGGTGAAGTCCTAAGTGACTTCCTAAGTTGAAAACAGCTGTGGCATCTCTTCACCGAAACACAACAGCACATATGCTGTTTTTTCACGGTGATCTTCTGTAAAGGGGTGACAAACAGACAGGTTGCCCAAATGACTGCGTGTTATTTCAAATATTCGAAATGTATATTCATACCTTGTCTCCTTTATTCCCGTTAATGGTCCTGCAAAAGAAACAATACCTAATTTACAATATATTTCATTACTATTGTGGTCTTTCCTGTAGACCACGGTAGATAATAGTAGTAATAATACTCCACATAGTTGGAACACTATTTTATTTGTTATTTGTACGAATACATATCTATTTGTTACAAAAATACCGACTAGGTAAATCGATCGTCTTCACTCTATGACAACCCAGCGCGGAATGGCGGTCGCTCCCGCTCGTTGGTATTACCATTACTGATTCTTTTTCGAACAAGTATTCTTTTTCAATTCTTTGCTCATTTAATTTTCTAACACTATATACTCGTATTTATAAAGTTACGCAGACAAAGACGCGAGCAACAGCTAGTTAAATATATTTACACTGGACACTTGTGTGGCTGACAGTACCTACTACTGATGACCCAATACACCCGCGATAATGAGAAATTAATTGCCTATTGACATGCATTTAATTGCTACGAGTTTTATCGGAATTATACTCACCTATCGACCCCAGCATCTTTCTCTTCTGATTCGCTGAACTGACCATTGTTACTGGTTTGAACTAAGAATTCGTTTGTATGCGTACATGGGTCCGTTTCACGTAATTCCAAGTTATCTTCAGCGTTACCTATAAAAGAAACACAGTTTTATATAATTACTAGCTGGCGCCCGCGACTTCGTTTGCGTTGGAAAAGAAAAAAGTAACCTATCCTGTGTCCTGTACGTCTAGATGTTTATCTACCAAGTTTGATAAAAATCGGTTAATTCGTTTAAGAGTTATGGAGGAACATACATACTTACATACATACATACATACATACATACATACAGAAAAAAATTGTAATAGTGGTCAATTTAGTTTCAGTATCATGTATAGAGCTTATAAACACGATATCTCTGAAACCAAAGTACATAACTTACTCCATGACCAACCCTTACAGATTTATTAATTACTAGTTGGCGCCCGCGACTTCGTCCGCGTTGGAAAAAAAAAGTAGCCTATCCTGTGTCCCGTACGTCTAAATGTTTATCTACCAAGTTTCATAAAAATCGGTTAATTCGTTTAAGAGTTATAGAGGAACATACATACTTACATACATACATACATACAGAAAAAAATTGTAATAGTGGTCAATTTAGTTTCAGTATCATGTATAGAGCTTATAAACACGATATCTCTGAAACCAAAGTACATAACTTACTCCATGACCAACCCTTACAGATTTATTAATTACTAGTTGGCGCCCGCGACTTCGTTTGCGTTGGAAAAGAAAAAAGTAACCTATCCTGTGTCCTGTACGTCTAGATGTTTATCTACCAAGTTTGATAAAAATCGGTTAATTCGTTTAAGAGTTATGGAGGAACATACATACTTACATACATACATACATACATACAGAAAAAAATTGTAATAGTGGTCAATTTAGTTTCAGTATCATGTATAGAGCCTATAAACACGATATCTCTGAAACCAAAGTACATAACTTACTCCATGACCAACTCTTACAGATTTATTAATTACTAGTTGGCGCCCGCGACTTCGTCCGCGTTGGAAAAAAAAAGTAGCCTATCCTGTGTCCCGTACGTCTAAATGTTTATCTACCAAGTTTCATAAAAATCGGTTAATTCGTTTAAGAGTTATAGAGGAACATACATACTTACATATAGAAAATAATTGTAAAAATGGTCAATTTAGTTTCAGTATCATGTATAGAGCCTATAAACATGATATCTCTGAAACCAAAGTACATAACTTACTCCATGACCATCCCTTACAGATTTATTAATTATTAGTATTATATAATAATGAACTTTTTTTTCTAAGACAGACCTAAACATCCTTCACCTTAATTAACTGATCTTGAAAAATAAACAAAAATAGTTTAAAAAATTTTTAGACTTTTGTCACAAAGTGCAACGGAGTCGATTAGGACGAATAAAAATTAAATAGAAGATTAGTGAGAAATATGTATGGAGTAATAATAAAATAATTGATGAACAAGGGGGGTAACGGTTACCCCCCTTGTTTTACGAAGGGGTATTTACGATTTCCCCCCATTTAACCCAACGAGGGGTAAACAAAAAAAAACATGATGTATTATTTCAATTCAATTAGTTTTTGCAAGGATGTATTATCGTAACTAATTTTAGTTTCAGTTATATTGTGTAGATGGCGCAATATCTGAACATATATAGAGTGTCGGCTACACGGTTACGGTAACAGTGAGTCGTGAGTTCAATGGTTTTTCCCATCTCAAAAATACCCAACGCGCTGAAGTTTTCACTTCAAAAAGGTCGACAAACATTCTGACGGTCAAGTACAATTTTGTTTGCTCTGATGTCTAGGTATTAAAACTAGGTAAGTACCTTTCTTGTAATAATATTTCGTTTCGTTACCTCATTCTTTATGTACAATACCAATTTACATAATTATACTAAGATATATTGTACACGTTCCAAATGTGTAAGTAAGTAAATACCTACATGCATTTAATAGTCTAAGATCCCACTGCTTGATCCTGCAGGTATCTGTTTTTTTTTAATGAAATTAATTTTAAATAAATCTTGAGAATGTATGCAATTGATTAAGGATAGGTTGCTTTGTAAAAATTAGCCGCAATTACCTGTAATTAATTTTAATGTCATTAATTCCCATCAATTACTGACCAACCGTAGTCTTCTAGAATGAAGGTGATATAATTTGGCTCAGTTGCATTTTGCCACATGCAATTTATGAAAATAGTTCTCAACATTTTTCGCTTTAATGATTTCCAACAAGGTGGAATTAATCTCGAATCAAATCCGACTGAGAGCTGGCAACCATTTTTATTTCAATTCGTTAGATAATTTTCTTTCAAATGACATGAAATTGACTAAAAAAACATATAGCTGCAAGTTATATTAGTGAATTAATGACATTAAAATTAATTACAGGTAATTGCGACTAATTTTTACAAGGCAACCTATCCTTAATCCATTGCATACATTCTCAAGATTTATTTAAAATTAATTTCATCAAAAAACAGATACCTGCAGGATCAAGCAGTGGGATCCTTTACTATAATACTGTAGTTAAAATGATGTCACCGAGCTGATTGCTAGCATAACTAAACTTATAATAACATGTCCTTTTGTGGAATTTGACATGCTCATGTTTAGCAAAATGTTGATTTATTTATACAAGTATATGTACAGTCGGGGTAAGAAAACCTTCGTCAGTTTTCAAATTCATTCCTTTATCGAGTCATAGCGCCTCTTTCAACAACGTCAAGTAAGCTAAACCGTCACTTAAAGTCACCTGTCACCGGGAATAATTTAGCCGATATACCTTTGTTTGTACGGTAAACGTCCCAAACATTAAATAGAAAGTAATAAAAAAAATCGCTTATCGAATGATGCAGTAAACCGAGTGCATAATTCAATATAACAGAATATGATTTCTAAAAGTAACTAATCATAACTTTACTTGTAGTTGGTGAAAGAGGCGCATAGACTCTGTGCCTTTTGAAATTGAAACTAAAGTAATACTTACCTAAGCAGACAACGGTGATAGACGTTTGAAATGAAATTTTATCTTCAAGCAAATGTAGACTAAATTAAACTAAAATTCATTTATTTTCAGGCAATATATTACATTATTATTGTTAATTATTCTAGACAGTTCCATATTAAAATAAGTAAAAGCAATTTTTTTTTCAATATTCTAAGGGCCTCTTTCACAAACTATATGTAAAGTGTTGATTAGTTACTTTTAGAAATCATTTTCTGTTATATTGAATTATGCACTCGGTTTACTGCATCATTCGATAGCCGAATTTTTTATTATTATTTTCTATTTAATGTTTGGGACGTTTACCGTACAAACAAAGGTATATCAACTCCATTATCCCCGGTTACCGGTGACTTTAAATGACAGTTTGGCCTACTTGACGTTTGTGAAAGAGGCGCTAATAGTAATAAAAAGTAATAATAAGACACAATATAAAAGCTTAGAATAAAAAGTAATTTTAGGTGACGAACCTTTTTTTACCCCGACTGTACTAGCTCAGCGAGTGTCTTCGCTTGCAAAGATCATTACGGACGAAGTCGCGGTCACCAGCTATTGTTTTACAATCTACGCAAATCTCAAATGTACTAAATACGACACGTTTGCTCTAGTGGCTAGTAACCCTAGCTGTTAACCAAACGGTCGCAGGTTCGAATCTCGCTAGGGGCAAATGTTTATGCGTTTACATTTACCTTTGTACCTGTGTCATGGATGTTTGTATTAATAATATGTATGTTTACAAAAAAAACAATATTTATGTATTATATTAACTTATTACAATCCATAATACATTACTTCAGTATGTGATTGAAAGTGGTATAATAAAAAAAAACTACTCTCGCGTCGGCAAGTGCGGTCGAGCGGTGCTCGGTGAAGCTTCAGCTAAAGAAACTAATGAGCTATCATTTGAAAATCGACTTTAGTTACTTCAGTATGTGGTTGAAAGTGGTATAATAAAAAAAACTACTCTCACGTCGGCAAGCGCGGTCGAGCGGCGCTCGGTGAAGCTTCAGCTAAAGAAACTAATAAGCTATCATTTGAAAATCGACTTTAGTTACTTCAGAATGTGATTGAAAGTGGTATAATAAAAAAAAAAACTACTCTCGCGTCGGCAAGCGCCGTCGAGCGGCGCTCGGTGAAGCTTCAGCTAAAGAAACTAATGAGCTATCATTTGAAAATCCACTTTAGTTACTTCAGTATGTGATTGAAAGTGGTATAATAAAAAAAAACTACTCTCGCGTCAGCAAACGCGGTCGAGCGGCCCTCGGTGAAGCTTCAGCTAAAGAAACTAAAGTCGATTTTCAAATGATAGCTCATTAGTCTCTTCGCCGCCACTCCGTCGGTCCGCGCTGACCCTTAGTATATATATGTAAAGAAAAAATGTACATAATTTTCTTTAATTTATATTCAAACTTTTTTGGAGTTAGTATTGAACTCTTTTAGTAATGAAAACTATTTGGTTAAACTATCACTGATATAAAAATAACGACTTGTCATGTCATGCAAAGTCAAATTGTGAATTAAATATAATTTTGTTTAAAATATCATTAAATTGTAAATATATTAGGAATCGACATTGTAAATAAAAACATTTAATGTCGTTTCTTTGTTTACAGGTATAGTTTTAGTAGATAGATATTTTTATACTTATATTGTAAATGTGAATTATAAAAATACAAACTTTGTTTACAGAGAAACTCATTTTTGTTTGAATCAACGTCGTCCTAAACACTAGAAAAATATCATTATATATATACCTAATTTACAAAGTTACGCAGGCGAAGTCGCGGGCAACAGATAAACCTTTAAATAAAAACACAGAATACCACTTACCATCTTCATTTTGGTGAAAGTTCTTGAAAACATCCAAAGACGAGTCGTACTTCAACTCCTCGGGTAACCGTCGCCACGCATCCACGTCTTCAGCGGTTAACTCTGAACATGAAATCAGAGAATATTGATTCCTCGTAAGATCTGCCGATGTGGAAGCCATTGTTGGATTCTTCGTTTTATCCATTGTAGATCTTTCTACTTATATAGATCTATACTTAGATCTTTGAATGTCGTGAATTAATTCAACGGATAACATAAATCATTGTTTTTTTACTCTTGTTTTGACTTTTATATACCTTTTTGCACTGTCAGGTTATGCTAAAATTATTAATTAACTTCATTAACTTAGGGCCTCTTTCACAAACTACATGTAAAGTGTTGATTAGTTACTTTTAGAAATCATTTTCTGTTATATTGAATTATGCACTCGGTTTACTGCATCATTCGATAGCCGAATTTGATATAACTTTGTTTGTACGGTAAACGTCCCAAACATTAAATAGAAAATAATTAAAAAAAATCGGCTATCGAATGATGCAGTAAACCGAGTGCATAATTCAATATAACAGAAAATGATTTCTAAAAGTAACTAATCAACACTTTACATGTAGTTTGTGAAAGAGGCCCTAATTGTTATATAAACTTAATTGCAGTGGTAGGTATGGAAAAACACCTGTGTTAATACAATAATAATAATTTTAACTTAAAAAAAATAATTAAATCTAACTTGTCAAATATAAATTTTTTGATGTTATAATAAAGTATAAGTTTCTTATTAAGTCTCAACCATGTGATCAGATTGATAAGTTACCTTAAGTAAAAGAAGTCTTACACTTAAAAAGTGTTAATTTTTTTTATATAAAATAGTAGATAATAATATAAATATTTATCTACTATGACAAAATTTCACACTGAAGCTGAACACTCACTGTATTTCAGAGAACTAGTGTTGTACTGCTCACAATATACAGGGTGTCCCAAGAAGTAGTGATATAAAAAATCTAGGAGGTAGAGGACCTCGAGGGGTATCCGAATCACCCCCATGTATGTTCTGCAATTTTTCGTATTTTCCGAGTTATGATTTTTTTTTGAATTTTTTACCTAACGCCGAGTACCACGAGGTTTTCTCTTTCACGCAAAAACTACTGAACCTATCACCATGAAATTTTGCATACACGTTGTCTGGGACACCAGGAAGAACAAGGTACCTTTCATCGTTCAACGCGGACGAAGTCGCGGGCACCAGCTAGTATAATTGTGTCGTTCATTGTAAAAGTGGTGTAACTCCCTATTTTTAAAACCATATTTTCTTGCCTAATGGTATCACATTTAGTCATAACTTTCAATATAAAAGTGAAGTAACTCCAATAGTTGCATTAAAATCCCATAGATGAAAACAATGAATGAATGCTTATATTTTTTTTCCTACACTATAATTCGCAAAAAGCTCGTTATTCTAAAATTCAGTTACAAGGAGATAGTTCACTTTTACAATGAACGACACATATTAAGAACTCCGAGAGTCTTGGCTTTGAACGAAACGATTAGGAGTTTGAATTTTAAAAAATTCAAAAACCTCTAAAATTTGTGAGAAGATTTAACCTTTTAGGGTATGCGCAGACGAGGAACAGTCCTAGCTTAGGAGTCGGCTCAATAGACTAGCTGCTGCCCGCGACTTCGCCTGCGTAACTTTGTAAATTATATACTAAAACCTTCCTCGAGAACTACTCTATCTATTGGTGACTAGCTGCTGCCCGTGACTTCGCCCGCGTAACTTTGTAAATTATATACTAAAACCTTCCTCGAGAACCACTCTATCTATTGGTGAAAACAGCTTGAAAATCGGTGCAGTAGTTTTTTAGTTTATCGCGAACAGACAGACGCGAAGGAGGACTTTGTTTTGTAATATTTAAAGGAAAAGATTATAGCTTGATGTATTATTTTTATATCGTGTAACTATACGAGGTGTATTGGAGGCGGACTTAATTTGTAATTGTTTAAGAATAAGAATAAATAAGAATAAGAATAAGAATAAGAATAAGAATAAGAATAAGAATAAGAATAAGAATAAGAATAAGAATAAGAATAAGAATAAGAATAAGAATAAGAATAAGAATAAGAATAAGAATAAGAATAAGAATAAGAATAAGAATAAGAATAAGAATAAGAATAAGAATAAGAGTAAGAGTAAGAGTAAGAGTAAGAATAAGAATAAGAATAAGAATAAGAATAAGAATAAGAATAAGAATATGAATAAGAATATAAGAATAAGAATAAGAATAAGAATAAGAATAAGAATAAGAATAAGAATAAGAATAAGAATAAGAATAAGAACAAGAATAAGAATAAGAATAAGAATAAGAATAAGAATAAGAATAAGAATAAGAATAAGAATAAGAATAAGAATAAGAATAAGAATAAGAATAAGAATAAGAATAACAATCAGAATAAGAATAAGAAATACAACTTAGTTATTCTTAAATTAGTTTAAATTTAATTAGTTTAAAAATGTTTTTGTTGAATTTAAAGATGATTTTTGATAATCGACTAACAATTCTATATCAAAATTAGCAATTCAATATCAAAATTAACAAAAAAAACTTACGAAAAAATTGTTTCTACGTGTTTAATCTTTATATAACCATATTAGGTACATAAGAATAATGATACCATTTTACAACCGCATAATGATAATTGTCATTATCTGCATAGATAATGTAGGTATTATTGTCGAATTATGTCACGATTATCTCGGTTATTAAACTTTATAATACTTACCATAGTCTGAAAATAATTATCTTAATGTCCAAATAATGATGTAGGTAAAAATATCTAAGTTAGTATTATCAAGGTCTTTCAGAATACGTAAATTTAAGACATTTGAAAAATAAGTAGAATATAGAAAATGTAAGGAGATGAAAAATTAAGAGGAACACGAAAACTTAAAAAAAATAATTAAAAATAAGAATATGGAAAATGTAAGGAGTTGGAAAATTAAGAAGAATATGAAAATTTAAAATAAAAATAAAAATAATAAATATGGAAAATTTAAGGAGTTGGAAAATTAAGAAGAATACGAAAATTTAAAATAAAAAATAAAAATAATAAATATGCAAAATGTAAGATAACAAGTTGGAAAATTAAGAAGAATAAGAAAATTTAAGAAATTGGAAAATTAAAGAATATGGAAAATGTAAGAAGTTGGAAAATTAAGAAGAATACCAAAATTTAGGAAATTGGAAAATCATCAATATGGAAAATGTAAGAAGTTGGAAAATTAAGAAGAATACCAAAATTTAAGAAATTGGAAAATTATTAAGAAGATGGAATATTAAGAAGAATACGAAAATTTAAGAAATTGGAAAAATAAGAATATGGAACCTTCGAACGGCGTCCTTTGTTTGGGAATTATTTTCCCTTTAGAGCAAAATGTACAAAAAGCAAAATTTTTATTAAAACTTTTCATATACCTATGTTGTTAGTTTTATTTTTTGGTAATCTCCTCATAAGAGTTTTAAATTTGTTTTAGAATACTATTGACTAATTGGTCAAGTAGTCACCATTCGAGAACACGCCAAAGATGGCGAGCCACCTTATTTGAATTTTATCTTATGTTTATCTTAATAACATTTTATCAAAGACTTTATAAGTATATTTGGGAGTATAGACACGGCGTAGCCAGTAAATAATGGTAGTAGTACAATTCGTCCACTCGAGATTGTCCACACGAGAGAGAAAGAGAGAGAAGTGGACGAATTCGCACTGTCGCTCGCTAGTGCGAGTAGGATTTTAATACTACCAAAGATTTCGGGGCTTTCTGCTTGCTACGCCGCATCTATAGTTCAGATCAATGCATTTTATACGTCACCTCGCCAAACAAAGAAAATTCGCGACGGTCTATTAGGTTAAATTCGGCATATTATGAAACATGAAACAGTAAAACTTATAATGTGAATATACAGGGTGTGGCCTGTAATAAGAGCAATACATTAAAATATAGACCCTAACGAATCAGTAATTAATTCCAAATGGTTTTAATTAATTAAAATGAACAACAAATTTACTGTTATTTTCTAACAAAATTAATCGAGCCAGCAATGTAGGTACTACTACAGACTACAGACATTATGTGTCCATTCGGAGTACTTGACATTGACATTTACTATCGTTCTCGCGCCAGTACCCTGTACCAAGACATCTAACGACTGATATCCGACAATTTAGCGGATCATGAAATTCATTGATTATGTATTATAATTTTGGATTGCTATATCTGAGTATAAGCACTTTGGAGCATTATGATTAGGTTAAGGTAGCTGCGTATACTCAATACAATCATCGTTTAAATTTATTGCTCTTATTACAGGCCACACCCTGTATATAAAAATTTGATGTCGTCACGTAGTTTGTTGCCAATGAACTCCTAAAACTACTATTTATTTATTTATTTAATAAAGTACATAGACAGAATACAATTATTTACATGAATTCAAAAGATATGTGTATATGGTAATTTACTAAATTGTAGTCCTAATTACTGAACCGATTTTAATAAAATTTTGCACACTGTGTGCATTTGATCCAACTTGAGAGATAGGATATATTTTATAAAGTTACGCGGGCGAAGTCGCGTGCGACAGCTAGTTTTAATATAAATCTGAAATGTTCACAGGGAATTATGTACTGAAATTAAAAAAAAAAGACATTAACAAATTCTCCCAAGTTAGGAAAAAACAATGGCCTGGTTTTGAAAATTACAATTTATTAAAAAAAAAATAACCTCAATAATCTCACAGCTTAGTCGGATTCGAGGCCTTCACGAAATTTTATATGAAAAAAATTCTACAGAACTAAGTTAGTTAAGTAGTATTATGTATCACATACTTAATTAGGTATCACATGCTGCTGACTAAGCACTTAGCTTGTGCGATAGGACACACATTGTCACTATATATAAAATTATAGGTTTATCGTAAACACTAGAAATAGCCACATACCCACAATTAGCCATAAGGTGATAACATTGTTTTGTGAATGCTGAGTAATTGTAGATATCTATACTGTTATTAAAAACTGTGACTTTGTTCCCTTATTCTTGTACTAGCTGGCGCCCGCGACTTTGTCCGCGTTGAAAAAGAAAAAAGTAGCCTATCCTGTGCCCTGTACTACCTACACCTACACTTACAGATTTACAATACCTACACTTACAGATTTATTATTAGTACTAGCTGGCGCCCGCGACTTCGTCCGCATTGAAAAAGAAAAAGTAGCCTATCCTGTGTCCCGTACGTCTAAATGTTTATCTACTGAGTTTCATGAAAATCAGTTAATTCGTTTAAGAGTTATGGAGGAATATACATACATACATACATACAGAAAAAAATTGTAAAAATGGTCAATTTAGTTTCAGTATCATGTATAGAACCTATAAACACGATATCTCTGAAAACAAAGTAACTTACTTCATTACCAACCCTTACAGATTTATTATTAGTATTTAGTGATAATGATAACAAAGCTGTGTAGCAAAGATGAGGCCTATGATGGAGCAAACCTCAATCTAAACCCAGAAGATGCCTACTTAGATTTGGGGATTTGGGTTATATGAGCTCGGAGCCTTGGCAGTGCGCTAAATCCGAAAAAGGGATTCCGACAATGAAGATCAGGATGGAAACTATATTATTATATATTCGAACTATAGTTATATAATACTAGCGACAAACTCCCGGCTTCGCCCGCGTCCGATCGCTACCAAACTTCACAGGATTTACCCGCTTGACTAATTTGAAGATTGTCTGAAAGTTTCATCAAATCGGTTCAGTGGTTTTGGAGTCCATAATGAACATACACACACACACATCGCCTTTTATACCTATATTAAAACAGATATATTATATGTAATGTGCTCAAGGTTCGTACCTACGTTTATAAAGACATACGAGTATCGCGGACATCTGACTATCGTCATTGCAAATGTCAATTAGATTATTTTATTATGATCGCATCAATGTGCTAGTCGAAGGCTGATAAGAATCAATTTTCCTGCGTCCGAGTATTGCATTTTGCAAAAAATGTTTTACATAATATGTACATCGATGAATATTTATATTTAAGAGCATGCCGAAAGTGCCGCGCGGAGACCTATTTTCAATGTTAAATTAAAATTATAAATATTAGAGCTAGAGTTGCGGGATTTGGAGTTTTTCATAAGAAATTTGCTCCTCTTTTTGGAACTTTTTTAAAATTTTCTCTAAGGCTTAGAGTTTTTGAGTTATTGTCAAAAAATTAAACCCCCTTTTTATTTTTTTATTTTTTGTTAATAACTGGTTTATAAATTTGTTTTTGTTAAAGAAATAGTCGCTCTGTATTTCCGAGCCCATATAACCCTAATCTTTTCAAAGTTCGAGTGAATAGGCATCTTCTGGGTGAGCTCGCTCCATCTCAAGCCTTTGCTCTCAGCTGGTTGTTGGCCAAGAGCAAACCCATCTCTAATAAAAAAAAAACAATTGCAATTTTTATTGGCAGAAAAAATCCAAAAAAACGTTTTTTTTCTTGATGCCATTACGGATCGAATGAGCTATCGCTCATATTTTTAAGAGACGGGCAACTATTTTTCTCAGGAAACCCACTTCTCGACTAGACTACCATCTTTGCTACATAGCTGGTTGTTGGCCAAGAGCAAACCCATCTCTAATAAAAATCAATACTAATAATAAATCTGTAAGGGTCGGTCATGCAGTAATTTACTTTGTTTTCAGAAATATCGTGTATAAACAAATAGAGCCTATAAAGGCTCTATACATCATACTGAAACTAAATTGATGATTTTTAGAATTTTTTTTAGTACTCCTTACGAACGATTATAAAATTTAAATTTTCACAATTCGAACACGCCGATAGAACAACATTGTTCTTTTTTAAATAATATTATGTAGATGGCGCAATATCTACGAGTATGAAACTTCAGATATTCTAAAGTATTCAAAAAATTCAAAAAAAAAAAAAATATATATATATATATATATATATATATATATATATATATATATATATATATATATATATATATATATATATATATATATATTTATATATATTTATATATATTTATTATATAACTTAGGCCGCATCAGCTAAGAAAGGGTTCTTGAAAATTTCAACTCCATGTGAAGCCGGTGGCGGGTCGCTAGTCTAAACATAAACCTAGTTAATGTAAAATATAAATTGGTAATATATTAAAAACATCAACTATGCATTACAGACAGAAACAAAACCCCATTAGGTACAGTAGTCATACATTAGTTCCGCAATATAAGCATTCACATAAATATATACGGAAAAATATTTATATTCTTATCAATCTAATTCACATGGAACGAAACCTTGGCATTCATCCAGAAATAATCGACACTGTTCTGTGACACTGACATTAATACCACAAATACAAATTCTTAAAAAGGGAATAAATGTCAAACTTTCCCGCGTTCGAGGGCGGTTACACGAAATCGACCGCGTTTAAATTTTTTTTTTTTTTAAAAAAAAATGACAACAACGCGCGCTTTGCGGCGCACGCGAAACACAACTAAACATAGAGTAGAGAGAGACAAGTAGATAAAGGCCAAAGGCACTGACTGATATTAAATGTCTAAAATAAACTTGCAGTATGTGAACTCTTCAAATAATGTATTTTCATAATGCATGAAGTCCTTGGCAGGCATGAAGTATAAATTTAAATTCAGAAGCATTACACGACCACAGAGCAAAGAAATTAGGACAATGAAATGAGGCAATTTTTTAAATGTCTAAAATAAACTTGCAGTATGTGAACTCTTCAAATAATGTATTTTCATAATGCATGAAGTCCTTGGCAGGCATGAAGTATAAATTTAAATTCAGAAGCATTACACGACCACAGAGCAAAGAAATTAGGACAATGAAATGAGGCAATTTTTTAAACACCTTTTAGAAAAGTGATAACAAAATGTAATTATAATATTATACAGAGGTAAAGTTAAGAGTATAAATAACATAATATTACAAGGCTTTTTAATATTATAACACAGTCCACTGTGTTATCTATTAACAAATGGCCGTACTATAATTTGTGTTGTAACGTAATAGTTCCTTAAATTTGTTCCAGATGGCGCTACGCCACATATTATTTAAATATTATGTATTAAACAGGTGGTTAATGCAAGGTTAATGTTATTTAAATATTTAAAGATTAAACTGCAGTGGTCAATATTTATCCCAGGAGATCTTAATGAAAATATCTCGGGGTATGCACTTATTTAATAATATAATTTTGGCCTGATTTTGGCTTAAGAAATGGAAATAAAAGTTGAATTGAGTGTTGACTTTTTTAAAATTATACGAATAATTACGAATCACAAGATTTTCGTAGCTTCTACAATAAAATGAAAATAAAAATTTGTGTGTGTCAGCTCCAACACACGACTGGAGTTTACTCTTTACGAACGATTATAAAATTTAAATTTTCACAATTCGAACACGCCGAAAGAACAACATTGTTCTTTTTTTAAATAATGTTGTGCAGATGGTGCAATCTCTGAATTCTAAAATTTGTTAATTCTACTCTAAATTATTTAAAAAAAAAATGAACGTAACTATAACGCATAACGCATTCGTGTAACAATTTTGATTTTACTTACGTTTTACTCACATAAATTTGGTAAACTTTATTTCTGGCAACACTTACATAGAGCAAACAAAAGAAACCTATAATAGATTTGAATGAGCTATTGCAAAGGAGCCGAGCGATGCGAGTGGCGGAATTCGTTCGTTCGTTTCATTCATTCGAGTTCGGATCGCTGATCGAGTCAATTTTTTTTTTGTTGTTGTGTGTGTTGTGTGTGTAATGGGAAGTGCCGCAAAGCGTAGTTTTTTTATCATGGCAAATAATAAATTGTATTTACCTTTATTTTTGTGTTTCGCGTCAGCTGGTAAGTTAAATCTGATATTTTACTTTCTTCTTTATTAATTTTAGGCTTTATATTTCATGCATTCACACTAAATTGTTTAAAAAACAAGGTGTGAATACAGCAAGTAGATAGATGCTCAGCCAGCCGCTATTGTACTTGTAACTAACCTAACGTATTTGTGAAAATGACACACCCATTTTATTGTATGCGTATTATTGTTTTAATGCTTATTTTGCAAAATAATACACCGCATCAGTTTGAGTATTAACAAAAATGTCTTGTCATAATCATAACTTATGCATAAATCCATGCAAATGTTTAGTAGAAATTTTGTATTTGTTAAAATTTTGATATAAATTGAAAATTTGATATTATTAGGAAATATGTAATAAAATTATTCGTTTTTTTTTTGAGTATTTTACTACCGAAAATTTGCTCAACGAGTGTGTTTTTCGGCGGGAAGTCAACCCTTGCGTATTTATCGATTCCCGTTCTCTTCTCGCTTCATTGGTAAAAAACAGGATGTTAAAGTTTAGGGTGATCGTTACGCTATGATACGTGCTTTTATTAAGTACACCAAGTTATAAATTAAACTTGTGAGCCCTTTTATTACTGGCCATTTGTCAATTATAACTAGAATTAGGGTGTCAAAATTTAAAATTCGAATTCAAATTTTATAAATGGAAACAATAATTATTGCGTTTAACTATACCGGGTGTCCCAAGACTATGCAACATGAAGGGATAAAATAAAGTACCTTAACTATCGTAGATAGGATAATTTGCTGAAAGAAGACTATGTTATTTTTAAAAGATAGTAATACTGCATTCAAAGATTTTCTAAAAATTACTTGCTTCGTCTGGGAATCGAACCTGAATTAAATGTGAAAAAAGAAATAACCCGTATTTTTATGATGCCAATCGAAAGAATGGACAAAAAATAATAATTCTTCTTAAGTAACATAGTATCTTAAAAGAAAGGAATAACGTAAAATTAATCATTTTAATCAAATTAAAAACATATTTGAAACTGCTGAAGTAAATTAAGTATTTTTTTGGAAAATCTTTGAATGCAGTATTACTAACTTTTAAAAATAACAAAGTCTTCTTTCGCAAAATATCCTATCTATGATATTTAAGATACTTTCCCTGTCATGTGTCGCATAGTTTTGGGACGTCCTGTATAAGGCCAGTGTTTCATGCTTTGTTAGTTTTCCGCATGAATGAGTACTAATTAAAATTGGGCCAGTAATTAATGACCTTATCACCTTTTTTAACTGATGGACTATGGGCAAGTCAACACCTACATTCTTTGTTTTGTATGTAAGATTTAGGGTTGCCAACTATAGATATAATTTAGTAGCCGTTGCCCGCGACTTCATCCGTGTTCAAAATGTTAATACCCTTGTAGATAAATGGACTATCCAACACAAAAACAATTTTTCAATTCAAACCAGTAGTTCCTGAGATTGACGCGTTCAACCAAACAAATTCTTCAGTTTTATAATGTTAGGTATAGATTAATAGGTCCTTAGGTAACTAATGCATTTCGATGGACCCTACATACACTATCAAAATGAGAAATATGCATATTTCACATTTTTGCTTAAATGGTCCTAATTTTATTAAATTAAAATTTCAAACGCACACTCATAGGGATTTTATTTAAGCATATATTCTCATTTAAATGTAAAAAATGTATGTATTTTATTTGTTATCTTTATATATTCGTATTCGTATATTCGAATATATGTATTCGTGTGTGTCATGTGTATGCAAATAAATGTTTTCTATTCTATTCTATTCTATAAACGCCTCTACTGAAAAAAATCGTACTTTTTAAATTTCGAAACTTTACTTAGGGACCGTCGATTAGTGTTATACTTCTCTTACATTTTTTTAAATAATAAAAGCATCAAAATGATTTTATTTACTTCTTTAGGTTAAGGTTAACAGACAGGCTGACGGTACACTTGATGGTAGGTGGCTACCGTCGCCTATGATACAAGCAATGCCATGTCACAGGTGCTGCTGCCAACCATAGCAGGATAGGGATAAAGGAGTTGTTTTATCACATACGGCTATGGGCTCTCTACCATCTCAGGGCGGGAGTCCGACATAACCCACCGGTCTGTCCCCAGGCCAGTGGGCATCCATGATGGATTCCTCTTGTTAAAAATGGGGCTATAATGGAGTCTGGCATCCCTTGTTCACTTACCGAAACACAAAAGCACACAATTCGCTGCTTAAAAACTAAAGCGCCACAAGTCAAATTACACTTTTTACAGGAGAGCTGATTTAAAAAAAATAAATTATTTTTTGTCTACATATTTTTTTCTTATAAGATATAATATATCAAATATATGCATATTATATATAGTTAGAGGCGTATTTTTAAATAGCATTAAATGTTTTAAGTACTTTTATAATAAACTGAATACTAGAAGAGATATAATTACTTTTGAATATATAAAAAATGATCAAAATATACTAAATATGGAATAAAACAACCATAAGTCTTTTTGCAACATACAATATGAAGGATTGTGATTGTATTTTTGCAATTAAAAACATTTTCGGATTTTTTGTTTTATGGTCCTTTAGTTTTTAAGCAGTGAATTGCCGAAATGATTGAAAAATCAGTTTTGATGATAATTATATTATGATGTTAATACTAACTTTATTTAATAAATTATTACACAGTTTATAACATTATCTACACTGACTTCCTTTGGTTTCAACATTGACAAAGTTATGTATTTTATGTAGGTACTCATACAACTATACTAATATTATAAACTAGTTGGAGCCCGCGACTTCGTCCGCGTTGAAAAAAAAAAGTAGCCTATCCTGTGTCCCGTACGTCTAAATGTTTATCTACCAAGTTTCATGAAAATCAGTTGATTCGTTTAAGAGTTATAGAGGAACATACATAACTACATACATACATACAAATTCTAAAAATGGTCAATTTAGATTCAGTATCATGTATAGAGCCCATAAACACGATATCTCTGAAAACAAAGTAACTTACTCCAAGACCAACCCTTACACATTTATTATTAGTATTGATTTTTGTATATATTCAGTAGGTCTGAGAATAGGTCGTAAACTATTTTTTATACCCCTAAGTGATAAGGGTGGCTCCACCACAAATTTTTTAAACAATGTGCCGGGTCATCTATAGTATGTATTATAGATTTATTGTTTTACAAGTTAATTTAATGAATTTTCAGTGACCGCTCAACGTACACCTACCATATCGCATATAACTCAAGAGCAAATCCGTGACATTGGAGGGCAAGTGGACTTGGATTGTTCGGTGCATTACGGCCAAGATTATCCAGTTGTTTGGGTATGTGTTGTTTCAGTTGCATCCATATTTTTCCTCCACAACACGTTTGGTCTAGTCGCTGCTTAAAAACTAAAGGGCCACAAATCCAAATTATACTTTTTACAGGAGAGCTACTCGAAAAAAATTAAATTATTTTTGTCTATTTTTTTTTTTCTTATTAGATATATTTCAAATATATATATGCATATTATACATAGTTGGAAGCGTATTTTTAAGTAGCATTAAATGTTTCAAGTACTTTTAAAATAAACTGAATACTAGAAGAGATATGAGCATATAAGCTACTTTTGAATATATAAAAATTGATCAAAATATACTAAATATGGAATAAAACAACCATAAATCTTTTTGCAACATACAATATGAAGGATTATGATTGTATTATTGCAATAAAAATATTTTTGGATTTCTTTGTTTTATGGCCCTTTAGTTTTTAAGCAGCGTAGTGTCGTGTAGTAACCCTAGCTTCTAACCAAACGGTAGCGGGTTCGAATCCCGCTAGGGGCAAATGTTTATGTTTTAACATTTATTTTTGTACCTGTCATACATGTTTGTGTTTATAATATGTATGTAATTACAAAAAAAAAAGTAGTCGTGTGTATAATACATTTTTTTTAAATAAAGTATATAGCAAAACATTAAGAATTACAATATATACGATATATTTTATTATGCAACCATTTGATTGAGCGTTTTTGTGATTATGATACACCAACTGTTATTTTTCTGTTATTTCACAAATAAGCTTTTGGAGTAATTAATTGAAATTGAGTGGACGCATAAAGAAGATTTTATAATTTCATAATACATTGTAATATATATAAAAAGTGCATAAAAATATCTTATTTATTAACTGATGACAGCGAGTTGTCCACATTTTGTATTTTCACCCGTATGTAGTATATCAACTGTTTGGTATCCACAATACAATGCTTACTGTGAAACTGGTGGTGCTGTGTGGAATGTATGAAGATATTTATTTATTTATTTATAGCAGTTTTTGTGATACGAAAAAAAAAATGTAGCAAATATCTAAACTTTGATAATTCATATTGTATATACAAGGAGTAGGCTTACAGTAGAATTTAAGTTACACATAAACCACTCATCAATTACATCTTTATACCATTCTCTGTTGTATTGTTAATAGCAGAGTATCATTCCTATTGAGTTGATAATTTATTAAATTTAATCCCAATGTATCAATGAACCCTCATACAATTCAAGGTTCATCGGCTCATTGACTAACAGAGGGCAATTGACGAGTAAACACGAAGGATGTCCTATAATTTATGACACATAGAATTTATGCTCAAAGAACACACGCCCCTTTCGATTTGGTCATACTTATGGATATCAATCATCAATATCAATACTAATAATAAATCTGTTAGGGTCGGTCATTGAGTAAGTTACTTTGTTTTCAGAGATATCGTGTTTATAGGCTCTATACATGATACTGAAACTAAATTGACCATTTTTAGATTTTTTTTCTGTATGTATGTATGTATGTATGTAAGTATGATCTATTCTCTTTCTATTGATCAAAAACGTAAACAAATATAGCGTCGCCATGGTCACTGGACTGTTTTAAAGATGGGATTTGTACATTAGGCATTATCAAAGAGAGTTGACTCAGTGATTAACTCATTTAGAATTTGTTCGTATTGTTTTTTTAGTTCTATATCGTGAATTGTTTACCTTTTTGATCAATGAAAAAAGAATACATGATATGTATGTTCCTCCATAACTCTTAAACGAATCAACTGATTTTCATGAAACTTGTTAGATAAACATTTAGACGTACGGGACACAGGATAGGCTACTTTTTTCTTTTTCAATGCGGAAGAAGTCGCGGGCGCCAGCTAGTATGAAATATGTTTAACATTTTCAGCAAGCATTTTTATAATGTTTATTATTTTCATTCTTCTAATCAATGATCTACACTTCGTACACAGCCTGCACCAGTGAAAGTGCACCAGTGCAACATAATTAAAAAGTATTAAACCTATAGCTAAATTAAATGAGAAAAAAGTTATTGCAAGGCATCTGCTATTTATGTCGACTGAAGTTGATTGAAAAGTGCTCTGTGACGTTTCAAAAAGAGGTGTTCATTCAGACTCATTCGGTGACATGATATTAAAAAGGTATCAGTCAGTTGAATGAACGCGTTCGCGAAGATGTCCGCACATCTTATAGTTAATAAATAAATATTAATAAATATTTCACACATTCCACACAGCACCATCTAGTTCCAAATTAAGCAACTATATGGCTTGTATTATTATGGATACTAGACAGTTGATATAATATATAGACTACTTTTTTTTGTAAATACATACACATTATAGATAAAAACATCCATGACTCAAGTACAAAGGTAAATGTTAACACATAAACATTTGCCCCTAGCGGGATTCGAACCCGCGACCGTTTGGTTAACAGCTAGGGTTACTAACCACTAGACCAAACGTGTCGCTATAGTTGGAATTGTAGTTCTGATATATCGGTCGGACGATAAAAACATTTGGAATAAACATAAAGTGGTTTAATTAATGTAACCGAAGTAGAGAGTGCCAACAGTATATAATATAGTAATAGTAATGTTTGTTTTCAGGTAAAATATGATCGTCACAAGACAACCGAGTCTCTCCCACTATCGACCAACTCTGGTCTCATCATCAGAGACTCTAGATTCTCACTCCGGTTCGATCCAGCGTCCGCAACTTACACCATGTCGGTAAGTGTATCACCCACCATGTAGGTACTGTATCCTGTAACCTTCCCCATCCCTTCCCAATCCATCCCATCCCTTATCCTTAATCCTACTGTAGTCGACACAGCATTTGCAGCACGTGTGGCTTTGCTCGTGTTATACATATCGCTGCTTAAAAACTAAAGGGCCATAAAACAAAATATCCAAAAATGTTTTTATTGCAAAAATACAATCACAATCCTTCATATTGTATGTTGCAAAAAGATTGAAGGTTATTTTATTCCATATTTAGTATATTTTGATCATTTTTTATATATTCAAAAGTAACTTATATGCTTATTAGTATCTAGTATTTAGTTTGTTATAAAAGTACTTAAAACATTTAATATTACTTAAAAACACGCCTCTAACGATTTATAATATGCATATATTTGATATGTATCTAATAAGAAAAAAATGGACAAAAAGTAATTAATTTTTTTCGATTAGCTCTCCTGTAAAAAGTGTAATTTTGATTTGTGGCACTTTAGTTTTTAAGCTGCGTATGACCGTCAGACTGTGTTAATACATAGGACCTGAACTTGCCAAAAAAAATCTAAGTTGTAATATGATGGTTACTGCAGATTCTTTACGTTATGCTATGTATGACTATCTCATGCTCACTTATGCTTAAGTTTGAACATTTAAGACAAGATTTTAACCTCAGACTGAGGCTTTGCTCGTGTTATACATAGGACCTGAACTTGCCAAAAAAAAAATCTAAGTTGTAATATGATGGTTACTGCAGATTCTTTACGTTATGCTATTTATGACTATCTCATGCTCACTTATGCTTAAGTTTGAACATTTAAGACAAGAACTAACCTCAGACTGAGGCTTTGCTCGTGTTATACATAGGACCTGAACTTGCCAAAAAAAATCTAAGTTGTAATGTGATGGTTACTGCAGATTCTTTACGTTATGCTATGTATGACTATCTCATGCTCACTTATGCTTAAGTTTGAACATTTAAGACAAGATTTTAACCTCAGACTAAGGCTTTGCTCGTGTTATACATAGGACCTGAACTTGACAAAAAAAGTTACTTTTTCATTTCTACGTAAGTGAACAAGAACCTATTTTGTATTTTCTTGAAATATAGCGAATATAATAAAGAATCACATTGCGAAAAAAAGGGAGGAAGTTGTAATGTGATGGTTACTGCATATTCTTTACGTTATGCTATGTATGACTATCTCATGCTCACTTATGCTTAAGTTTGAACATTTAAGACAAGAACTAACCTCAGACTGAACACAGTTTTTACCATAATGACCTAAAAAGCCTAACAACTCAATGACCTATGAATTAAGGTGCAATATTGCACAACAATTTTTTTGTACCTTCTCGGAGATAACCGAACAGATTTAAAATTGGAAGCTTTTCTTGAAAATTATGTAAAATATGAAAAAATAAACAAAAGTAGCCGATTAAAACTTTATAGTTAGTTAGTAAGTTGTCGTTGAATTTTTTTATTACTGTAACACTAAAATTATTTTGGAAATTTATATTACTTTATTTTCTCAAAAAATATATATTTTCCTACAAAACTTTACTCTATTCAAATTTTTTTTTAAATAAATACACTATACTTTTTTTTATCTGTTGTATTTTTTTTTTTTCAAAGAAATCAAATTAGGCAACGAAAATGAGGCTTTTCCGTTAAGTCCTCGCTTTAAATATTTCCAGATTAAAGATCTTCAAGAGACCGATGCTGGCTGGTATCAGTGTCAAGTTATCATGTCTGTCAATAATAAAATAACTGCTGAAGTTGAGCTTCAAGTGCGTCGTCCTCCGATCATTTCGGACAACTCGACCAGATCCATTGTGGCCAGCGAAGGAGAAAGTAAGTTTGCCATAAAATTCACTCAAAACATTTTCAACGCCAGACGCAAAAACGGGGTGTCATAGACTCGATCGCCAATTGGAAACTTAATAAGTCTCGCAATTAAGTTTCCACATAATCAATGTACTACAACTATGAATTTCGCACGCCATACAAAACACTAGGAACCTTATGGAACATTTTAAAGTGATTTAAAGGTGATGCGTAGAGCATCACCCCTGTCATCTGTCAATTAAAAACCAACCAAACATCTGTCTTTTAAGGAAAAAGTCAACGCATTAGTTCAAGATGAGTTCAAAATGAATAGTAGAAGTTGGTCGTTACTATCTTTCACCATTGACTCGGCCATGATTCCATGACGAACGCCTGTCGTTTAAAGAAAATGCGACTTTACGTCCAGTCATTAGAGTTCAAAATGAATAGTAGAAATTGGTCGTTACTATCTTTCACCATTGACTCCGCCATGATTCTATGACGAACGTCTGTCGTTGAAAGAAAATACGACTTTAAGTCAACGCATTAGAGTTCAAAATGAATAGTAGAAGTTGGTCGTTACTACCTTTCACCATTGACTCGGCCATGATTCTATGACGAACGTCTGTCGTTTAAAGAAAATGCGACTTTACGTCGACGCATTAGAGTTTAAAATGAATAGTAGAAGTTGGTCGTTACTACCTTTCACCATTGACCTGAAATATATAAATATTTTAGGTGCTCAAATGGAATGTTATGCCGGTGGATTTCCACCACCGAAGATCTCTTGGCGTCGCGAAAACAACGCTATACTTCCAACAGGAGGCTCTATTTATAGGTATTTATTTATATTTATTACTAGCTGGTGCCTGCGTAACTCTGTAAATTATATATACAAAAACCTTCCTAGAGAATCACTCTATCCATTGGTGAAAACAGCATGAAAATTGGTGCAGTAATTTTTGAGTTTATCGCGAACAGACAGACAGACGCGACGGAGGACATTGTTTTATAATATGTAGTGATTTATTTGTAAGTTAAAAAACGTCACTTGACCTATCCGAGATAGTTGCACACAAATCACTTATTTGTTCCTCAGTCGAGTCTAGGTCAAGTGACGTCACACGCAACTTTAAAGTCCTGTAACTTTTTCATTTATAGAGGTTTAAATTTTTTTAAAATATTAATTATTCTTGGAAGCCGTCCCAACTTTTATCGGTTTATATTTTTTCTTTGTGTTTTTATTTGATATTAATGTGTTTTGTGTGTTTTTTTAATACTTAGCCAAAGACCATTGATATTGTGTATTATATTTCAAATTGAACATTGACCTCTGCTATGGCTATTAGACTGAATTGAATTTGAATATATACAAAAATGATTGATTGAATTGAATATGTATGAATTATTGAATATGAATGCTGTTGTGGTAGCCTGTAAATGTGATTTGTGCAAGCTAAACTGTATTTGTTTTAAATTTTATATGATCCGTCTACACTATTACTTTGGCTATCCATAATATAAATAAATAAATAAAACTTCTTTAACCCCTCGTGTGCCGAACGCCAGCGAGCCGAATTACCGTTGTATGCCGGAGCGTAAAGTCATAATCTCAAGTGTCACTTGTGATACTGCGTGCAGTAGGCGCAACGCGGATCCGCGTTCGGGCACACGTGTGGTGCAAAATTATTGACGCGGATCCACGTTTCCGGCATATGAAGGGTTAATAATGTTGGTATTGTATGATTTCAGAGGCAACGTGTTAAAGATCGCAGCAGTTCACAAGGAAGACAGGGGAACGTATTATTGCGTGGCCGAGAACGGAGTGGGCAAAGGGGCTCGGAGGAATATCAACTTGGAGGTGGAGTTCGCTCCGGTCATCACAGTGCCGAGGCCTAGGCTTGGACAGGTATGTCCATAAATGGGTGTCCATTAATTAAGTGAGGTGATTTTTTCTATTTGCCACCGTCGTCACAGCGATAGAGATGTGTCAGATGTTATATCTTTCTATATCAATACTAATAATAAATGTGTAAGGGTTGGTCATGGAGTAATTTACTTTGTTTTCAGAGATATCGTGTTTATAGGCTCTATACATGATACTGAAACTAAATTGACCATTTTTAGAATTTTTTTCTGTATGTATGTATGTATTTATGTTCCTCCATAACTCTTAAACGAATCAATTGATTTTCATGAAACTTGGTAGATAAACATTTAGACGTACGGGACACAGGATAGGCTAATTTTTTCTTTTTCAACGCGGGCGAAGTCGCGTGCGCCAGCTAGTTTTTAAATAAAATAAAAAAAAATGCATATCAATACCTTAATTAGCAAAACGAATAACTCTACTTTTGGTTGAAAATGAGTTTTTGATACGGGAGAAACTTAATGACAATTAGAATTTAATTTTTAAAAGATCTATCGGTTAATATGAGCCATAATTTCCAATGTAAAATTGTCTTTTTTCTTTTCTCGTATCATGCAAAAAAAAATTATAACGTTTTTAGTCTCCACTGTAAAGTTTGCCTCAGAGGAGTTATTTGGTTTGCGAATTAAGGTATCGATATAATATTATGCAACCTTGAATATACTTGGTAAATATACAAATTAATATAATATTTGTACTGTTGGTTCAATAATTACTACGCTGGTTTTCGTGTCGCGCTGACCGTCAGCGCTGACCGGCCAATATATTATTGTCCTCGTCGGCGCGTGCGGTCGGCGCGACACGAAAACGCTCACTGACGACAGAGGCGCGTCAGCGCGTACGGCTCAGTACGGCTCAGCGCTGACGCTCCTCGGCGCTGAGCGGCGTCAGCGCTGAGCGGTCGGCGTTACTCTAAAACGCTCCATATCACCCAACACATATTGGTCTGTCAGCGCTGACGGTCGGCGTGACACGAAAACAAGCCTCAGTGTATACTGTCTTGAACTTATAATTTTTTCAGGCCCTTCAATATGACATGGACTTGGAATGTCACATCGAAGCGTATCCACCTCCGGCTATAACTTGGCTAAAGGACGAAGTGCAGTTAGCCAACAATCAGCATTACAGGTATTATCATAACTTTCAATTAGCGGGCGGGGGATCCATGGCCCATGGCCGGCCAGACACATTACAAGTGAAGCGCAATTGATGTTACAAGTTGTATCAAGATATTACACATTGTATCATCACAAGGTGCGCACTGTAACGCTCGGTTCTCCTCCATCACTGATCCAATGCTCGAATCTGTAACGTTACATTACACGCGAATGCACCCAGTGAGGGAGCACCTTAAGAGCGGGCATAAAGAGAAATAGCCAATCCTAGATTTGAATTTTATCTTAATAAACAAAGTCTAATTTAATTAATTTTTTTTTTAATAGATAAATACATTATAAATGAAAGTGACGTCTGTAACAGAAAACATAATATAATGAAATTTTCTCGATAGAAAAAAATCACCAAGTGAGCTCTCATTTCCATCGATTTTAGTTTTATTTTCAAAATGACACACATTACAAAAGTGTATCAGTAATTTCACTTCACATATTATCTAAGGCTGTATGTAACAATTTTTCATTTGACATTGTAATTTAAGAATGATTAATATTTAATACTTTTGGCACTTATAACATTTTTATTGAGCGAGATGCGCTATCTTCCGTCGCATGTTGTGCGTAGTTGTACGTATTTTGTGTCACTGTCATGTCCAAGGGGGCACGCGGGTGAAATTACTAATTTTGTTTGCTTTATACCCATTCTTAACATAAAAAGTTAAATATGTTTTGAAATTATACACTTCAGAATATCCCACTTCGCGACAGCCGACGAGTTCATAGACACAACTATAAGAGTCATCACCATAGAGAAAAGGCAGTACGGCTTGTTCACATGCAAAGCTCAAAACAAATTGGGCACAGACGAAGGGAAAGTTGAATTGTTTGGTGAGTCATTTATTTATTATTTGATGACACGTTTGGTCTTCTAGTCTATAAATAAATAAATCGTTATATGAATCCCGGCTTTCTGAGACTTTTACGTTGCATTTGCACGTTTTTACCCCCACGAAACCGTGGGGTAAGATGTGACACATCAAAAAAATATGTAAACATTGTTTGCATGAATGAATTTTAAAGGTTTTTTTTTTTAAGTAAAATATAGAATGATTCGAATGAGCAATTTAAGGTGTTATGTTTTTGAAGTTTTTGAGTTCGTAGATTTATTTAAAAAAAAAAAAAATTGTGGGTTTTGAACAGCAAACCCAAAAGTATCACGCTTTCAAAACTTTATTAATTTGTTTGATATTCCCATAATTATATTGATTACATTAAATTACTGCATTAGTAGGGCTTAGTCTCTTTACTTGTTGCCTGAAACGATTTTTTTTATATATATTTTTTTGTTATTTAAGTGTACTTAAAATAATTTATGTGGATCGAGTTAAAACTGAAAACATAAAAAATTAATGGCGTGTTAAGTAGTTATGACATTACAATAAATGAAAAAAAAAAAAAAAACTAAAAAATGTTAAAATGTGTGGTCAAATCAATTAAATGCATAATGCAATAATAATAATAATTATTTGATGTTTTCAGTTTTATCATGAATCATGATTACCTACTTTCTTCATGTGGGGTAAATTTGTAGCCACTGTTCAAATTTAAACTTTTATATTGATTGATATGATTTTTTTAAATTTATTTCAATGTAAAATGAATCTGTCCAAGTGTGTCAAGTTTTTGTGTAGTCAAAAGTTATTTAACTTAAACTTTTGCTTTTTCTTAAACTTAACTTTAGATTAAACTAGAAGCTTAAAAATCTAATTTTTTTTAAATAAAATTAAAAGCAGCCTTGAGAATTTTTGAAAGTGTTCACAAATTTACTCTGTTTTGCTTTTCAAAATGCAAAAGAGAATGCTTGAAAATGTTGTATAGGTACTTTTGATTTGCGCTAACGCATGGTTGTTCCTTATTTGTACGTATATAGAGACGATAATCCCGGTGTGTCCGCCGGCTTGCGGACAAGCGAGGTATGGGGCCGCTACATCACTAGCGCCCTCTGCACACACAGTAATCGCAATCGGACTCATTTATGTCGTATACGCATTGAGAAGGTGAGTCATATTTTTGCATAGACGTTTGGGGCATACTGAAACATACTAACACTGATGCAAGTTTGAATAGAATCATATCATAGTCACTTATTATTTTCACGTTTTTACTTCATTTTGGTGATTCCCAAGTAGTATTTGTGCATAGCTGTTTGGGGCACATTGAAACCAACTAACACTGATGCAAGTTTGAATAGAATCATATCATAGTCACTTATTATTTTCACGTTTTTACTTCATTTTGGTGATTCCCAACTAGTATTTGTGTATAGCTGTTTGGGGCACATTGAAACCAACTAACACTGATGCAAGTTTGAATAGAATCATATCATAGTCACTTATTATTTTCACGTTTTTACTTCATTTTGGTGATTCCCAAGTAGTATTTGTGCATAGCTGTTTGGGGCACATTGAAACCAACTAACACTGATGCAAGTTTGAATAGAATCATATCATAGTCACTTATTATTTTCACGTTTTTACTTCATTTTGGTGATTCCCAACTAGTATTTGTGTATAGCTGTTTGGGGCACATTGAAACCAACTAACACTGATGCAAGTTTGAATAGAATCATATCATAGTCACTTATTATTTTCACGTTTTTACTTCATTTTGGTGATTCCCAAGTAGTATTTGTGTATAGCTGTTTGGGGCACATTGAAACCAACTAACACTGATGCAAGTTTGAATAGAATCATATCATAGTCACTTATTATTTTCACGTTTTACTTCATTTTGGTGATTCCCAAGTAGTATTTGTGTATAGCTGTTTGGGGCACATTGAAACCAACTAACACTGATGCAAGTTTGAATAGAATCATATCATAGTCACTTATTATTTTCACGTTTTACTTCATTTTGGTGATTCCCAAGTAGTATTTGTGTATAGCTGTTTGGGGCACATTGAAACCAACTAACACTGATGCAAGTTTGAATAGAATCATATCATAGTCACTTATTATTTTCACGTTTTTACTTCATTTTGGTGATTCCCAAGTAGTATTTGTGTATAGCTGTTTGGGGCACATTGAAACCAACTAACACTGATGCAAGTTTGAATAGAATCATATCATAGTCACTTATTATTTTCACGTTTTACTTCATTTTGGTGATTCCCAAGTAGTATTTGTGTATAGCTGTTTGGGGCACATTGAAACCAACTAACACTGATGCAAGTTTGAATAGAATCATATCATAGTCACTTATTATTTTCACGTTTTACTTCATTTTGGTGATTCCCAAGTAGTATTTGTGTATAGCTGTTTGGGGCACATTGAAACCAACTAACACTGATGCAAGTTTGAATAGAATCATATCATAGTCACTTATTATTTTCACGTTTTTACTTCATTTTGGTGATTCCCAAGTAGTATTTGTGCATAGCTGTTTGGGGCACATTGAAACCAACTAACACTGATGCAAGTTTGAATAGAATCATATCATAGTCACTTATTATTTTCACGTTTTTACTTCATTTTGGTGATTCCCAAGTAGTATTTGTGTATAGCTGTTTGGGGCACATTGAAACCAAGTAACACTGATGCAAGTTTGAATAAAATCATATCATAGTCACTTATTATTTTCACTTTTTTACTTTATTTTGGACTTCATTTTGGTGATTCCCAAGTAGTATTTGTGCATAGCTGTTTGTGGTACATTGAAACCAACTAACACTGATGCAAGTTTGAATAGAATCATCCTTAACACTGCACTTTAGAGTTCAATTTGCTGCACAAAACTGTTTTGAAGTTTTTCATCCCTCATTACCTCCAATTACCCATAGATCAATAAGAAATTGACGATATAGAATACTAGTTGATGCACGCGATTTCGTCGACGTAACTTTATAAAATTTAGACCATGTTACTCGCTGATAATGTAGCTTTTTATAGGTGTAAGAATTTTCAAAATCGGTCTACTAGTTTTTGAGTTTATTCATTACAAACTAAAATACAAATATCTTACAAAAAAATAAAAAATCAAATTAGGCGACGAAAATAACGCTTTTCAGCTAAGTTCTCGGCTTAACTTGCATGGTTATATTTTAAGTAGTTTTAATTGTTTTTTTTTTTTTTTTTGTTACTTTGTTACGATCTAAAATATTACTAACTATAATATTTATATCTTTTTTGTTTTTGTTCTTTTTTGTTCAAGGAATGTCTTGAACTAGTTAAATCTGTTTGTATTCGTATGTTTTACTGCATGACTCGAATTTCATTATTATATTTTTAACCCTCTATGCAAAAACGGGGTGTTATAAGTTGACGTGCGGATGTATCATAAATTTTCAATTAACTGGCGTCTCATATGGCCCCAACTTTATCCCTCCCCTTATATTTTCTCCCCACGCCTTTTGTGATTTATAGCGCATAGTATTTTAAACTAACTTTTGCCCGCGACTTCGTCCGCGACCCTTTTTCTAGAAAATGGGACAATTTTATCTTCTAGAAAAAGGGACAATTGTATCTTCTAGAAAAAGGGACAATTTTATCTTCTAGAAAAATGGACAATTTTATCTTCTAGAAAAAGGGACAGTTTTATCTTCTAGAAAAAGGGACAGTTTTATCTTTTAGAAAAAGGGACAATTTTGTCTTCTAGAAAAAGGGACAATTTTGTCTTCTAGAAAAAGGGACAATTTTATCTTCTAGAAAAGGGACAATTTTATCTTCTACAAAAAGGGACAATTTTATCTTTTAGAAAAAGGGACAATTTTATCATCTAGAAAAGGGACAATTTTATCATCTAGAAAAGGGACAATTTTATCTTCTAGAAAAGGGACAATTTTATCTTCTAGAAAAAGGGACAATTTTATCATCTAGAAAAAGGGACAATTTTATCTTCTAGAAAAAGGGACAATTTTATCTTCTAGAAAAAGGGACAATTTTATCTTCTAGAAAAAGGGACAATTTTGTCATCTAGAAAAAGGGACAATTTTATCTTCTAGAAAAAGGGACAATTTTGTCTCCTAGAAAAAGGGACAATTTTATCTTTATTGCCCATAAATTTTCTCTGCATCAAAGTTATACCCCTGGAACAGTAATTTTTCTTGATCAAAGTTACCCCCGTGTGCTTTTCTTTATACCTGACACCTTTTTTCCATAACTGTCCAATAGGAGCAGCATATACCCGATATTTTCCATAACAAGTGTGCTAATTTAAACTTAATTTGTTACAGAATCGCAAATACCAGACATTAATTACCCGGGCTTGCGATATGATTTTAATTTCGAGCACAGCAAAGGTAACAACATATACAACGGAAAATACATATCGATATTTCTAATGTTTTTTCTTGTACAAGTTTGGTCATGAATTTTGTATGATTTTCAATGTAACACTTAACTCTACATATATTTTTATGTATTATTTGATGATTTGTGTAAGAATCTCAAGTCTGTTTGTACGTTGAATTTAAAACATTTTCAACGATAGCCATTTTATTTTAATTTAATTTAAAAGGTTCTAGGAATTAAAATGCCCAGAATGTACAGACGTGTAGAATATTTAGTATAACAGTTAGTATAATATTCAACAATTGTCAATACAATATTTCAAATGTATTACCATATTGGGAATAAGAATATAAAATATTGTGAAAATCGGTTATAATACCTTCAAGAGACTAAAAATTTGTCAAAAATGAGCAAAAAAAAATTGTCATAGGGAGTCGACAGTGAACTTGCCGTTTAGTCGTTGTAACCAATCTGTCGTTATAACCGAATTATAACCGTAATATTGTGTTTATTAAAACCTAAAATTTTGTTAAATTTAAAAATTATACTTGTAATCATTTTTCTTAGTAACATTAGTAAAATTTAGTAACATTTAGTAACATTAGTAATATTTAGTAACATTTAGTAACATTAGTAACATTTAGTAAAATCAGACTAAGTTTGTAAAAAAACTCAATAGAAATTCTAGTTTATTTGCTACTCTATTCACTCTATTTCTAATGTGTAATAAAAAAAAACACTAAAATTTATCCTAAAATCTAGAATAACCTAAAAATAATAACTGTTACACGGATTCTGTACATTCAATTCAGGGCAAATATTATTATTTCCTTACGGTTTCTTGACTACTTTTGTAGAGTCTTAATAAAATGAATTTTTTGATTAATATGAATTTGTGAGCCTAGTTTAAATTTTGGACTTATTTAAGTGGGAAGTGATTTTTTTTTCATCACTCGGGCGACTTTATTTAGCTCAATACTTGTCATTTGACTAAATTTAGTTAAATTCTTTGAAGGGTAGTATTTAATCGCACATCAGAAATACAGATTACAGTGACAATGTGCGTGACATTTATTAAGCGAAAAATCTATAAAGTGTTGTCTATAATCTCACTTAAATTTTAGGTCTTACGCTCTAAAAAGTCCAATCTAAAACCTAATCTAAAGTAATCTCAACCTTCCCCATGTTGAGAACCTGGGGTAGTTTAAGCACCTCTCGCGTTCTGGTTTATTGCGTTCGATAAATAAGACCCTTACCCTAATATTCGTTTATTAAAATATATTATTTAATTCACAAACAAATCGCTGCTTAAAAACTATAGGGCCATAAAACAAAAAAAAAATCCAAAAATGTTTTTATTGCAAAAATACAATCACAATCCTTCATATTGTATATTGAAAAAAGACTTATGGTTGTTTTATTCCATATTTAGTATATTTTGAGCATTTTTTATATATTCAAAAGCAACTTATAAATTCATATCTCTTCTAGTATTCAGTTTATTATAAAATTACTTAAAATATCTAATGCTACTTAAAAATACGCTTCTAACGATGTATAATATGCATATATTATTTGATATATATCTAATAAGAAAAAAAATTGACAAAAAATAATAATAAAAAATTTCGATTAGCTCTCCTGTAAAAAGTGTAATTTTGATTTGTGGCCCTTTAGTTTTTAAGCAGCGAAATGTTAGAAAATTAAATATTACTAAAGGCATCTTCGCGTAATTATTAAGACTCAAATTATTTCCCAATTTTCACATCAATTTTCAATTCTTTAATCTTACTATAGTCGGCATAGGCGACGGTAGCCACTTACCATCAATTAGACCGTCTGCCTGTCTGCAGATCTTACCGTAAAAAAGATTGTACCTATTGTAATGGGTCTCAACCTTTTTTTTTCTTAACTTTTTGGCTGTTTACTAGTTCGCGACACTAAAAAAATTTTTAGAACTCTTAAGTCTAGAGTTTAGTTTACGACTTACAAGTTTAAAGTTAGAGTCCAAACGAGTTGTGTCTAAAAACTTGTGTTTTTTCTAAAAATGTCTAAAAATTATTTGAATGCATTTTTTTTAAATGATGTGCAATTAAATATTCCCCAATCCTCAACTAGGCTTAAGTAAAAGCAATTACGGTACAAGTCGATGTGCCTAAATCAATAAAATTTCGTATTTACTATCGATCGAGTGAATCGCGGGGTAAAATGGAGGTAAAAAAAATGCGTGCCAAAGTACCCCATATAATTATTATGACTTGAAGCAATTATTTTACATAATTATAATATTAAATTGTAATAATAATTATGCTTTAACCAAATTCTTTTGTATTAAATTCTCAAGCAATGGCTTTTTCTGTAATAAATAATCAAGTTGTAATTATTGTTTTAGTACAAAAAATGTATTATGTACTTCTTTTAGTATTGTATTCTACATCGAAGTACTACAACTATGGAATTTGCGTGACAAATGCCTAAGCGGCACATAAAAAGTACGCCTAAAACGGAATCATGGCGGAGTCAATGGTGAAAAGTAGTAACGGCCAACTTCTACTATTCATTTTGAACTCTAATGCGTTGACGTAAAGTCGCATTTTCTTTGAACGACAGACGTTCGTCATGGAATCATGGCGGAGTCAATGGTGAAAAGTAGTAACGGCCAACTTCTACTATTCATTTTAAACTCTAATGCGTTGACGTAAAGTCGCATTTTCTTTAAACGACAGACATTCGTCGTGGAATCATGGCGGAGTCAATGGTGAAAAGTAGTAACGGCCAATTTCTACTATTCATTTTAAACTCTAATGCGTGGACGTAAAGTCGCATTTTCTTTGAACGACAGACGTTCGTCATGGAATCATGGCGGAGTCAATGGTGAAAGGTAGTAACGGTAACGACCAACTTCTACTATTCATTTTGAACTCTAATGCATGGGCATAAAGTCGCATTTTCTTTAAACGACAGACGTTTGGTTGATTTTAAATTACAGACGACAGAGTTGATGCTCTACACATATGTCACTTTTAAATGTTCCATAAGGTTCTTAGTTTTTTGTATGGCGTGCGAAATCCATAGTTGTAGTACATTGATGATTGTATTAATAATTATTATTTAATGGTTTCATGATATTTATGTGTAAAGATCATTTTTTTTTTCTTATTGTTTTTGTACACGAATATTTGTATATGTATGTATTGAATATGTTTAGTAGGGGAGTGCAAGTGTTAGCCAGTGTACTCCCAAATAATTTTCCAAAAGAAACTTTTTTTTTAATATTCAGTAAAAATTTAGAAAAATTCATATTAAAAAAAATATTACTTTGAAAATCAAATTGACATTACTTAAAAATCATTAATCGTAATTATTCAAAATCATGTTTAGATGTAAGTTAAGATAGTAAGAGAGCCAAAGTGCCCGTCATGAGAAGATAATTATAATTAATATGATAAAAAAAAAACAATCACAGATTAGCAACATTTTTATAATAAAACCATACTAATAAAATTAGAAATGTGAATTAGTCCCCCTTAAAAAAATCTTAATAATTTAGAAATTATTACAATATGGTCATATATTGTAATAATTTAGTAATTATTAGTAATATTATTCTCAACAAATAATAAAATGAGCCAAATGAACTGCCAAATGAATTGAGAAACTGATACATCGAATTGGGATTGGTATTGTAATGATGTATGTGTTGAGATAAATAAAAAAAAAATAGATCAATAATATCAATCGATAACCATAAAAAATGCATTTGAAAAGAGACCAGACATTAGTAACATTCGTTCAAAGTTATGATCCAAATGTTGACAATTCGCGTCTTTATAATCGACAAATCAAATTGCGCGTGAGCTTTGAAGTACACTTCTATACAAAGTGGTTATCATATTTGGCTGGGTTAAATTGATTAGTGTAAAATCGGGGTACTCTGACAACTGACAGGCGTTTCAAATGAAATTTTGGCATGACTGACAATAATGCCCTGATGCAAGAAAATGTCGACTTTTCTTACCCCGACTGACTACAAAAAAACCTTTTCTATAAAAAATCTATCTTCTCTTGACGGAACTTCAAGGGTCAAATCACACTGAAACGCAACGTTTATTAAGATATATTAAGATAAAAATCATTTATTGAGATGATATGATGCAATATCATCGTCATCATCGCAGCAGTAAGTCACTGCTGGACAATGGCCTCCCCATAATTTTCCAATAGGACTGGTCTGAAGCAGCCTGGGTCCACCGTCGAGACCAGGTTCCTTATAACATTATCTGTCCAGACCAGGGTTGTTGCAGATTTCTAGGTTTTGAAGTAAAAACTTCTTTAGGTACTAAAGGAACACTGAACTCGTTCATCACCTGTAAACGACACCCTCAGTGACGTTTTGTAAGAAATATCCTACCCGAGTCAGTACACACTTCATGGTTCACAATAAGCTTAACTTCGTCAAAAGTTTGTTAAGATGTTAACAGGTGGCGATAGGGTCGCCACTCTATCGCCACCTGTTATCGCCATAAAGTCATAGCGGTAATGTTCCAGCCATAGTTCTGACGTGATGCTGTCCTACGACTGACAGTCTTTTCACTTCTGACGTGCAGTCCTACGACTGACAGTTTTTTCACTTCTGACGTGCAGTCCTACGACTGACAGTGTTTTCACTTCTGACGTGCAGTCCTACGACTGACAGTTTTTTTCACTTCTGACGTGCAGTCCTACGACTGACAGTGTTTTCACTTCTGACGTGCAGTCCTACGACTGACAGTTTTTTTCACTTCTGACGTGCATTCCTACGACTGACAGTTTTTTCACTTCTGACGTGCAGTCCTACGACTGACAGTTTTTTTCACTTCTGACGTGCAGTCCTACGACTGACAGTGTTTTCACTTCTGACGTGCAGTCCTACGACTGACAGTTTTTTTCACTTCTGACGTGCATTCCTACGACTGACAGTTTTTTTCACTTCTGACGTGCAGTCCTACGACTGACAGTTTTTTTCACTTCTGACGTGCAGTCCTACGACTGACAGTGTTTTCACTTCTGACGTGCAGTCCTACGACTGACAGTTTTTTTCACTTCTGACGTGCATTCCTACGACTGACAGTTTTTTCACTTCTGACGTGCAGTCCTACGACTGACAGTTTTTTTCACTTCTGACGTGCAGTCCTACGACTGACAGTGTTTTCACTTCTGACGTGCAGTCCTACGACTGACAGTTTTTTTCACTTCTGACGTGCATTCCTACGACTGACAGTTTTTTCACTTCTGACGTGCAGTCCTACGGTTGGCAGTTTTTTTCACTTCTGACGTGCAGTCCTACGACTGACAGTTTTTTTTTTCAATTTTGACGTGCAGTCCTACGACTGAGTGTTTTTACTTCTAACGTGCAGTCCTACGACTGACAGTGTTTTCACTTCTGACGTGCAGTCCTACGGTTGGCAGTTTTTTTCACTTCGGACGTGCAGTCCTACGACTGACAGTTTTTTTTAAATAACTGTTCAGCAACGTCGCGTCGCGTTTCGATGTTTTCTGACCCTTATACTTAAAGCGACTATCCAATAGTTTTAGGAGACTAATTTTTTCACGAAATCTGTAGAAAAGTAACTAACGTTCTAAACTTAGGCAACTAAGCAAATTAATTGTACCCCACCGTTCGAAATGAATAGAAGGTTCAATTTAAAATGTAGATTTGAAAGGTAGATTCAAAAAACTGACTGACCAATAGTTATTTTTCTTAGACAACAAGACTGGAGATGTAATATTTTAGGAATATAAAATATGGCAGTTTCATAATCATAGATTTAAAATATAATTATAATATAGTTTTCAAAGTTTGATGTTTTTTTGACATTTATGAAGGCTATAAATATACTTCAAAATTTTTGTAATAGGAATGGGTATTGGTTGGGTTCATAAAGTGCCATAAAGTTTATAAATTTGGTAATATCCGGTCACCTGGTTAGTTATTCATGGTTACCTCGCGATTTGGTAAATGTGATGAAAATTTAATACTTTTACCAGAATGGGGGCTTCTTTGCGGAGTGTTTATTGCAAAAAAAATTGTGACTTTTGCACACAATGACGTATTAAAAATTGTCCTTTTTGTCTGTAAAGAAATTTTAAAATTTATACTTTATGAACTCAACTTTAGAGACCCTAAGAATTCTGACTATAAATTTGAAATAGAGATGCAACAGATATTATAAAACCCCAAGTACTTTGATATTTTTATACCTCGAAACGAAATAATTGTCACATCAAGGATAAGATAGAGATATTCATACATTGCTGAATTTAACAGTCACATAAGTCTATATTTCACAATTTTAATATTGGGCATATAGGCGTTTTTTTCAGTCTGTGGGTTAGCCTAAAACTTAATTGCTGGACTAAGACTTTGTTATTTATCGAAGGTAGACAACGAAAATCCGCCATTGTCCAGTTGTTTTTAATTTTCACGGTAGTTTCAAAACTCAAACTAGGATATTAGTGCTAGTTATTACAATAAGGACTAGGGCTAACAGGCTACGCTTGGTTTGCCTTAAAAGAGTTGCTCTTTTAACGTTATTAGACATATTTATAATAACACTAGCGACCGGCTCCCGGCTTCGCACGGGTGCAGTTTTTTTTTGTGTAAAAACCTTCATCGTTTAACGCTCTTGCCACTAATGAAAATCGCATAAAATCGTTAGAAAGTTTAAAAGATCTAAGCGTACACACAGAGGGAGAGACGGCGGAAAGTGACAACGGACCACTGATCTGTAATAACTGGACTGGCTGTCCCATACAAATCACAGATGATTCCATGTACCTACCATTTTGAAACGCCGCCGTACGAAAGTACGGAGAACTAATTTTGACGTTTGCGTATTTTTATCCTATAGACAAGTATAATAGTGTCTTTGAACATCGCTAGTTTTAGTTCCATGTAGGTACTTACGTTCCATAGCCTACAGCGCCAAAATGGCGTTTTTCAAATAGATACATCGAAATACTACAATGGAATTTGCGTCACAAATGCAAAAGCGGCACATAAAAAGAACGCCTTTGACAGAATCATGGCGGACTCTTGCCTTCACGCGTCAATGGTAAAAGGTAGTAACGATCAACTTCAACTATTTCATTTTAAACTCTAATGGGTTGACGTAAAGTAACATTTTCTTTAAATTACGTACTTATTATTATGTTTGTTTTGTTTTAAATGACAGTTCATGCTCTACGTTATATGTCACTTTTATTTGTTCCATAAAATTCGTAGTGTTTTGTATGGCACGCGGGTTCCATGTTGTAGTAGTTTGATGAATAGACATAAAAATAATTTGACAGCAGCCAGTCCAGTGTTTATACAGGTCAGTGCAACGGACAAACTCGACACATCTATTCTCGCTCGTGGCGCTCATATATTTGACGTGACAGTGCTAGTCTGCGTGTTGCGCACGCGCATACACTGCACTATTTAAAGATTTATTACAAATAGAAAAACTGGATAGTGACGGATTTGCATTAGAAACCCCTCTTTGAAAAAAAAATGGCCGTCAGTAGACTGACTATTTGTTGACTTACTTTGGGTGCGTCATCGTTTGACGCTACTCTATCCAACTCTTGTTCTCTATCTGCGCCTAAATGCGACAATTATTTCTATATTAATATTTAAGATTAATTTTTATAGTTTTTTATATATATATCTGGCATTTAATTAAGCTTTTTGATACATATTAAGAATCTCACGAGGATCTGTTTTGTATAAATTGTATTTTTATATTTTTGTATTTTTTTTTAAGTGGCATTTTTCATTATCTATCGGCATTCCAAAAATGTTTTAAGATTAATGTGTTCATTCCAAAAAAAAAACCATCAAAAGCAATGTTTTTTGAGAACTGCATGATTCCATCCAATTTTAATGTTTACATTATTTTGTAAATGTTCATTGTGTGAATTATATATAATTTGTATATATGTACGAGAATTATACCAAAGACTTGTATTATAACTAGAGTAGACAAGACATACGCAAAAAATCTTGAACCGTTCGGCGCTACGCCCACATGAAAAGTCGAGGCGCGTCGAGGCGCGTGTGGTCCTGTTTGTTTCTATTGCTATAGTCGGACCGTGTCTGGTCATAATGACACGGGTTACATCAAACAAGTTCAATGATTTTTATATTTAGATCTAGATCGTCTGACATTTTACTTTTATTTAATAAATAAAAGTATCATTTTGTTTGCGGCTGTGTTTAGACGTGGTCGTATACCACGTCTAAACACAGCCTCAAACAAAATGCCGCGCCCGTTCGGCGACGCTTCGCGCCCGCGCCGCGACTCTTCGCGCCTCGCCTCGCCTCGCCGCCGCCTCTCCAGTATGTGGGCGCACAACCATTGATTTTTATAGGAAAGCTAGAGGCGGCGCGCCGCTTATGCGCCCGTTCCTCGACGCGACGCGACTCTTGTGTGGGCTTCGCGCCTTACAGTTGTAATAGAAGTCTTTGGAGTCATATTATTATGTTCTTGCGCAACAGATTTTTTTTCTTGGTGGAATTAAAAAAAAATGCATTCAAGCAGCTTTCATAATTGTGTAGTGTGTTATTTTATTATTATTGATATTTATTAGAAATATCTTTTTCACTTCAATTGCGGCTTAGTGTAGAATTTGTTCAATAAAACTTTTTCACGACGTATATTTTTTGTTTTATTTATAACTCTTATAACTTGAGCAACGGATTTTGTGAAAAAAAAAATTATAACCTCAAAACGTGGATTTTAAAACATTTATGCACTTATAATTATATGGAATTTGCATGACAAATGCCAAAGCGGCACATAAAAAGTACGCCTAAAACGGAATCATGGTGGAGTCAATGGTGAAAGGTAATAACGACCAACTTCTACTATTCATTTTAAACTCTAATATGTTGACGTAAAGTCGCGTTTTCTTTAAAGGCGACTTTTACATGTAAGTATTTTACATTTTTATTTTAGTTTTCTTTTTTATTTAAAAAAACATATTTAAAGTTTTTTACATGTAAGAAAGAAAGTCTTTGAAATATAATAGAAAAAAAAATCAAGAATACTTGAATTAATAATTCAATCAAAATATTATAAACGAGCAAGCGGTATATTACTTTTGTAACCGTTCCATCAAAAAAACAACCTAAAACGAATTTTTTCGAAGATAAGACCCTGACAGATCAATTTCTAGACCTAAAAAACCCCTAACCCTAGATTTTCGTCAAAATCGTTAGAGCCGTTTGCGAAATCGTCATGGCATACAAGAATTCCTCGTTTAGTATCAATACTAATAATAAACCCTTACTTTGTTTTCAGAGATATCGTGTTTATAGGCTCTATACTATACAATATGATACTGAAACTAAATTGGCCATTTTTACAATTTTTTTCTGTATGTATGTGTGTCGCTACTTTCCCGTGGTACTACCGGTGGTACTACTGGTAGTACCAAGGGGAATATTTTTTGCCCGTAGTACTACTATGCTGTCTGGTAGTACCACGGGAGATTTATTTTTACCTGTGGTACTACTTATGAATTAAATATTTAACATATAAATATTACAAACGTATTTAAGATATGCTTGTGCTAGAAAAACGAGTGATTTTTCTAGCAACCTTTTTCAAATATGTATTTAGTTAAAAAAGTTTTTAGTCTACAGGCGTTCAGTTTTGTAGGCTCTGTTTTATAAAAAAATCCCCCATATAATCGTCAGATTAAGAATAAGCACGATCAGGAATTCAGGCTTACCCGTCTGTATGAAAATCTGACGCGCTCGAGTATTACAAAATGGCAATTGTCAAAAATCTTTTTTGCGATTTCAAAAAGCTGCCACGAGCTTGCGTTACATCCGAATCGTTTGAATTTTAAATGGGAGCTCAGTTTAGGTACACTTAACATCCCCTCTGAAAATCTGACGCACTCGAGTTGTATTTAAAATTTTGCTCCAACCCCACCAACCGAACCGTCAGATAAATACATATCCGTTATCGGAGACACGTGGGGAATATACATTGGCAATATCTGACGCGCTCGAGTAAATACAAAAATCACAATTTTAAAATTTTAAATGAACGCAAATTTTGGAAATCTGGAATCCTGGCCCGATTTCGATGAAACAAAAACTATTATTATTTACACGAGTACTCTCATCAAATCCAGTAACTTTTATAGTAATATTTAAATGTGCTGGTGTTCTCCATTGTGCCATTTTATTAAGGTTACAAAATCCTGTTACCTGCATCCTGTTACAAAATCGAAACAACGAAATAAAAACAAGGAAACATCACAAATTTTCTTTCATTAGACTAAAAACTTTTTTAACTAACCAGTACATATTTGAAAAAGGCTGCTAGAAAAAAACACTCGTTTTTCTAGCATAAGCATATCTCAAATACGTTTGTAATATTTATATGTTAAATATTTAATTCATAAGTAGTACCACAGGTAAAAATAAATCTCCCGTGGTACTACCAGACAGCATAGTACTACGGGCAAAAAATATTCCCCTTGGTACTACCAGTAGTATCACCGGTAGTACCACGGGTAAGTAGCGGTGTGTGTGTATGTATGTATGTTCATAACTCTTTAAGGAATTAATTGATTTTCATGAAACTTGGTAAACATTTAGACGTACAGGACACAGGATAGGCTACTTTTTTCTTTTCAACGCGGACGAAGTCGCGGGCGATAGCTAGTTATAAGATAAGATTTACATAAAAATTTCCTGTTCTGTGTATTTTTTTCATCCATTAATAATAGATGGCGCTAAATAAGTGTTTAAAAAATAATTTCATCATGACTGTTTACAAATTTTTCGATAATACACTGTCGTTATGTAATTTAGATAATTTTCCACAAATCTATTTATTTATTACACATTATAATATATTATTATCTGAAGCTATTAAAAAAGTGAAGATAAAGAGTTCAACGTGTATACTGACACGAAAATATTATTATGATGTGTAGAGTGACCAGATAATTGTTCCCAATTGAGGGACAAAACAATGTCGTCTTATCCTTTATTATTAGGGGGCGTCCATAAATAACGTGAGGCGATTTTGGCGATTTTTTGAAAAAGTAGCAATTGCTACGGGCCACGCGCATTTAGGGGCCCGCGTACCTACTCTGCGGGTTCCCCAGATCTCAACAGCTAAATTTTCGATATTTTTAAATAAATATCTAAATATCTTAAATAAATAAATATCTTCACACATTCCACACAGCACCATCTAGTTCTAAAGTAAGCAAGTAATGCTTGTATTATGGATACCAGACAGTTGATATAATACATAGATTACTTTTTTTTTTGTAAATACATACATATTATAAATACAAAACATCCACGACTCAGGTACAAAGGTAAAATGTTCACATAAAACATTTGCCCCTAGCGGGATTCGAACCCGCGACCGTTTGGTTAACAGCTAGGGTTACTAGCCACTAGACCAAACGTGTCGTAAATGAACATAATATTATAGTATAGATACACAGACAAAATTGCCAGTCCAAGGGCCTCTTTCACGAACTACGAGTAAAGTGTTGATTAGTTACTTTTAGTAATAATTTTCTGTTATATTGAATTATGCACTCGGTTTACTGCATCATTCGATAGGCGTTTTTTTTAAATTATTTTCTATTTAATGTTTGGGACGTTTACCGTACAAACAAAGGCATATCAGCTGCATTATTCCCGGTTACCGGTGACTTTAAATGACAGTTTGGCCTACTTGACGTTTGTGAAAGAGGCCCAAAGACTTGTAGTTTATAAGAAGCTAGCTTACCGAATGTAATTTATATTACAAACCTTCCTATCAAAATATCATTAGTACCATTAGTGGTATTAGCGATACCAAGTAGTACATATCACTAGTACTGTACTATTAATGGTTGGTACACAGTGGTAATAGAGCAACTACATCAATCGGTTGAGTAATTACGCCGTGGTAGGTATAAAACAAAGTTGCTTCCCACTATTTGTCTGTCCCTATGTATGCTTAGATCTTTAAAACTACGCAATGGATATTTTTTAATAGGTAGAGTGATTCAAGAGGAAGGTTTTAGTATATAATTTTCAACGCAGGCGAAGTCGCGGGCACCAGCTATCTACTAAAAATAAAGATACAACCTCTGAATGATCTATTCTTTTTCTCAAAGATTTAAATCGAGAGATGCGGCATTACTAGCGAAAGTGTGTTACAAAATACAACATACATTATACTAAAGACAAAAGTATAAAATACATATATCTTTGTCTAAACACACTTTTAAACACAGACAACACATTCCTTGCCTACTTCAAACGTGACTGTGACGATAGCGACGCTCTCAACAAGCGACCGTCACTCACTGTAGCTGGCGTGCAACTGTAGTTGGGTTGAGCGCCTGCGTCCAACCCATTGTTAAGAATTTTCGGTGTGTTTTTAATATGGCGCGAGGAGATTACGCCGCATCTTTCGATTTAAATCTTTGCTTTTTCTATTGATCAAAAACGTAAACAAATATAGCGTCGCCATGGTCACTGGACTGTTTTAAAAGATGGGATTTGTACATTAGGCATTATCAAAGAGAGTTGACTCAGTAATTAACTCATTTAGATTTTGTTCGTATTGTTTGTTTAGTTCTATATCGTGAATTGTTTGTTTACCTTTTTGATCAATGAAAAAAGAATACAATAAAATTTTTATAACAGCAAAGATGTCAGGCGTTATTATTGCTTTACACATTTAGTCAAGCGCTACACATCCCTTACTTTTAACGCGGGCGAAGTCAGGGGCACCAGCTAGTTTATTATAAATTATATTAGTTAGAATTATCTAACACATTTGTGTGTTAAACCTTATGGAACGACAGAATAATAATAATATTTAAAATTATTATAATGACACACTACTGTGACTGTGATAATTGAAATATCTGCGATGTTGTTGCGTTTAAATTTTCAAATTATGTAATACTAGTTGTTAACGCGACTTCGTCCGCGTAACTTTATAAAATACAGTTTGAACCTTTTAAAATAGCCTATGTTACTCGCTGATAATAAATAGCTTCCTAAAGTTTTTTTTTTAAAATCGGCCCAGTAGTTTTTGAGTTTATTCATTACTAGCTGGTGCCCGCGACTTCGTCCGCGTTGAAAAAAAAGTAGCCTATCCTGTGTCCTGTACGTCTAAATGTTTATATACCAAGTTTCATGAAAATCAGTTAATTCGTTTAAGAGTTATGGAGGAACTTATATACATGCATGTAAAATTCAATTTAGTTTCAGTATCATGTATAGAGCCTATAAACACGATATCTGAAAACAAAGTAACTTACTCCATGACCAACCCTTACACGTTTATTATTAGTATTGATACTATATAATATATATATTTATATGTATAATATAAAGCTTCGGTCCCCTAAGCAGTGTCCCAAGCATGCTGGCTGCATTACCTCGTTGTATGGCAATGTTAATTAATTAATTATAGTCCAAACATTCAATAACATTTACCGGTCCCTTGTTGTTTTCTGATAGTGAAAGAGCTCTTTGATCCTATCACTCCATAATTAATGTTGTATCATGAACAAATAAGAAAACAAACAACAAGTTGCATGAGAATATTAGTAAGAAAATACGATTACAAATATTCATTAAAGGTTCAATTATAATATGGAGTCCCTACTCGATAATAAAAGGTTTATCGCAAAGAATGGCGCATTCATACGATCCGCGTTTAAAACACGCCGAATTCCTACTTGACGAGACCGTTGGTTGAATAAAAAGAAAAGAATAGAATAAATTTTATTTGCAGCAAAAGACATATAAAAACATACATAGGTATTATATAGAAAGACAAACCCAAACGTCCCTCGCCACAAACCGGCTCCAACTCAGCATAATTGACGGCACGTTTGGTCTAGTGGCTAGTAATCCTAGCTGTTAACCAAACGGTCGCAGGTTCAAATCCCGCTAAGGGCAAATGTTTATTTGTTATCATTTTACTTTTGTACATGAGATGTTTTGTATTTATAATATGTATGTCTTTACAAAAAACTGTCTGGTATCCATAATACAAGCATTAGTTGCTTACTTTGCAACTAGATGGTGCTGTGTGGAATGGGTGTAGATATTATAGTATTATTCAAGTATAATGCAGGTTATAAAAACCTGCGCTGGTCTTCCGTTAGAGCCGATAGAAATATGTTCACTAAACTTTGGAGGGTTTAATATGTAATTTATTATTTTTAGTCCAGGAAAATTTACTAACAAATCAAAATTTGAGACCTTTAGGGACATTTTTGATACAAGTTTCTAGAATATAATAACATCGATGGATGAAAGAAATTATCGATTCCAACCTGTAGGAGAGGAGGGAAAATTTTATTTTTTTCAAATTAAACAAAAATGGTACTTACCATTTTTGTTACGAAAAAAAGTTTAAGACAAATTACGAAAAAAAGTTTAAGACAAATATTGCAGAGAATTAGTTTCACATAAGAATGTTTATATAACTTTTTTGCTAAAATTAAAATAAACTGTTATAGAGGTTGGAAGATAGAATTTAAAAATCACACCGAGCCAAAAATTACCAACCATTATCTTCCTTAATATTCCAGAAACTTAAAAATCCTCCTGAGGGACTCCTGGAAATTACCGCTAGTATTTTACAGCCGTAAAATACTGGCGGTAAAAAACCGCCACCGCCAATCGATATGCCGATCGGAATTTCGTGAGTGTGTGGCTGTAAAATACTAGCGGTAAAAAACCGCCACCGCCAATCGATATGCCGATCGGAATTTCGTGAGTGTGTAGCTGTAAAATACCAGCGGTAAAAAACCGCCACAGCCAATCGATATGCCGATCGGAATTTCTTGAGAGTGTGCAAAGACCTTAAGTGTTGTTTGCGAATAGTATTTAGACAACATTATCTTCTCTACTAGTTCAGATAAAATCAAAGCGTTCGTGAAAAAGGACGGTTACTAAAATATCTTGGTATGTATAATTTCTATCTATTAATTATCATAATTATATCGCTGCTTAAATTCAAAAGTGCCACAAATCAAAATTAAACTTTTTTACAGGAGAGCTAATCAAAAAAATTAAATTATTTTTTGTCTATTTTTTTCTTATTAAATATATGCATATTATACATCGTTAGAAGCGTATTTTTAAGTATCATTAAATTTTTTTTAAATAAACTGAATACTAGTGGAGATGTAAGCATATAAGTTACTTTTCAATATAAAAAAAATATCAAAATATATTAAATAAGGAATAAACAAGTCTTTTTACATTACAATACGAAGGATTGTGATTGTATTTTTGCAATAAAAACTTTTTTTTTTATATTTGTGGTACTTTTGTGAATTTAAGCGATATTTATGTAATATTAAATTTTAGAGACGACAAAAAATATGCTATCCTGATTTTCTTTAGGGATTTCTTTTTAGGATCGTCAACATCTTGGCTATTTTTTTTTTCATAAGAGTTTCGTGGAGAAACCTATTGATAAATAAATATATATACATATATAATTTTTTTTGATAAACCGTGGTAAAAGTGGATTTTTTAACTTCTACTTACGTTACTAAGTAAGTAACCTACTAAGTTACACTAACTAACTTTTAAATGTGTTTTTTTGATCGTGATAACTGTTTTATTAAAAAAAAAAATTAAAATTATACTAGCCTTAAAAAATATTTTATCAGAAAAAAGTAAAATAAAATAAAAACTTCTACTTACTTTACTAAGTAAGTAACCTACTAAGTTATACTAACTTTTAAAAATGTTTTTTGATCAAGATGACTGTTTTATTAAAAAAAAATATACTAGTTTTAAAACTAACTAAAAAAATATTTTATCAAAATAAAATAAAAATTATTTTTATATTTTTTTCAGTTCTAATAAAATTTTAAAATTTATTGTATGTAATAAAGGTGAGGAGATATTCTTTTTTAAAATCTTGTGTGTTTTTTCTTAACTAAGTGCTTTTTTAAAACTTCGTCCGCGTCCTTCGGGAGTTGTACTTTTTTCTGGATGAAAATAATACTTTTAAATACTTTTTAATGTAATTTTCAAAATTGACTCTGGTCTGGATTTGAAAAGTAGTGGTAGGGCTACTTTTTTTTTCAACGCGGACGAAGTCGCGGGCACCAGCTAGTACGTAAATAAAACAAAAAAATTAGAACAATGTTTTTAATTCGTTATTATAATTCATATTCAACATGGCCGCCGTTATTTCTAATACAAATCCTCATTCTTTTTCGTAAATTACTTTTCACGACAGTAGTTCGTTCGCAGGTTCCGCCTCATTTCCTCAGCAGCCTCAATAATCTTTTGTCCTAAAATATCGACATTGTTGATTGGCGTCATTTGGTCGTATACTAGGGTTTTCATATGAATTCACACGTAAAAATTCATCGGCGTTAAATCGGGTTCCACGCTGGCCATGGTATGGGTCCGCCTCTTCCAATCCATTTGTTTGGGTATTTTTCGTCCAACCATGCTCGATATAATAATAAAAAAAAAAATACAAAAATTTAGGACGTGTTGTTGGGAGTTTCTTCGCAGCTTCTTCTTCCAGCGCTAACACATTCCGAAGCTTGCATGTAGTTTCAGACATTCAAAAAGAGAAATTTTATGTTCCTATTCGAAATAAAATATTTTGAATTTGAATTTTGAACACTTCTCCTGGGCCCTGATTCCGTATGAAAACTACGATTCCACACTCTTGTCTTACTTTTTTCAAACCACGTCAATGTCTTGCCTTGTCGTGTCACGGAATTCTTATGTCTCTATTCTGTATGCCCCAAGACAAATTATCTATGGCACGTTATGATTTCACAGAAACCACAGTATACTGTTGTAATTATTTGACAATTCCACTGATGAGTGACGTGGTTTTGAAGTAAGGAATCGCGAAATGGCGTTACAGAATAACTAGTGAGCTGGGCAGCCATCATGTTGAAAGAACATGTCTCTTCTTAATGCAATAGGCAAGTCTTCCATCAATGGGTGTAACTCCTCCCTCAAAAAGTTTTCAATATGTCGCCATTCAAATTTTCGGCCAGGAAATATGGCCCAATTAACTTACATATTTGATATTATTAAATGTGTGGATGGTCATAATTTACCCATTAATGGAAGAGTTGCCTATTGCATTGAGAAGAGACATATTCTTTCAACATGATGGCTGCCCAGCTCACTACAGGAGAAATGTTCGAGCATGGTTGGACGAAAATTACCCAAACTCTCTATATTCTTATCTTATCTATAATATATTCTTATCTATAATATCCTATAATAACTAATCTACTATATAACAGTAATAATTATTATTACTTTATGATAATTACCTATTATTTTTTATCACTATGGGAAATCCACCACACGGTATCATGATAGCTATTGGTATTACACATTATCTGATAAATTATACATTATCAGTAATACTAGTAATATTACTAAAACTAAATCCCTATCAGAGATTGTGTATTTACCCTGTCAAGATATTACAGGCATTGATTTTTTTTATATTTATCTTTTATGTGATTCCTCGGTAACAAAACCTTTTTAGATATTACTATAAAGTTTTATCTAAAATCTTACGTATTGTTTTGACTTTAGAAGTGAACCCTAAAGACCTAGGTGCGTATTGCACTTTGAGATCGGAAAAAAAACATTGAGTTCGAGACCTGTAATTGTGTAACCGGCACCTCTGTATAAGTAGGTATCGCTGCTTAAATTCAAAAGTGCCACAAATCAAAATTATACTTTTTTACAGGAGAGCTAATCGAAAAAAATTAAATAATTTTTGTCTATTTTTTTCTTATTAGATATATTATATCAAATATATGTATATTATACATCGTTAGAAGCATATTTTAAAGTAGCATTATACATATGTTTAAGTACTTTTATAATAAACTGAATACTAGAGGAAATATAAGCATATAAGTTACTTTTGAATATAAATAAAATTAACAAAATATACTTAATATGGAATAAAACAAGCAGTCTTTTTGCAACATACAATATAAAGGATTGTGATTGTATTTTTGCAATAAAAACATTATTGGTTTTTCGATTTGTGGCACTGGTTTTTAATTTAAGCAGCGGTATGTACTTTCCTGACTCAAAAAATACACACGTTATTGTTCAATTTTTCACTTCTGTCGGCACTCTCGGAGTGCCACTGTTTTTTTAATTGTCATTTTATTGGAAAAGGTCTTAAAGATCCATTTGATGGTAGCTACCGTCGTCTATTAAAAGCAATACTTATGTACTTCTAACCTTGACATTCTATGTGGGCGCTGCAATAGGAAGAATTTATATGTCAATAAATTTCAATTAAACGCTTCATATATATAGGCATATGCACTTACATACTCATTCTTATATTTATATCTATCAGTGTAAGCACTGACAGGTCAGTGAGTCGGAGTTCGGCTGCTGACACCGTTCGATCTCTAGTTGAGTCTTGCAAAACTAAGGCTATGGTCCAGTATCCTTCAAAGGATTTTTTTTCTGATTACTAACAGGCTGAATCTTCGTTAGTAGCTTCAGTTTTCCGAGACGAACAACTTTTTCCTCTGCGAAAATTCTCGATAGAGGTAGCTAAAGGAGCTAGCAGCCGTAAAAATCTTCTAAGCGTAGGACTGGGAAAACGTACCACTCAATTTGTAGGACTATGCGGCCATTTTATTATACAAATGTTTACTAAGCTGCAGACAAAAAATCAGCTGGTTAATAATAATTTTTATGACCTCATTATTATGATTTATTGGGAGTGGTTTTTTGGGAGGGATGGGTATAATAACCAGCTGATTTTTTTGTCTGCAGCTTAGTAAACATTTGTATAATAAAATGGCCGCATAGTCCTACAAATTGAGTGGTACGTTTTCCCAGTCCTACGCTTGGAACGTTTTTACGGCTGATAACTCCTTTAGCTACCTCTATCGAGAATTTTCGCAGAGGAAAAAGTTTTTCGTCTCGGAAAACTGAAGCTACTAACGAAGATTCAGCCTGTTAGTAATCAGAAAAAATTCCTTTGAGGGATACTGGACTACTACGGCCACACTATAGCATCGTTTAGTGCTAAGAGCCCAGATACTCGCTTAGTGAATGATCCTAGTGGAGAGTCTATCGCATTATTGCATACTATTGTGTTAGGTTGGTCACATTGCAAGCGACGTGCCAAGGTAGGTGCCTAGTGAGTCACCAAGAGAGTCGCGTAGCGAAAGAACGTGTTGGTAAAGTGGCCTAGTGTCTTTACAATTTACAATAGGAGAAGTTCTAATTGCTAGTGTTCCGAAAATAAATCGTAAAAAAGTATCTCATATGTTTATCCAGGTAATAAACTATAGTAGGGGAGCCAAAGAGGGGATTTTGGGATTTACTCTAGCGCGTCAGATATTGCCAATGTATATAAGATATACCCCATGTGTCTCCGATAAGAGATATGTGTTAATCTGCCGTTAATATTATTAATATTGATTATATTGATAGCCTATGCAATGACTCCGTAAGGACAAGGCTAATGCTCCTAGTACGTGGCACCGACGCGCCGGTGTCAAAATCGGAAATTGGCACCAATGACGGGTGTTCATTCTGTGCGTAGAAAGATACGAAAATGCCTACTTACCAGTGATATGTCCAACCAACCAATGAGAACACTTTACAATAACAGAATACGCCAATAAGAAATAAAAATACGTATTAAGAGGGTATTGAAAACAAATTATTTAAAGTAAATAGATGTGAAAATTGGAGGACCATTTTTTTGTCACTAGTAGTATGGTAAGGGCGCATCCTGTCTTGTTTAACATATCACTGAGCCTATGAAAGAATTTTTCAAATCGGTCTAATTAATTTCGGAGCCTATTCAATTCAAACAAACAAACAATCATATCTTTCCTTTTTATAATAATAAATAATAATACATGTATGTATACCTAGTAAAATGTGTACAGATTAAATTGTGTAGGTAATGAATAATCACTGTATTTGCTTACTGTGATAACCTTTAAATGTACTCTGTAAATAGTAAAGTTCACAAGTTCAAATTGTTGTTATTGGATTCGGAATGATGTCTAGAAAAATGTATTAAAATGTTTTATCAGTACAAAAACAATTGCGTAAGTTATAATCTATAAATAAGCTAGCTGGTGCCCGCGACTTCGTCCGCGTTGAACTTTGAAAGGTACCCTATGTTCTTTCTGGTGTCCTTGACAACGTGTATGCAAAATTTCTTGGTGATCGGTTTAGTAGTTTTTGCGTGAAAGCGTAACAAACAAACAAATTCACATTTATAATATTAGTAAGTATTTCGATAACGCCTGACATCGTTATCGCTGTGACGACGGTGGCGCCGCCACGCGACAGTGGCGCCCAATTTTTTATACTTTTAGACGATTACTCGGGAAAACTACTTTTGTTGTGGATGAAAGGTACCCTATGTCCTTTCTTTTCTCCTTGACAACGTGTATGCAAAATTTCTTGGTGATCGGTTCAGTAGTTTTTGCGTGAAAGCGTAACAAACAAATTCACATTTATAATATTAGTAAAGATTTCGATAACGCCTGACATCGATATCGCTGTGACGACGGTGGCGCCGCCACGCGACAGTGGCACCCAATTCTTTATATTCTTAGACGATCACTCGGGCACAGTACTTTTTTTTCTGGATGAGAGGTACCCTACGTCCTTTCTTGTATCCCTGACAACGTGTATGTAAAATGTCATGGCGATTTGTTGAGTAGTTAAGAGCGGGTATAAAGAGAAATAGCCAATCCTAGATTTGAATTTTATCTAAGTAAACAAAGTCTAATTTAATTAATTTTTTTAAATAGATAAATACATTATAAATGAAAGTGACGACTGTAACAGAAAACATAATATAATGAAATTTTCTCGATAGAAAAAAATCACCAAGTGAGCTCTCATTTCCATCGATTTTAGTTTGATTTTCAAAATGACACACATTACAAAAGTGTATCAGTAATTTGACTTCACATATTATCTAAGGCTGTATGTAACAATTTTTCGTTTGACATAGTAGTTTAGGAATAATTAATATTTAATACTTTTGCAACTTATAACATTTTTATTGAGCGAGTTGCGCTATCTTCCGTCGCATGTTGTGCGTAGTTCTACGTATTTTGTGTCACTGTCATGTCCAAGGGACCACGCGGGTGAAACTACAAATTTTGTTTGCTTTATACGCACTCTTAAGGCGTGAAAAGGTAGCAGACAGAGACAGACGGAGTTACTATCGCTTTTATAATATTAGTATGGATCCATAATATTACTGTAGATATAATTGCAGAACTGAAATCATGGAAGCGGTCGTGTTCGATGGCAAGACGTTGCATTTGAAATATGAGAAGAATTTTCCTGTACCGAAGATAGAAAAGGACGATGAGGTCATCGTGAAAGTGGAGTACTCTGGCATTTGCGGCACTGACTTGCACATTATACAGGTAAATTTATGAAATTATTAATAAAAATTAATGTTATGAAATTGTGATACTTTATGTCTGGGCCACGAAAACAACGCTCCAAGCGCCGTGTTGTGGCCTCTTGTTGTTAACATGAGGCAATCAACTTGCGATCAAGTTTTGCGATGTTTAATAGCCTGAGAAAATAAGAAAAATCAGGGGAAATAAATCGTGTAGTTTTGAAAATTGGTAGAATTATACTTTACGGTATCCAGATTAACATACTAAAAGTCCTCAAGGGTGGGGGTTGTGCTAAGGGTGTAAGGGGGGGTTGAAGGTACCTTTTTTGAGGTTTTTGCTCATATCGCGAATATCTGTAGGAATAGCATTATGATTGCTTCTGACAAAAGTTTCTACATAAAATTGTCTACAAACTTAGATATATACATATTTACTCTACGATCAATACTTTAGGGACTACAGGCTGTGCAAGTTTACAGAGATACAAAAATAGACGATTTCAGCAAACGGTGTCGTTTTTTTTTTCGGCGTTGTTTATCGCCATTTTTAGTTTAGAATAAGCAAGCTTAGTCATCTGCCTACCCAACATGAAAAAACCCCATGAAGATCCATGGAGAATTCTAAACAAAAAAGATGATAATGTAAACAAGGTCCGAGCGTTCAAGATACCGTGTGCCCTTAAGCAACGAAGGGCGTCAGCGGGTCGTGGATGGTGAGGTTGAGGTCCATGCATACCACTGAAGCTGAATCGAGGTCTTTTCTACTGCATATACAAACAGGCCAAGATTTATAGCTCAAAAATGGGTTCGATCCGCAAGAAATCCTGCTATTTGATTTTTCGATTGGATTATGTCAGAGACTGTCTCCCAAGTATAAATCCAAGTTTGTGTCGCTTGAAACCGCGAGCGTTAGCCGCCATCTTGAGAAACGCCTTTTTACAAATATCTCAGCAACGGTGAGTTTTACGTTAAAAATTGTAAGAATCTTTTTTGTAGAGAATAAAGTTTCCCATCGTTTTTATTTAAAACGTTTTTCTCTACTGTTAATATTTGCCGATATATGGTCAATTAAAAAAACCAAATTTTTGTTTTTGGAAAATATTTCGATAAATTTTAGAAATACGAAAAAAATGTGATAATCAAAGTTGTAGAGCATAAATTTTTCTATAATTTTTGTAGGAAACTTTTTTTTGTAAAATCAATAGTTGCTGAGCTCTACCGCAATTAAAGTTTCCGTCAGGTAAAAAAAAAACAGCTACGGCAACTTTTATGAAAAGCAACACAAGACAGAAATATAAAATATAAGTTTCCCATTTGAAATTGCGGCATTAAATATTTTTTGGTAATTTTTTTTTCGGTAATTTAAAAAAAAAGATTTTCTTTTATTTTGCTTTACTATTAATTGCGGTAGAGCTCAGCAACTATTGATTTTACAAAAAAAAGTTTCCTACAAAAATTATAGAACAATTTATGCTCTACAACTTTGATTATCACTTTTTTTTCGTATGTCTAAAAATTATCGAATTATTTTCCAAAAACAAAAATTTGGTTTTTTTAATCGACTATATATCGGCAAATATTAACAGTAGAGAAAAACGTTTCAAATAAAAACGATAGGAAACTTTATTGTCTACAAAAAAGATTCTTACAATTTTTAACGTAAAACTCACCGTTACTGAGATATTTGTAAAAAGGCGTTTCTCGAGATGACGGCTAACGCTCGCGGTTTCAAGCGACACAAACTTGGATTTATACTTGGGAGACAGTCTCTGACCTAATCCAATCGAAAAATCAAATAGCAGGATTTCTTGCGGATCGAACCCATTTTTGAGCTATAAATCTTGGCCTGTTTGTATATGCAGTAGAAAAGACCTCGATTCAGCTTCAGTGGTATGCATGGACCTCAACCTCACCATCCACGACCCGCTGACGCCCTTCGTTGCTTAAGGGCACACGGTATCTTGAACGCTCGGACCTTGTTTACATTATCATCTTTTTTGTTTAGAATTCTCCATGGATCTTCATGGGGTTTTTTCATGTTGGGTAGGCAGATGACTAAGCTTTCTTATTCTAAACTAAAAATGGCGATAAACAACGCCGAAAAAAAAAAACGACACCGTTTGCTGAAATCATCTATTTTTGTATCTCTGTAAACTTGCACAGCCTGTAGTCCCTAAAGTATTGATCGTAGAGTAAATATGTATATATCTAAGTTTGTAGACAATTTCATGTAGAAACTTTTGTCAGAAGCAATCATAATGCTATTCCTACAGATATTCGCGATATGAGCAAAAACCTCAAAAAAGGTACCTTCAACCCCCCCTTACACCCTCAGCACAACCCCCACCCTTGAGGACTTTTAGTATGTTAATCTGGATACCGTAAAGTATAATTCTACCAATTTTCAAAACTACACGATTTATTTCCCCTGATTGCCGATAAATGGCTTAATTTGCCTTGGTTATAAACAATCATTTGTTTTTGACGCTCGAAGTTGACGCTTCTAAAGCAAAGCGAATTCGCTTCGGTAGGGACATAGGGTACCTTTCATTAAGAAAAAAAGTAAGAAAGTAAAATTAAGAAAACTAACGCCTGGCTAATAAAGCGTAATAGCAATAAAGATGTCAGGCGTTATATTGCTTATATATTTTTTAATTTCGTTAATATATCGCACCTTCGGTAAGACAAGGACATAACATCATTTTTTTTTAATGAGTTAAACTTAAAATATATGCAGAAATGTCTTAAAAACATTATTAAAAAATAATAATATTTTGATGAAGAATTGTTTAAAAGCAATATAAGCAGAAAAATACGATATTGAATGCAAAAAAATTACTTTAAATGGCTCTCCTGTAAAATTACAAAAAGTGCAGTTATGCCCTTGTCTTGCCGAAGGTGCGATATGTGCACAAATACAACTCGATCATTTCATTATCACCATTATTCCTTGAGATGCCTTGAAAAAGCCTTGAGTGTCTTGCTATTTAGTCCGTACTAAATAGCAAGACACTCAAGGCATTTTAATAATTTAAATGTCTTTGTTTATTCAGGGTGAATTCCCAGCTTGCAAGGACCGTCGTCTTCCGTTGGGCCACGAATTCAGCGGAACAGTACACGATGTTGGCAAGGCTTCCACCTTTAAGAAGGGCCAAAAAGTGGTTGTGGATCCAAATAGGTAAGTAGTGGGTCTTACCCCGACCTGGTATCCCTCACACATTCACTGAAACACAACAGCACATGTGCTGTTATTTTTAGCTAGCTATGTTACTCGCTGACGACGTCCACCAGTTTTTGAGTTTATTCATTACAAACATATAAAACTTCTCTTATTATAATATTAGTATAGATAGTAAATATAATATACATATTTGTATTAGCATAGATTTAAAAATTAATTTTTGCCGAATTTTAATTTAGTGTCTCTAATCTATATATACATATAATAAAAAAAATACGTCACATGTTTGAGGCCAATGAACTACGGAATAGATTTTGACAAAACTTCGTAACTATGTATAATTTGGTCCAACTTAAAAGATAGGATAGTTTTTATTTTGAACCAAGGGCGAAGCCGGGAGCGTGTAGCTAGTTAATTATATAATGTAATTTTTTTTTTCAGTCCCTGCAACCTTTGCGACTTCTGTCGCGACGGCAACTACCATTACTGTCAAACATCTGCTATACACAGTAGCGTCGGAATATTTAGAGATGGTAGCTGGGCCCAGTACTGCAAAGTGCCCCAACTCCAAGTGTACGCTCTGCCCGAAGGGATCACCACCAAACAAGGTAATAAATCTCTAAATATCGCACCTTCGGTAAGACAAGAGCATAACTTACAATTTTTTTTAAATGAGAAACATAAAATATATGCAGCAATGTCTTAAAAACATTATTAAATTAAAAAAATATTTACAAGACTATGGCTTATTTGATGAAGAATTGTTTAAAAGCAAAATAAGCAGTGGAATACGATATTGAATGCAAAAAAAATTACTTTAAATGGTTCTCCTGGAAAATTACAAAAAGTGCAGTTATGTCCTTGTCTTACCGAAGGTGCGATATATATTATAAAAATTACGTTTCACGTTGTTTGTCTCCGATGAACTCCTGATATAAACTACTGAACCCACTTTGATAAAACTTCGTAACTATGTATAATTTGATCCTACTTAAAAGATAGGATAGTTTATATCTATTTTTTTTGCAAATTATATAATATTATTAACATAACGCCATCTGTTGGATACTTACTCAATCCAGTAATTGATAGAAGTGTCGTAAGAATCTAACAGATGGCGGTGTAAGGTAATTTATCGGCTGGATTGAATAAAAAATTGAACCGTGACCCCGAGCTTTTAGCCAGACACTTGAAAGTTCATCAAAAAAATATTAATCTAACTCATTTTTAATGCCTAGTTTTTAGATATTTTTATGTAGCGTACTATGTATTTTAAACCTTACTTTAAGTACTTAAGTGTTGATTAGTTACTTTTAGAAATTATTTTCTGTTACATTGAATTATGCACTCGGTTTACTGTATCATTCGATAGCCGATTTTTTTTAATTATTTTCAATTTAATGTTTGGGACGTTTACCGTACAAACAAAGATATATCAGCTCCATTATCCCCGGTTACCGGTGACTTTAAATGACAGTTTGGCCTACTTGACGTTTGTGAAACAGGCGCTTAGAAAAATATATATTTTTTATTATAAGATGCTTTAGGAAAGTAAGGATATGGTTTCAAGGGATTTTTGTTGTACATAATTGGATAATTTTATTTTAATTCTCGACCGTTTGGTTAACAGGTAGGGTTACTAGCCACTAGACCAAATGTGTCGTCAAGTATCTATTATTATAGTCCATCTGTAGACGATTGCTACAATTATTACCTGACTAGCGGGCGCCCGCGACTTCGTCCGCATTGAAAAAGAAAAAAGTAGCCTATCCTGTGTCCCGTACGTCTAAATGTTTATATACCAAGTTTCATTAAAATCAGTTGATTCGTTTAAGAGTTATTAAGGAACATACATACATACAGAAAAAAATTGTAAAAATGGTCAATTTAGTTTCAGTATCATGTATAGAGCCTATAAACACGATATCTCTGAAAACAAAGTAACTTACTCCATGACCAACCTTTACAGATTTATTATTAGTATTGATATCAAAATACCTAATTGTTTTAGCTGGTCTATGCGAACCTTATTCCTGCGTATCGCATGGATTCGATCGAGCATCCCCCATTGCTATTGGACAGAAGATACTCATACTTGGTGCCGGTATAATTGGTAAGTATAAGTGCTAATAAACAAATGAATCTAAAATGCATTTTCTTTCACTTGCTTTATCTTATCTCCCGTTGAAGTTAAAGCTAAGTTTAAGTTTATACCTCTTTTTTGGACTAAGCTCTTTAAAACACCCTTTATAATGCGCACTGCCAAGGTGTGGAACTCCTGAGCTCATATAACCCAAAAAAATTTCAAAGTTGGAGTGAAAAGGCATCTTCTGGGTTGAGAATGAGGTTGAGCTCATATAACCCAAAAAAAAATTCAAAGTTGGAGTGAAAAGGCATCTTCTGGGTTGAGAATGAGGTTGAGCTCATATAACCCAAAAAAATTTCAAAGTTGGAGTGAAAAGGCATCTTCTGGGTTGAGAATGAGGTTGAGCTCATATAACCCAAAAAAATTTCAAAGTTGGAGTGAAAAGGCATCTTCTGGGTTGAGAATGAGGTTGAGCTCATATAACCCAAAAAAATTTCAAAGTTGGAGTGAAAAGGCATCTTCTGGGTTGAGAATGAGGTTGAGCTCATATAACCCAAAAAAAATTTCAAAGTTGGAGTGAAAAGGCATCTTCTGGGTTGAGAATGAGGTTGAGCTCATATAACCCAAAAAAATTTCAAAGTTGGAGTGAAAAGGCATCTTCTGGGTTGAGAATGAGGTTCGCTCCATCATAGGCCTCATCTTCGCTACACAGGTGGATGTTGGCCAAAAGCAAACCCATCTCTATTAAATACTGGCCTGGTCACGGCTTGGCACAAAGTTTACAGTAAGTAACCCAAGGAACGGGTGCCAGGAAATTCGAAAACTAGCCGACGAATTGGCTTGAAATTTGTACACAATATGCAATTCAATTCAAGAATTGATAATATCTACCTTTCGCGTAATAATATAATCTCAATCGCGAGAAAATAGCTTTTTTACGGCGCCATCTGCCGAAAGCGAAGAGAACTCACTCGCCAATGAGAACCGCTGTCACATTTAAAGTGGAAATTAGCTGTTGTTATGGCAGCCGAGTTAATATAAGACTGAGCCACAGTGAAGCGTGGTCGGGTTCAACTACATAGTTCAACAATTATATAAATTGTTATTTTTAAGGTAACTTGTGGGTGACTACGCTCCATCATCATGGCTACAGGGAGGTCACAGTCTCCGAATTGAACAAGACCAGGCTTGAAATTGTTAAAAGATTGGGTGAGTAATTTCAAAAATTACTATAATAATAATATTCATTTTTAAAAATTACTACAATAATAATTTTCATTTTTAAAAATTACTATAATAATAATTTTCTTAAATTACTACAATAATAATTTCCATTTTTAAAAATTACTACAATAATAATTTTCATTTTTAAAAATTACTACAATAATAATTTTCACTTTAAAAATTACTGAAATAATAATTTTCACTTTTAAAAATTACTACCTATAATAATAAATAAATAAATAATAACTTCAGGTGCACACATCTTGTGTCTACAGGATATTATTATATTCATATACAGCAGTTACGATCACTTCCATCAAAAGGTCTGCCTACTTGATTTCTATTTTTTTATTTATTTCAGACACCGGATTCAGGCTTATCACTCCCGATGTCTTGGAGAAAGAGAAAGAGAAAGTGCTGTATGACGCCATCATTGATTGCACAGGTATTTCATACTCTAGTTTTTTTTAATACGATAGAGTTATCTCTTCGTCTATAAACACGAGATAAACGATGAGTTTTGCTAATATAATGAGAAGCAGATATAATGCTAATATATCTGCTTCTCATTGTAGTTTAATGAAGCTGAGGGCCTCTTTCACAAACTACAATTAAAGTGTTGATTAGTTACTTTTAGAAATCATTTTCTGTTATATTGAATTATGCACTCGGTTTACTGCATCATTCGATAGGCGATTTTTTTTTAATTATTTTTGATTTAATGTTTGGGACCATCAAACTACTACAACATGGAACACGCGTGCCATACAAAACACTACGAATTTTTTGGAACATTTAAAAGTGACATATGCGTAGAGCATGAACTGTCATTTAAAACAAAACAAACATAATAATAAGTACGTAATTTAAAGAAAATGTGACTTTATGTCAACCCATTAGAGTTTAAAATGAAATAGTAGAAGTTGATGGTTACTACCTTTTACCATTGACGCGTGAAGGCAAGAGTCCGCCATGATTCTGTCACAAGCGTTCTTTTTATATGCCACTTTGGCATTTGTGATGCAAATTCCATTGTAGTATTTCGATGTTTGGGACGTTTACCGTACAAACAAATGTATATGACGGCGCATCTGTCACTGACACACATCGGGGTGACGTTTGGCTGTCAAAGTCAAAGTAGCGAGGTGTCATTGTCAATGGTGGCCGGGGCGGCCATCTTGCTGGACGACACTTTCGTTCAAGACGGCGCCCGCGGATCACGCGGTTGACGAATCGCTTAGAACCCGTGGCATCATACGATTGAATTGTATTGATTTAAATAACTTTGATCGAGGGAAGAACTTGTGATTTATCTGCCCACGCCCGCATACCCACATATTTCATACAAGATGAATACTGATGAAGGCCCTCCTGCCTCTTCATCAGAAGTGGGATTCCAAAAATGTGAATGCGATGAAGAAAGTATTGATGTGAAATGCAAACAAACCGTATTGATGTGAATGAAATGAAAATAGTGTCGAAGTTATTGTAAAATTATTTTATCGGTGCCAAGCGCATCATCTGTTGGCAATCATCAGTGCTAAATGTCAACACTTACTTTGGTGAACCTTCATCCTGAAGACACTGAGGCCGACATCGAGGGCTGGTTTAGCGTTAGTCAAGAAATAATAAAAAACAAGGTTATATTTGGAAAGATATCAAAGCTGAACAAGTACATGCCAGACGATACGTTAATTAATGTTGTGATCTATCTCCAATCAAGTAATAAGGCATTCACACTATGAAGAAAAGCGACTTCGTATTTCTGATTCCCGATCTGCCCGCTTTGAGAGTGCCTACTTGAGTAATTGGTCATTGGATGCTACATTGCTAACATCGAGTTTCTGCTGCAAGTTCCCGTGTTCCGAGATTGCAAACTGCCCTCACCAGGAAGTGAAGGGTCCCGCAACAGGTTTTGGATGCGGCGGGCCTGATCATGTTGCTGCTACGTGTCCACATAGGGGCAGTGGCCCTAGATGTTGTAACATAAAGGAGGTAAAACTGTGCAAAGCGCACGGTTACGGGTAAGCTCTAAATAGAAGGTATGAACCATGTTTTTTTTTGTTATTTTGACTTGGGGTTGGAATATTTCGTGTAAGACAAAGCGTTTTTCCATTAATTGAGTAATAAGAGAGTTTAATCAGTGAGTAGTGAGCAGATTCTTCTAAGCCATGCTGCGTTATTGGCGATTGTATGGCCGACCAGAAAAGTGCTTTATCAGTTTCGATAACAAATTCTATTCATTTCAAAATTCGCTAAGGCTTAGATTTGAAACAGGTATTGATTACTGATTGACATCATTGTCACTTTGAATCTTTAAAGGAAAACAGACCTTATCATTCTACAACATACACAAAGTGTTCAATCTTGGGGTGATGAAGCACTTTATTTGTCGAGTTTACGTCATTTTTATTAGGTCGTGGTATTTTTGAAAAAAATATTTCTGTACAGATAAATTCTGTGGTTATCGTGTTGAACCACATAGAAATTATTCACTTGTATGATAAATTCCTGAAAGGTTTGTATTACGAATAAATACCGAATTTAGTAGGTAGAAAAAAATTGCTGAAGTTATTAACTGTCTTTTTAGAGTTTTTAGATAAGAGGTTGAGAATTTGAGATAAACAATTTTAGTGAATTAAGAAGTGTGTGTAACAGAGCATTTTTGTTAGAAAAACATTAATAATCTACGGACTTATTAATCGAAATAGGACTCATATCCCGTCTGATTCCGATAACTCGAAGCTATTAGAACAAGAGTCCAGGGACAATGAAGGAAGTGATTGTCTTGTATGATACCTATTGACTTTATCACATTATGTTATTGTTGCTAGGAGAGTGACAGTTGTACAGCTGGGTGCTGTACTGGTTGTGATGTCGCTGGTTAAGTGGCAGTCACAGAGAGCGCTATGTAATGTGGTAAAGACAATAGTGAACCTGTACGTAGAAACTAAAAATAAAAGATTGTGTTGGTTTGTTAATAATTACTTTACTCGAGTTATTGTGATTCAAGACCGGGTTCTGTTAACTACTGCCGGGGACACAGGTTACTGTTTAACTTTACGTATGGTTGAAAAAAAATGAACTCAACTTTGTTGCTACTAGAACTAGTACGGTAAATGGCTAGGTAGAGCGAGTAATGTAAAAGTTGAAAAGTCTTTTCGCGATGGTGGAAAATAGCACTGATAGTGAGTGTCTGGAGAGATCAGTTAGCAGAAATTCAATCTTTATCTGAATACTACTGTATGTGAGGTGTAGATTTACAGGGTATATATTGCTACCGGGCCAAGTTAATGTCAGACGTAAGTGAGCATCGGCTGGTCATCTGGCTGGCACCAGAGATATGCATATTGACGATTGTTACAGAATTGGGTTAAATTTAGAGGGAAGTTGATAAGCAGCTTCAAGTATGAGTTATGCGTTATGAAAATAAAACAGTAATTGTAATAATTGTAATACGAATTGTAATACTATTGTAATACTAATTACAAAATATGTTATAAGACTTGTTCGTACTAGAGATAAATGGGTTCAGGAATCTTTATGAAATAAAATGCGTGCGAAGTGCATCGGATCTAGCGCACCGGGAGCCTACTCCTAAATTTAAAAGATTTACCTCAAATTCAAATTTAAATCATTTAGCATTCAATGTCAACTTGATTTATGGATATAGTACTGTGATATGATTTTTGAGATTTTTGTGAACGCAATCAAAACATTTAGATTGTAAACTTATTTAAAGTAGGTATTAGAAATAGACCGTTATGAACTTCAAAACGTTAATAGTTTGTGAGCGGTTCCTAAGGACCGGGTTTTGTTAATAGGGTTCCGTTAAGAGGCCGAGACGGCGTCGGAAGATGAAGAAGACGTGATTAGTTCAAATCATGATAATTCCGATACCTTGACTGTATACTCGCGCACTGCTTGTGCCAATTCATGTACGCTCACAGCAGGCTCAGACATCCTTAACACATAATCGACACGTGGGAAATTTTACACGAGACTGAAGTTTATACAGAGCAGGACGATTCATAATCATAGGTAGGCATAACAACCTCCTAGCATAGTTGTAAGTAGTCAAGACGAAATATGTCGTCCAAGTCAGCTATCAGGTTGGCTTGTCTCTGTGGTTTGTTCTATGAGATGAGAGTCTTGTACGAGTCAGAGCCATTTATGTTGGATGACTTGTTTTGAATGTCCGAGTCAGAGCCATTTATGTTGGATGACTTGTTTAGACGAATATTGTCGTCCGAGTCAGAGCCATTTATGTTGGATGACTTGTTTAGACGAATATTGTCGTCTGAGTCAGAGCCATTTATGTTGGATGACTTGTTTTGAATGTTTTGTGGATTTTGTTAAGACGAATATTGTCGTTCGGGTCACGTCCACGAAAGGATTGACTTGTCTAAAAGTAATATGTGGCTATTGTTGACTAGCGTGCTGCTTGACTGAGAGGCTGTGTCATCCTGCTTATACACTGGCCTGGTCATTATGCATTATTTAAAGAAAATTCTTAGTCTTCCGTCAGGATGAACGAACGGACTAAGTATGATTGTATCTTATCTTATCTTCTTTCGTATAATGGCATTTCGGCTCATTTTGGGAGCGGCCTTTATCTGCCAATGTCATGTAAAAGGAGCGACTTCATGTGGATGGGACGAGGGACTTTGGCAGGGAGAATGTCATTTACAAGTGCGCTCCGCCACGAGCTCCGCTGAACGGAGCCCGCCCGGAGCATCACCATGTATGATTGTAGCTCATTGTTTCAGAGAATCGCCCGAGGACGGTCGAATGTCAGTCCGGCCGTGACGGCGCATCTGTCACTGACACACATCGGGGTGACGTTTGGCTGTCAAAGTCAAAGTAGCGAGGTGTCATTGTCAATGGTGGCCGGGGCGGCCATCTTGCTGGACGACACTTTCGTTCAAGACGGCGCCCGCGGACCACGCGGTTGACGAATCGCTTAGAACCCGTGGCATCATACGATTGAATTGTATTGATTTAAATAACTTTGATCGAGGGAAGAACTTGTGATTTATCTGCCCACGCCCGCATACCCACATATTTCATACAAGATGAATACTGATGAAGGCCCTCCTGCCTCTTCATATATATCAACTCCATTATCCTCGGTTACCGGTGACTAAATGACAGTTTGGCCTACTTGACGTTTGTGAAACAGGCGCTGAGTCTGATAAGCTGACTAATATTATAAAAGCGAAAGTGACTTTGTATGTCTGTTTGTCACTATACGATCAATACGTTGTAAGGGATTTATTTATTTATTTATGTATTTACAATAACATATTATATTTCAGCCTGTATCGTGTGCTTCATGAATTAGTTAAAATTTATTTTTTGATATTTAAAATAAATATCAAAAAATAAAATAAAAATAAAAATATTAATTTTAGTAATACCAAATTATAAATTACTAAATATACACTTAATTAATAATAGATAGTTACATATAAAAGTAAATGACACAATAAATTTACAATATAAAATGAGGCTATCGATATAATATTATGTTTTTAAATTGATTTAAATAGTTTTTCAACATAGTCGTATTTAAGACTGAACAACCATTTTTTAATCTTAACCTTAACTTTACGTATGGTATATTGCTTAAGGTTAAGGATGCAAAAAAGGATATTATGGACGAAATACACGATCAGTCCATCGCGTCAAATTGTCTGACGTGAAGCCAAAATTTGATCGTGAATAGTAAAAATTTATGGCTTGATGTCACACTGTATTTCAAATCACGCCGTTGCGTCACGTCAGTTTGTCGTCACGCCAAATGATTGATCGTGTATTTCGTCCATTAGGTATAGTAGGCAAAGATTTAAATCGAAGATGCGTCGTAATCTCCTCGCGCCATACTAAAAACACACCGAAAATTCTTAACAATGGGTTGGGCGCAGGCGCTCAACCCAACTACAGTTGCACGCCAGCTACAGTGAGTAACGGTCGCTTGTTGAGAGCGTCGCTATCGTCACAGTCACATTTGAAATAAGGAATGTGTTGTCTGTGTTTAAAAGTGTGTTTAGACAAAGATATATGTATTTTATACTTTTGTCTTTAGTATGATGTATGTAGTATTTTGTAACACACTTTCGCTAATAATGCCGCATCTCTCGATTTAAATCTTTGATAGTAAGTATCTATACCGTCGAGTGGCTAAATAAATGTCCATTTTTTTTACTCACCAGGTGTTGGTAAGGTCATGGAAATAAGTTTCAACTACTTGCGCGCTGGAGGAAAGTATGTGCTTTTTGGATGCTGTCCTCCCACCCACAGAGCTTCGTAAGTTATAGTTTTCATGAAAAAAAAAATGTCAGTCGTTGGACTGCACGTCAGAAGTGAAAACTAAGCTTCACAAAATTATTGATCGCAAGAAAATTTTTTTAATACAATTTTTTTTTAATGAGTTAAGCTTAAAATATATGCAGAAATGTCTTAAAAACATTAATAAAATAAAAAATATTTACAAGACTATAGGGCTTATTTGATGAAGAATTGTTTAAAAGCAATATGAGCAGAAGTGTACAATATTGGATGCAAAAAATTAACTTTAAATGGCTCTCCTGTAAAATTACAAAAAGTGCAGTTATACCCTTGTCTTGCCGAAGGTGCGATATATATATGACACTGACACACAATGACAATAATAAATTCATAATGACAGACCATTAAAATGGTTTGATGTTGATATGACACAATTTTATTGGTCGGAGGTGTATCAAAAAAATATTAGTTATAATTACTAAAAACACCTTTTGTTTTTAGTAAGTATAACTAGTATAGTAACAATTGAAACTCAAAATAATAATTAATTAATAATAACCCAATTAGAAAATCCCATTACAAAAATTCGACTACAAAACGACAAAGTCATGTCGACAAAGACGTGATAACGAAATGACCACTTTAAACTAATCGCACTAAAAATATTAAAAATTATACTAAAACCATACTTTGTAAATAATTAATACTCAAAATAATAATAAAAAACGAATTAAAAATTCTTCTTACAAAAATTCGAAGTCGATACGACAAAATCATGTGACGAATAAATGACGAATAATGACGAATAAATGACATGACAAAACCACAAAACATGACGAAAGACAACGCGATAACGAAATATCACTTTAAACTATTACAACTATTATCTTTTTTTAAACAAGTTCTTTGTTTTGCAGAGTGAGCCCATATGAAATATACAGCAAGGAGTTGACACTGATTGGTGTAAAGATTAATCCATTCAGTTTCCCAAAAGCTATTGGCTGGCTGAAAGCCATGGGTGACAGGTAAGCGATATTTTTAGCTCTATTTTTAATTTACACCACTTGAGCACATTTACTCGTTGTAAGCGTTCATGCTCACTTAACGCTCTTTCACCATCTGTCAAGTAGGCTAACTGTCATTTAAAGTCACCAGTAACCGGGGATTATGGAGCTGATATACCTATGTACGGTAAAAGTACCAAAAATTGAAAAAAAAAAAATTAAAAAAAGATCGCCTATCGAATGATGCAGTAAACCGAGTGCATAATTCAATAAAACAGAAAGTTATTTCTAAAAGTAGTTAACTAATCAACATTTTACTTGTAGTTGGTGAAAGAGGCCCTTAGCGGCATGGGACCGTAGCCATGTGTAAGAGAAAACTTTGTGATTGGTGCAAAATTTTATTTTGACGTTACAACAACCAATCACAAGCTTTCCCTTAGCGTTCTCTCTTCGTTTCCGAAGTACGCAACGAAGCGTTTGCATCAAGCGTAGGGAAGCGTAAACAACTGTAGAAAGAAATTTTTACTTCAAAACATATAAAGGTTTTATAATAAAATGTTTTCAATAAACACACATTTTTAATAATATTTTGACTTGACACGTTTAGTCTAGTGGCTAGTAACCCTAACTTTTAACCAAATGATCGTGGGTTCGAATCCCGCTAGGGGCAAATGTTTGTGTGTTAGCATTTTACCTTTGTACCTTAGCCATGGATGTTTGTATTTATAATATGTATGTATTCACAAAAAAAGTAATCTATGTAGTATATCAACTGTCAAGTATCATATTACAAGCATTAGTTAACTAATGGAACTAGATTAAATAAGCATTAGATTAATAGATTAGATAAGCATTAGAGTGGAACTAGATGGTGCGGAATTGGACGGTGCTGTGTGGAACTGGACGGTGCTGTGTGGAACTGGACGGTGCTGTGTGGAACTGAATGGTGCTGTGTTTAATGTGTGAAGATATTATTTTATTAAAAGTTTTTATTCAATTTCAGGTATTTGAACTACGAAAATCTTGGCATCAAGACATATTCATTGTCGGAGTACGAACAGGCAATTAAGGATTTAAAAGCGGGCAATGTTGCCAAGGCCATATTTCAAATTAACTAAATATGTAACCGTTAATGTTAACCGTTAATAATGTTTACTAGTTTTCCTGTTACCGTTATTACGTTGGATAGTATAGTATAGTAAAGTATAATATAAATATATCCTCTAAGTAGCATGTAAATGCAAAGATATATTTTTCCTTCACATCACAGCGACTTTCCTACTAAGTTCAAGTTGTTATATTAAAAATTACAGATATTACTATTATTTTAGTATATTTAAAGATCCATTATTATTTGCAATACCGGAAATATTTAAAGGATAATAATTATGTAAATGTTTTGTTTTTCTATGATTTTTTTTAGAAATTCAGTATAGGCCATGACGTTATAAAATACAGTAAGGGTTACTTTTTCACATAATTATCCCTATTATATTATATTTATTTATAGCGTATGTGGTCACTCAAAGAATACTATAGATAATATATCGTAATATGCGTTGGTATATTAATATATAATATAGTTATGTCTGTGCTGGGATGATTTAAAATCTTGTTTATATTAAGTATATATATTTTTAAAGTGTTGTAAAATACGAATTAAATAAAAGGTTTGGTTATATTCGTTTTTTTTTATTTATTCGCCCCAACTTCGTTATTAATTAAGCAAATAAATAAGGACCTATGAAAATTTGTGTAAATTCTCAACAAGGTTCTCTCGATAGATAGCATGACGTTCACCCACAAGATGAACACAAGTACCTTTACCATGAGTTTATAATGACCGCACTCGTTAGCGAGAGCGTAAAACATTTATATGAAAAACTGACAACTGTCAATGTCAAATTGACAATGACCATTTAAATGAATAACTGTCAATGTCAAATTAACAATTTTCCATATAAATATTTTACGCTCTCGCTAACGAGCGCGGTCCCCCCCTAGGTGGGTTTTGTCGTGGTGGGGGGCTTACCCTCGCCCGTCCGGGGGGTCGCGGGGGCTTGTGGTTCTCACCGGCCTTTCTTCGTCCCATCGGAATGTTGTCGTGGACCAAGAAGGCCCACACCCGTGTGCTCCGGGCGGGCTCCGTTCAGTGGAGCTCGTGGCGGAGCGCACTTGTAAATGACATTCCCCCTGCCAAAGTACCTCGTCCCATCCACATGAAGTCGCTCCTTTTACATGACATTGGCAGATAATGACGGTTCCCGAAATGAGCCGAAATGCCATTATACGAAACGAGCGCGGTCATTTTATAACTCGTGGTAGAGGTAATGTCAGGGTAGACGGTGGATCCAGACTGCTTCTGACTGATCCTATTGGAAAGTTATGAGGAGGCCTAGGTATATCCAGCAGTGGACGTCCTGTTTTTACCTTGGGAAATCCTCATGGATATCCCGCAGTGTAGGGGACACTGCGGGGTTATGCCGGATTCGAACCGGCTAAAACCCAACGACTCCCTAGCGCGGCCGTTGATGGGCGGGGTCACGGGGGCGTTATTACACGACTTTGGTGCCATCCAGCGTGGTGAGGGCTACGCTCCCTGTCGGAACCACTGCGTACCCGAAAGTAGAGGTACGCCGGCCATCACGGGGGGCCGCCGCTTGGGCTGAGATGATGAATACAATTAGTATACTTAATTCACCTCTAGGTTGAATTAACCCATAAGTGAGTTAAGTCTATTGCCCCCTTTTTAGCTATTAACCCTTTAACCGCTTGGTTTTGTAGTTGTCGTGCCCCTAGCGCTTTACTCGTATTTTTTTTAAGACAAAGTAACTCAGTGATTAAAAATAAACATTATACAAGTAGAGGAACTTGTCGTATATATCCGGCTCTGGCGAAATAGACACGAAAATAATATCCGACTGGCGTCTAAAGGGTTAAAACTATTTTTGAGCTATTGAAATTAGATATGGGAGCAAGTCAATGCAGTTTAGTACCTTTTTTCGTCTTGTATCAAATGTGAAGTCGCCTACGCATTTTACAACAATAGAATATGTACTCCGTACTGTGCCTTTAACACACTGACCAATATTTAATATTGTGTGTGAACGTAGAAGCATTGATTCAATTTATCTATTATTTTTTTTATGTTAAGGTCGCCCGACAGGCTGACAGGCAACTTGAACGTAGGTGGCTACATACATACACACTTACTAGAACTCAGTCACTTATGAAACTGAAATTATGATCTATGCTATGACATAAAGTGGACGGTCAGTAATTTAAAAAACTATTCAGTAATATTTTTTATGTTAGTCGACAGACAGGCTGATGGTCCACTTGATGGTAGGTGGCTACCGTCGCCTATAACACAGGCAAAGCCACAAATTTTGCAAGTGCGCTGCCGATCTTAGTAGGATTGACGATTAGGTAAAATAGGCTCTGGCATCCCTTAGCTTTTTATCGCACTTGCGGGCGGAGTGAGTGAGAAACCGCTGCGTGAGAAACCGCTGCGTGAGAAACCGCTGCGTGAGAAACCGCTGCGTGAGAAACCGCTGCGTGAGAAACCGCTGCGTGAGAAACCGCTGCGTGAGAAACCGCTGCGTGAGAAACCGCTGCGTGAGAAACCGCTGCGTGAGAAACCGCTGCGTGAGAAACCGCCGCGTGAGAAACCGCTGTGCGAGAAACCGCTAGTTCATCGGATGCCCGCTGCGGAATTCCGCGACTTGTATCCGACTGTCACCCGCAGAACCAACGGGAATCCGATCCTCGAGTTGGTATGAAATGTGGATGTTTAAGTTTGTATGGATGTTTGTTTACTCTTTCACGCAAAAACTACTGTACCGATCACCATAAACTTTTGCATACACGTTGTCTGGGACACCAGAAAGGACATAGGGTATATTTTATAAAGTTACGCGGGCGAAGTCGCGTGCAGCGACTAGTAACACATAAAAAAGATAAACAAAAGATATTGTGTGGATTAGTACGGTTTGGCTCTCCACAGGGTTAGCAACTCTTTTATGGGACAATGTGTACGCTTCTACAACAGACTTCCTGCTAATATACAACAATTATCTCTGAATAAATTTAAAGTTTATATTAAGAAAACCCTGTGCAAAAAGGGTTATTATAGGATATTAGATTATATAAATGATGAACGTCCTTGGAGTTGAATATAGTTGAATATTGTGTTATTAGATTGATATATATGTATTGTTACGTGTTACATGTTGTAAATTGATTTATGAAAAGAGCAACTAGGGGGTTTCTTGCCGAGTTCTTCCCCCTAGAAACAGCTTTCCGAACCGGTGGTAGTTTGTAATTTTGACAAAGATAAATGTTTTGTAAAAACTTACATCTAATAAATGATTTGAATTGAATTGAATTGGGCGCCACTGTCGCGTGGCGGCGCCACCGTCGTCACAGCAATAACGATGTCTGGCGTTACCACACATATTTTTCCTTTCAACGCGAACGACGTCGCGGGCACCAGCTATTATAATAAATGTGAATGTTTTGATATTATAATAAATAAATGCAAAAATACTAAATGGATTTCAATGAAACTTGCATACACGTTGTTAGGCATACAAGAAAGGACATAGGTTACCTTTCATCCTGAAAAGAAGTACTGTTCCCGAGTGATCCTCTAAAAATATAAATAATTGGGCGCCACTGTCGCATGGCGGCGCCACCGTCGTCACAGCGATAACGATGTCGGGCGTTATTACTTATATATTTTCTTTTTCACGCGGACGAAGTCGCGGGCACCAGCTTGTTTTCTATAAAGCACTTAGAAAAAATAAAAATCCTCGCGGATTTGTTTTTGTAAATTTTTATTTTTATTATCATACTGCCCAATTACTCTCATGGGAGAGGCGTCCATCGGTGGGCCGTTAGTTACTACAATGCGGAGTGCCGTTTAAAATGTTTTTTTTTTTTTTTTAATATACATTATGCACCCAGTAATAATGTCTTATAAAACACATGACAATCCGTTTTGTCATAATAACAAGAATTGATTCTGAATCAAAGTCAGGGCTGCTGAACCGGAGGTACATGTATTACGAAATTATTTTCCTAACTATTTTTTTTAAATCTTTAAATATCGTAATCTTTTTTATCTAGTAACTTGGCTTTTTTATCAACTTAATATTACTAAATAGTTTTTTAATGTTAAGGTCGGCAGACAAGCTGACCGTCCACTTGATGGTTGGAGGCTACCATCGCCTATAAAACAAGCAACGCCAAATTTGTTGCAAGTGCGCTGCCAAATTTAAAACAAAAAAGATAATGCTTGAGTTCTTGTTGCTATAACAATGTGGCCAGGCGTTAGTTTTTTATTTTATTTTAGATCATACTTTGTGAACGGGGTTTTTTCCTTTCTTTCCTGGGTGAGGTACCCTATGTCCTTTCCTGTATCCCTGACAACGTGTTTGCAAAAATTCATAATGATCTCTTGAGTAGATAAGGCGTGAAATGGTAATACAGACTTTCAGTCTTCAGTATGTTCTTCAGAGTTACCTTCAGTCTGTTCGTCACTCTAATAAGATATTAAACGAGAAACTACTCTTAAATTTCAATAGAAGCTCAATTGAACTCAAACGATAATTGTATATAAAAAATTGAAATATACCCACTCTCTTTAAAATGTAAACATTTTCTTAAAATGTTTCAAACCCCTGACAGTCTCGTCGCATTGTATGCAAGCAACTGATCTGATCCCCGGTACAGTTAATCTTATAAACAGCCAAAAATATATACAAAAATAGAAATATACTCTAAATAAAATGTAAACATTAAAAAAAAAAGTTTCAAACCCCTGACAGTCTCCTCGCATTGTATGCAAGCAACTGATCTGATCTCCGGTATAGTTAATCTTATAAACAGCCAAAAATATATACAAAAATAGAAATATACCTACTCTAAATAAAATGTAAATATTTATAAAAAATGTTTTAAACCCCTGACAGTCTCGTCGCATTGTATGCAAGCAACTGATCTGTTCTCCGGTTACAGTTAATTTTGTGAACAGCCAAAAATATATACAAAAATATAAATACTCTATATAAAATGTAAACATTTTTTTAAAATGTTTCAAACCCCTGACAGTCTCGTCGCATTGTATGCAAGCAACTGATCTGATCTCCGGTACAGTTAATCTTATAAACAGCCAAATGTCACAAACGACATGATTCATCAATGTTTTGTCGAGAAAGTGTGTCGACAAAGAGCGACACCGATATTGTGTAGGGCCCGTTAAAAGAGAAGGAAAAAATTTGAACGTCTACAGGTACCTTAATAATGGGAGGCGTCATTTAATAAAGGGCGGCTGTCAGTTAAACCCCTTTTTCTAGAATAACTGTCACACAATAGTAAATACCTATAAACTCGTTTGTTCTGACTGTCCGTTGACAGACAGTCTAGTCTAGAATATAAGAATAAAATTGATGTTGAACGCTACTTCGCCCGTTTAACTTTATAAAATACTAGCTGGCGCCTGCGACTTCGTCGGCGTTGAAGAAGAAAAAAGTAGCCTATCTTGTGTCCCGTACGTCTAAATGTTTATATTCCAAGTTTCATGAAAATCAGTCGATTCGTTTAAGAGTTATGGAGGAAAATACATACTTACATACATACAGAAAAAAATTGTAAAAATGGTCAATTTAGTTTCAGTATCATGTATAGAGCCTATAAACACGATATCTCTGAAAACAAAGTAACTTACTCCATGACCGACCCTTACAGATTTATTATTAGTATTGATAACACTACTTAGCTGGCCATATGAAATGACTTATTAAATGTAGATGATTTCATATAAATTGGACCTCACTATATGTATAGTATGTGCCCTAGAAAAAATGTCCATTTTGTCCATTAACATTATGTACACCTGTGTCCTTTGCACAGTTACAGTAGGTCAAGATTAAACAATGCATTATAACTGATAGTGAAAAACCATTATGCTAATTTAGAATTAACTGAAAATGGGGACACGTTTAAGAGGAAGTTAAACTCTAGTTGACATTTTAACTGAATTCGGATAAATTTTTATTTTATTTTTTATTATAGAATTAGCTGGTGCCCGCGACTTCGCCCGCTTAACTTTGTATATTAATATATACTTAAACCTTTCTCGAGAATCACTCTATCCATTGGTGAAAACAGCTTGAAAATTGGTGCAGTAGTTTTTAGTTTATTGGGAACAGACAGACAGAAGATCGATGATACCAATGGGCCAAGTGGTCCCGGGTTCAGTTTTCGGCAGGGCCTACACTCGAAACTAATTTTTCAAAGTGGCCTGGGTGTTTAGTAGGTATACCTTGGGTTTTTTTTGGACGAGTGCGTTTACGCACTTTCCGTAGTCTGCTTCTATGGTACAGGCCAGGCCACAATGTAATACAAATACAAAATACAAAACAAATACAAAACATTTTTGTATGATCTTATTTATAAGTCTAGATTGGGTGACCGAGCTTCGCTCGGGCCAATGAGCTTTAAAGCTTTTTACATGTAAGAAAGAAAGTCTTTGACACATTATAAAAAAAATTTCAAGAATACTTGAATTAATAATTAATAATTTAAAATATTATAAAGCAAGCGGTATTACTTTTATAACCGTTCCATTAAAAAAACTACCTAAAGCGAATTTTCTCGAGTTCGTCGTGGCATACAAGAATTCCTCGTTTAGTATTATAAGATTACTAGCTGGTGCCCGCGACTTCGTCCGCGATCAATTTTTTTTACATACAAACCATTCCTGATTATCCCTCTATCCATAAGTGAAGACAGAATTAAAATCGGTCCAGCCGTTTAGGAGAAGTTCAGTGACATACACACGCAAAGAAAATATATATATAAGTCGTGGCCAGATCATAGAATTGATCACTTCATGAAATGGCCAGCTTAAACTAGCCATTTCATTGAATAACCAGCGTTCAACTATATTTTTTTCTATAGGTTCCTTCTTTATTTGGAGGTTTTATTAAACCTTTGACACCATACATTAGTGATATGGCCAGTTTTAGCTGACCATGTCGACAAATGCTGGTTATTCAATGATATAGCCAGTTTTAGCGGGCCATTTTATTAAGTGATCAATTTTATGATTTGGCTACGACCATCGAAATACTACAATGGAATTAGCGTCACAAGTGCCAAAAGGGAACATAAAAAGAACGCCTTTGACAGAATCATGGCGGACTCTTGCCTTCACGCGTCAATGGTAAAAGGCAGTAACGATCAAATTCTACTATTTCATTTTAAACTCTAATGGGTTGACGTAAAGTCACATTTTCTTTAAATTACGTACTTATTATTATGTTTGTTTTGTTATAAATGACAGTTCATGCTCTACACATATGTCACTTTTAAATGTTCCATAAAATTCGTTGTGTTTTGTATGGCACGCGGGTTCCATGTTGTAGTAGTTTGATGGCTACGACATATATATAAAGATAATGCTAAAAATGCACATATGGCGTTGCTTGTGATAATGGATGAAGCAAGCCATTTACCATCGAGTGGCTGACGGCCATTTGTACATTTACATTTACATTACAGTTACATTTGTAACTACTAGCTAAAAAAAGTAAAATTAATTGTATATAAAAAAGTATTAATTAATTTACAGCGCTGAAACTTAATCAATATACATTTCAATGTTATAACAATCAGCTCATACGGGAGATACGCAGTTGATATTTTACTCAATCGTCCGACATTCGGAAGAGATACACACGAGATTTGTTATGGAAGTGAATATTCGAAGATTTAATACATACATACTATACATAGGTACTAATCCGTATTTCCGTACTAATCCTTACTAATATTATAAATGGGAAAGTTTGTATGGATGTATGGATGGATGTATGGATGGATGTATAGATGGATGTATGGATGGATGGATGTATGGATGTATGTATGTATGTATGTATGTATGTATGTATGTATGTATGTATGTATGTATGTATGTATGTATGTATGTATGTATGTATGTATGTATGTATGTATGTATGTATGTATGTATGTATGTATGTATGTATGTATGTATGTATGTATGTATGTATGTATGTATGTATGTATGTATGTATGTATGTATGTATGTATGTATGTATGTATGTATGTATGTATGTATGTATGTATGTATGTATGTATGTATGTATGTATGTATGTATGTATGTATGTATGTATGTATGTATGTATGTATGTATGTATGTATGTATGTATGTATGTATGTATGTATGTATGTATGTATGTATGTATGTATGTATGTATGTATGTATGTATGTATGTATGTATGTATGTATGTATGTATGTATGTATGTATGTATGTATGTATGTATGTATGTATGTATGTATGTATGTATGTATGTATGTATGTATGTATGTATGTATGTATGTATGTATGTATGTATGTATGTATGTATGTATGTATGTATGTATGTATGTATGTATGTATGTATGTATGTATGTATGTATGTATGTATGTATGTATGTATGTATGTATGTATGTATGTATGTATGTATGTATGTATGTATGTATGTATGTATGTATGTATGTATGTATGTATGTATGTATGTATGTATGTATGTATGTATGTATGTATGTATGTATGTATGTATGTATGTATGTATGTATGTATGTATGTATGTATGTATGTATGTATGTATGTATGTATGTATGTATGTATGTATGTATGTATGTATGTATGTATGTATGTATGTATGTATGTATGTATGTATGTATGTATGTATGTATGTATGTATGTATGTATGTATGTATGTATGTATGTATGTATGTATGTATGTATGTATGTATGTATGTATGTATGTATGTATGTATGTATGTATGTATGTATGTATGTATGTATGTATGTATGTATGTATGTATGTATGTATGTATGTATGTATGTATGTATGTATGTATGTATGTATGTATGTATGTATGTATGTATGTATGTATGTATGTATGTATGTATGTATGTATGTATGTATGTATGTATGTATGTATGTATGTATGTATGTATGTATGTATGTATGTATGTATGTATGTATGTATGTATGTATGTATGTATGTATGTATGTATGTATGTATGTATGTATGTATGTATGTATGTATGTATGTATGTATGTATGTATGTATGTATGTATGTATGTATGTATGTATGTATGTATGTATGTATGTATGTATGTATGTATGTATGTATGTATGTATGTATGTATGTATGTATGTATGTATGTATGTATGTATGTATGTATGTATGTATGTATGTATGTATGTATGTATGTATGTATGTATGTATGTATGTATGTATGTATGTATGTATGTATGTATGTATGTATGTATGTATGTATGTATGTATGTATGTATGTATGTATGTATGTATGTATGTATGTATGTATGTATGTATGTATGTATGTATGTATGTATGTATGTATGTATGTATGTATGTATGTATGTATGTATGTATGTATGTATGTATGTATGTATGTATGTATGTATGTATGTATGTATGTATGTATGTATGTATGTATGTATGTATGTATGTATGTATGTATGTATGTATGTATGTATGTATGTATGTATGTATGTATGTATGTATGTATGTATGTATGTATGTATGTATGTATGTATGTATGTATGTATGTATGTATGTATGTATGTATGTATGTATGTATGTATGTATGTATGTATGTATGTATGTATGTATGTATGTATGTATGTATGTATGTATGTATGTATGTATGTATGTATGTATGTATGTATGTATGTATGTATGTATGTATGTATGTATGTATGTATGTATGTATGTATGTATGTATGTATGTATGTATGTATGTATGTATGTATGTATGTATGTATGTATGTATGTATGTATGTATGTATGTATGTATGTATGTATGTATGTATGTATGTATGTATGTATGTATGTATGTATGTATGTATGTATGTATGTATGTATGTATGTATGTATGTATGTATGTATGTATGTATGTATGTATGTATGTATGTATGTATGTATGTATGTATGTATGTATGTATGTATGGATGGATGTATAGATGGATGTATGGATGGATGGATGTATGGATGGATGTATGCATGGATGTATGGATGGATGTATGCATGGATGTATGGATGTATGTATGTATGTATGTATGTATGTATGTATGTATGTATGTATGTATGTATGTATGTATGTATGTATGTATGTATGTATGTATGTATGTATGTATGTATGTATGTATGTATGTATGTATGTATGTATGTATGTATGTATGTATGTATGTATGTATGTATGTATGTATGTATGTATGTATGTATGTATGTATGTATGTATGTATGTATGTATGTATGTATGTATGTATGTATGTATGTATGTATGTATGTATGTATGTATGTATGTATGTATGTATGTATGTATGTATGTATGTATGTATGTATGTATGTATGTATGTATGTATGTATGTATGTATGTATGTATGTATGTATGTATGTATGTATGTATGTATGTATGTATGTATGTATGTATGTATGTATGTATGTATGTATGTATGTATGTATGTATGTATGTATGTATGTATGTATGTATGTATGTATGTATGTATGTATGTATGTATGTATGTATGTATGTATGTATGTATGTATGTATGTATGTATGTATGTATGTATGTATGTATGTATGTGTGTGTGTATGTGTGTGTGTGTGTATGTGTGTATGTATGTGTGTGTGTGTATGTGTGTATGTATGTATGTGTGTGTGTGTGTGTGTATGTGTGTGTATATGTGTGTGTGTGTGTGTGTGTGTGTGTGTGTGTGTGTGTGTGTGTGTGTGTGTGTGTGTGTGTGTGTGTGTGTGTGTGTGTGTGTGTGTGTGTGTGTGTATGTATGGATGGATGGATGTATGGGTGGATGGATGTATGGATGGATGGATGTATGGATGGATGTATGGATGGACGTATGGATGGATGTCTGGATGGATGTATGGAAGGACGTATGGATGGATGTATGGATGGATGTATGTATGGATGAATGTATGTATGGATGGATGGATGTATGGATGGATGTATGCATGGATGTATGGATGGATGTATGTATGGATGGATGTATGGATGTTTGTTACTCTTTTACGCAAAAACTACTAAACCCATCATCATAAAATTTTGCATACACGTTGTCTGGGACACCAGAAAGGACATAGGGTACCTTTTATCCAGAACGTGGACAAAGTCGCGGGCACCAGTTAGTTTATTATAAATGCGAAAGTTTGTATGGATGTGTGGATGTTTGTTACTCTTTCACGCAAAAACTAAAGAATAGATTTCAATGAAACTTTACAATAATATAGCTTACTAGCTGGCGCCTACGACTTCGTCCGCGTTGAAAAAGAAAAAGTAGCCTATCCTGTGTCCCGTACGTCTAAATGTTTATCTAACAAGTTTCATGAAAATCAGTTAATTCGTTTAAGAGTTATGGAGGAACATACTTACATATATACAGAAAAAAATTCTAAAAATGGTCAATTTAGTTTCAGTATCATGCATAGAGCCTATAAACACGATATCTCTGAAAACAAAGTAACTTACTCTATAACCAACCCTTACAGATTTATTATTAGTTTTGATATTGATATTGATGATTGCACCGTGTTCTTTTATAATTGTCAACAAGTCAAGGTGTCGGTTACGGTAACAGTGTCGCGAATTCAATGGTTTTTGTTCCATCTCAAAAATGCCCAGCGTTTTTTTGAGAAGTTTTCACTTAAAAAACCTTATTTCACCTTGACCTCTTTTCGCGCGGAAGAGAAATGGTTCTATTTTTGAATTCAATTTGACAATGGCCTTTTACAAAGATGAATCTTCGGATCGCTCCAATAACCTACATGCTCGCGTGTACCTACATGATTATACGCTATGGCATTGTGTGAAAAAAAAAACATTTGGTTGTGCGCTTGTAAAAAAAAATCGACACTGATCATTATTGGCTGGACATCTTTCATTCCGTTTTCGTAATTCGAACGGTAAAGACGCATTTTTTTAAAATAATTTTATACATTTAAATAATAATTTATTTATTTTTAAATTACAAGTGAACGAAATCTGTAAATTTTAAAAATTGAAACGCATCTACTAAATAGAAAAATAATTTTGAAAATGAAAAAAGTGTTACCACATGAACTGTGAAAAAAAAAAAAAGCTTAAGTATATTTAAAAAACAAATCCGTGTTGAATAAGTTTGAAAAATAATAATAGTGCTATTAGACTTATGTAAATGTACTGTGAAATACGATTACTTACTTAAAAAAAAGGTAATTACTTAAAAATATTTTCAAAATAAAATACATGATTTTTTTTAATTAAGTGTCAAATGCTATTTAAACTTTTAAGTTAAAATAAATTTAAAAAAATAATAATTTCACTGTGAAATGAAAATATTTACCTAAAAAAACCTGCAATATTTTTTTAAATATATTAAGTGTCAAAAAAAATAAACTTAAAAAAATCAATATTTAATTAAGAATTTTTTTCTTGTAAAATTTAAAAACAATTAAGTCTCTTTTTATTCAAGAATCAACAACCACAATAATTACATAACAACAATAACATTAAAATTCAAAAACAACTTTCCTAAGTAATAAATACTATTAAAAAAATTAAAATTTAAACGCAATTGTCACCACTCGTTTGAAAATAGAACACAAAATGATTACTAAGTTGTTGACATTAGTTCTTCTCTTGAACCATTCGTCTTACGCTGATTTTTTCATAAATCGCGTGAACCACATGGAGTTCTATAGAAATCGTACTCGCCCATCGAAGGCCTTCAGTTTCTCTACGAATTATTTCAATCAAAACACAGTTCCGAATAAACCGGAGAAAAGTGATAAAGTACTGTGCGGTACAAGAACGGTGGAATTCAATCCTCGAAGAATTGGCAAGATAGTTGGAGGTACGGAGACTCTGTATGGCGCGTTCCCTTGGCAAGTAAGTCTCACACTGATCTGTAATGAAGCACTGGATAGGCTGCTGTGAAGTTATATTTATCGTTGCTTAAAAATTAAAGGGCCATAAAACAAAAAAATCCAATAATGTTTTTATTTCATAAATACAATCACAGTCCTTCATATTGTTTTGCAAAAAGTCTTATGGTTGTTTTACTCCATAATTAGTATATTTTGGTCATTTTTTATATATTCAAAAGTAACATATATGCCTACATCTCTTCTAGTATTCAGTTAATTATAAAAGTACTTAAAACATTTTATGCTACTTAAAAATACTCTTCTAAGGATGTACAATATGCATATATTAGATATATATCTATTGAGAAAAAAAAAATAGACAAAAATTATTTAATTTTTTTCGATTAGCTCTCCTGTAAAAAGTGTAATTTTGATTTGTGGCCCTTTAGTTTTTAAGCAGCGTTATGTCTATTTGAAAATCGCCATTTTGGCGCTGTAGGCTATGAAGTCTATGGAGTGTAATTACATGGAACTAAAACTAAGTAATGTCCGCATGATAGGGACATTTACATTCATGTTTCATATTTCAAAACTCAAGCGGAGACAAATAAACTTAAACTGTCCATAAGACATCAACAAATAGAATAAAACAGACACTATTATGGACCAAATATACGATCAAACGTTTGGCGTGACGACAAAATGACGTGAGGCAACAGCGCGAATTTTACATACAATTTTTGACATCAAGTCATCAGTTTTTACCATTCACGATCAAATTTTGGCTTCACGCCAGTTAATTTGACGCGATGGACTGACCGTGTATTTGGTCCATAATACTTAAAAATACGCAAACGTCAAAATTAGTTCCCGTACTTTCCTACGGCGGCGCTTAAAAATGGTACACTAAAGTATCTGTAATGTGTATGGGATAACCTGTCCAGGTTTATTGAAGTCAATGAAGTCTCATATACTGAGAGATGGTAGACATTTCGGGGTAGGTACAGTAGGTAGCAATTGGAGCGTAAAATAATTTTATCAGCAAAAATATTTTACGCTTCTATTTTAAACTAGTTGGCGCCCGCGACTTCGTCCGCGATGAAAAAGAAAAAGTAGCTTATCCTGTGTCCTGTACGTCTAAATGTTTATCTACCAAGTTTCATGAAAATCAGTTAATTCGTTTAAGAGTTATGGACATACATACAATACATACATACAAAAAAAATTCTAAAAATGGTCAATTTAGTTTCAGTATCATGTATGGAGCCTATAAACACGATATCTCTGAAAACAAAGTAACTTACGCCATGATCAACCTTACAGTTTTATTACTAGTATTGATAACTAGTATTGATGAAAAAAAATTGTACAAGTAAGCTTAAGAAAACATAACTTATAATTAGAGAAAATACGTTTTCTGGCTACTGACACATCACTGGTCAGTAGGTATTTTCGTATCTTTCTACGCACAGAATGAACACCCGTCATTGGTGTCAATTTCCGATTTTGACACCGGCGCGTCGGTGCCACGTACTAAGAGCCTTGTCTTTTCGAAGTAATATAGAAGTCATTGCCTCTAACACGTTTTTCCATTATTCCATTTAAATGTAAAAGAATCTGTACTTACTAATATTATAAATGCGAAATTTGTATAGATGTATGGATTAAAATTACAGAATGGATTTCAATCTTATACATCAGAATAAGACATAGGCTATATAAGACATAAAAAAGAAAAAAAAAATTAAAAAAAAATTGTGTGGGTTAGACATCACATTTTTTCCTTTTGACGCGGACGAAGTCGCAGGCACCAGCTAGTAGCTTATATTTTGTTAACAAATTAAGTACTTTTAAGTACCTACTTAAGAATGATACTTACTCTCTGACGACTGTTACATAAAAAAACACATTTGCGTTCATAATTGACATTCATAAGCATTCTTTAAAAATTACATAACCCACCTCCTTTTAGCGGACAAAAACCCCAGTTTACAAAAGCGCGGCAAACGTCAACGTCAGCGTGACACATGACAGATGACTTGCGAAAACGACATGCTTTCACTTTTTTTTTGAATTGATTCTCTTTTGTCTTCATGCGGCGTCTTACGAGAAATAATTATGTTGATTCATAAAACATTTTACAAGAGACCTTATTGTTACATATTTATCTTCAAAAGAGAAATTTGTTTATTACCGGTCAGTAATAACAACGGGGGTCTCATAAATATGTAGTTATAAACAGATCAGCCCTTATGGCAAAAGTAGTCTTATTTAATACTAGCTGATGCACGCGACTTCGCCCGCGTATCTTTTTAAATTATTATACTAAAACCTTCCTCGAGAACCACTCTATCCATTGATGAAAACAACATAAAAATCGGTGCAGTAGTTTTTGAGTTTATCGCGAACAGACAGAGACAGACGCGGCTGTTTATAACGCTTGACCTTTTGTTGCTATGAAGTTTTGGCCAGGCATTACTTTTTTATTTTAGCAAAGGAATAGTCCTCTTTTACTGGATATCCTTTCCTGAATCCCTAATAACGTGTATGCAACATTTCATTATGATTGGTTGAGTAGTTATGGCGTGAAAAGGTAACACAAAGACTTTGTTTTACCTTTTCACGCCTCACTCACTCACCGAAACACTATTTCACGGTAATCTTCTGTAAGGGGGCTGCCCAATTGATTGCAAAACGCAGTATGCCCTGCGTCGATCGAATATGCCCTTTCTTTTTTTTTTTTCGTGGGGAAATCAGCGATCCTGATTCACTGCCAGCAATGGGGCGCTGGCAGGATATGCGGGATTTCTACCCGCTAAAACCTCACGGTGTTCCTTAGCCACGCACGCACATGGGGCGGGAGAGAGGTGTCAGCGCGAGCATTTCGCCCTGCTCTCCCGCCTGCGTTAGCCCAGATCGGGCACCTCAATGAGGTCATCGGTAGGAGGAGGGATGGTAGGCTCCCTCCTCCCCGGGTCTCAAATATGTGGGAAGACGTGCCGGAACACGAGCACGTCTTTTACCAAGGCCGGGTTGATCGAATATGCCCTGCCACAACTTTCAATCTTTGCATTTTGTTTTGCGTAAAGTCTAGTAAATAAAAAATATGCAAATCTCGCGACAAGATTTTATATTTAATTTAAAGATTATTTTCTTCTTTTTAGGGCACTTAAATAAAAAGCTTGTTTTTAAAAAGTTTTTTTTTAAATAATTAATTATAATTTATTTATTTTTGGACTAAAAAAGCTTAGTTGTATTTTTTTTTTTCGTGTTCTCCTCAGCAAGAGCTTCCCTATATTGTGGTATTGCAGAAAAAATAACTAGTCCGCCATCTTGGATGATCCGCCATATTGGAATTAGAATGACGTCACATAGCTAAGCATGTATTGTCATCCAAAATAAGCGTGTGTACCAAATTTCAGCTCAATCGGTTAAAGATAACTGATTTAAAATTCAGTTGCAAGATTCCACCCGGACAAACGTACATACATACATACATTGCAAGTTAATAAAAAGCTTATAAAAAATACATTTTTTTTTTCAGGTAGAGATACAAATGTTTGATCCAATCAAACTCGCTTTCGAGCACCACTGTGGGGGCGCTGTCATCGCAGAGAAGTTAGTTCTCTCTGCTGCTCATTGCTTTGATAAGGTAAATAGAGGGCCCGTATTCTCTTAAGTGTAGTTTTGCTGTGGTTATCGACTGGATGCGGTTAGCCGGTTATAGACTCGACAATTGTCTACTTTGGTATTCACTAAGAACATGTCAAATGTCTACGCCCTTTTTTTCGTAGTTTTGGCGCGTTATTGTGTGGTTTTTAGTTTGACAAAGTATTATTTCCAATTTTTTTTGATAATATAAATAGCTAATTATTTATTTAATTGTTCACGTTTTAAGTAGTATCTACGTCATAGATGGTCTTCCGTCTGCACAGTGTCTACTTCGAGTAAGATTTTATAATTTCAATATTATATATTTACTATAAATTTTTTAACATTGTTAAGTTTATAATTTTTTTTTCCAATATATATCTACATATAATAACTACACTAAATAAAAAAACAAAACTTACTATTAAACCTAAAACTAGAAACCTTAAAAAATATATATATATATATATATATATATATATATATATATATATATATATATATATATATATATATATATATATATATATATATATATATATATATATATATATATATATATATAATATAATACCTAAAATATATTATTAAAAGGAGTCCCTTTGGGCAAGGTTCCGAAGATACTGGCAGCGTTCCCCCTTTGAATGGCTAGACTAATTCTTTGTCCGAGGTAGCTGCCAGCTCTTCGGTCTCCTGTGATGTCCAATTTCCAATTTAATGTCGACATTGAAGTCGATACGTTTTAAAAACCACATAAAATATTGAGTATAGGCCCGCAGGTTAGGGATGTAAGAGCCCATTTCTTAATATGTTCATACGGTTTTCACCATCACTTATAATATTACTAGCTGGTGCCCGCGACTTCCTACACGATGATAAATTAATAATATAAAAGCAATTAGAACGCTTGACGCCTTATTGCTATAACACATTGGCCAGGCGTTAGTTACAGTTTTATATTCAGTTCCTGTCCTTTCTGGTGTCCCACACAACGTGTATGTAAAATTTCACGGTGATCGGTTCAGTAGTTTTTGCGTGAAAGAGTAACAAACAAACAAACCCACATTCACATTTATCATATTAGTAAAGTAAAGATTACTAGATGGTGCCCGCGACTTCGTCCGCGTTGAAAAATTATAAAAGACGTTTTCAGACGTTATGTTTTTTTAATATTGCTTATTGAAAGCAATATTAAAAAAACATAACGTCTGAAAACGTTATTGCTAATTACATTTTTTTAGGCGTTAGTTTTTTTTAATTTTAGATGATTCCTCGAGAACAGTACTTTTTTCTGCTTGCTTGAAAGATACCCCTATGTCCTTTCTTGTATATCTGAAAACGTGTGTGCAAAATCTTATGATGATCAAAATTATCCAAAATTATGTACATTTTTGTGGTTCGAATTGAAAAATTATTTTTGTGTTGGATAGTGCATTTATATAGGAAGGCTATAGAGAACACGGACGAAGTCGCGGGCACCAGAATTTTATAACATTACTAGCTGGCGCCCGCGACTCCGTCCGCGTTGAAAAAGAAAAAGTAGCCTATCCTGTGTCCCGTACGTCTAAATGTTTATCTACTAAGTTTCATGAAAATCAGTTAATTCGTTTAAGAGTTATGGAGAAACATACATACATACAATATACATATATACATACATACATACATACATACATACATACATACATACATACATACATACATACATACATACATACATACATACATACATACATACATACATACATACATACATACATACATACATACATACATACATACATACATACATACATACATACATACATACATACATACATACATACATACATACATACATACATACATACATACATACATACATACATACATACATACATACATACATACATACATACATACATACATACATACATACATACATACATACATACATACATACATACATACATACATACATACATACATACATACATACATACATACATACATACATACATACATACATACATACATACATACATACATACATACATACATACATACATACATACATACATACATACATACATACATACATACATACATACATACATACATACATACATACATACATACATACATACATACATACATACATACATACATACATACATACATACATACATTCAGAAAAAAAATCTAAAAATGGTCAATTTAGTTTCAGTATTATGTATAGAGCCTATAAACACGATATCTTTGAAAACAAAGTAAATTACTCCATGACCGACCCTTACAGATTTATTATTAGTATTGATTGATTGATATTCTCTCAGTATTATTGTTTATGCAATTTCAGCAACCGTTCCAATTGGAACACCTTCGCTTGGTTGTTGGCGAGCATCGTTTGAAAGTACAAGATAAGCATGAGCACCGGTTCTTGGCTGAGAAAGTGGTGCCGCATCCGGAATTTAGAAAGAGTGAGTGTTTTTTATCCTTACCAGTTGGAGTCCTCCTGAACTCCCTATCATACTTATGATTAATGCTTATTTATGCTAGCTTTTTACTACGACTTCGTCCGCGCCCCTTTTTCTTATTTTAGCTGATCCCTAGTGTATTGTTCTAGATGAAAGGTAAACTAAAGTTTGTTTTTTAATCTCAGAGACAAAAATGACATTACATTTGACATGCATTACATACATTTCATGTCATTTCATGGTCATTATATGCAAACTTGACATTTGCATGTGTCACTTTTGTCTCTGAGATTAAAAAACAGACTGTACCTCATTTTCTGTATCTCTGATAACGTATGTGCAAGATTTACCGCCGAAATTAAAAATGTATCTACAAGCCGAGATTGAAATCAATCTCCAGTTTGTTCCTATCGGCCGATCGCTCTCCGATCTCCGATCTGCGACGATCGGTTGAGTATTTTAAGACTTGAAAGCGTGACAAACAAACTCACTTTCGCATTTATAATGTTATAGTTAGGATGTTAATAATTTATTTAAGTATGTTAGTAACATTTATAAAGTAATAACTATCCAAAAAATACTAAAAACTCATAGATGACCGATTTTCTTAGCTCTGCTTTTTGTGTGTCAGAGGACTCAGAGGTCGCGGGTTCGATTCCCGCTAAAGATAAACCTATTTTGTCTTGGTCTAGGTCCTAGACCTAGACTCTAGGTGATTTCTTTGTATTCTATCTTATAATACTAAACGAGGAATTCTTGTATGCCATGCCATGACGATCTCGCAAACGGCTCTAATGATTTTGACGAAAATCTAGGGTTAGGGGTTCTTTAGGTTTAGAAATAGATCTACCAAGCTCTTATCTTCGAGAAAATTGGTTTTAGGTAATTTTTTTAATGGAACGGTTACAAAAGTAATACCCTTTTCTCGTTTTATATTCAAGTATTATATTCTTGAATTTTTTTCTATAATTCAAAGACTTTCTTTCTTACATGTAAAAAATCTTAAACCTGTCATAGTCTCGAGCGTAGCTCGGTCACCAATCTAGTGTATTTAATTACAAAAAAGTATATTGTCCATTTTATTGTCCAGCACCCATAGCAGAAGCTATGCGTAGTTCGGGCCTAGATGGCCGTATGTTTTTGGTTTTGGAGGTTGCAATGAATTCTAAACGCATAGTTTTAATTTTATCCTCAGATGGTCCTCACAGCAACGACATAGCTCTGGTACTGATATCTCGGTCCGGCAACGGCGTTCAATTCAACTCTCACGTCCGTCCGATTTGTTTGCCGGACGGCAGTGAACCTGCCGGCCGTTGGTGCACTGTCAGCGGCTGGGGGTATCAGGCAGGTTTGCAATTTTATAGATTTGTCTTTCTATACTCTATTCAGAACTAGTGATATGCCAGATATCCCTATCCGCGGATCTACATTTTTAACGATCCGACACATCACTATTCACAACCACAGAGCAAAAAATCGCCGCGACGCTCGCTACTAGAGATGACAGCATGTCAACGCTTTCCATACAAATCCAGCGTCATTTGGCTCGGTGGCGTAGCGACTGGGCCGGTTACTAAGAGCTGGTACACACTAGGCGTTTTAAGAGCGTTACAGAATCAGAATCACGTTGGAGGGAAAATTTATGATTTTTAGTAGTTTCAGATGTTCAGTTTGCAGATAAGATGTTAACGTTATATTATTTGTAGTTTTTTAATCTAGTAATTCTAGTACATGGCTAAAAAATATTTTAAAATGAATTCTTCTTAGAATAGTTTTTAAACAGCCTTTTTTCAAATTAGCGGTCGACGGCCTACGCAGATAAATATACAAAATATTAAAAAAATTATGAAACAATGTTTTAGAACATAAATGACTTAACATACTAGGTTGAAAAAAAAAAACCGAAATATCTCAAATTTGATCCTAAAATAAGACGTTTAATATCACGATTTCAAAAGATAAATATACAAAATATTAAAAAAATTATGAAACAATGTTTTAGAACATAAATGACTTAACATACTAGGTTGAAAAAATATCTCAAATTTGATCCTAAAATAAGACGTTTAATATCACGAAAAATTTTTTAATCTATTTTCGTATCTTTTTTCGTATCTATTTTCCTTTCTTGAATGAAAATTTACAGAAATCGTATATTTTTTTACAACTATTATCTAATTAATTATATGAATTTTTGGAAAATCAATATTTTTATAAGTTTTTCGCATATAATTTTACTAATATCTCACTTCTGCGTAGACCGTCGACCGCTAGTTTTAAAAAAGGGCTACTTAAAAACTGTTCTAATGAGAAAATAATCCCAATATTTTAAAATATTTTTGAGCCATTATCTAGTTTATAAAACTACAAATAATATGACGTTAATATCCTATCTGCAAACTTAACACATCATGGCATTATGAGCCGCCGCGAATCATTTTTTACTCCAAAGTGATTCTAACTCTGTTACGCTTTGAGAACGATGAAGTTCTTAGAGCGAGTACACCTTAGAGTATACATGCTTTATGTATACTCTAAGGAGTACACATTGAGCGCTTGGCGTTGCGTTAGAACTCCATAGTTCTAAGCGCGCGCTTCAAAACGCCTAATGTGTACCAGCTCTAAGTTGGATAAAACACAACCCACTGTGCTAACACTATACTACTGCAGGTCCAAGGGAATGGCTCGCTTTAATATGAACGATGTTTTAGAGAGTGCCGAAAGCTTTGCACCAGCTTTGAGGGCTGCTTCTGTACCGGTACTGGATTTGCCAACGTGCAGAAAGAATCAGATTCTGGGTGGAAGGCAGCAACCGATTTTGGACTCTATGATATGTGCAGGTAAATTTTTAAGGCTTTTGAAATTTGGGGAAACCGTCGGCTAGTTTTCGACTTTTTGAAGCATATAAAAACTCAACGCGACATTTTTATTCTACTAGCTGACCCGGCAAACCTTGTTTTGCTAAAAAAAAATTATGATATAAAAAATCGTTTACGACCTATTCTCAGACCTACCGAATAATATACAAAAAAAATAGTAGTTTTTAGTAGTTGACATACCGACAGCAGCGCCACCTACCGGGTCCGATTGTATTTTTAAATCATCCAGAAAACCATCGAAATAGCCATATAAAATTTCAACCCAATCGGTTCAGCCGGTTAGAAGTTATGTGAAAAATATAAGTACGGAAGGATAATTCTTATTACCCGTTTTCCCGTAGGAATAAAGCATTTTCCCGCAGTAAAAAGTAGCCTATGTTCATCAAGGATAATGTCGGCTTCTAATGGTAAAAGAATTTTTCAAATCGGTCCAGTAATTTCGGAGCCTATTCAATACAAACATACAATCAAATCTTTCCTCTTTATAATATTAGTATAGATTATCTGTACACCGTCTCAACGTTCACAGGTGTTCTTACTGGAGGCGTGGACGCTTGCGGCGGAGACTCTGGCGGTCCCCTGGCCTGCCAAAGTGGCAGCAGGTGGCAGATCCAGGGTGTGGTGTCATGGGGCTCAGGGTGCGCAAGGAAAGCTAGACCAGGAGTCTACACAAGGGTAGCATTCTACATTGAATGGATTAGGAAGACTGCAGCGTCACTAGGACAAAAGATTCCATAGACACGAATTGACTTGTTAAATTTGACCGGTCAAATGTTGAATAATTGAAAGTTCACTATGAATATTGAATAATTGAATATCAATAGGCATTGAATTGTTGAATATTCAGTAAAATATGTCCGAAATCACATTCAAGTATTGAATAATGGAATGTTCACTACGATTATTGAATAATTGAATATCAACATTGAATAGTTGAATATTCAGTAAAATATGCCAGTCATATTCAAATATTGAATAATTAAATGTTCACTGTGAATATTGAATAATTGAATGTTGACTATGAATATTGAATAATTTAATATCAATAGGCATTGAATTGTTGAATATTCAGTAAAATATGTCCGAAATCACATTCAAGTATTGAATAATGGAATGTTCACTACGATTATTGAATAATTGAATATCAACATTGAATAGTTGAATATTCAGTAAAATATGCCAGTCATATTCAAATATTGAATAATTAAATGTTCACTGTGAATATTGAATAATTGAATGTTGACTATGAATATTGAATAATTTAATATCAATAGGCATTGAATTGTTGAATATTCAGTAAAATATGTCCGAAGTCACATTCAAGTATTGAATAATTGAATGTTCACTATCATTATTGAATAATTGAATATCCACTATGAATATTGAATAATAATATTGTATTGTTGAATATAGAGTAAAATATGCCTGAAGTCACATTCAAATATTGAATAATTGAGTATCAATATTGAATAATATTCAGTAAAATATGCCATAGCTATTACACGAAGGTCGTCGCCAGAGGGAGACCCTCTAAAACAAGTAAACCTCAACATAATACGAAAAAAAAATTAAAAAAAAAATATATTTATATTTCTTCTCACTTGGTATAAGTTCCAACCGTTAAAACAAAAATAAAATGATGGCTGGAACTCCATACAAAATTCTCATAATCTAGGTCTTATCAGCTTTGTGGTATTTTTAGCAATTTGCTAGCATGTGAATATATTGCAAATAATATTTAATTAATAAAAAAAAAATCAATACTTTTAAAGCATTTGTATTCTACACTATTTTGTTAGAATACGTGGCGACAGACAAAAATGTCTGTTATCATAATATAAACGTTGTTTTTATGACTATGAGAAATTATATAATAAATGTATTGACATATATTTATTTTTAGTTTTTAATGCCAAAGAATAAAGACGTAATTTATTTTATACAAAATATAATTATGTATACTTACGTCAAAATTTTATATAAATAATAAGATTTTTTTAATGTATTCAATAATAGGTATTTAAGTACAAATATTGTTTTATTTTATAATACACTATATTATAATATAAAACTGCATACTGACGGTAGCTGATGGTATGTGGTCACCGTCATCTAGTAATAAAAGTCAACATAAGGCTATAGTTGAGGATAAAGAATAAGGGACAATACAGAGCAACTATAAAAAAATTAAGTTACTTTTTTTTATGTAAAAGTTGTCATTCAGGCTGACGGTCAACTTGATGGTGGGATGGTTATATTAATACCGTCGCCTATTATCATAAGAACCGTTGCACGCTTCGCTGTGGCTTAGTCTTATATTATATTATACTCGGCTGCCATGACAACGGCTAACTTCCACTTTAAATGTGACAGCGGTTTTCGTTAGCGAGTTACTTCTCCCCGCTTTCAGCAAATGGCAAAAAAAGCATAAAAAAATAGAAAATAAGTATTATAATTATCATAGTTAGTTAATTAATTAAATTGGAAAAAAATAAAAATTTAATTAATTATTAAAAATTGTGTTTTTTTATTTTTGTTTATTTTATGAAGTTTTGAATTTTAACGTTAATGACCCTTACATAATGTTCTGCTCCTCATCCGATACATCCTTACAAACTAGCATTTATACAACACTAGCGAGCCGTTCCGGGCTTCACACGGATTTTTTGGCAAGTTATATATCAAATATTTCTTGTGGAAAGCTCTTTTCATTAGTGAAAACTGCATTAAAATCCGTTTCGTAATCAATACTAATAATAATTGTGTAAGGGTTGGTGATGGAGTAAGTTACTTTGTTTTCAGAGATATCGTGTTTATAGGCTCTATACATGATATTAAAACTAAATTGACCATTTTTAGAATTTTTTTCTGTATGTATGTATGTTCCACCATAACTCTTAAACGAATCAACTGATTTTCATGAAACTTGGTAGAAAAACATTTAGACGTACAGGACACAGGATAGGCTACTTTTTCTTTTTCAACGCGGACGAAGTCGCGGGCACCAGCTAGTTTAAAAGATATAAGCTTACATACACATACAAAGCGAACCGACTTTATAATACTCGTATTAGGATTAACATGGAGATATCGCAATACAACTAAAATTCTAAAATCAATTCTAAAACTATTAGAATTTAGAATATTAATCTTAATTTGCATAAAAAAATTACAACTGTGCGAAGCCCCCGTGTCGCTGTAGTAATATTATAAAATTATTTATTTTTTATTGTCTAATTCAAAGTCAGAGGTTAACATGATAAAAAATGTTCCTAGTTCGCATGACCCAAATGTCTCTATTCTCTGGGTCAATAATATTCTTAGGGTCAAATGTCTGTTTACACCACATTTGTCACGTAGACTATTAGGTACATAATACCACAGCTTTATAATCCATGAGTTGGGCAACGAATGTACTTGCACAGAGCAACGGTGGAGGCTGGCGCGGGGAAGCGGGCGGCGCGGGCCGCCACGGCGAACTCACACAGTTTGCATTACAACTTTCATGGCTGGCGCGTACATGTTTTTGAGTTGAGTGAGCAGTGGCGGATTTTTTTTTTTTTTTTTTTCTTTTTTTTTTAAATAAATAAATAAATAAATAAATATCTTCACACATTCCACACAGCACCATCTAGTTCCAAAGTAAGCAAGTAATGCTTGTATTATGGATACCAGACAGTTGATATAATACATAGATTACTTTTTTTTTGTAAATACATACATATTATACATAAAAAACATCCATGACTCAGGTACAAAGGTAAAATGTTAACACATAAAACATTTGCCCCTAGCGGGATTCGAACCCGCGACCGTTTGGTTAACAGCTAGGGTTACTAGCCACTAAACCAAACGTGTCGTCCATTTGTGACAACCCTAGCACATCCGCGCGTGAGTGGCGGCGTCGCCCGACATCAAAAGCGTTGTCCAACTGTATGGATTATAAAGCTGTGATAATACTTATTTTAACAACTTAAATGACGGTTCACTTGACGGTTTATGACTACCGTAGCCTGCAAACTCAATAAACAACAAGTTTGAGTGAAATAGGGTAATTATGGAAACAATGAATGGGAGTAGGAAGGCTCACATGTGACGGACGTGGTGTTATTTCATGGTGGACTTCTGTGAAAGATTGAGCTTTTTTTTAACGTTGGGAAATCTTCTTGGATAGCCGGCAGTGTATGGGGACACTGTGGGGTTATGCCGGATTCGTCCCGGCTAAAACCCAACGACTTTGTAGCGCGGCCGTTGATGGGCCGGGTTGCGGGGACTTTATGACATGACATCGGTGTCCTGCGCCACGGCTATCCAGCGCGGGGAGGGCTACGCTCCCTGTCAAAACCTCGTCGTACCTGAAAGTGGAGGTACGCCGGGTGAAAACCCAATGACTTTGTAGCGCGGATGTTGATGGGCCGGGTTGCGGGGACGTTATGACACGACATAGGTATCCTGCTCCACGGCTATCCAGCGCGGGGAGGGCTACGCTCCCTGTCAAAACCTCGTCGTACTTGAAAGTGGAGGTACGCCGGGTGAAAACCCAATGACTTTGTAGCGTGGATGTTGATGGGCCGGGTTGCGGGGACGTTATGACACGACATAGGTGTCCTGCGCCACGGCTATCCAGCGCGGGGAGGGCTACGCTCCCTGTCAAAACCTCGGCGTACCTGAAAGTGGAGGTACGCCAGGTGAAAGATAGACCTACCAAATAAACAAAAACTTTATGAATTGAATCATCAAAAGCAATTCATAATTGGCGGAGTAATCGCGTAAAAACTATTTATAGTCGAATTGAGAACTTCCCGCGACTTCGCCCGCGTATTTTTGTAAATTATGTATATACTAAAACCTTCCTCGAGAACAACTCTATCCAGTGGTGAAAACAGCTTGAAAATCGTTGCAATAGTTTTTGAGTTTATCGCGAATAGACAGACAGTAAGACGTGGCGGAGGACTTTGTTTTATAATATTTAAGGATATAATAATTATTATAGATTGTTCTGACCCACAGTGGGTCCAACGGGCACTTTTATTCAGCGGGTCTAAACTTGTCGCTAAAAACGGTCCGAAGCCTTACGAGCGACCTAATAGGCTTGGTCTACTTGATGGTTGATGGCTACCGTCACCTGCAAACTCAATAAACAGAAAAGTACTACTCAAGATGAAATATACGCAGTTGGCATGACCCTCTTTGAGTGAATAGGGGAATTCACTCAAACACTAAAGCCTGCTGTACACATGGGACCAAGGTGTTGGGCCAACATATCGGGCCAAAATGATGCATAACCAATGTTGCTGTTTACACATTGGCTTACTGATCATTCTGCATTGGCGCTTCGATAAAGATGGACGTAGACTGTCTGTACTGTCTCCGCTAACGAGTAACAATGAACTGAATGGTTAGGGAGCCCACGATGCTAAATGTGTACACTCGAGCGTCTGGGGACCTATTGGACTTTGAAGATTGGATGGTAAGAAGAAAAAAAAGTTATATGAAGTTTTTCATTTCAGCGGTGAGGTGAGCGTCTACAGGCGTTCAAAATTTTGTAGGTGCTGTATTTAAAAAAATCCTCCATATAATCGTCAGATTAAGAATCAGCACGATCAGGAATTTAGGCTGAACCGTCTGTATGAAAATCTGACGCGCTCGAGTATTACAAAATAAGAATCGTCAAAAATATTTTTTGCATTTTCAAAAAGCTGCCACGAGCTTGCGTTACATCCGATTCGTCTGAATTTTAAATGGGAGCTTAATTTAGGTTCACTTAACATTCCCTCTGAAAATCTGACGCGCTCGATTTGTATATAAAATTTTACCCCCACCCCCGCCAACCCCACCAACCAAACCGTCAGATTAATACATATCCGTTATCGAAGACACGTGGGGTATATACATTGGTAATATCTGACGCGCTCGAGTAAATCCAAAAATCCCCTCTTGGGCTCCCCTACCAGAACAAGAGACGCCAACGTGTGAACTCTGTTTGCGGAGCGCGCCAAGATCCTTTGATGTGTGCACAAAAAACCGACACTATTCGGTTGGCCTGCCAATGTTGGCGTCAACTAGACCAATAGCCAACATAAGCCTAGTATATCTCTACACGTTGGCCCAACACGTTGGCCCAACACCTTGACCACGTGTACAGCCGCGACCGCGTGCTTCGTCCGATTGATCGGACGACGCTGTAGGAAGTTACGAAGTAGGTTTTTATTTATTCTGTGCAAGAAGAACTATCTGTTCTTTTGATAATCTGTGGTAAAAGTTTATATACAATATATAATAATTTATATTGAGGAGATAAAATGAAAGCGCTATTTATAAATTATATTAACAAACGGAGATAAGAAAATAACGTGGTCAAGTAGATACTTGTTTAAATTGGTTCCTGAAAGACGAATTCTAGATTGCAAGTCTAGACTATGTCAGATAGCGCATTTAGGTCCCATTCATTTATTTAAGTATTTAATTTTTTATTATTTTTATAGTAAATGCTTAAGTTCGAGTAGGTAATATATGTATTATTATTTCTTTTTTAATTTTTTTTAACAGACAATATTTATATAACATGCAACTGTAGATACCAGTAATTGGTATACAAATGTAAACGTGTATGTATAACTTATGTATGTGACTTGGCTAAATTTTGATGTGCTGTTGTGATTTTGATTAAATTAAATTAAATTAAAATTAAAATTTATTAAGTAAGATGATTTTTGACAGTTTTTGACCTCCTTCCACCCCTACGTAAGAAAAAATAAAAATAGGCCGACCCTCTCGCCCCTATTTCATATTTAATACGTAAATATTAAATATGAATATTAATTTAATTTTTATTTTTTAAAGAAAAAAAATTTAGGAACGTTTATTTGTACCTATAAACTTATTAATTTTTATTTTTTGGTAATAAATCAACTGGCTTTATTTTAAAGTTTTTCTTTATCATTCATCAATCATCAATACTAATAATAAATCTGTAAGGGTTGGTGATGGAGTAAGTTATTTTGTTTTCAGAGATATCGTGTTTATAGGCTCTATACATGATGCTGAAACTAAATTGACCATTTTTAGAATTTTTTTCTGTATGTATGTATTTTCCTCCATAACTCTTAAACGAATCAACTGATTTTCATGAAACTTGGTACATAAACATTTAGACGTACAGGACACAGGATAGGCTACTTTTTTCTTTTAAACGCGGACGAAGTTGCGGGCGCCAGCTAGTGTGGACCGTCAGCCTTTGTGACGACGCCAATATATATAAAAAAAAATCTTTTTAATATTTCTTAGTAAAAAGCAGACTTTAAAAGAAATAATTGGGCAGATAAAACAACATATAAAAATAATATATTATTAGTATTTCCTTAAATTATTGATCCATTGACAAACATGTTTACAAAATAATTGGCACCGAGTACAAGTACCTTACAACAATCCTTATTTATCAATGTGTATGCAATGAGACATAATTAGAACTAAAATGTAGCTTTAGATAATAAACTTTGCGTTGCATAGATTAAGTAAAGAAACAGAAGCGCCATTTGTACTCTCGGGAGTGGTCAGGAAAAATTTTTTTTAACGACACGTTTGGTCTAGTGGCTAGTGACCCTAGCTGTTAACCAAACGGTCGCGAGTTCGAATCCCGCTAGGGGCAAATGTTTAGTTGTTTAAATTTTACCTTTGTACCTGAGTCATGGATGTTTTGTATTTATGATATGTATGTATTTATAAAAAAAGTAATCTATGTAGTATATCAACTGTCTGGTATCCATAATACAAGCATCACCTAGTTGCTTAGTGTGGAACTAGATGGTGCTGTGTGGAATGTGAACATTTTGATGACAAAAATAATAGTATCCTGAGTTTCGGGGTTTTTTCTCAGGATCGTCATCTTGGCTTTTTTCCGAAATGCTGGTAAATTTAAATTTATAATGACGATCATAAGAGTTTCTTGTAGAAACCTAATTGATAAATAAATAATTTGATTTTGATAAAATAAACATTTGCCCCTAGCGGGATTAGAACCCGCGACCGTTTGGTTAACAGCTAGGGTTACTAGCCACTAGACCAAACGTTGTCGTAGAGAATAAAATGTATATTGTGACCAGTCTGTGACTGTTAATTCATACTTAATCTTTGACAACTAAAGACAATGATTAGACACTGTGGTTCTTGTAGTTTATTGTTGTGATTTACAAAGCTCAAACGTTTCGGTGGCCAAGGAAGCTTTGACTTTTGGCGGAATATTACCTTGCATACTTTTGGAAGTTGAAAGAGTGTTTTATAGAAAATTAGACTTTAAAATGTGTAGTTATTTGGGAAGAGAAGTTATTTGGAAAACGTAAGTGAATTCACGGTTAAATTTAATTTAGAATTTAACTAGCTACACGCTCCCGACTTCGCACGGGCATAGGCACGCAAAATACAAACTAATCCTATCTTTTAAGTTGGACCAAATTACACACAGTTACGAAGTTTTATCAAAATCAGTCCACACGTAATTTTTATATAAAGACTAGCTGACGCCCGCGACTTCGTCCGCGTTGAAAAAGAAAAAAGTAGCCTATCCTGTGTCCCGTACGTCCAAATGTTTATGTACCAAGTTTCATGAAAATCAGTTGATTCGTTTAAGAGTTATTGAGGAACATACATACATACATACAGAATCTAAAAATGGTCAACTTAGTTTCAGTATGATGTATAGAGCCTATAAACACGATATCTCTGAAAACAAAGTAACTTACTGCATGACCAACCCTTACAGATTTATTATTAGTATTGATTAAGGAAAGTCTGATTCTGGATTCGATTCTCAGCTGTCTTTATAACCCCCGTCCATAGACGGTGCGAAGAAACACCATGGGTTTTATAGTGGGTAGAAGTCCCACATACACCACCGATCTCCCCATAGTCGGTGGGGATCTGGTTCGCTGATTTTCCAAGCAAAAAAGGGTCAACTTTGGAAAGGTATTCCAAAGTTATTTGAAAAGTTTTCAAGGATCTATCTGGGAAGATAATCATGGCCACCCGTGACCAAAATGACGGTTCCTACTTAGTAACAGTCTAAGCGCCTCTTTCTCAAACGTCAAGTAGGCCAAACAGTCATTTAAAGTCACCGGTAGCCGGGGATAATGGAGCTGATATACCTTTGTTTGTGCGGTAAACGTCCCAAACATTAAATAGAAAATAATAATAAAAAATTGCAACAGAAAATGATTTCTAAAAGTAATTAATCAACACTTTACTTGTGAAAAATTGTGAAAAAGTTGGTGAAAGAGGCGCTATATAACAGTAAAAGAATACTCGGTCGAGTAGATTCAGAGCCTATTCAATGCAAACAAACAAATCTTTCCTCTATATAATATTAGTATTAGTATAGACAAACCGTCCGTAATTATCGTTCTTTCCATTGGTGAAAACCGCATCAAACTAGTCCCCATAATTTTTTGCCTTCAATAGTTCAACACGCCTGAAGTAAGTAAGTAGCAATATCTCTCATTTCCTTCTATTATAATAGTTTCAAAAGATACAGGCGTAGGTTTAATTTACATACACTGACGTATTATATTTTAAAAAATGTATAAAGTTAGGTACATATAATATATTATTGTCTTTACACAGTGTTAGGACTTTCACAACTTTTCACATTCCACTTGATGGTAAGAGGCTACCGTCGCCTATGACAAAAGTAGCATAGAAGAATTAAAGATAATAAGATTAGAATAAGGAAGAAGGGAGGGGAATTGGCTCTGGCATTCCCTTAATGAAACACAACAGCACATATGCTGTTATTTCACTGTGATCTTCTGTAAGTGGGTAGTTACTGCCAAGGGCTTCGTAAATGACTGCAAAACGCAGTGTGCCCTAGCCACTAAAATATATTATTTATTTATTTTTATTAGAGATGGGTTTGCTCTTGGCCAACATCCAACTGTGTAGCGAAGATGAGGTCTATGATGGAGCGAACCTCATTCTCAACCCAGAAGATGCCTTTTTCTTATTAGATTTAATTTCTTTTGTTCAATTTCTTGGCACTTTCTTTACAAATAAACGGCTCATCTTCTAATAACAATTTATTTATCTCCTTATCAAAACATGGTACCATGGTACAAATCGCTGCTTAAAAACTAAAGGGCCATAAAACAAAAAAATCCAAAAATGTTTTTATTGCATAAATACAACCACAATCCTTCATATTGTATGTTGCAAAAAGATTGATGGTTGTTTTATTCCATATTTAGTATATTTTGATCATTTTTATATATATTCAAAAGTAACATATATGCTTATATCTCTTCTACTATTCAGTTTATTATAAAATTACTTAAAACATTTAATGCTACTTAAAAAGACGCTTCTAACGATGTATAATATACATATATTTGATATATATCTAAAAGGAAAAAAAAATGGACAAAAATAATTTAATTTTTTTCGATTAGCTCTCCTGTAAAAAGTGCAATTTTAATTTGTGCCTTCATGTTTTTAAGCAGCGAAATATACTCATAAAACATTATCCAAACATTTTCAATAAATTTTACTGAGTATACGTCACAAAACTTCATTACTACATTTTTCATTATTTTTAAATATCTGACATCTAAATTCTCTTTTAGCATTTTGAACTATTTTATTTTCTTAATATTAGCCAGTATTAAATTTCAATGATAACTACTTCCAAAACTTTTTACTCCAACTTTGAAAATTTTTGGGTTATATGAGCTCAGGAGTTCCACACCTTGGCAGTGCGCATTATAAAATGAAGACGTGAGTGGGTGAAGGTGGTATGTCGCATAATTCCAATTTTGAATAAATCGAGGTTAAAGTTTTACTTTTAATTTTTGAGATAAGTCGCCACTGAACTGATTTTCAACCGACGAAAACGAAAAAACAAAAACGGAGGAGGTTCTCAATTCGACACGAATTTTTTTTATTTTTTTATGTATGAACACGCATAACTTTTGACAGGGTGGTCCGATTTTGATAATTCTTTTTTTATTTGAAAGCGTACACCCCCAAGGGGGTCCTATTTTAATTTAAAAAAAAAATTCCAACCCTAAGGGTAGGAAAACAGGGGATGATTGATTGTTCACTCACCGATTGTAGCGTATAACCACGCATAACTTTTTACAGAGTAGTCCGATTTTGATAATTCTTTTTTTAATGGATAGGGTATACCTCAAAGTTGGTCTCGAATAATTTTGGAAAAAAAATTCCTACCCTAAGGGTGGGAAAATGGGGGGGGGAAAATTAAAAATTAAGCATGTAGTAAATATTACAAAAAAATATAAAATAAAACTTTTTAACAAAAAATAAAACCGCCGAAAAAACTGAAAAGCATAAAATAATCTTATTATTTTACCTAAGTAATTTTGAGTCGGTGCCAAACAAGCAAAAATTACGTAAAGAGTGAGTGATGCGCGGCGGCGACTGAAATTACTTAGGTAAAATAATAAGATTATTTTATGCTTTTCAGTTTTTTCGGCGGTTTTATTTTTTGTTAAAAAGTTTTTGTACTAAATTATGATGCAAAGTTGTGTAAACAACCTAAAATATTAATGGTATGATAGCAATTAAATACTTCTATTATGTAACTAAAAAAAAAGTGGACATAGCTCCCTCTTCCGTTAACAAAAGTAAACTTTTTTGAACTCTTTGCTTTTTAAAATTAACTGTACATTAACACCTTTTTCATTTTTTTTATTTTCCAAAAATTTCTTAACTCGACGTTCTTAAGGTATGTAATCATTCATATGGACATATTACCTTCATCAGCGCAAAAAAAAAAGAAAAAACCCAAAAATGCGACATAGCACCTTCATCCACTCACGTCTTAAAATATTTTATTACATATCTACTCTTAAATTAAAGGTATTCATAACAGAGCTATGATGAAACTTGTAATTATTAGAGACCGCAATAATAAACTAGCATGGTTGTAATTAAATTTACTTAATGATAAAAAATTATTTTAATAGTCAAGTTATTGATATTATTTTATTATTGCATTGTTCTGCCATTGCCCTTGTGAATTCCAAGCAATTTTCAGTCGAGTCCCATCCTGTGCATTGTCCGTAAGCTGCAAAGCCTTTCCAATTCCCTTATTCTTTATTTTTTTTTATTTTTTTATGTTAAGGTCGACAGACAGGCTGACGGTCCACTTGATGGTAGGTGGCTACCGTCGCCTATAACACAAGCAACGCCATAAGTGCTACAAGTGCGCTGCCGTCCATAGAAGGATTAAGGATAAGGGATAAGGGAGGGTGGTGAGGTAATGGGCTCTGGCATCCCTTACTCACTCGCCGACAACACAACAGCACATAATGCTGTTATTTCACGGTGGTATTCTGTAAGGTTACTGCCGCCAGACGGGCTGCCCAAATGACTGTGAAACCTTTAAAATCAAGACTAGAGTCAATTTTGAAAATTATATTAAAATTTCCAAAGTTGACCCCGCCGGGAATCGAACCCGGGGCCCCTGAGACGTTAGGCAAGCACCCTTGCCACTCATCCAACGGGCTCGTCAAAACCTATTCTCGTCCTAGTCTTAATCCTAGTTAATGCAGTCAGCACTTGCAGCACCTATGCGTTGCTTGTGTTATAGACTATGGTGTATAGCCATAGCCACGGTATAGCCAGTGTATAGCCAAGGTTTGGAACTCCCTGCTAGCGTCTGTGTTTCCGAGCTCATATAACCCAAATATTTTCAAAGTTCGTGTGAATAGGCCTTTTCTGGGTGAGCTCGCTCCATCATAGGCCTCATCTTCGCTACACGGCTGAATGCTGGCCAAGAGCAAATCACCTCTAATAAAAAAAATCAAGTGCACTGTCAGCCTGTCTGCTGACCTTAACATATAAATTTTTTAAGAGTGCGTATAAAGCAAACAAAATTAGTAATTTCACCCTTGTGGCCCCTTGGACATGACAGTGACACAAAATACGTACAACTACGCGCAACATGCGACGGAAGATAGCGCATCTCGCTGAAAAAATATGTTATAAGTGCCAAAAGTATTAAATATTAATTATTCGTAAACTACAATGTCAAATGAAAAATCAAGAAGTAACAACTATTAAGCTCATAATGAACCAAGAAGTACGTATTAATTCGGGTAGATGGCGCTTATTTTATACAATTAAATGTCACTGAAGGTGTCGCTCATAGAGCGTGACTGCGCGAGTTCACTGTTTTTTTCCCACACTAAAAGTGCCCAAAGCCCCTAAAGAAGCCTAAAATAAAATGTCGATCTGATTTTTTTTTAACAAAATAGAGCGCTAAAAGTGCGCAAACCCACATTAAAACGCTTGTGTTCGCTCGCAACAATATAAGATAAACTTTGACACCAATAAAAAACTCTAAACACGGTTATTCATAAAAAAAAATTGTACCAAGCAAGTCAAGATTACTGTTTCCCTATGGCCACATTAAAAAATAGTTTGAGCGAGTTTTTTTACATAATTAAATTGATGATTGAGGTAATTCAATACTGTGATAATATTATGTATTTTGACAAATTTTTGCTGTGATATATTTTCGAGGAGTGTTCACGTTTTAACCCCCTAATACCAACGCAAAAACGGGGTGTTATAATTTTGACTTGTGTGTGTCTGTGCATCGTTGCTCCAAAATTGGATGGACGGATTTTGATCTGGTTTTTCAACCGACTTCCAAAAAAGGAGGAGGTTTATAAATCGACTGTATGTATTTTTTTTTTCACGTTTGTTACCTCATAACTTTCGACTGGGTGAACTTATTTTGATGATTTTTTTTTTATTTGAAAGCTAGTGCTTCCCGTGTGGTCCCATTTAAATTTGGTCTAGTTCTGACAATGGCATCCATGAGAAAAGACCACGAGTCGATTTGAAGTCCATTTATTTTTTGTTAAAAAGAGATTGTTTAAATGCTGAGTGAATTTTTTTTACGGAAACAGTAATAAAGAATCGCGATTATTTCAATTTTTTTTCCTATCCAAATTATATACTTACATGTCGTCCTTTATAGCTCTTTCCATTAGTGAAAACCGTATTAAAATAGGTTGGGTGTTTCAGAAGTTAGTGGCGAAACAGACATAGAGGTTGACAGCGATTTTAGTTTATACTAGCGACCTGCTCCCAGCTTCGCATGGATGCATTTTTTCTGCAAATTATATACACAAACCTTCCTCGTTTATCTCTCTGTCCATTGGTGAAATCCATATCAAAATCCTTTGGGCGGTTTAGAAAAAGTTAGCGTAGTAACAGACGGACAACGATTCTTATTATACAAAATATTAATTCCAAATTCTTTTTTTTTTTCAGGTCTAAGGACGACGGTGAAGTGAAAATAAGAAACGAGAATTCTATCGGTATAGTGAGATAATTTTTCAATTATATTTATGAATAATTATTATAGAACTCAATAACTTTTAAAAGTAAAGGGCCAATTCGAATGAATGCGTTTCTTGCATTAGTGTTGCGTTAAGTGAAGTTTTGTGGTTTTTTTTTTAATAACAATTAAGAAAAAACCAAAAAGTGACAATGTATCCGTTAACACGTAAGTATTTTTTTTAACTATTTTTAACTAATGAAACCATTTTTGCTTTTTTTAAATGTTAACTTATCTAGCCAAGTAGTAGTCTATAGACAAATTAAGCCGAATATGGGCAATCAAGGGAAATATTTCGTGTATTTTTGAAAATTAGTGGGTTACGGTGAGTTGGGGCTATGCTGAGGGTGTAGGGTACTTTTTTTTAAGTTTTTGCTCATATCTGTACGAATAGCACTATGGTTACTTCTGACAAAAGTTTCTACATAAAATTTTCTACAAATTTGGATATATTCATTTTTACTCTACGATCAATACTTTGGGAGCTACAGGCTGTGTAGGTTAACAGAGAGTTAAGTTGTGTAAGATGCTAGTGTTGGGAAAATGTAGATTTAGTCGTTCTTCTAATGGCTCTATTACCACCAGCAAATATTCCTTGTCAAGCCATGAAAAGGGAAAGTGGAAACCAAGATATTTTCGTCAAAAGAACTCCACTAACTGTCATTTTGTTGCTCTATTCTTTTTCTACATAGTTTTAGCAGCTAGTCTAATTAAGGCTCGGCGCCCATTAAGCCTCGTATTCATTAGCCTCGCCTCGCGACGCGTGTCGCCCGACATCGCACGAAAGTCTGGCAACAATGCGAGACTTTTTCCTGGACGCCGCGTCGCTAAATGTGGACGAAAAAGGTCGCGCGACATGTCGGACACTATATGCCTTGGCATGCTGCAACGTCCTTAAGGATGCCGAGGCGTCCTTAAGCATGCCGAAGCGTCTCGACATCGTATTTGTAGCTCGCGTCTCTTCGCGTTCTCTTCAGGGCAAGCTATCCCCGAGTGTTGCCTCGGCGTGCCGAAGGATGCCGAAGCATCCCGAAGCATCCTCAAGACTGCCGACGCGGGAGCGTCGAGCGTACCGAAGCGGTATTTTTGTTACTACGACCATATTTATGTTGTAAATTTCTACTTTATTGCCATGACGTTAATGTATATTATATTTGTCACCTAAAATCCTCAGCCGTGCCGTTGCCAATAATGGGCGCCTAGCCTTACATAGTTAGGCGTGTTTGGGCTCAATAGGATATCAAGGGTTATTAGAATAGTATTTATATAGTGAGCTAGTCTAGAACTTACAATAAAGATTTTTCCGAAGTAATTGATGTTCTGAGAAAATTATAATAATCATCACTGTTCGTTCATTATAAAATAATAAACAACAAATAGTATGTTAATCAATTCTTGATCTATGCACGAACATAGTACATATACATAGCGATAATTATTAAAATAACATATTAAATAGTTGGATTAGATACGTAATAGTGACGTCTAGGCTTGCCCTTGCCGTTGAAACACTCATAATTTGCTAGTGATGTCACTTTAATGTCGATAATTCACAGAAAATATAAAAAGTTGGCTGATTCAGAAGAAGTCAACAGAGAAACAGAAGGAAGCGTACAGCGACTTTTATTTTTAAAATATTTAAAGCAATATAACGCCTGACAACCTAACATACATTGACGCCTGACATTATTATAAATAATTTTGCCAAGCGTTGGATCTTTATTTTTAAACTAGCTGGCGCCCGCGACTTCGTCCGCGTTGTAAAAGAAAAAAGTAGCCTATCCTGTGTCCTGTACGTCTAAATGTTTATCTACCAAGTTTCATGAAAATCAGTTAATTCGTTTAAGAGTTATGGAGGAACATACATAAATACAATATCTACACTTACAGATTTATTATTAGTACTAGCTGGCGCCTGCGACTTCGCCCGCGTGAAAAAAGTAGCCTATCCTGTGTCCCGGACGTCTAAATGTTTATCTACCAAGTTTCATGAAAATCGGTTAATTCGTTTAAGTTATGGAGGAACATACATACATACATACATACATACATACATACATACATACATACATACATACATACATACATACATACATACATACATACATACATACATACATACATACATACATACATACATACATACATACATACATACATACATACATACATACATACATACATACATACATACATACATACATACATACATACATACATACATACATACATACATACATACATACATACATACATACATACATACATACATACATACATACATACATACATACATACATACATACATACATACATACATACATACATACATACATACATACATACATACATACATACATACATACATACATACATACATACATACATACATACATACATACATACATACATACATACATACATACATACATACATACATACATACATACATACATACATACATACATACATACATACATACATACATACATACATACATACATACATACATACATACATACATACATACATACATACATACATACATACATACATACATACATACATACATACATACATACATACATACATACATACATACATACATACATACATACATACATACATACATACATACATACATACATACATACATACATACATACATACATACATACATACATACATACATACATACATACATACATACATACATACATACATACATACATACATACATACATACATACATACATACATACATACATACATACATACATACATACATACATACATACATACATACATACATACATACATACATACATACATACATACATACATACATACATACATACATACATACATACATACATACATACATACATACATACATACATACATACATACATACATACATACATACATACATACATACATACATACATACATACATACATACATACATACATACATACATACATACATACATACATACATACATACATACATACATACATACATACATACATACATACATACATACATACATACATACATACATACATACATACATACATACATACATACATACATACATACATACATACATACATACATACATACATACATACATACATACATACATACATACATACATACATACATACATACATACATACATACATACATACATACATACATACATACATACATACATACATACATACATACATACATACATACATACATACATACATACATACATACATACATACATACATACATACATACATACATACATACATACATACATACATACATACATACATACATACATACATACATACATACATACATACATACATACATACATACATACATACATACATACATACATACATACATACATACATACATACATACATACATACATACATACATACATACATACATACATACATACATACATACATACATACATACATACATACATACATACATACATACATACATACATACATACATACATACATACATACATACATACATACATACATACATACATACATACATACATACATACATACATACATACATACATACATACATACATACATACATACATACATACATACATACATACATACATACATACATACATACATACATACATACATACATACATACATACATACATACATACATACATACATACATACATACATACATACATACATACATACATACATACATACATACATACATACATACATACATACATACATACATACATACATACATACATACATACATACATACATACATACATACATACATACATACATACATACATACATACATACATACATACATACATACATACATACATACATACATACATACATACATACATACATACATACATACATACATACATACATACATACATACATACATACATACATACATACATACATACATACATACATACATACATACATACATACATACATACATACATACATACATACATACATACATACATACATACATACATACATACATACATACATACATACATACATACATACATACATACATACATACATACATACATACATACATACATACATACATACAATACCTACACTTACAGATTTATTATTAGTATTGATGATTAACTAGCGACCCGCTCCCTGCTTTGCCTGCTTCCTTGATTATCCCTCTATCCATGAGTGAAGACAGAATTAAAATCGGTCTAGCCGTTCTCGAGTTTTGCGCTTAGCAACACATTTAGGGATTCATTTTTATTTATAAAGAAGATGAATAAAATATGGTAATATAACCTAAAATTCTACTCTAACTATTGGTGAGACTTCTTTAAATCGGGTGAGTACAAACACACAAACTATACGTCTTATAATATTATATAATAATAGTAGGTATAAATAAATAACATAAATTTTCAAAAATAATATCGATCGAAACACGTATCTGAACTCAACAAATAACGAAATTCGTTGTTCTGTGGAAATTAGTTATTCTTCGTCACATCACTATGGAACGCTATTATGATTTTGCAGTTATTGTTCGCAACGTAATAGCAGTGTCCTATCAACACTATTAACTCTGTTTAAATGAAAGCGTATTTTCCATAACGTATTTAAAAGTGATATTGTGATATTTTTCATTATTCTTTTTTTGTATTTGGAGTTTACTCCTTAGGAATCAATTTCATATATCGCTGCTTAAAAACTAAAGGGCCATAAAACAAAAAACTCCAAAAATGTTTTTATTGCAAAAATACATTCACAATCCTTCATATTGTATGTTGCAAAAAGTCTTACGGTTGTTTTATTCCATATTTAGTATATTTTGATCATTTTTTATATTATTCAAAAGTAACTTATATGCTTATAAATATCTAATGTAGTATTCAGTTTATTATAAAAGTACTTAACACATGTAATTCTACTTAAAAATATGCTTCTAACGACTATAATATGCATATATTTGATATATATCTAATAAGAAAAAAATAGACAAGAAATAATTTAATTTTATTCGATTAGCTCTCCTGTAAAAAGTGTAATTTTGATTTGTGGCCCTTTAGTTTTTAAGCAGCGATATGTATAAGCCCGGTGTATGAAAATTTATTGGAGTAAAGTCAAATGTCACATATGTCACACGTTACGCGTTACAGGCTATAATATGCTTCAATACTTTCTCTACTTGTATAATCTGTCCGGCTCCGGCGAAATGTACACGAAAATATTTGTCGGATAAATCCGACTCTGGCGGCTAAAGGGTTAATCACCCGATGTACTGTGTACTATAATTAACAATTTATCTAGGTATATCCTATTAGAATGAATTTTAATACAAGTAATATTCCATGGAAGTAACCTTAAGCGTACAGATATAGTCAAAACCACAAGACCTTCTGGATTCCCCCGTAATGTATATCTGACTCTCTCTGACGTCAATCAGTTTAAACGCGAAAGAGCGAGACAAAAAATTAATGAGTCACAGTAGAAAATGTCGACCTAGAAATCCTAGAATGTTGACACAATTAATTGTTAAGTTTATTGACTTAATTGTTAATAGGTAATACTTCTATACGAGTATCCTTATTTATTTTTATGTACTTTATTTTATTTATATTAGGGAATTATACAATATTTCGATACAGATTATACACATACATACAAGAAAAACATAAATCAGCAGTTTCCACTAAATTACTAAAACATATTGGGCCTCTTTCACAAACTGCAAGTAAAGTGTTGATTAGTTACTTTTAGAAATCATTTACTGCATCATTCGATAGGCGAATTTTTATTATTATTTTCTATTTAATGTTTGGGACGTTTACCGTACAAACAAAGGTATATCAGCTCCATTATCCCCGGTTACCGGTGACTTTAAATGACAGTTAGCCTACTTGACAGATGGTGAAAGAGGCCCATTATCTTGTAAAACGTTACGATGCGTTACAGGGGCGGGAGGGGAATCCCTCAAGTGTATTATACGTCATTTTTATTTAGTTCTCCCAAGTTGGCAACCCTTTTCATTGGTAAAAATGGTCAATTGTTAAACTTGGTAACCAGGGAGGGTACAGAAAAACAATGCGTTACATGGTGGGGTCAAAAATCTTCAAAAATTGCATTACGTAATACTTAAACGCCCTTAAACACATAGCTGCTTAAAAACTAAAGGGCCACAAACCAAAATTACACTTTTTACAGGAGAGCTAATCGAAAAAAATTAAATTATTTTTTGTCTATTTTTTTTCTTATTTATATATATCAAATATTTGCATATTATACATAGTTAGAAGCGTATTTTTAAGTAGCATTAAATGTTTTAAGTAATTTTATAATAAACTGAATACTAGAAGATATATAAGCATATAAGTTACTTTTGAATATATAAAAAAATGATCAAAATATACTAAATATGCAATAAAACAACCGTAAGTCTTTTTGCAACATACAATATGAAGGATTGTGATTGTATTTTTGCAATAAAAACATTTTTGGATTTTTTGTTTTATGGCCCTTTAGTTTGTAAGGAGCGATATATATAAAGACGCATTGACACGCTCTTAATATCAATTTCAGAGGGAGCGAACAAACATACTGTTTTTTTTCTTATATACTTTTTTTTTTGTATATTTACAATGAACACATTGCTTTATTATTCTTCATGTATAATCTACATCTACATTCATGTATATTTACATTGCTTCATTATTCTTCATGTATAATCTCTGCAAGTTGCTTTAGTAATGCGCTTGGCCGCCATTTTGATGACGTCATCACGGCCCTTTAGTTTTTAAGAATGGGTATAAAGCAAACAAAATTTGTAATTTCACCCGCGTGGCCCCTTGGACATGACAGTGACACAAAATACGTAGAACTACGCACAACATGCGACGGAAGAGAGCGCATCTCGCTCAATTAAAATGTTATAAGTGCCAAAAGTATTATTATTAATTATTCATAAACTACAATGTCAAATGGAAAATTGTTACATACAGCCTTAGATAATATGTGAAGTGAAATTACTGATATACTTTTAGCTTTGTAATGTGTGTCATTTTGAAAATAAAACTAAAATCGATGGAAATGAGAGCTCACTTGGTGATTTTTTTCTATCGAGAAAATTTCATTATATTATGTTTTCTGTTACAGACGTCACTTTCATTTATAATGTATTTATCTATTTAAAAAAATTAATTAAATTAGACTTTGTTTACTTAGATAAAAATCAAATCTAGGATTGGCTATTTCTCTTTATGCCCGCTCTTAAGCAGCGACATACTTGTACTTTCCCAGTACGAGCCAGTACCTAATAATAACTAACCAATGACAAGTATGTAAAATGTAGTATCATCGTGGATTCCACAAATATAACATTAATCTGTAAGATGGACATTTAATGCATCAAGTGATTACAACGTAATCATTTATTTTATACATCGTGTCGCAACTTAATCGTATATTAATTGTATAATTAATTAATAAACAATTATTTTTTTGTTATTTTTACTCAACTCATTTATTGAGTTCGTCGTCGAGTTTAGTTTCCACAGGATTTCGTATTCAAAATTTCCTATGAGAAATAACTGTGTGACGACAATCGAGTAATGTAACTTACAGGATATTTATTATTTCGATGTTTTTAACTTTTTATCAATACTAATAATAAATCTGTAAATGTAGGTATTGTATGTAAGTTCCCCCATAACTCTTAGCGCCTCTTTCACGAACGTCAAATAGGCTAAACCGTCACTTAGGCGTCACTCGTCAAAATAATAAAAAAAAATCGGCTATCGAATGACTTAAATGTAAAAAAAAAAAACACTCATATTTATATGATGCCAATCGAACTTATCTTAAAAAAAAGGAATAACAGAAAATGTTTGATTCAAATTTCAAGAATATTATTCATTTACTAGCTGGTGCCCGCGACTTCGTACGCATTGAAAATGAAAAAGTAGCCTATCCTGTGTCCAGTTTCATGAATCAGTGTCTAAATGTTTTTTCTACCAAGTTTCATGAAAATCAGTTAATTCGTTTAAGTTATAGAATTTTTTTCTGTATATATGTATGTATATACATACATATATACAGAAAAAAATTCTAAAGTGGTCAATTTAGTATCATGCATAGAGCCTATAAACACGATATCTCTAAAAACAAAGTAACTTACTCCATGACCAACCCTTACACATTTCTTATTAGTATTGTTGATAATATGTAGTGATGGAATATTTCCTACTTTATTTGAATCTGTAATTATTATGACTCTGTTAGCAACTAGACTGTGCCTAAAACCATCAAACTACTACAACATGGAACACGCGTGCCATACAAAACACTACGAATTTTATGGAACATTTAAAAGTGACATATGCGTAGAGCATGAACTGTCATTTAAAACAAAACAAACGTAATAATAAGTACGTAATTTAAAGAAAATGTGACTTTACGTCAACCCATTAGAGTTTAAAATGAAATAGTAGAAGTTGATCGTTACTACCTTTTACCATTGACGCGTGAAGGCAAGAGTCCGCCATGATTCTGTCAAAGGCGTTCTTTTTATGTGCCGCTTTGGCATTTGTAACGCAAATTCCATTGTAGAACTTCGATGCCTAAAACGAACAAAGTTTTAGCTAAATAGGGGCCAAGAGTGATTGCCCAACGACTTTATATCATGGCCATCTCTAAATCGGCGCCATATTGGATTCTCTAACTTTACACTACGTAATAAAACGATAACAAAACTAATTACCTATATGAAGAGATTACGCAGTTTCCATAATACCATATAATTAGGTGCCTATGTCTAAAGAAACAAGCCTAATACTTAGATCCAAATAGCATTTTCGACATCCAAGCAAAATTACTCGTACAAGTACAAATTACCACATCTAGGTTCTAGAAACATGCACATGCACTTCGCTTTTAACTAACACAAGTATAGATGCACTACATAGGCATACATAGGTCAAAAAGTCTATGTACACGAATAAAATAGCAACACACATAGGAGACAGAACACATTTTAATAATTACAAAAATTATAATATATAGCGCCTCTTTCACAAACGTCAAGTAGGCCAAACTGTCATTTAAAGTCACCGGTAACCGGGGATAATGGAGCTTTGTTTGTACGGTAAACGTCTCAAACATTAAATAGAAAATAATTAAAAAAAATCGGCTATCGAATAATGCAGTAAACCGAGTGCATAATTCAATATAACAAAAAATGATTTCTAAAAGTAACTAGTCAACACTTTACATGTAGTTTGTGAAAGAGGCCCTTAATAAAATATAAAATAATTTTATAATATTATAAAATTATTTTTATAAAAAAAAAAACAAAGAAACGACTTCACGACTATGGACAAACAATCTAAAAGGTCGAAAATAATATTTGAATTAATTAAATCAAACATATTAAAGGACAATGAACGATATTATTGATACTTTTATATCTACTAGCTGCTGCCCGCGACTTCATCCGTGTTGAAAAATGAAAAATAGCAATATAACGTTTGACCTCTTGTTGCTATAACACTTTGGCTAGGCGTAAGTTTTGAATTTTATTTTAGATGGTACAAAAAAAATGCAAAATTGGTAAATTTGTGATCACAGTAACCAAAGATGTTGTCCAGGTTGACGATTTTCTACACATTCAAATGTATCTAAATGTATCTAAATGTATCTAAATGTATTTAAATGTATCTAAATGTATCTAAATGTATCTAAATGTATCTAAATGTATCTAAATGTATCTAAATGTATCTAAATGTATCTAAATGTATCTAAATGTATCTAAATGTATCTAAATGTATCTAAATGTATCTAAATGTATCTAAATGTATCTAAATGTATCTAAATGTATCTAAATGTATCTAAATGTATCTAAAAGTATCTTAATGTATAGATTAATAATAAAAAATAGACGCTACCAGGAATTCTGGAACACAGTTGTTATCTTGTTTTGTGTGACAAAAGGTTACAAAAATGTTCATACAGTCATAATAATTAGCTAACATGCGATAAAAAATAAAATATACTTATTTGGCTATATCAGTCTCCTTACTTTAATAATATATAGGCATAATTGAGTGATATTATGTTGCACGCTTCGCTGTAGTTTTCTTTGACGTTCAACGGTCAGCGGCTGACATAACAACGGCTAACTTCCACTTTAAATGTGACAGCGGTTCTTGTTGGCGAGTGAGTTCTTCTCGCTTTCGGCAGATGGCGCCGTAAAAAATAAGCGTTTTTTTTTCCTCGCGATCGATATTATACTATTACGCAAAATATTGATAAGATCAATCCTTGAAGCGGATTGCATATTGTGTAAAAATGTCAAGTCAATCCGTCAATGTCAAGTCAAACAAACCAACACAATATTTTTATATATGTTATAAAAATATATATTAGATTTAGCAGGCATTTTGACGATTGACCGTAGATTTCACCAAGTTTTTTCGTACCCCGACTGTACTTAAGTGAAAAGACTGGGCAATGCAATGGTATATAATTTCATCTATAAGAAGTTGACAATTGTAAATTCCAGAAATCTATTTAATTTTGTGCCTTATACCGACGGTCCTAAGGTCTTTTTCGGCTGGGAAACGTGTTTTGGCTCTGTGCGAATTAAAAAGTAAAAAGAGAAACGGGTGGGCAGTTCCCGAAAGTTATTCCGGTTCCTTTATAGTGGACCTTATTACGTATACACCGAACTTTTCCCAACTACATAGAAAGCGATAGATATTAAATGTCTAAAGTCTGTTTTTTAATCTCAGACAAAAATGACACATACAAATGTCAAGTTTGCATATAATACCATGAAATGTATGTAATGCATGTCAAATGTAATGTCATTTTTGTCACTGAGATTAAAAAACAAACTTTAGGTAACAATTGAAACGATAACGAAACGATAACGAAGTTCGAAAACAATAAAATGTATGGGATTGACATATGCCGTCGCTAAATCACGTGATACATCCCATACATTTTATTCTTTCGAACTTTTACAATTTATGCTTTGACTCGATGGACTGATCGTGTGTTTCGGCCTTAATTTAATGTTCCTTTCTATGATGTATTCTTTTTTCATTGATCAAAAAGGTAAACAAACAATTCAAGATATAGAACTAAACAAACAATACGAACAAATTCTAAATGAGTTAATCACAGAGTGAACTCTCTTTGATAATGCCTAATGTACAAATCCCATCTTAAAACAGTCCAGTGACCATGGCGACGCTATGTTTGTTTACGTTTTTGATCAATAGAAAAAGAATAGATCATAGTGTATCTTTAGTTGGTAAGCCTTTTCAAATAAATAAATAGACTATCAACAAATTCGTCTCCAAAAAATTGCTATCTGGTCGCCGCATACATAATAGCACCTTTTGCGTCATCATGGTTTCAGAGAATATAAGAAACAAAAGCGGTCGCGCGGTATCTTCACTCGACATTTAGTACTTATTATCAAGTTGGGATTCAACCTATTTACAATATTATCAGTCTTAACCTGTCTGTACTTGGTGTGTACTTGTTATATGAATGAATGTCGGTCAATAATGTAATGTTATGCATTATTATGTATAATTAAAATGATAGCGTGCATGTATAGATTGCATTTTAAGAGTAAGTGTACTTACTTTTAGTCCCGACTGTAGTTGGGGAAAGAAAAGATTTGTCACATTAACGTCGACATTTGCCTTGCACCAAGGCAATTTTTCAGACATGCCAGTTTTATTAAAACATGTCACTTGCCTGCCTAAAGTGCTTTAGTTTTAAAAGGTACTAAGAGACAACGACTTGATAGAGGAATGAATTTGAAAACTGAAAATTATTTTTCGGACAATATGTCACTTGTCTGCCTAAAGTGCTTTAGTTTTAAAAGGTACTAAGAGACAACGACTTGATAGAGGAATGAATTCGAAAACTGAAAACTCTTTTTCGGTCAATATGTCACTTGTCTGCCTAAAGTGCTTTAGCTTTAAACGGTACTAAGAGACAACGACTTGATAGAGGAATGAATTTGAAAACTGAAACTCTTTCGGACCAAGCGCTTTCACTGCCCAAGGTTTGCAACTCCCTTCCGGCGTCTGTGTTTCCGAGCTCATATAATCCAAACCTTTTTAAAGTTCTAGTAAATTGCCTATTCACTGGGTCGGCCTCGTCTATTGCACGGCTAGATGCTGGCCAAGAGAAAACCCATCCCTAATAAAAAAAACTGACTAAGATTTTCGTACCCCGACTGTACAGCGTTTGAAAGTTTCGAAGCTTGGATAATAGATGCTCAGTAGAACTTATTAAAATAATAGCTGGCGCCCGCGACTTCGTCCGCGTTGAAAAATAAAAAAGTAGCCTATCCTGTGTCCTGTATCCTGTGTTTATCTACCAAGTTTCATGAAAATCAGTTAATTCTTTTAAGAGTTATGGGGGAACAGAAAAAAATTCTAAAAATGGTCAATTTAGTTTCAGTATCATGTATAGAGCCTACAAACACGATATCTCTGAAAACAAAGTAAATTACTCCATGACCGACCCTTACAGATTTATTATTAGTATTGATTAAATACAAAACTTTGTGAGGATGGATTTATTAAAATAAATATTGTGAGGAAGAATATGTTTTGAGTTTATCGCGAACAGACAGACACAGACGCGGCGTAGTACTTTGTTTTATAATAATTATGTAAGGATAGAGAGATAGCAATTCTATGTAAGTGCCTGAATCTCACCGGCCTTCTGATTCGTCTGCCGCTTTCATAGTTGTCCGAACAAAGAAAACCTTTCGCATTGCTTCCGCAAAACTCAAAACTTTTACGTTCACGGAAAATCCTGTATGGGGCTGTTTTTTTATCGAGGATTAAAGACCGAAAGGGCATGAGATTACTTCTTAATTTTAAAGCTTGTAAACGATTTTAATAAACTTTCAATCACTGTATTGAATAAATATCTTCAAATATAAATAAATATCTTCACACATTCCACACAGCACCATCTAGTTCCAAAGTAAGCAAGTAATGCTTGTATTATGGATACCAGACAGTTGATATAATACATAGATTACTTTTTTTTTTGTAAATACATACATATTATAAATACAAAACATCCATGACTCAGGTACAAAGGTAAAATGTTCACATAAAACATTTGCCCCTAGCGGGATTTGAACCCGCGACCGTTTGGTTAACAGCTAGGGTAACTAGCCACTAGACCAAACGTGTCGTCGAATTGAAGTTATTGAAGTTTGACGACACGTTTGGTATAGTGGCTAGTAACCTTAAAGTTTGTTTTTTAATCTCAGAGACAAAAATGACATTACGTTTGACATGCATTACATACATTTCATGTCATTACATGGTATCATTAATGCAAACTTGACATTTGCATGTGTCATTTTTGTCTCTGAGATTAAAAAACAGACTTTAGCTAGCTGTTAATTAAAAGTTCGCAAGTTCGAATCCCGCTAGGGCTAAATGTTTACGGTTAACATTTTACCTTTGTACTTAAGTCATGGATGTTTTGTATTTATAATATGTATGTATTTACAAAAAAAGTAATGTATGTAGTATATCAACTGTCTGGTAATTATAATACAATCATTAGTTGCTTACTGTGGAACTACCTAGATGGTGCTGTGTGGAATGTGTGAAGATATTTATTTATTTACTAGCTGGCGCCCGCGACTTCGTCCGCGTTGAAAAAGAAAAAAGTAGCCTATCCTGTGTCCCGTACGTCTAAATGTTTATCTACCAAGTTTCATGAAAATCAGTTAATTCGTTTAGGAGTTATGGAGGAACATACATACATACATACATACATACATACATACATACATACATACATACATACATACATACATACATACATACATACATACATACATACATACATACATACATACATACATACATACATACATACATACATACATACATACATACATACATACATACATACATACATACATACATACATACATACATACATACATACATACATACATACATACATACATACATACATACATACATACATACATACATACATACATACATACATACATACATACATACATACATACATACATACATACATACATACATACATACATACATACATACATACATACATACATACATACATACATACATACATACATACAGAAAAAAATTGTAAAAATGGTCAATTTAGTTTCAGTATCGTGTATAGAGCCTATAAACACGATATCTCTGAAAAAAAAGTAACTTACTCCATGACCGACCCTCACAGATTTATTATTAGTATTGATTTTATTAAAACAGTGTCTGATTCTTAAAACTTTCACTTTTGAAGCCATTATCGAAACAGTTCTAATGTGTTATTTCAAATATTTCTTTATTATGTTTGCTTAGTATATAGGTAATATATAACGGTCCTCAAGATTTATGTATACACGTATCTAACCGAATAATTATAATAAATTTCTCATTTCTAAACCGCACTATGGAAATTTTTGCTTACGTATATTAGTATGTCAGCAGCAAGGCTGAATTTACACTGGGGACAATAGGGGCTAGTTCTCAGGGCGGAAAATTTCCAGGTGCACCAAATATCGAGGCTTGAGGCGGCAAAAACAGTTTACCTTGTAGGCTATTCCTCAAATATTTACTCGTATTTGCAAGTAAGTGAGTTCTTAGAGCTTAAAAAATCTGATAATCACTACATATTATAAAACAAACTCTGTGTCTGTTCGCGATAAACTCAAAAACTACTGCACCGATTTTCATGGTGTTTTCACCAATTAATAGAGTGGTTCTAGAGGCTTTAGTATATCGCGGGCACCAGCTAGTAAATAAATAAATATCTTCACACATTCCGCACAGCGCCATCTAGTTCCACACTAAGAAACTAAACTATACGTTACTTTTTTTTGTAAATACATACATATTATAAATACAAAACATCCATGACTCAGATACAAAGGTAAAATGTTAACAAATAAACATTTACCTCTAGCGGGATTCGAACCTGCGACCGTTTGGTTACTAGCTACTAGCCCAAACGTGTCGTCAAAATAAAATTACTTGTTTTGTTCAATGTTTGAGCAGAAATATCTTTTAAATGAATCGACCAGTTGATGTAAGAACCGCTTTTTCACTAGGAATTCGAATGTCGTATCAAAAGTAAAACTTTTTCGAAACTTTGTCAACAATATTCGGCACAGCTATTTTCAAAAATCGGCCGTAAATACTAACTTTCCAATTTTGAATTTGTGGACTTTATATCGGATTGTCAAAAAGTTACTAAAGTACATTACTAAAGTTTATAACTCGAGGGATAATCTAAAAATCAATAAATAAAAATAGAAAATGTAATATTAAAAAAAATAAATTGAGAACCCTTTGGATGAGTAGTAGGGGTGCTTACCTTAACGCTCTGTTCTAGGGTTTCCCAGGTTTGATTCCCGGCAGGGCGTCTTGCTGCAGTAACCACCCTCTTACAGAAGACCACCTTGAAATAACAGCACGTGTGCTGTTGTGTTCCGGTGAGTGAGTAAGGGATACCATAGCCCATTTTCTATCCCTTCTCAAATCCTTTATCTTACTATGGTCTTCAGCGCTTGATGCAGTGGCGTTGCTTGTGTTGGTAGCCACCTACCATCAAAAGAACCGTCAGCCCGTCTGACGTCCTTAACATAAAAAGAACTAGCGATCTGCTTCCGGTTGCTCATGGTTATTATTTTTTTGTAAAAACTTTTTTACATTGATTTAAAGATATAAGCGTACTTATTCTTTTTTCATTGATCAAAAAGGTAAACAAACAATTCAAGATATCGCTGCTTAAAAACTAAAGGGCCATAAAACAAAAAATCCAAAAATGTTTTTATTGCAAAAATACAACCACAATCCTTCATATTGTATGTTGCAAAAAGATTTATGGTTGTTTTATTCCATATTTAGTATATTTTGATCATTTTTATATATATTCAAAAGTAACTTATATAAGTTATGCATATGCTTATATCTCTTCTAGTATTCAGTTTATTATAAAAGTACTTAAAACATTTAATGCTACTTAAAAATACGCTTCTAACTATGTATAATATGCATATATTTGATATATATCTAATAAGAAAAAAAATTGACAAAAATAATTTAATTTTTTTCGATTAATTCTCCTGTAAAAAATGTAATTTTGATTTGTGCCCCTTTAGTTTTTAAGCAGCGATATAGAACTTAAAACAAAAAATACGAACAAATTCTAAATGAGAACCACTGAGTCAACTCTCTTAGATAATGCCTAATGTACAAATCCCATCTTTGGAACAGTCCAGTGACCATGGCGACGCTATATTTGTTTACGTTTTTGATCAATAGAAAAAGAATAGATCATACATACATAGTGACAGACGGCGGGAAGCGGGAAGGGAAGTGGGACTAAATCACTACTTATAGGAAGTAACTTAGGAAGCTTTCGACAAGCTTTCGAAATGTCAAAAATGACAAATGTAAATTGACAGTTTTAGTTATGTACCTACTACCCCAATATCCCAATGTCTCAAGTGACTTCCCATTTGCAAACGGCTATAAGTATAAAATTAAGTGGCGCACATAGATAGTAATTTAAAACATATTTATTTTTCGGGTTTAATTTATTTCAATAAAGTAATGATCGTCGTTATGAGGAATTCCCGCCAAAATTGACATGTAAAACAAGTGACAGCTATGCGCAAATGACATGTTATTTTTAATTATACCTGACCTAGGAAAATTGTAAACAAAGACAATACGGTCTAGAGTGCAGCCTTATTTCTAGAACGCAAGCTAAAAAATACTATATACAACTGGCTACAAACAGGTTTTGCAGTATGCCTCCATTATCGTCACATGAGGGCTGGCGCTGTGTGCGTGAATGCTAAATTTTATATAAACTCAAGAAATATACACTGAGGGCTCATTCATTAGTGCGTCCGTGATTGATTCGTTCATTATTCAGTATTTTTTTTCCTAATTAATAGGCTTTGTACTTAAGTGTCGTTGCCGCGTTGAATTAAAAAAAAAAAGAAAAATTTGACAATCAATGTGAATTTGCGTGTTAGTGACATTTAACTTTTTTAATTAGAAATTTTGACAGTGACTTTTTTAAAATATTTAAATTAAATTTTGTGAAAAAGTAGACTAATTCGTTTATCATACAATTTTTTTTCTCAATTATAATATTTGGCTTTGTACTTGAGTGTCGTTGCCGCGTTGAATTAAAAAAAGAAAACATTTGACAATCAATGTGAATTTGCGTGTCAGTGACATTTATTATATTTAATTTTAGTTTTTAAAAGTGCCATTTTTTTATAAACTGAATGAAATTTTGTGAAAATGTATTATCATCACGTTCGTAAAAGAGTTTGAACGCGTGACATTTGTTTTTATTTGTTGTGATACAATTTTCTCGTTATCCTTTAAACATAGCTAGAAGAAGGTTTCAATTAATGTACTCTGTGACATTGAAACAGCTGATTTAATAAACAGTGTGTTCTTTTTTATGTGTTTGAAATTATAACCTGCTAGTTTAACTTAATATCGTTATAGAATCGAAAAAAGATTGAGAACTATAAATTTATTGTAACAGTGAGACGGTAGTTAAATATTTTTTCGTCGCAATGAAAGATTTCGCAAAGTTATGGAGGAATGTGACTGGTCGAAGATATTCCGCTGTGAATCAAGCGGATCGCGAATTGAAAGAACTGTCGAATGTACGTTTGAAATGCGATGTTGACACATTTGAATCGAATCTAGAGGAATGCGAAGGTCTCAATAGGAAGTTTACGGACGAATTCGATTTTAATGAGAGAAAAAATGAGATTATTAATCGGTTGTTCGAGAGGCGGAAGAGAGGACAGGTAGCGAGACAGCCGAAATGTAAGTACATACATATTTTTTTTTTTATTTTTTTTTTTTACCATATTAAGAGTTGCAAGGTTGAAGATGTAACCGAGCTTATGTTCAACGACCCTTCATCATGTTGTAGATACAATCTATAATTTAAATGACAAATTCCTCGTTTATCAGATACAATTAATGAGCCCGTTGGATGAGTAGTTAACTGTTTCAAGGTACAGGGGTTCGAATCCCGGCAGTCAACTTTGAAAATTATCTTTTTAAATTTGACTGGTTTGGTAGCAGAGCACATTGCATTTCGCAGTATTTTGGGCAGCCAATCTGGTACCCAAAGATTTAAATCACAGATGCGCCCTGTGCTTCTGAAAACTGTCCACGTAATATCGATATGCAATGTGAACCGCTCACTGCTTCCTACAAGCAACTAAGGCGGGAAGAGTGAGCTCACTCTTCCCAACGATGACACATTTTCGGCCGCCTGAAGTATGACAAGGGCGCATCTGTGATTTAAATCTTTGGTTCTCCCCCTTACAGAAAACCACTGTGGAATAACACCACACTTACAGTACCTGTAGCGTTGCTTTTGTTATAAACGACGATAATAAATAAATAAATAAAATAAAAATAAAAAGCCTTTATTTGACCAAGCTACATTTACATCTTAGTTACTATAATAATTAATAAACGATGATAGCCAGGCTTTTTTATTTGTCATTAAATTTCTTTTTTGGGGGCACGCTAATTCTCGAAAGTTGTAAGTCCATAATTTTTTGTACCCCCTCCCCATTCCTTGCCACTGTGTTTTGAGGAAAAAATACAAGTAAATTATTTTTTTTATTATTTAAAAACATAACATCTTTGGAAATAAAACGTGAACTTAAGAATGCGTATAAAGCAAACAAAATTTGTAGTTTCACCCGCGTGGTCCCTTGGACATGACAGTGACACAAAATACGTAGAACTACGCACAACATGCGACGGAAGATAGCGCAACTCGCTCAATAAAAATGTTATAAGTGCCAAAAGTATTAAATATTAATTATTCGTAAACTACAATGTCAAATGAAAAATTGTTACATACAGCCTTAGATAATATGTGAAGTGAAATTACTGATACACTTTTAGCTTTGTAATGTGTGTCATTTTGAAAATAAAACTAAAATCGATGGAAATGAGAGCTCACTTGGTGATTTCTTTCTATCGAGAAAATTTCATTATATTTGTTTTCTGTTACAGTCGTCACTTTCATTTACAATGTATTTATCTATTTAAAAAAAAAAATTAAATTAGACTTTGTTTACTTAGATAAAATTCAAATCTAGGATTGGCTATTTCTCTTTATGCCCGCTCTTAACAATATAAAAAAGTAACTAATTTGCCCTCACAAGTGTTAGAAAATTAATAATGGTAATACCTACCAACGAGCGGGAGCGACCGCCATTCTGCGCTAGGTCGTGATAGCGTGAAGACGATTGATTTACCTAGTCGGTATTTTTGTAACAAATAGATATGTATATATAAGCAAGAACAAATAAATAAGTGTTCCAACTATGTGGAGTATTATTACTACTATTATCTACCGTGGTCTACAGGAAAAGCAACAAATCAGAAGTGCGGTAAGTACTCAGCGGCCCTTGAGGTATGTACTTGTAATTTTTTTTGTTAACGAAATTCTATCTACCTACGTGCATAATAACAATAAATGTCGTACGTATGTACGACTGAGACTCAAATGAAGTTAATATCGTATTATTATTTTAGTATGATGATGTAATAATATACTTTTATTTAATTTAATTTTTAATAACATTGTATTGTTTTTATTAATATTATAAATTGACTGGTATGAATATCTATACGAGATACGTTGTAGCCTGAATTCAGTTAGGTACGTATATTTTACCTATGAGTTTCGCATGGAACATTTGCATGTTTCTTTTATCTGTAATTATGGGTGAAGCGTTATACTCGTATAAACAAAAAATATGCTTTTGTTGACTGTTCAGTACGAGTTAATCTACTTATGCACTTCATTTACATAAAAATAAAAGACATTTACAAATTAATAGACTTAAGTTTACTTATTGGAATTCATAAAAAGTTTACTTAAAATACTAATACCCGTTTCGTTTGGTAAAATACCTTACTTATTTGGATGTCTTAAATAGGTGGGTACGTATTACCTAGTTATTACTTACACTTGACTTCCACTGATAATTAAAGTGATAGGGTAAAAAAAAAAGAAAACATAATAATTGTGCTATTTTGTGGAATCACATGTCCCCGCTTGATACAGTACACGTATACTAGCTATTATACTCCTACACTCGTAATTTCAAATGTGATGATCATGACAGAACTATTTAAAAGTACTTCCTATGGAAAAGATACATAGTTTTTCAAATGTCAAATTATTTTATATTTAGTATTCACTAGCTGTAGGTATAAGTAAAAAATTCTACCACGACAAAGAAAGACTGTCAATATTAAATATTAAAGGTACTATTATTAATATTAAGGTACATGTGCAATATTAACAGCATTTTTGATAAATAATAGAAGGGTCTAGTTTTAAGCGTCCGTCACAGCTACTGTATCTGCGACATATTTCCATGAAAACTATTAAGCTTAACGGAGTTAGAGAAGTCCAGATACATTGATTTTGGTAGTCAGTGTACTCTGATCAAAGAGAGGGTAGTTAAAGAAAAAAAAAAATTCCAAATCTAAGTCTTGATAAGGGGTTGATAAGTAACCCTCAAAAGTCCTACTTCTTCAGTCGACGTCTAGTCGGGTCGGGTTTTGGTAACTTTGGGTGTTGAGGCTGTTCAGGCTGACATTGAAGCTTCGGCGGTGAGGGACGAGCTTCTCACGACGGATGAGACTCACGAAGTGGGTCAATCCTTTACGGAATTAACATCGGTTACCGTATGTAAGACTCATTCGGAGTTAGTTTTATACTACGACGAGTCGGGACTTGAGCGTAAGAAATTCGTTTTAGAAGGCTCAAATTATATAAAACGTACACTTCGGATAATATCACCGGTACATTGGTTGTGGTGCTGGAGGAGAATGCTCGGAGTATCGTGGACTGAATTCCGTACCAACGAGTCTATACTTCGAGAACTCGGCATCAAGCAGCGCTTGTCATCTTTGGTACAGTCCCGTACAGCGACTTGTGGTCCAGGGAAGGGTTGAGGGTACCAGGCCGCGGGGAAGATCGCCTATGAGATGGACGGATCAAATAAAAGCTGCGTTGAATGGCTCACTGCAGGGATGCACGAGGAAGGCGGCCATCAGAGAGGAATGGCGGCGTATTGTGAGGCTTGCCACCAACACCTGAAGTGATGGCCACGACCACTCTGTCAAGAGTGAAGCCGAAAAAGAAGAAGACATTGGTTATACCTGGAAACGCTTGTATGAAGGTTAATGTTAAATTCGCGACGCTACAGTGTATACAAATTATTATTGTATATCTTTCCGGGTTGCCGTTAATTTTGTTTGTAAGGCAAGAAAAAAAAACAGGAACGAATCACCCTGGCTCATACTAAATATTGGGCTAAATATTGGCCCTAAAGTTAAACAATTAATTGATTAATTAGTTATTTGATGAATTAATAATTTAAGTTAAATAAGGACAACAACAGAATATACCGCCAACAGTTTCTTCGAACCGTATCGTCTTCCCTACAGCGAACGGAATGTAGTCAGGAAAATGGTAGACGAGTGACTGGATAATAATAGAAACTCTTATTCCACGTACGCCAGCCCTATTGTACTTACTCGTGCCAAAGAAAAATAACGATGGCGTTAAGAAGCTAATAGTGATGAGCCGTATCGTTAAAAATGTATATCCGCGGATACGGATCCGGATACGGATTTTAACTTTCATACTCAATCGGTGTAGGTGCGCGTGATCTTGAAGCGATGGTTGACGCCCGCCACTTGAAGTTTTGCGTGACAGGCAGGAGATGTTTCGATTTGCATTGTGCATTAATTCTACATTTAATTAGAATTTGGAATGTTACGAAGATTTAAGTTTTGGTTTTCTCATTATAAAATCATTGTTGGATAATATTTATTAATAACACCCGCACATCACAACAACATGAGACCAATCGATTTGGCAGTTTCTGTCGATTCGAAAGTACAATTTATTTCTAAAGTGATTATCTGGTTATTGTTTTATTTATTTACGTTAATTTTTCGATATTTTAATGGTTATTCTGCTACTCAAATAAAGATTATAAAAATCGGTCTAGCCGTTTTCGAGATATAGGTACCTGTGGTATAACTAATACGACTTTCTTTTATGTATATAGATTTCATTATTTTAATAAGCTTGTCACAAAGATTTGTGATTATAAAGATAGTTTATTTAGTACCCTTAATATGTACTATTGGTATGGTAACTCACTACGATAAATGTTTGCAATATAAAGGTGCCAAATATTTCATTTTAAGAATTTAAAATAATAATAACATCTCAATGGAATTTAATAATTTTTATTGCTACCTAATCACCTAATAATTAATTAGAATTTCATCTATGAATTGAAAATTAATATGATAAAAGATCCATACAAGATCCGCCAAAAAAGAAATGGATACGGATACGGATATCACTAATAGCTAGAGGAAATACTGAGGAAGTGCTTCCTTTGTTTTAAAATTTTAAATAGGATCTTGGATATCAGATCTTCATATCCGCCTTTGAGGCCTGGATGGAACAAACAAAATACAGGCGGTCACTGAATTGCCTAGGCAAAAAAAAAAAAAAAAATTAGATTAGCGCGCAACCCCGGAGTTATGATGGTCGGTAATTTACCTTTTTGAGAAACAAGTGCTTGAACTAGTTCAAAACTGCTTTTGCCTTTTGAAAGTCTTGTATAAAATTATAGATGTCTTATCTGTGTTGATTTGTGTTTAAACTTAAACTTTGTGAAACGATTATTTCATCCAAGTTGAATTATTGTTTGGTTGAATATGGTAACTTGTTATTTAAGAAATTATACAAATTAATTCAACGAGTGCAAAATTCCTATTTGCGTTTCTGCGTGAAGGTGCCTTTTAGATCGCACATAACACCTTTCTTAAATAAATATATCATTTGGCATATGAATGTCAGGCAATAACTTTACTATGCAACGCTAATCTTCGAAGTGGCTGATACTAAACAGACCTGAGTATTTGTTTCAAAAATTGAATTGGCGTGATCCTCTCTTTGTAGCAGACATCCGACAGATACATTGAATGTTCCCTTGAATGTCCTCGGTAAATTTTTGCCAAACAACAGCACGCTGTGGTAGCTTCCAATACATGACTTTTAAGTGCAAACTGGTCGGCGGCTCGAAAACATCGGTGCGCGTGGCTAGAATTCGTTCCGTCTCACACAGCACGAATGGGATACGCAATGATTCGTACCAAAAAGGAATTATAAGCAGACCCTAGGGCATATGCTCTTTTTGACAGAGCTACTGCATATATCTATTTCGTGTAAAGTTATTTGAACTCTTGAATTATCTAGTTATTGATCGATGTTTATATTCAAAGTACTTTGGAGTTTTTGTACACTAGAGTGACCTATTTACCCACAAAGTTGCATCAAGACTTGTTGGTAAAATATGGATTTTTCAAGGATCATATCTTTTAAATTAATGTTTTTTAAATTTGTATGTAAACGAACCTAGTTAACGACAAGATAAATCGGTACCATGCTTACTTTTGTAAATTAAACATAAAACAGCGGAGTAATGATCATTCTACGTTTGTATGGAGGAAGGCTGAGTTGTATCACCTTAAGTGTCAGAATTATATTTCTTTTGTTCTCATGTCTAAATCTGCTTCCAAAATTGAATATACTGTGTTACTAATTGAGACAAAAGGAGAATGAGGTCTTGAGCCAAGTGATTAACTTTGTGATATGAGCAATAACCAAAGACAACCTGATGGAGGGTAGTGTACTGTTATTTTTAAATATGATTAGTTGCAGGCTAAACAGAGCTATGACTTTAAATTCCTACGAGTCACAGTACTGCAGTGGCGACGCGTGTTCTGACGGCGAGAATCTGTCAAGTGGGACTGGCGTGGGATCGGCGCTATGGTTTGCTTCAGCCTATGCTGAGCAATGGCACATATTCAATGGGATTTTGGTTGTGTATTCTCACTTAAATGGGAGAGATTTGTATATATTTAATTTTTGTTTTGTTATTTTGAATGTATTCGTGTATGTCAGGTGCATGCAAAGTAAATGTTCTCTAATGATATTCTATTCTAAAAAAAAGAGAAAAGCAAGAAGCTGGCAGCTAAACTTTGGGGTCCCTAAAAAAAAATAACTATAATTTTAGACAAAGACAGAATATTGAAGGGCGTTCCTGTAGATAGGCAATACAAAAATATATTTCAGCAGATAAATGCAAGGCGTGGGTGACATGTCAGTCATCATCATTGATAACCAGTGATAACGAGACCAGTACTAGTAATGAGGCTGGAACATTTGGGTCAAAGGTCAAAGGCGAAGTTGAACTATCAATCCTAAATTCCAAAATCTATTTTCCTATACCTATATTTACAGATACAGAGCTTAGATGCGAAGTGAGAGCAGTCTGGTGTTGATCGGGACGGGCATCAGCTGCTATGACTATTGATAATGAAAACGATGCAATTTTATCCCGGCAGGCCGTGTCCCTCTGGTGGCAAACGGTAGCATGGGCAGGCCGTGTCCCTCGGGCGGCAAGCGGTAGCCATAATAGAATTATGAAGAGCCTCGGATGGGCAACGATAGCGAGCAGTAAAGATGGTGGCTAAGCGGCTATAGTTGGGTAATGGGCAGGCCGGGTCTCTCAGGAGGCAAACGGTAGCCATACTCGAATTGAGAAGAGAGTTGAGCGTACCCTGTGAGTGACAAACGGTAGCTCTACATATTAGTTCCACGACGTCCCCTTGAACTACAGTGATTTAATGCCAAATGTTAGTTTTATTGTTTGTAATAGTGGAGTGTCAAATAGTAGAATGTAAGCGAGTTAAATCTAGAAATATGCATAACAATCCAATTTTTAAGTAGTTATAATGTACCTAACCAGAAAAGCTTTTCTTCTATAGAATAAAGACGTTTAGCACCTAAAATCATAAATAATTATGCTGAGAGGCATTTATGTAATTAAGGTAAATAATTTGATTGAATTTGATATAATGTGATTAATGATTTTGTAAAGTACCTAAGTACGATTTAAGTACATATTGCAGTACTCTGTATATTTTAAACTGCTAAAGCTCATTTAAAATAACTTAATCCTAATAGTTATATTTATTTACACATTATATTAATATAAGAAAAGAGTATCGGTCCCTTTGGCAGGGTCCTAGGCATGCTAGTCAGCATGCAGTCGCATTACCTCGTTGTATGTAATTAATTAAATATAGTTTGATATAATATGACTAATAACTAGACACTAGTCTGAAATAAAAACCAGAATTTTCCAATAAATAGATCTCTAATTAATTAATTAATTTGAGGGTGGTTTTTGTAATTGTTGAGTCTTAGCGTATGATTTTAGACAATATTCATTGTAAGTAGTCTTAATAAGTATCTTCAGATTCTTTTTTACATTCAATATGTGTCACAATAGTCATCATAGTCTACCTCTAAATTTATTTTATTACTTAAACATTTTAGTACTTGGTGGTATTGATATTTCCCTAAATTTTTATTAATATATATAAATTTACAATTACAATATGTCTTAACAAGCGACCCAATGTGATTGTTAAGCAAGTCGCTTGCAAGGTACTGTAGTACTTACAGATTATTTTATATTTAATGACTAATTAAGATAAGCTCTGCATTCAGAATATCAGAATGTTTTGTTTAGTATTTTGTGTAACATCTGGAAATTATAACTTAGCTTGAATCTATATCATATTGCTATTAATAAATATATAGAATATAAAGTTTATGTGCATTGCAAACCCAATAATAATAATTTATTTATACAAAAATATATTCAGCATTATTCACTATGTATTTCAAACGGATGTAGATCTAAGAATTATGTACATATCTGTTATTATTCATTGTTATTGTTACATAGTGATGTATTTCAAACTGATGTAGATCTGAAAATTATATACATATCTGTTACTATTCATTTTTATTATGTTACACAGTATTTCCAACAGATATATATATCTGAAAATTATGTACCTACATAGCTATTATTATTCCTTCTTATTATGTGATTTATTTCTAACTGACGTATATTTGAAAATTATGTACATAGCTATTATTATTCATTGTTAACATTTTACTCAACTCTTACTCAATATTGTATCTCGAACTCATATATTTTTCTTCTTACTCCGAACTAAGTATGAGGACCTACTCACTCAATCCGGATGACCGAGCTTGGCTCCGGAATGAGGACATTCCTAGAACAGAATGGCCGTCTGTTAGAAAATTAATAATGGTAATACCTACCAACGAGCGGGAGCGACCGCCATTCTGCGCTAGGTCGTGATAGCGTGAAGACGATTGATTTACCTAGTCGGTATTTTTGTAACAAATAGATATGTATATATAAGCAAGAACAAATAAATAAGTGTTCCAACTATGTGGAGTATTATTACTACTATTATCTACCGTGGTCTACAGGAAAAGCAACACAAGAAAGCCTTGACGGTCGAACGTCACCGTATCTGCTGTTTTTGGCAGAGGGAGATGAAAGTGAGTGTTAGGTTTTCGTAAATTTTGAAGATTCAGAATTTTGAATTTTGAATTTTGAACAATTTTGAAAAATTTTAGAATATACGTATCTAGTAAAATTGACATGTAGTGAAAAATTATGGCTACTAAAAATTTATAATATGGTGCCCGCGACTTCGTCCGCGTTGAACGATGAAAGTACCCTATGTCCTATCTGGTGTCCCAGACAAAGTGTATGCAAAATTTTATGTTGATCGGTTCAGTAGTTTTTGCGTGAAAGCGTAACAGACTTACATTCACATTTATAATAGTAAGGATTAGTAAGGATTTATAATTTATAATTATAATTATAATTTATAATATATCTAAAGTAAATCCAAGAAGACAGCGCAAAAAATGTAAACAAACCCGAACACAAGCAACGCCAAAAGTGCTACAAGTGCGCTGCCGACCATAAAAGGACTAAGGATAAGGGATAGGGATTAAGAATATGGATTTTTATCATCCTTTTTTATTAATGGTTGCGCTACTAGCAAAAATACTGGTGGATTATCCATTTGTTTTGTTAAAAAAAAATTAAGATCCTGTGAAAGTTTATTTACAATCTTTGCGTTGTCTCCGTGGCCTTGCTCTAATAAAAAAGTATGTCTAATAAAAAAAAAAAATTAATTTTTTTTTAAATCTATTAAGAATTAATATCTAGTAACAGTAGATTTTTAAGGAAGCAAGTATTTGGAAATCAAAATTTTAAAAAATGTTTTTTTTTCGTTTCTCCTTTACTTAGCAGGTATTAATCTATTTTAACACACTCTCAAATATTTTTTGAAAAAACTTATACGTGTGATTCATAACGTCAATCTGTCACGTGACGAGTGCCACTTGATTTATTATTGAATAATATTTCCGAAAAGTGTGGCCTCCCTTTCCTTTGCTAAATCCAACACTGGGCCAAGGAAATTAACATTGTAAGACCCAATTTATGTACTTGTAATATTTGCATAACTTATTCTCACGAATACATTGGAATTACTAATTATTCTTAGAACACCTTACCTTGGCAATGTATGTTAAAGTAAGCAGTCATGATGACTGTCCATTTTGATGGTAGTACCATTTGATGGTACCTTCGCCTATAACACAACAACGCCACAGGGTTGCCAGTTGCCAGTATGCTGCCTATCAGTCCTTAAGACCACCATTCACGGGCACTCCATTTGGCAGCACTCCACTCCATCGATCCAAATTCATGCAATCTCATCGTGATTGTAAAAAACAAAGAGTTTAAAGTAATAGGTACAGGTTTAAGGCCCTGTCCGCACTGCGATATTGCACCGCGCGGTTTTTATTCTCGCGAATTATATTACGTGTATTCGAATTATATTTTTATCGCCAGTGCCTCCACAGGGTTAGCAACTCTTTTATGGGACAATGTGTACGCTTCTACAACAGACTTCCTGCTAATATACAACAATTATCTCTGAATAAATTTAAAGTTTATATTAAGAAAACCCTGTGCAAAAAGGGTTATTATAGGATATTAGATTATATAAATGATGAACGTCCTTGGAGTTGAATATAGTTGAATATTGTGTTATTAGATTGATATATATGTATTGTTACGTGTTACATGTTGTAAATTGATTTATGAAAAGAGCAACTAGGGGGTTTCTTGCCGAGTTCTTCCCCCTAGAAACAGCTTTCCGAACCGGTGGTAGTTTGTAATTTTGACGAAGATAAATGTTTTGTTAAAACTTACATCTAATAAAAATTTCCAATTTCAAATTTCAAATCCGCACTCAATTAATTGAATAATTGAAATTTGAATCGTATAAGATTCAATGTGTTACAGAATTGCGAGAAAAAAAACCGCGCGGTGAAATATCGCAGTGCGGACAGGGCCTAATATCTTTGGTAAAAAAACCAGCGAATTTTGTATGATAAGAATTTGGATGTCGTCCACCGATGTCGTAATGGAGTGAAGCGATGCCAAATGGAGTGTGAAGCGTGAAGGGGACGTTCAAGTTTATCGTAACGTAATTTATTTCTTGTAAAACGTTACAATGCTTTACAGGGGTGGGAGGGGAATACCTCTAGTGTATTGTACGTCACTTTTATTTTGTTCTCCCAAGTTGGCAACCCTTTTCGTTGGTAAAAATGGTCACTTGGTAAACTTGGTCCTAAATGTAACGTTTAGGGAGGGTACAGAAGGTTCGGTGCGTTACATAGAGGGGTCATCTGTCAGGTATCTTCGAGAAAATTCGTTGTAGGTATTTTTTTTAATGGAACGGTTACAAAAGTAATACCGCTTTCTCGTTTCATAATATTTTCAAGCATTAATTATTAATTCAAGTATTCTTGAATTATTTTTTCTATAATGTTTCATAAACTTTCTTTCTTACATGTAAAAAACTTTAAACCTTTCATTGGTTCGAGCGAAGCTCGATCACCCAGTCTAGTTATTATTATATCACCATTAAATAAACATTTGGCATTTCAATATACAAGCGTATTAACTTTAAATTCATTCAAAAATCAATCGCAAACCTCCCGTTTCGCATCGGCAAAAAAAAAACTGGTTCCAGCACTTCACTTGTGCTTGGGACGTTTTCAATGCCTTTTAAGTTCAACTACTTTTACCCGTGACATTGTTACAAGTGAACCACTTTCGTGGTGGCATTAAGGGCAATCACACTCGATGACGTCACAGCACATGTTGGATAGGGGGAGGGGAGGGGGAGTAGATTAATTATTTTGAGGTGTTTATAGGGAGACTTTAGATTTAATTTGTAGGCATCATCATCTCAGCCATAGAACGTTGCCCTGCCCATAGGCCTCCCCAAAATTTTTCGATATGACCTGTCAGAAGCCTGGATCCACCGTCACGTTTGATCTATTGACTACTAACCCTCTAGCTGTTAACCAAACGGTCGCGGGTTCGAATCCCGCTAGGGGCAAATGTTTGTATTAACATTTTACTTTTGTGCCTGTGTCATGGATGTTTTGTATTTATAATATGTATGTGTTTACAAAAAATACTAATAATAAATCTGTAAGGGTTGGTGATGGAGTAAGTTACTTTGTTTTCAGAGATATCGTGTTTATAGGCTCTATACATGATACTCAAACTGAATTGACCATTTTTAGTATGTATATTCCTCCATAACTCTTAAACGAATTGACTGATTTTCATGAAACTTGGTAGGTAAACATTTAAACGTACGGGACACAGGATAGGCTACTTTTTTCACGCAGGCGAAGTCACGGGCGCCAGCTAGTATTGCATAAATGCTGTTACCATAGTAACAATAAGTTGTTGAGAAAATGTTGATGAAGAAAGATTGTTTTTGTATATGGTTCATTGTACTTTGTAAATAAATATAATAATAATTTGTACTCTGCTATATAACAGATATTAATAATTGTTTATGTACATAAATCACGATTATATCAAGGACATAGGATACATTTCGTTCGAAAAAAAAGTACTGTTCTCTAGGGATCGTCTAAATCATTTATTTCAAACATAGAACATCCATAATTATTAACTATGTATTAACAAAATAATAACAAATATATACATCTATGTAAAATATAATCTATGTGAATTATAATATATAAATATTATTATATCCTTATGTGAATGTGAGTTTGTTTGTTTGTTATGCTTTCAAGCAAAAACTACTGAACCGATCACCATGAAATTTTGCATACACGTTGTCTGGGACACCAGAAAGGACATAGCTAGTATAAATATACAAATGAAATTATTTACATTATATATTACTCGTGGAATGATATAAATAATACAAATTAATAACAATATTCTTTTATTAATATAATCTTATTAAATAAATATCTTATGAATTATGCACATTCTTGTCCTGTGTCAAAGGTCACAGACGAAATATTCGTTGGCGATTGTATAAAATGAAATGTCATATCTAGTGTTAAAATAACAATTCGATAACCTCGGTACGAAGTTACACGTTATTAAAGAAACTTACAAATGATATTAATGTATTTTCTGTTAATTATTATTATTAGCATTTAACAGTCGATTTAAGATAGCAACGGTCAAGGAAGCAATATTTTGCATAACTTTAGTTTTGTAACTTTGTGATAGTAAACGCTAATAGTAACTATTACAGGATCAATAGTGCTGCCGACATAGACGCCTACTGTTCCACTTATAAATAAATAAATAAATAATATCTTCACACATTCCACACAGCACCATCTAGTTCCACACTGAGTAACTAATGTTTGTATTATGGATACCAGACAGTTGATATACTAATACATTACTTTTTTTTGTAAATACATACATATTATAAATACAAACATCCATGACTCAGGTGCAATGGTAAATGTTAGCCAACACTAAACATTTGTCCCTAGCGGGATTCGAACCCGCAACCGTTTGATTAAGGGCGCGTATAAAGAGAAATAGCCAATCCTAGATTTGAATTTTATCTAAGTAAACAAAGTCCAATTTAAAAACTTTTTCAAAATAGATAAATACATTTTAAATGAAAGTGAAGACTCGGACAGAAACCATAATATAATGAAATTTTCTCGATAGAAAAAAAATCACCAAGTGAACTCTCATTTTTTAGTTTTATTTTCAAAATGACACACATTACAAAACTAAAAGTGTATCAGTAATCTCACTTCACAGATTATTTAATGCTCTATGTATCAATTTTTCACTTGACATTGTAGTTTAGGAATAATTAATATTTAATACTTTTGGCACTTATAACATTTTTATTGAGCGAGTTGCGCTATCTTCCGTCGCATGTTGTGCGTAGTTGTACGTATTTTGTGTCACTGTCATGTCCAAGGGTCCACGCGGGTGAAATTACAAATTTTGTTTGCTTTATACGCACTCTTAACAGCTAGGGTTACTAGCCACGTGTCGTCAAAAATATTTCGATCGAGTTGATTAACAACTCCGTTAAGGACCTCTAGAATAATCCATGATTGGAATACTTGGCCTTGACTTTGCTATGTTTTGTAAACATAATTATCGAATAAAATATATAAATTTAAACTCTTTTATTATCTGATGAATATTCAAATGAATTCTGTCTACACATTAATAGATTCAATAAATCTTTTTTTATAATATTATAATTTTATTTTAGTACTTGCTTGACATTCGTCGACATTGTCTGATATTTTATTTTCTTGGATGTGAAATCGGTTTATTTTTAAAACGTAAAAAGACTTTTAAAATACGCATTAAAAACGTCTACACACGGCCCTAAAATCGTTGGCAATATCGGGGAACTAGTGGGGCGCCCCCTAGATAGGTCCCTAGATCGCCTCTAACTGTGTACGTTTTGCCTACACACGAGGCGATCATGGGAGCGATCTAGGGGGCTCCCAACCACTGTCCCGATATTGCCAACGATTTTAGGGCCGTGTGTAGACGCTTTAAGGGGGGCCCTGACAGTACATATATTAGCTAATTATGTAAAAATCCTTACTTATATCATTATTGATGTTAATAGTAAAGAGCTAAGTTATTCGGTTATGTAATTTATTAATATACTAGCCGGTGCCCGCGACTTCGTCCGCGTTGCAAAAAAAGAGTAACTGAGTTGAACTTCCTGAAAAAGTGTGCCAAATTTCATTCCAATTCGTTTAGTCTTTTTTACTTGAAATAGAGTAAAATACATCCATTCATACATCCTCACAAAAAATGGCATTGATATTAGTAGGATTTCGAATTTGTCATACAAATTCATAACACTCACCTCCGAATACATAACGCCTTGACTTACTATTTTAAAGGTATATTAGTTGTATTTTTAAGCCATTAATTTTTGAAAATGTTTAGGTAATTGAAACTTATAATGAATGTTGATTACATAAAACAAAATGATGTATAATTACGCAGACATTTAAGACCCAAAAGAACCGGTTATAGAGCTCAGTTAGAATGGATATATTTTACTCAAAAACGTTGCTTTGCCAAAAAAGGTGTATAGTTTACGACCTATTCTCAGACCAAATGAATATACACAAAAAAATTCATAAAACATAAAAGTTTGGTTACAAATACTGTGACACGGGAATTTTATATAATATTAAGATAGTTTAAAAATATTTTGCACAAATTAACGTTATTATTAAGCTGTAGTTAATAGATTTTTTAATAAAATACATACATTCACGATTACAATCTAGTCGTAACACTAATTAGCAATTTTAATATAACCTAGACAACTAAATTAAATTCTTTTAAGGGTGAGGTTTATAAAGAATTATAAGTAGCACTAACAATAATGTATTAACCATTTTGGATTCATTAATTAGGTAAATTGAGATATTTAGGCAGTTAATCTTTAAGCTTACTCGTAGTCATTGACTTACTATATTATTGCGTAAGGACAAGGCTAACGCTCCTAGTACATGGCACCGACGCGTTGGTGTTAAAATCGGAAATTGGCACCAATGACAGCTAGACGTACAAAGCGCTTCTTGTGATGTTCGTATGAGTTCTAATGTTTTTTTAACAGATGGGCCCTACTGTTTGTCTATAAGAAATAAGTTTGTGTAAAATGTTCCGTTGAGCGTATCCTTACTTTGAAATCATTGCTCGTAGTATTTGACTTCAAGATCAAAGACGGAAATGTAAGAAAAATAATGGAAAATCAGTAACTAATTAAGTAGGTCCATTAATTACTTAGGTATGCTGCACCTAATATATCCATGTGTACTGACTATATATAGGAACTAGCTGGTGCCGGCGACTTCGTTCGCGTTGAAAAAGAAAATATATGAGTAAAATAACGCCTGACGTCTGACATCGTTATTGCTGTGACGACGGTGGCGCCGCCACGCGACAGTGGCGCCCAATCAATCATCATCAATACTATAATAATAATAAATCTGTAAGCGCCTCTTTCCCAACTATAAGTAAAGTGTTGATTAGTTACTTTTAGAAATGATTTGCTGTTATATTGAATTATGCACTCGGTTTACTGCATCATTCGATAGGCGAATTTTTTATTATTATTTTCCATTTAATGTTTGGGACGTATACCGTACAAATAAAGGGTATTTGTACAGACAGACAGACAAGTTACTTTTACATTTATCTATAATATTAGTATGGATAGTGCAATTCGCGTGTCCAATTGTGGCCTCAGCACAAAACGGTCATTACACATTCCACGTACGACATCCTACTAATTAATTTTTATTATATTTTAATTGTTTAAATCGCATCAATCAATCATTCATTAACACCATATAAAATTTCAATAAGCGATAAATTATTGGATATTTTTTCCTCTGAGACCAACGAGTATTGAAAACTGGAATGTTTATTTTTAAATCATTGTTTTTAAATCATTGCTTAAAAAAAATTAAAAAATACAAGTCAAGCGCCAGAGGGGCACAACTCCTACAAAACCAAGTGGTTACAGGTTAAATTTGTTAACAAAGGACTAGATATGCCTATTACCATAGAGTAAATAGTAGGTACCTACTTAAATTTAGTCTATGCTATTAATAAGAGTAAGCGCCTCTTCCACAACTACATGTAATGTGTTGATTAGTTACTTTTAGAAATCATTTTCTGTTATATTGAATTATGCACTCGATTTACTGCATCATTTGATAGCCGAACTTTTATTATTTATTTTCTATTTAATGTTTGGGACGTTTACCGTACGAATAAAGGTATATCAGCTAAATTATTCCCGGTGACAGGTGACTCTAAGTGACAGTTTGGCCTAATTGACGTTCGTGAAAGAGGCGCAATGATTTAATTGGCATGTTTAAATAATAACAGCTTAAATTAGGAACGCTGGTTTCCGATACAAATTTGCATTTAGTTACTTAGGAACTCATTAATATTAAACACATTTAATAACTGTATTATATAATAGCAAGGTTTCTTAAATATAAGTAGTTGTATAGTTACCTTTAAGATTCATGGAACGTTCGTATTTCCATGCTTACAAAGTAATGTAAGTATAGTCCTTACATAGTGTATATTGAAATCTGTCGGTCTGTATATCAGCTAATTCCTCCTAAACCATCAGTTACCATCTTACCAGTCTTCATTCACCATCAGTTAGATAATTTCTCCAAGGACATTTCTTTATATACTCGTATGTCGGCGGCCGACCGCATAATTCGGCAGTTCGTGATGTGCCTACTGCCTAGGCAGATCGTGATATGGCGGTGTTTCATGAAGTTACAAAGTGATCAAAACAGTGCTTATCAAATTACATTTAATCAAAAACTAATCACAAATCTTACAATTAGTAATCTCACAAAATAAGAGCTTTTACCGGTGCAGGTTGTGCTTCCTATAATTGCGGAGGCATCCGCCAAATCCGTACTAATATTATAAATGCGAAAGTTTATATGAATGTTTGTTACTCTTTCACGAAAAAACTACTGAACCCATCACCATGAAATTTTGCATACACGTTGTCTGGAACACCAGAAAGGACATAGGGTACCTTTCATCGTTCAACGCGGACGAAGTTGCGGGCACCAGCTAGTATTATAAATGCAATAGTTTGTATGGATGTTTGTTACTCTCTCACGCAAAAACTACTGAACCGATCACCATGAAATTTTGCATACACGTTGTCTGGAACACCAGAAAGGACATAGGGTACCTTTCATCGTTCAACGCGGACGAAGTTGCGGGCACCAGCTAGTATTATAAATGCAATAGTTTGTATGGAAGTTTGTTACTCTCTCACGCAAAAACTACTGAACCGATCGCCATGAAATTTTGCATACACGTTGTCTGGAACACCAGAAAGGACATAGGGTACCTTTCATCGTTCAACGCGGACGAAGTTGCGGGCACCAGCTAGTATTATAAATGCAATAGTTTGTATGGATGTATGGAAGTTTGTTACTCTCTCACGCAAAAACTACTGAACCGATCACCATGAAATTTTGCATACACGTTGTCTGGAACACCAGAAAGGACATAGGGTACCTTTCATCGTTCAACGCGGACGAAGTTGCGGGCACCAGCTAGTATTATAAATGCAATAGTTTGTATGGAAGTTTGTTACTCTCTCACGCAAAAACTACTGAACCGATCGCCATGAAATTTTGCATACACGTTGTCTGGAACACCAGAAAGGACATAGGGTACCTTTCATCGTTCAACGCGGACGAAGTTGCGGGCACCAGCTAGTATTATAAATGCAATAGTTTGTATGGATGTATGGAAGTTTGTTACTCTCTCACGCAAAAACTACTGAACCGATCACCATGAAATTTTGCATACACGTTGTATGGAACACCAGAAAGGACATAGGGTACCTTTCATCGTTCAACGCGGACGAAGTCGCGGGCACCAGCTAGTATAAGTATAACTGTCTTCTATAGACTTTTCGAGAAAAGAGTTCTAAAAGACTTTTCTAAAAATTCTTGTTTACCAAATAGAGATTTTCTAAATTACAAATGAGCAAAGCCCTACAAAAAACCTTAACTTTAGTACAGTTTTTTTCCAGTTGACCGCTATGTTAGGTTAGGTCAGCTGTGCCGGGGGAAACTTGTTTGAATGGCTAATTTAGAAGCTGCATAAAAAACTTGTTACGCCAAATATAACTAAGGCCATTTCCGAGTTTAACTGTGGTTTAAATTAGGTAACTAAATTTTTGTTAATCGTTTCAAGTTGATTATCAATACTAATAATAAATTTGTAAGGGTTCTTCATGGAGTAAGTTTCAGAGATATCGTGTTTATAGGCTCTACATGATACTGAAAGTAAATTTACCGTTTTTAGATATTTTTTTTCGGTATGTATGTATGTATGGCATACCTACAATACCTACACTTACAGATTTATTATTAGTATTGATTAATGACATCAAACTACTACAACATGGAACCCGCGTGCCATACAAAACACTACGAATTTTATGGAACATTTAAAAGTGACATATGCGTAGAGCATGAACTGACATTTAAAACAAAACAAACATAATAATAAGTACGTAATTTAAAGAAAATGTGACTTTAAGTCAACCCATTAGAGTTTAAAAAGAAATAGTAGAAGTTGATCGTTACTACCTTTTACCATTGACGCGTGAAGGCAAGAGTCCGCCATGATTCTGTCAAAGGCGTTCTTTTTATGTGCCGCTTTGGCATTTGTGACGCAAATTCCATTGTAGTATTTCGATGATTAATGATGATTGACAATACTAAACGAGGAATTCTTGTATGCCATGCCATGACGATCTCGCAAACGGCTCTAACGATTTTGACGAAAATCTAGGGTTAGGGGTTATTTAGGTCTAGAAATCGAATGTCATGGTCTTATCTTCGAGAAAATTCGTTTTAGGTATTTTTTTTAATGAAACGGTTACAGAAATAATACCGCTTGCTTGTTTTATAATATTTTGGATAATCAATTATTCTTGAATTATTTTTTCTAAAATATATCTTACATATCTTCACACATTCCACACAGCACCATCTAGTTCCAAAGTAAGCAACTAATGCTTGTATTATGGATACCAGACAGTTTATATACTACATATATTATTATTTTTTGTAAATACATACATATTATAAATACAAAACATCCATGACTCAGGTACAAAGGTAAAATGTTAACACATAAACATTTGTCCCTAGCGGGATACGAACCCGCGACCGTTCGGTTAACAGCTAGGGTTACTAGCCACCAGACCAAACGTGTCGTCAAAATATTTCAAAGACTTTCTTTCTTAAATGTAAAAAATTAAACCTTTCATTGGCACGAGCGAAGCTCATCAACCATCTACAGTCTGTCAAAAAAGTGTAGAAATTAAAAAGTGGCAATACTGTAGTGTTGTCCCGTTCTAACCATATAGTTGATAAGAAAGAGACAACATTATAGTATTGTCACTTTTTAATTTCTACACTTTGACAGACTAGTAAACATTATACAAGTAGAGAAAGTATATTTAATACATCCAGCACTGGTGAAATGGAAACGAAATTAATTGTCGGATAAGGGCCTCTTTCACAAACTACATTTAAAGTGTTGATTAGTTACTTTTAGAAATAATTTTTTGTTATATTGAATTATGCACTCGGTTTACTGCATCATTCGATAGCCGAATTTTTATTATTATTTTCTATTTAATGTTTGGGACGTTTACCGTACAAACAAAGGTATATCAGCTCCATTATCCCCGGTTACCGGTGATCAATACTAATAATAAATCTGTAAGGGTTGGTCATTGAGTAAGTTACTTTGTTTTCAGAGATAACGTGTTTATAGGCTCTATACATGATACTCAAACTAAATTGACCATTTTTAGAATTTTTTTTCTGTATGTATGTACGTATGTATGTTGCTCCATAACTCTTAAACGAATTAACTGATTTTCATGAAACTTGGTACATAAACATATAGACGTACAGGACACAGGATAGGCTACTTTTTCTTTTTCAACGCGGACGAAGTTGCGGGCAGTAGCTAGTAATTCAATATAACAGAAAATGATTTCTAAAAGTAACTAATCAACACTTTATATGTAGTTTGTGAAAGAGGCCCTAAGCGCCTGTTTCTCAAACGTCAAGTAGGCCAAAATGTCATTTAAAGTCACCGGTAACCGGGGATAATGGAGCTGATATACCTTTTTTTGTACGGTAAACGTCCCAAACATTAAATCAAAAATATTTAAAAAAAATTGGCTATCGAATGATGCAGTAAAGGGAGTGCATAATTCAATATAACAGAAAATGATTTCTAAAAGTAACTAATCAACACTTTACATGTAGTTTGTGAAAGAGGCCCTTAATTTGATAAATTAATTGTCAACTTTGGCGGCTAGAAGTAAGTGAGCTATGATTAACAGCAGCTGTAATATTCCCAGTTATAGGTTAAAATGTTTAGTTAACTAATGCGATGACGTCATTAGGTAATTGTGACTTCTCAATAATAATTTACAATAGAGACTCTTTAATGAATTGGAAATTACCTACTATTTAACAGTTATTACTGCGCCATAGGTTGATAGTAGTCTAATGGTAGTCTAACGACATTGTAAACAAGACGTGACTGCAATTTTTGCTACTGTTTATAGTTTTTTTTTATTGAAATTACTATTTAAGTCTTAATTAATTCTAATTTTTTTTTAGTTTTTTTTTTATGTTTAGGTAGACAGAAGCCGACAATCCACTTGATGGTAGGCTACCGTCGCCTATCATAAAACAAGGAACGTCATTCTTACTAATATTATAAATGTGAATGCGAGTTTGTTTGTTACGCTTTCACGCAAAAACTACCGAACCTATCACCATGAACTTTTGTATACACGTTGTCTGGGACACCAGAAAGGACATAGGGCACCTTTCATCGCTCAACGCGGACGAAGTCGCGGGCAGTAGCTAGTAATAAATAAATATCTTCACACATTCCACACAGCACCATCTAGGTAGTTCCACAGTAAGCAACTAATGATTGTATTATAATTACCAGACAGTTGATATTACATACATTACATTTTTTTTGTAAATACATACATATTATAAATACAAAACATCCAATGACTCAGGTACAAAGGTAAAATGTTAACACATAAAAATTTGCCCCTAGCGGGATTCGAACTCGCGACCGTTTGGTTAACAGCTAGGGTTACTGCCAAAACCAAAAATCATGCTGCATATGTACTGCAAGTGAGCTGCCGAATATAGATAGATAAGAGATAAGGAAAGAATGGGGTAGTGGCTAGGTAGTGAGTGATCTAACCTAGGACCCCTGAGACAGACCGTTAAGGCAAGCACGATTTTTGAGGTCATATTTTCTTATGTAATTAGTTGGCGGAAAAAAAAGAAATGATAGGGGCAGCCCTAGATTTTAATAACAAAAAATTTTTGCTCTAAATGGATTATCCAGGGAGAAAACAGGGGATTACATTCGTATGGAAAAACACTAGTAGCGTCCCCTGTTAAGGGTGCGTATTAAGAGAAATAGCCAATCCTATATTTGAATTTTATCTAAGTAAACAAAGTCCAATTTAAAAACTTTTTCAAAATATATGAATACATTATAAATGAAAGTGAATACTCGGACAGAAAACATAATATAATGAAATTTTCTCGATAGAAAAAAAATCACCAAGTGAGCTCTCATTTCCATCGATTTTAGTTTTATTTTCAAAATGAGACACATTACAAAACTAAAAGTGTATCAGTAACTTCACTTCACATATTATCTAAGGCTGTATGTAACAATTTTTCATTTGACATTGTAGTTTAGGAATAATTAATATTTAATACTTTTGGCACTTATGACATTTTTATTGAGCGAGTTGCGCTATCTTCCGTCGCATGTTGTGCGTAGTTCAACGTATTTTGTGTCACTGTCATGTCCAAGGGGCCACGCGGGTGAAATTACTAATTTTGTTTGCTTTATACACACTCTTAATGCTCCTTATATTGTTGAAAACTTCTATTGGGGAAAATTGTTACCTTGAAAACCAAAGATATGATGATGAGCTGTTCAAGCTACTTCGTTCTTGAACTTTATAAAATACTAGGTTTTGCCCGCGACTTCTTCCGCTTCCGATCGCTACTAAACTTCACAGGAATACCCGCTGGACTAATCTATAGTTTTGGAGCGGTTTTGGAGTCCATAGGGAACATAATTATGTTAACATAAACATAACATAGATAGCCTAAATTACTCGCTGATCTATAGGTGAAAGAATTTTCAAAATCGGTCACGTAGTTTTTGAGTTTATTCATTACAAATTAAAAATATAAATCATCTCTGTATAATATTTTTTTAATTATAAAATTTTAATTTTTTGAAGAAAAACATATTACCGTTTTACCTTAAAGAGTATATTATATTTTTATAATAATCATAAAGTGACCCAGCGTTTTATGTTTCATGTCACATAAGTCTGTATTATTTATGTGATTAACAGAATACAAATACACACATTTCATATTTCCTTATAATGATAACGTAGTTGGATAATATTACGGCATACGAGTAACTGTATAGTCTATAGTCTATAGCTTAATCTATAACTTATACTTATTTATAACCATACTAAGTAGTATTAGCGTCTGCTAAGTACTCTGTGACGTTGCAAAAAGAGGTGCTCATTCAGATTCATTCGGTGACATGATATTCAAAAGGTACCGTAAAACGGGATTAATTTGACAGGGTTTTGAGGTTATTTTTTTGTTCCTACGACTCGTTTCTGCGATATTTGATATTTTTTTTATCTCTATAGTACAATTAGTCCTTTGGCTATACAGTGCAATGCTCAAATGGGAAAAAATAAATTCTTCTATTGTTTTTTGTAGTTGTCAAAGTCACCCAGAGTGAGGGGCTATTTTGACAATAGCATTGAAATGCACTGAGTCAAAGCTTACATTAATGAGCTTTCTACAAAAATATGAAATTCATAATTTTGTGTGAAAATTTTATGAAAATTGAATAAAAAAGACCAAAGTAATAACTCTTTTTAACAAACAAAAAAAAACCGACTTCAAACCGTTTTATCATGGATGCCACTGTCAGAACTGGACCAAATTGAAATGTGACCACAAGGGAAGCACCAGCTTTCAAATAAAAAAAGAATCATCAAAATCGTCTTACCCAGTCGAAAGTTCTGAGGTAACAAACATAAAAAAAAATACAGTCGAATTGATAACATCTAATCAACATTTCTTTATTAGGATTTATTTTCATTCCCTTCCCCTGCCACATCTTTATGGTAACACAGTGGATGCATTGGCTTTTGCCGGGACTTCCCCTACAGCGGGCCTATTCTCTATCTGTGGTTTTTAAAACGTATCGACTCCAATGTCGACATGAAATTGGAAATAATACTTTGTCAAACTAAAAACCACACAATAACGCGCCAATAAATTTATCTCCATGTATAACTACGGAAAAAACGCCGTAGACATTTTGACATGTGCTTAGTTAATACCAAAGTAGACAATTGTCGAGTCTACAACCGCATCGGGTCGATAACCACAGCAAAACCACACATAGAAAAATACTGGCTCTGGAGTCGTTATAAAGACACCAACAGACTTGTTTTAACATTTTAACCCATTGTCAATTTAAAATGTGTTAATGTTCCCCTGGAAGTCAAAGTTGACGGTATCAGACAGAGTTGAACGAACGCGTTCGCGAAGAGAGGTCGTTGTCGTTATGTTTGCACATCTATAGTTGGAATTGTAGTTCTGATATATCGTTCGGACGATAAAAGTATTTGGTCTAAACATAATGAGGTTTAATTAATGTACCGGAAGTAGAGTGCTAAAAGTAGATTTTTTTTTATACGGTGACATGTCAAACTTGATTAAATTGCAACAAAACAATTGTAAAATTGCAAAAAAACAATGAGCTAAATATTATTTTAGGATAGTCTCGTATGGGTTAAAATGCAGATGGCCTATCATAGATTTAGTATTACTACCATTCCGTTAGGGTCAGCGTCAACGGACGAAGTGGCAGCGAAGAGACTAATTTAGTAACAATTTAAATTCAACCTAAAATGCTCGTAAATACGACTGTATTTGGTACAATGAAATAAAATGACGGCGAGCGACTCAAAGCGCAGTCGAGAGGCGCGCGGCGAATCAACTCCTTTGCCGGCTCTTTGTGACGCGCGCTCAGTGGGCTTTGCGACCTGTAACTGCTCTTCGCTGCCACTCCGTCCGTCGGCGCTGACCAAAGATTTAAATCGAAAGATGCGGCGTAATCTCCTCGCGCCATACTAAAAACACACCGAAAATTCTTAACAATGGGTTGGGCGCAGGCGCTCAACCCAACTACAGTTGCACGCCAGCTACAGTGAGTGACGGTCGCTTGTTGAGAGTGTCGCTATCGTCACAGTCACGTTTGAAGTAAGGAATGTGTTGTCTGTGTTTAAAAGTGTGTTTAGACAAAGGTATATGTATTTTATACTTTTGTGTTTAGTATAATGTATGTTGTATTTTGTAACACACTTTCGCTAGTAATGCCGGATCTCTCAATTTAAATCTTTGGCGCTGACCCTAACTGTATGTGCTGTCTGAGTATGCAAAGATTTAAATCGAGAGATGCGGCATTACTAGCGAAAGTGTGTTACAAAATACAACATACATTATACTAAAGACCAAAGTATAAAATACATATACCTTTGTCTAAACACACTTTTAAACACAGACAACACATTCCTTAGTTCAAACTTGACTGTGACGATAGCGACGCTCTCAACAAGCGACCGTCATTCACTGTAGCTGGCGTGCAACTGTAGTTGGGTTGAGCGCCTGCGCCCAACCCATTGTTAAGAATTTTCGGTGTGTTTTTAGTATGGCGCGAGGAGATTACGCCGCATCTTTCGATTTAAATCTTTGTGAGTATGTATATGGTTTAAAACGCATGTGGTTTATAATAGGGTTGATATAAGTTGATCCTAAACACGCTATATGCTGTAAAAATTGTTGAGGAGTTGGCCCGCAGACTACTTGATGTTGCAGCATCAGTTCGAGGTTACCACGGAAGTAACAGTATTACAAATTTCACATCAATAGGACACGTGGAAGTTAGTGAAATCCCGTCGTCAATTAGGAAATGGGCTAATGATTTTCAAACGCGTGAAAAGATCATAAATTATAGCTATAAACCATCTCGATCACTTAGTTTTCAAACAAAATATACAGGATAAAAATTGGTACATCCGTTAGGGAGTTACGATTTCACAGGTACACAGCCCCTCACACACACACACACATCAAAGTTATAACACCCCGTTTTTGCGTCGACCTTTAAAAATTATTGAACTTTATCTATCTATAGGTCCATATCATCGCCTCTGCCTGCTTCTCCGCTGATATCCTCTAATCTGAACCACACATTGGAAGATTTTGTATAGGTATTTATAGTTTTCAAAAAAAATGCATCCCCGTGTAACGCCGCGAGCTGGTCGTTAAATTTTTTATTTTTTTTTTCAAAAATTACAATTTTCAAATTTTTTAAAAATTTCGAGTTTTCAATTTTTTAATTTTTTTTTATCATTCAATTTTCAAATTTTGAAATTTTCAATATTTTTTTCTATTCAATTTCAAAATTTTAAAATTTTCTACTTTTTCAAATTCTAAAAGTTTTTTAAAATTACTTTACCTACTAACTTTTTTTTTCAAAATTGTTTTCTTTAAAAAAATACCCTTAACAATGAACTTGGATACTACTTGAGTCACGATAACATCTTTCATGAAACGAGCTTATCACAAATAATATTGTTTAATTTAGGTTTAGGTTTAGAAATATATTTATTCTCACTAAGAATTAGGTACAAATTCACTTACGTGAGAACTTAAATTAAAACTTAGTTACAAACAAACATAATTCACATTGCAAGCAACATAGTAGACAATTTGTCTCTTAAATATTTGTCGTAACTCTGCCACTGATTAATTTATGAACATAATATATTATTTTAATAAGATTATAAACAGTTAAAAACAGAATTAACATAAATTTGTTAAGTACATGTTTTCATAAAAAATATAAAAGACGTAATATTTTTTTACTGAGTTAAAAGGTTGTAATATGTTGTTGTTGGACTTTACATTAATTATTTGTTGTAAATTTAATATGTTTAACCTTTTAATGAAGAAGATACTGAGGCGCGAGTTGACCCAGTCTCGGTACTTGCCTATGACCATAAAACGCCACTACAAGCCTAATATTATTAAACTAGCTGGCGCCCGCGACTTCGTCCGCGTTGAAAAAGAAAAAGTAGCCTATCTTGTGTCCCGTACGTCTAAATGTTTATATACCAAGTTTCATGAAAATCAGTTAATTTGTTTAAGAGTTATGGAGGAACATAAATACAGAAAAAAATTCTAAAAATCGTCAATTTAGTTTGAGTATCATGTATAGAGAATATAAACACGATACCTCTAAAAACAAAGTAACTTACTCCATGACCAACCCTTACAGATTTATTATTAGTATTAGTATTGACTAGAGAGTTAATAAAAATTACCAAAAAAAGTACTAAAACTCAACTAAAAAATCCTAATTGTATCTTCCTTACATATTATAAAACAAAGTTCTCCGCCGCGTCTGTCTGCCTGTCTGTCTGTTCGCGATAAACTCAAAAACTACTGCACATATTTTTAGGCTGTTTTCACCAATATATAGAGTGATTCTCGAGGAAGGTTTTAGTATATATTAACAACTCGGGCGAAGTCGCGGGCACCAGATATCTACTAAAAATAAAGATACCTCAGAAAATTTTATAACAGCAAAGATGTCAGGCGTTATATATTGCTTTACACATTTAGTCAGGCGCTACACATCCCTTACTTTTAACGCGGCTAGTTATATCATCAATCAATCTATACTAATTATTACTAATAATAAATCTGGTAAGATCGGTCATGGAGGAAGTGACTTTGTTTTCAGAGATATCGTGTTTATAGGCTCTATACATTATACTGAAACTAAATTGACCACTTTTACAATTTTTTTCTGTATGTATGTTCCCCCATAACTCTTAAACAAATTAACTGATTTTCATGAAACTTGGTAGATAAACATTTAGACGTACGGGACACAAGATAGGCTACTTTTTTCTTTTTCAACGCGGACGAAGTCGCGGGCGAGAGCTAGTATAAAATAACAGCTGTTGCACGGTACTTCGCCCTCGTAACTTTGTAAATTGTATACAAAAACCTTCCTCGAGAACCACTCTATCCATTGGTGAAAACAGCATGAAATTCGGTGCAGTAGTTTTTGAGTTTATTGCGAATTCAAAGACGGACGCGGCTGGGGAATTTGTTTTATAATATGTAAGGAAGGATTTAAGCCACGGAATGCCATAAGAGTACAAGTAATTAAACATTAACATAACTAATATGAATTTTTGTATAGGACATTTTATTTTTCATCAAGAAACTGGCTCCAAAAACTGGAAACGCTAGTTATTGGCACGCATCACTATTATTAGAATTAGTAACAACTCGTCCATTATTATTCAGATACGAGTATTTCGAGTTCACAAACCAGTCTATTCGACTTTTTTTTTTAATTCGACATACGATATGATAGGAGTTTTTAATCTCTATCATCATCAATACTAATAATAAATCTGTAAGTGTATTGTATGTATGTATGTTCCTCCATAACTCTTAGGGACTCTTTCACAAACTACATGTAAAATGTTGATTAGTTACTTTTAGAAATCATTTTCAGTTATAATAGAATTATGCACTCGGTTTACTGCATCATTCGATAGCCGAATTTTTTTTATTATTTTCTATTTAATATTTGGGACGTTTACCGTACAAACAAAGGTAGACCAGCACCATTATCCCCGGTTACCGGTGACTTTAAATGACAGTTTGGTCTACTTGACGTTTGTGAAAGAGGCGCTTAAACGAATTAACTGATTTTCATGAAACTTGGTATATAAACATTTAGACGTACAGGACACAGGATAGGCTACTTTTTCAACGCGGACGAAGTCGCGGGCGAAGTTAGGAGTTCATTGTTTGACGTCATTGATGTCATTCTTATAATTGAAGACGTGAGTGGATGAAGGTTATATGTCGCATAATTCCAATTTAGAATAAATCGAGGTTAAAATTTTACTTTTGATTTTTTGAGATAAGTCGCCACGGAACTGTTTTTTGTACTAAATTATGATGCAAAGTTATGTAAACAAACTTAAATATTAATGGTATGATAGCAATTAAACCCTTCTATTAAAAAAGTGAACATAGCTCCCTCGTCCATTAACAAAAGTAAACTTTTCTGAACTCTTTGCTTTTTTAAAATTAACTGTACATAACACCTTTTTCAACTTTTTATTTTCCAAAAATATCTTAAATCGACGATCTTAAAAGAGAAATAGCCAATCCTAGATTTGAATTTTATCTAAGTAAACAGTCCAATTTAAAAACTTTTTCAAAATAGATAAATACATTATAAATGAAAGTGAAGACTCGGACAGGAAACATAATATAATGAAATTTTCTCGATAGAAAAAAACCACCAAGTGAACTCTCATTTCCATCGATTTTAGTTTTATTTTCAAAATGACACACATTACAAAGCTAAAAGTGTATCAGTAATTTCACTTCACATATTATCTAAGGCTGTATGTAACCATTTTTCGTTTGACATTGTAGTTTACGAATAATTAATATTTAATACTTTTGGCACTTATAACATTTTTATTGAGCGAGTTGCGCTATCTTCCGTCGCATGTTGTGCGTAGTTCTACGTATTTTGTGTCACTGTCATGTCCAAGGGGCCACGCGGGTGAAACTACAAATTTTGTTTGCCTTATACCCATTCTTAAGGTCTATAATCATTCTTATGGACATATTACTTTCATCAACGCAAAAAAAAACGAAAAAACCCAAAAATGCGACATAACACCTTCTTCCACTCACGTCTTGAATTATATCATATGGAATGATTATTCGGATTTTCGACTTTTTATTCGAATTCGACATACGATTTATATACGAGTTTCTATATTATAATTTATGAAATCTATTATCCTTTAAATTAATCGTTGATGTCATTCTTATAAAAACAGTTGGAATATTTTATTTCATTACAATTTGTTTTTGAATTTTTTTTACGAAGTTATACCTATATAATTGTAGGTATGTAAGTATATATGCATTTTTTCCACAAATCTCGATACAAATATTATAGATGATGTCAGACCAATTAGATACACGTCTATAAAACTAAAAAAACGTGAGCGCCGAAAATAGATTCGAATTTCAAATAATTGTAAAAAAAAGAACACCGAGTTAAAAAATAATAGGTAAAATAAAAAATTTTAATCGCCCGACCCGGGCATGAGTCTTTATTGTCGTTTTCGGAAGTTGTCGTTTTTGGAAATTGTCGTTTTCGGATTTTTTTTTTATTTATCTGTTTATAACTTATTTATTGAAACCTTTTAAAATTTAGACATCAAATGTAGGAATACTAATTTAAAAAGGTTTTAAAACAAATAAAAAATTAGGTAATATAACCAAAATTACTATAAAAAAAAAGTAACACTACGTTACAGTTGTCATTTTCGGAAATTGTCTATTTAGGAATAGTCATTTTAGGAAGTTGTCGTTTTAGGAAGATCTCGTTGTCACCCTGAGGGAGTCTCAGGGTTCCCGGGTTCGATTCCTGGCATGGCCACTTTGGAGTTGACCTTTTCAAGATTGGCTCCAATCTGTCATTTTAGTATGTTCATCTGGATACCGTAATTTATATTTTCAAAACAACACGAATAATTTCCCCTGATTGCCCATATTCGGCTTAATTTGACCGTACTTTGATATTCTCTCTTTATAATATTAGAATAGATATAATAGACTAGCTGTTGCACGCGAATTCGTCTGCGTAACTTTAAAAAAATTAACCTTAATTACTCGCTGATAATATAGCATCCAAACAGTGAAAGATTTTTCAAATCGGTCCAGTAGTTCAATTCAATTCAAAACAAACGATCAAATCTTTCCTCTTTATAATATTACTAGATGGCGCCCGCGACTTTGTCCGCGTTGAAAAAGAAAAAAAGTAGCCTATCCTGTGTCCATCTATCAATGTTCATCTACCAATTTTCATGAAAATCAGTTGATTCTTTTAAGAGTTATGGAGGAACGTACATACAATATACATACATACATAATACATACAGAAAAAATTCTAAAAATCGACAATTTAGTTTCAGTACCATGTATAGAGCCCATAAACACGATATCTCTGAATACAAAGTAACTTACTCTATGACCAACCCTTACAGATTTATTATTACTCGTAGTATTGATTGATTATAGATAAAGATTCAAATTAAAATGGTATATTATTCAAAAATTCTTATTTAAATAAGTGATTGAAATTCAACGGGTAATAGCTTACAAATTTGAGGCTCACAAAACAAATATAGAAATATTGACATACATAATGTTTGGTGATTTCATCAAAGTAAATCAATAGATTTTTTTTTCTTCTTTCTATCCCTATTTGCCAATCTATTGACGTAAATGCGATCAGAGCAGTGAGGTTTTTACGCTGAAAAAAAACTAGTCATACTGCATACTCTAAAACAACTTATGCTAATTCGCAAGAAGGATGTAGGTAATAAGATAGATAGTAATAAGCTAAAAAAGAAAAAAGATATGTAAGAAAAACAAAATTAACATTAAAAATCAATATTTTTGGAGTTTCGATATCGATTTGCATATCATCATCACTACACAAAGATTTAAATCGAAGATGCGGCGAAATCTCCTCGCGCCATACTAAAAACACACCGAAAATTCTTAACAATGGGTTAGGCGCAGGCGCTACACCCAACTACAGTTACACGCCAGCTACAGTGAGTGACGGTCGCTTATTGAGAGCGTCGCTATCGTCACAGTCACGTTTGAAGTAAGGAATGTGTTGGCTGTGTTTAAAAGTGTGTTTAGACAAAGGTATATGTATTTTATACTTTTGTCTTTAGTATAATGTATGTTGTACTTTGTAACACACTTTCGCTAGTAATGCCGCATCTCTCGATTGAAATCTTTGGTATTTAAAAACAAAGTCGCTTCCCGTCTGTCCCTATGTATGCTTAGATCTTTAAAACTAAGCAACGGATTCTTTTTAATAGATAGAGTGATTCAAGAGGAAGGTTTTGGTATATAATTTGCATTCGTGCGAAGTCGGGAACAAGCCGCTATATATAAAAACCCGTGGTATGAAAATTTATGGGAGTAAAATGAGAATTGTCACACGAATGCGTTATGTTATGCGTTGTAACGTAACTACGTTCTATTTTTTTTTTAATATTTTACAATATCTCTGAAGTTTCAGAGATATTGCGCCATCTACACAATATTATTTTAAAAAAGACCAATTATGTTTTTTCGGCGTGTTCGAATTGAGAAAATATAAATTTTATAATCTTTCGTAAGGAGTAAACTCATGTATTATGCGTCGGAGCTGACACACACACACTTTTTTTTATTTTTGTTTAAGATAAGGCAACTCAATGATTTAAAAATAAACATTATACAAGTACAGGAATTTGTCGTACATATCCGGGTCTGGCGAAATGGACATGAAAATAGTGGTCGGATAAATCCGTCTCTGGCGGCTAAAAGGTTAAAAATGTGGGAGAAATTCGTGTAATAGTATTGTAAACGGCTCATTAACTTCTCAACTACCTGTCAAGCGAACGAAAATGCCTCAGTTAAAATTAAACACAGTTAAAACACTGTATTCGAAGCAATTACAACGAAATTATTGCGGAGTTCGTTTTACAATTTACTCAACAATATAATTATTGTTAAAAAGGTTAACACCAGAACCAACTTTGAAAAATTCTGCCGGGAATCGTAACCGGGTACCCTAAAAATAATAATAATAACTTTTTTTAAAATACATACATATTGCTGCTTAAAACTCTTTAGTTTTTAAGTTAGGCCATAAAACAAAAACCCAAAAATTTTTTATTGCAAAAATACAATCACAATCCCTCATATTGTATGTTGCAAAAAGACTTATGGTTGCTTTATTCCATATTTAGTATGTTTTGATCATTTTTTATATATTCAAAAGTAACATATGCTTATATCTCTTCTAGTATTCAGTTTATTATAAAAGTACTTAATACATTTAATGTTACATAAAAACACGCTTCTAACGCTGTATAATATGTATATATTTGATATATTATATCTAATAAGAAAAGAAAAAATAGACAAGAAATATTTTAACTCTCCTGTAAAAAGTGTGATTTTGATTTGTGGCACTTTAGTTTTTAAGCAGCGATATTATAAATACAAACATCCATGACTCAGGTACATAGGTAAATATTACCACATAAACATTTGCCCCTAGCGGGATTCGAACCCGTGACCGTTTGGTTAACAGCTAGTATTACTAGCCACTAGACCAAACCACTAAACCAACCAAACAAAATAGGTATAACAATTTAAAATTGGTATGTTCTAGAGACGTTATTATAAATTACATATTATTTATTAACACGTATAAAAACAAGTTCAAAAGATTAATTCCTACAACGGTAATCATTTTTAAACGAACTCCAAGTTATGCATTGACGTCAATCGGAGAGCCTTGATGTTAAATTGGTTTTATTTTTAGGTGGGGTTGGGTGCACTCAATCGACAGAATAAGCAGCGGTACTCAAACTTTCAACTTCTCGTTCCACCTAAAAGTTATTGTAACATTTAGCGCCTCTTTCACCAACGTCAAGTAGGCTAAACCGTCACTTAAGGTGGCGCTGGACGAGCGTGGGAACTCAGTAATAGGTATTTGGGAGAATTTGTTGTCTCAACTTACTATAATGCCTAAGACTATAATAACCTAAGACAGAATGCGAAGCAACACATTCGCGCACTTATTCAACTATCGAAACATACGCCAGCAATTCCAATATTTTAGAAAAACCTTTATAGATAGTAACTATTGACATCCCAATTTTTAATGTACACTATAGCTGGAATGTTTTCATTGGAAAACATTATTGGCTTTCAGTCAAAAATTACGAGATCTCAACCAGAGAAAGTGTGACAAATTCTGCACATTTTAGAAATTAATTATACTAGATATAAAATAAATTTCAGTTTTTTGTTTCGATGTAAACCTTCATATTATGTCTCAGAAAAGTCATATTTTTTCATGTATTACTACGACCAATACCTAATGAGTAATCATGGAATTACGTAGTATGGAATTGGTACGCCGCTCGAGTTGGAAAGTGGCCTCTTAAAGTCACCTGTCACCGGGAATAATTTAGCTGATATACCTTTGTTTGTACGGTAAACGTCCCAAACATTAAATAGAAAATAATAATAAAAAATCGCCTATCTAATGATACAGTAAACCGAGTGCATAATTCAATAAAACAGAAAATGATTTCTAAAAGTAACTAATCAACACTTCACTTGTAGTTGGCGAAAGAGGCGCTTAATATCATAATTTAAACACCACCTCTCTCTTTCTACGCGTCTTTTAGCATTTCACTTGAGGTCGACCCAGTTAACGGTAGGGTTATAAATTTTTAAAAGAATCTATAAATATACAGTGTGAAAAGATAAGTCGGGCCTTGGAGGGAAACTACCTTAAATCCTTAAGTTGGCTCATCAATCAATACTAATAATAAATCTGTAAGGGTTGGTCATGGAGTAAGTTATGTACTTTGGTTTCAGAGATATCGTGTTTATAGGCTCTATACACGATACTGAAACTAAATTGACCATTTTTAGAATTTTCCATAACTCCATAACTCTTAAACGAATCAACTGATTTTCATGAAACTTCGTACATAAACATTTAGACGTACGGGACACAGGATAGGCTACTTTTTCTTTTTCAACGCGGACGAAGTCGCGGGCGCCAGCTAATTTTACATAAAGGAGACATTCCTTCATTTTTAAAAATTAATATACATAGGGACAGACAGACAGCGGGAAGCAACTTTGTTTTATACTAGTAGTGATGGTATATTTTCTTTTTCAAGACGGACGAAGTCGCGATCACGAACTGGTGAATTATATATTTAGGTACTCATGAAAATTACAAAAATAATATTTCTTTATTTCTATTAAAATACTAGCTGGCGCCCGCGACTTCGTCCGCGTTGAAAATGAAAAAGTAGCCTATCCTGTGTCCCGTACGTCTAAATGTATATCTACCAAGTTTCATGAAAATCAGTTGATTCGTTTAAGAGTTATTGAGGAACTATAGGAGGAAAAATTCTATAAAAATGGTCAATTTAGTTTTAGTATCATGTATAGAGCCTATAAACACGATATCTCTGAAAACAAAGTAACTTACTCCATGACCAACCCTTACAGATTTATTATTAGTATTGATGTGTACTTTGCGGTATGTATATATACGAGAACATAAGTACATTTTTATGTGTCTTACAAAACACAAAATATTATTAACATTTTGATTTGTATAAACTTAGATACTTTATGTAGATAAAATTTACTTATATTATCAAAATTGCTACTAGGGCTACATTATACTATCACGAACCGGACTGGGGCCAAATGACTATACTATATTTTAGAATGTTAATATTATTTAAATATGGTAATAATATAATCTACATATTTATCGTCTTTACTATATATAGGAGACACATTTATTTATTATAATAAAATTTTGCATGAGTTCCACCGAATATTGAACAATAATCGATTTTAGAAAATCTAAATAATTCAAGACGTGAGTGGATGAAGGTGTTAGGTATGTCGCATTTTTGGGTTTTTTCGTTTTTTTTTTTGCGTTGATGAAGGTAATATGTCCATATATGAATGATTACAGACCTTAAGATCGTCGATTTAAGACATTTTTTGGTAAATAAAAAGTTAAAAAAGGTGTTATGTACAGTTAATTTTAAAAAGCAGAGTGCAGAAAAGTTTACTTTTGTTAATGGAAGAGGGAGCTATGTTGACATTTTTTAGAAAATAAAAAGTTGAAAAAGGTGTTGTGTACAGTTAATTTTAAAAAGCAAAGAGTGCAGAAAAGTTTACTTTTGTTAATGGAAGAGTGAGCTATGTTCACTTTTTTAATAGAAGTCTTTAATTGCTATCACACCATTAATATTTTAGGTTGTTTACATAACTTTGCATCATAATTTAGTACAAAAATCAGTTCAGTGGCGACTTATCTCAAAAATTAAAAGTAAAACTTTAACCTCGATTTATTCAAAATTGGAATTATGCGACATACCACCTTCATTCACTCACGTCTTCAATCGTCACACGGTATGCGTTACGTTCTATTTTCGAATATTTTAGAATATCTGAAGTTTCAGTTTATTATTCGTTCGTTGGTATTTATTAAATTATTTATTTATCCTTCGTAAGGTGTACACTCCAGTCGTGTATCGGAGTTGACACGCACAATTTTTTTTATCTTTCATTCTCACCACACTAAAATTATTAAGAGAGCCTTAGAACTTCATTAAAAAAACAATCTACGTTATCATCCGCCATCAACTCCTGTTATAATTTAATAACTAACTAAATAGTAATCATAAATAATTATTCTTAACCTGTCTCGACTTGACCTGACCTGCCTCTAAATTACTCTATAGTCTAACTAACACTATGGTTTCATAATTACTGTAGTACGTGCTCGTTTTAAATTTTTTCTTTTGCTCTTGTCTTTGTTTATGGTTTGAATAATGTTATATTATGAAACGTGTTTATGGTCTATTCTAGTCTATGGGCTCTGGCATTCTTTAATGTCCCAAATGGGACATTCCTTGTGGAATATTTGTGTCGTTCATTGTAAAAGTGGTGTAACTCCCTATTTTTAAAAACATCTTTTCTTGCCTAATGGTATCACATTTAGTCATAACTTTCAATATAAAAGTGAAGTAACTCCAATAGTTGCATTAAAATCCCATAGATGAAAACAATGAATGAATGCTTATATTTTTTTCCTACACTATAGTTCGCAAAAAGCTCGTTATTCTAAAATTCAGTTACAAGGAGATAGTTCACTTTTACAATGAACGACACATTTCGGGAATGGGCTGCCCAAATTACAGCGAAACACATTGTGCCTTACAACTACTTGATTATCAGACCCAAAGATTTAAATCACAGATACGCCCTTGCTATACTTCAGGGGGCCGAAAATGTGTCATCGTTGGGAAGAGTGAGCTCACTCTTCCCACATTAGTCGCTTGTAGAAAGCAAAGAGCGGTTCACGTTGCATACAGATATAAGTATTACGTACTAGCTGTCGCCCGCGACTTCGTCCGCGTTGAAAAACAAAAAAGTAGCCTATCCTGTGTCCCGTACGTCTAAATGTTTATCTAATAAGTTTCATGAAAATCAGTTGATTCGTTTAAGAGTTATGGAGGAACATACATAAGTACATACAATACCTACACTTACAGATTTATTTTTTAGTATTGATATTGATACAGTTTTCAGAAGCACAGGGCGCATCTGTGATTTAAATCTTTGATCAGACTTTAAAAAACTTTGACCCGTGATGCATTCTACTTCACATCACATGAAACGGAATTCACTCCAGACAAAAGCCAAATTTGAAAAATTCATTTCCAAATTTAACCCTGCCGGAAATCGAACTCGAGACCCTTGGAATAGAGTGTTAAGGCAAACATCCTAACCACTCATCCAACGGGCACGTCATGTAACAATTTTATTTTGTACGAAACGTGCGAAAAGCCAACTTTAAATTTATATCAAATCAAATTACTTATTGATCAACTAGCTGGCGCCCGCGATTTCGTCCGCGTTGAAAAAGAAAAAAGTAGCCTATCCTGTGTCCCGTACGTCTAAATGTTTATCTAATAAGTTTCATGAAAATCAGTTGATTCGTTTAAGAGTTATTGAGGAACATACATACTTACATAGTTACATACATACAGAAAAAAATTCTAAAAATGGTCAATTTAGTTTCAGTATCATGTATAGAGCCTATAAACACGATATCTCTGAAAACAAAGTAACTTACTCCATCACCAACCCTTACACATTTATTATTAGTAGTATTGATTAGGTTTCTCCAAGAAACTCTTATGACTGTCATTATAAATTTAAATTTACCAGAGTTTCGGAAAAGAAGCCTAGATGACGATACTGAGAAGAAACCCCCGAAAGAAACTAGATACTATTCTTTTTGTCATCTTTAAAATATAAAATTACACAACAATTACACATAATTATAAACAAAATCAAAGTATGGCCGACCAGAAAAGTGCTTTATCAGTTTCGATAACAAATTCCATTCATTTCAAAATTCGCTGATTGACATAATTGTCACTGAATTTTCAACGGAAAACAGATCTTATCATTCTACAACATACAAAGAATGTTCAATCTTAGGGTGATAAAGTACTTTATTTGTCGAGTTTACATATACAATATTAAACATAGTATGAGCTCCGAATCCAGTTTTTTAGTAGAATATAATTTTAGCAAAGATTTAAATCGAAAGATGCGGCGTAATCTCCTCGCGCCATACTAAAAACACACCGAAAATTCTTAACAATGGGTTGGGCGCAGGCGCTCAACCCAACTACAGTTGCACGCCAGCTACAGTGAGTGACGGTCGCTTGTTGAGAGCGTCGCTATCCGCACAGTCACATTTGAAATAAGGAATGTGTTGTCTGTGTTTAAAAGTGTGTTTAGACAAAGGTATATGTATTTTATACTTTTGTCTTTAGTATAATGTGTTGTATTTTGTAACACACTTTCGCTAGTAATGCCGCATCTCTCGATTTAAATCTTTGAATTTTAGTATAGTCATCTTGCACACTAGAGCTAAAAGACTGCCGGAAACGCCATGACGACTCACATCGTTCACTTATGACGTATCTGTTGAGGAAATCCAACGAATAAAAACCATAACACGATACGCTTGTAATGTGTTTGTTTATTAATTGGAAGTTTAACGTCATGATATGAAATCAAATTTAATCTTGATAATTTTCCATGACGTCATTGAATATGAATATGAAAAAAAAAATGTTTGTGTCTGTCAATGGAATCGTACCTCCCAATCTGATGGACCAATTTTGATCCATTTTTTGTTCATTTGAAGTTGATGGTTTTATAGCTGTTATAGTTTATGAAGATTCAGGCATCAGCCCATTTCCTAATTGACGAAGGAATTTCTTTAACTTCCACATGTTCGATTGATGTGAATTTGGTATACTGTGGTATTTCCTTGACATGGTAACCTCGATCTGATGCTGCAGCATCTAGTCTGCTGGACATCCAACTCCTTAGCAATAACTTATAGCAGATATACCTTTTTTGGACTCAATAGAAAGTCGGGGGTTAGTTTAAAATTTTTAATTATAGCTTGTACAGTCGGGGTAAAAGAAGGAACGTCACCTTTAAGTCGACATTTGCTTACACAAGGGCAATGTTATTAGTCATAGTAAAATTTCATTTCAAACGTCTGTCAGTTACCTGCTTAGTGCTTTAGTTTCAAAAGGTACTAAGAATCTACCTACTTGATAAAGGAATGAATTTGAAAAGGTTTTTCGTACCCCGACTATACTATAATAAAAGTCCAATTATCACTCACTAACTTTTACTAATTATTGTTGCAGGTCTCTTCATTCTGTTGATGCTGGGCTTCATGGCTTTGGGAGCCGGCTGTTTCATCCTGTTCTTACACCCATACGACTTCATGTTCAGACAGGTAAGAGTTCAAAGTGTAACATCCCTCATATCTATACTATTAGAGATAGGTGGGAGAAACATTCCTACTATCTATACTAGTAGAGATAGGTGGAAGAAACATTTCCTCCTAACTATACTAGTAGAGATAGGTGGAAGAAACATTTCCTCCTATCTATACTAGTAGAGATAGGTGGAAGAAGCATTTTCTCCTATCTATACTAGTAGAGATAGGTGGAAGAAGCATTTTCTCCTATCTATACTAGTAGAGATAGGTGGAAGAAGCATTTCCTCCTATCTATACTAGTAGAGATAGGTGGAAGAAGCATTTCCTCCTATCTATATTAGTAGAGATAGGTGGAAGAAATATTTCCTCCTAACCATACTAGTACGGATAAGTGGAGCTGGCGAAAATTTCTTCTCGTTCGCATTAACTTCATTCAAGATCAATTTAAGGCCTTACAAAGGTCTGCTTAAGTAAAGAAGAACTTGGTCTATACGGGCCACTGTGACAGTATTAAAACAAGCTCCCTATAACTACTCATCGAATGAGCTTGTCAAAATACCCTATCTAGTACGTAAAACAAAGTCGAATTCTTCTTCTTAGGAAGCCTCTCCATTACTGGAGGTTAGCCTTCAAATTTGAAAACTTGTGCCTAACCTGAACAACCCGAAATAGATGTTCAGCACTGGAGATCCTGGTCCATTTCCCGATGAGAACTTATACCGGTCCTAAGGTATGGGAACTTAAACTGGGATGGGATAATATTTTTTAATTGACCACGTGCACAGCTGTGTTTCTCTGCCATATACCATGTACACCTTAATATATGGCCATATGGCATGTGCCATATATTAAGAGATACCATATATCCCAATCTAAACCTATCCTATCACGGTGGACAAACAAGTAGAGCGTCAGCCTGTAGACTGTCAAAAAACGGTAGACAGGTGAAAAAAAATGAAAAAAAAAATAAAAAAGGTAATTTTTTTACAGAAAATAGTGCTTCAAGACGGAGGCGAAATTTTCGAAATGTGGAGAAAGCCCGAAGTAGAACTATACATCAAGATATATCTTTTCAACGCAACTAATGCCGAAGAATTCATGGCTGGTACTGATAGCAAGCTTAAGTTAAGAGAAGTCGGACCATATGTTTATAAGTAAGTTACTATAAATATAAGTAAGTTGCTAGAAATATTTTTTATAAGTAAATGAGTAGTTTGTTATAAAAAAAAAACAGACAAAAAAACAGTGGCACTCCGGGAGTGCCGATAGAAGTGAAAACTTGAACAATTACGTGTTCAATTTTTTGAATCGTCGGGACTTATATACAGAGGTGTCGGTTACGGTAACAATGTCGCCAGTTCAATGGTTTATTCCCTTTTAAAAAAATTGGTCTTTTTTAAATTAATATCAGCGCCATCTCTGTTCGTATTGATGTATTATTTCAATTCAATTAGTTTTTGCAAGGATGTATTATTATGTAACATATTCTAGTTTCAGTATTATTGTGCAGATGGCGCAATATCTGAAAATATAAAGAGGTGTCGGTTACACGGTTACGTTACGGTAACAGGTCGCGAGTTCAATGGTTTTTTCCCATCTCAAAAAGAAGTTTTCACTTCAACAAAAAAGCCAAAATAACAGAAATCGGTACTAATCTAGTAACCTACAAAGTTTACAAATTGTATTTTTTTTTTATATTTAAAGTACAGACACGACTCGTTATTACGATTTTATTATATTACTAGTTGGCGCCCTCGACTTCGTCCGCGTTTAAAAAGAAAAAGTAGCCTATCCTGTGTCCCGTACGTCTATATGTTTATCTACCAAGTTTCATGAAAATCAGTTAATTCGTTTAAGAGTTATGGAGGAACATATACATACATACATATTGTAAAATTCAATTTAGTTTCAGTATAATGTATAGAGCCTATAAACACGATATCTCTGAAAACAAAGTAACTTACTCTATGACCGACCCTTACAGATTTATTATTAGTATTGATCTGAAATTTTATTATACTTCCCTAAGGCCACACCAAAAATATCATTTTCAAATGCTTCACAGGGAAACTCTAGAGCACAAAGTGTCTGGATTCAATACCAACGGGACCTTATCAGCAATACCTCTTCATCCCCTCACCTGGATGGAAGAACACTCTGAGGGTCATCAGGAAGATGAAGTACTGTACTTGCCACACATAGCTTTATTGGTAAGTTGAAAGACATTTTGACGACACGTTTGGTTTAGTGGCTAGTAATCCCGTTTGGGGGTCGCGGGTTCGAATCCCGCTAGGGGCACATGTTTATTTGTTAACATTTTACCTTTGTGCCTGAGTCATAGTTGGATTTATAATATCATACATATCGCTGCTTAAAAACTAAAGGGCCACAAATCAAAATTACACTTTTTACATTTATTATTAGTATTGATTTCATAATCGGTTGAGTAATTAAGGCGTGAAAAGGTACCTAACAGACAGAGTTACTTACACATTTATAATATTAGTATGGAGATGGAGTATCGATTGAATATTTCATTTTCAATTCGACAGGTCACCCAAGTGACATTTGCATTACCTATGCACTCAGAGGGACATTGCAAAATTGTTAGCACTATTGCATTTAGAGATATTGCACTGTGTTTATGCGTTTGACCAATATTAGCAAGTATGCTGTTTTAATGAGCGGAGCGTTATTGAGTTGTCCTAAATTTTAGTGCTATTTTGTTTTGTAAACAAACCGCTTTATACAATCTATAATGTAACTAGCTACAGGCTCCCGGCTTCGCCCAGGTTCAAAATGAAAACTGTCATATCTTTTAAGTTGGACCAAATTAAACATAGTTTGTTTAGGAGTTCATTGGCCTCAAACACATGACACGTAATTTTTATTAAGAATGGGTATAAAGCAAACCAAAATTTGTAATTTCACCCTTGTGGCCCCTTGGACATGACACTGACACAAAATAAGTAGAACTACGCACAACATGCGACGGAAGATAGCGCATCTCGCTCAATTAAAATGTTATAAGTGCCAAAAGTATTAAATATTAATCATTCTTAAACTACAATGTCAAATGAAAAATTGTTACATACAGCCTTAGATAATATGTGAAGTGAAATTACTGATACACTTTTAGCTTTGTAATGTGTGTCATTTTGAAAATAAAACTAAAATCGATGGAAATGAGAGCTCACTTGGTGATTTTTTTCTATAGAGAAAATTTCATTATATTATGTTTTCTGTTACTGTCGTAACTTTCATTTATAATGTATTTATCTATTTAAAAAAATTAATTAAATTAGACTTTGTTTACTTAGATAAAATTCAAATCTAGGATTGGCTATTTCTCTTTATGCCCGCTCTTAAGGATGTTTGACGAGCCCGTTGGGTGAGTGGTTAGGGTGCTTGCCTTAACACTCTGCTGCAAAATTTCATGGTTATCTGTTCAGTAGTTTTTGTGTGAAAGCGTAACAAACAAACAAACTCACATTCACATTTATAATATTAGTAAGGATTAGTAATATAAATATAAAATTACGCCAACGAAATCGCGTACAACTAATATTCACTACATAAAATTACGTGTCACGTTGTTTGTCCGCGATGGACTCCTAAACTACTGAACCGATTTTGATAAAACTTGGTAACTATAATATGTAATTTGGCCCAACTTAAAAGATAGGATAGTTTGTATCTCAATTTTTTACAATTTTTTTTTTTGCAAATTATATAACATTATTAACATAGCGCCATCTGTTAGATACTTACTCAAACCAACAATTATTTGTCATAATTATTTGTGAGTTCCATACAAGTTCCATAATAATCTTCGGCTGGATTGAATAAAAAATTGCACCTGTGCGAAGCGGGGCCACTAGTATTATATAAAATAAAGTCCTCCGCCGCGTCCGTCTATCTGTTTATTCGCGATATACTCAAAAAATAGTACACCAATTTTCATGCTGTTTTCACCAATGGATAGAGTTGTTCTCGAGGAAGGTTTTAGTATATAATTTACAAAGTTACGCGGGCGAAGTCGCGTGCAACAACTAGTACCTTATAAAATCACACCTCGTCTTTCCTCGTAGCAACTGCATTCCAAACCTGTGATATATGTTAATTAATTTCTCCCATTATGTCACATAAAGTGACAGATAATTAAATATTTTCCGCACCTTATTTTTACTCTGTGTCGACGCAAACAAAGGAAAAAGCCGTCGGATGACTGGCTAGATTAATTCATCTATAATTATCCACATACACAATACGCCGCTTCCTATAATTTGCCAGTGGGTGGTGTAAGACTCGTATAACAGGTATATATATGTCTTAAAGCGGTATAAAGGTCAGATAATGCTTACACGTGCACGGAAACACTGCTATACTTTTTAAAATTTCTTTTTAATGTTATTACGTCTTCACATACTTAGTGAAAAACTTCCATAATGGGAGGCAATTTAGAACTTATAACAATTTAGAACTTATGATTTTCATGAAACTTGGTAGATAAATATTTAGACGTACAGGACACAGAATAAGCTACTTTTTTCTTTTTCAACACGGACGAAGTCGCGGGCGCCAGCTAGTTTATAATAAACTAGCGGCCTGTTCCCGGCTTCGCACAGTTGCAAATTATGTACCAAAATCTTCCTCTAAAACCAGTCTATCCATTGGTGAAAACAGCATGAAATTCGGTGCAGTAGTTTTTGAGTTTATCGCGAACAGACAAACAGACATACGCGGCGGAGGATTTGTTTTATAATATGTAGTGATACGCGAACGACTGTAAAACTGGCTAGTTTATAATGAATTTCTTAGAAGCTATTAATATAGGTAATATATTTGATCCTAAAAGGAAAAGTAAAAAGAGACCTTGATATTATTTGTTTACGTTGTATAAAATGTTGACCTTTATGAAAAGTGCTATTTTTACTTTATTTAATAATTTAGCTAATTTTGGCCGTGCCACAAACTGGTACAAATACTAGTCTGCATTAAATTAAAAACAAGGTAACATCATATAGTCACAACATACTATATCTGTATATTCTATTGATATGTATATATACTATTGACCTCCGTCAAACAGTGCGTTTTTTGTAAGTTATTAAAGACTAGCTGTTGCACGCGACTTCGTCCGCGTAACTTTATAAAATATAATACATTCGTGTCTGTGAATCTATGGAAATACACATACAAAATTTCAACCCAAACGATCAAGCCGTTTAGTAGTTGACATACCGACAGCAGCGCCACCTACCGGGTCCAATTGTATTTTAAATCATCCAGGAAACCATCGAAATACCCATATAAAATTTCAACCCAATCGGTCAAGACGTTTAGTAGTTGACAATTGACATACCGACAGCAGCGCCACCTACAGGGTCCAATTGTATTTTAAATCATCCAGGAAACCATCGAAATACCCATATAAAATTTCAACCCAATCGGTCAAGACGTTTAGTAGTTGACAATTGACATACCGACAGCAGCGCCACCTACAGGGTCCAATTGTATTTTAAATCATCCAGGAAACCATCGAAATACCCATATAAAATTTCAACCCAATCGGTCAAGACGTTTAGTAGTTGACAATTGACATACCGACAGCAGCGCCACCTACAGGGTCCAATTGTATTTTAAATCATCCAGGAAACCATCGAAATACCCATATAAAATTTCAACCCAATCGGTCAAGACGTTTAGTAGTTGACAATTGACATACCGACAGCAGCGCCACCTACAGGGTCCAATTGTATTTTAAATCATCCAGGAAACCATCGAAATACCCATATAAAATTTCAACCCAATCGGTCAAGACGTTTAGTAGTTGACAATTGACATACCGACAGCAGCGCCACCTACAGGGTCCAATTGTATTTTAAATCATCCAGGAAACCATCGAAATACCCATATAAAATTTCAACCCAATCGGTCAAGACGTTTAGTAGTTGACAATTGACATACCGACAGCAGCGCCACCTACAGGGTCCAATTGTATTTTAAATCATCCAGGAAACCATCGAAATACCCATATAAAATTTCAACCCAATCGGTCAAGACGTTTAGTAGTTGACAATTCACATACCGACAGCAGCGCCACCTACAGGGTCCAATTGTATTTTAAATCATCCAGGAAACCATCGAAATACCCATATAAAATTTCAACCCAATCGGTCAAGACGTTTAGTAGTTGACAATTGACATACCGACAGCAGCGCCACCTACAGGGTCCAATTGTATTTTAAATCATCCAGGAAACCATCGAAATACCCATATAAAATTTCAACCCAATCGGTCAAGACGTTTAGTAGTTGACAATTGACATACCGACAGCAGCGCCACCTACAGGGTCCAATTGTATTTTAAATCATCCAGGAAACCATCGAAATACCCATATAAAATTTCAACCCAATCGGTCAAGACGTTTAGTAGTTGACAATTGACATACCGACAGCAGCGCCACCTACAGGGTCCAATTGTATTTTAAATCATCCAGGAAACCATCGAAATACCCATATAAAATTTCAACCCAATCGGTCAAGACGTTTAGTAGTTGACAATTGACATACCGACAGCAGCGCCACCTACAGGGTCCAATTGTATTTTAAATCATCCAGGAAACCATCGAAATACCCATATAAAATTTCAACCCAATCGGTCAAGACGTTTAGTAGTTGACAATTGACATACCGACAGCAGCGCCACCTATCGGGTCCAATTGTATTTTTAAATCATCCAGGAAACCATCGAAATAGCCATATAAAATTTCAACCCAATCGGTCAAGACGTTTAGTAGTTGACAATTGACATACCGACAGCAGCGCCACCTATCGGGTCCAATTGTATTTTTAAATCATCCAGGAAACCATCGAAATAGCCATATAAAATTTCAACCCAATCGGTTCAGCCGTTTAGAAGTTATGTGAAAAAGATAAGTACGGAAGGATAATTCTTACTACCCGTTGTTCTATTGTCCGTTTTGCCGTAGGAATGAAGCATTTTCCCGCGGTAAAAAGTAGCCTATGTTCATCAGGGATAATGTCGGCTTCATTAGAAGCCGATTAGACCGATTTGAAAAAATCTATTACCATTAGGTAAAAGATTTTTTCAAATCGGTCCACTAGTTTCGGAGCCTATTCAATACAAACAAACAAACAATCAAATATTTCCGCTTTATAATATTACTATAGATAATCATGAAGGTATAGTTTGCTAGTAATATGATTTTAGAAACTAGAAAGATTAAATTAAGGTTTAGTTTAAGTAAAACCAACACCTAGTTCCCCCGAGCCCTGTTCATTTCAATTAATATCTACTAACCAATTTAAAAACCTCATAAAAGTTATTTATGGGTGACTTTTCGCAACAACACACAATTAAGATCAATGCTATAAAATATTTATTATTTATAGCATGAAACGGTTCCGCGTATTTTTGTAACCTTCGACGGTTTTCTAAAAAATAAAACTTGGCCTTCATTTTATTGCCATTATATAAAATTACTAGTTGGCGCCCGCGACTTCGTCCGCGTTAAAAAAGAAAAAAGTAGCCTATCCTGTGTCTAGCCTATGTTAGTATATCGCTGATAGTATAGCTTCGCAACAGTGAAAGAATCGCTCCAATTTTCAAATCGCTCCAGTAGTGTTTGAGCCTATTCAATGCAAACAAACAATCAAAGCTTTCCTCTTTATAATATAAAATTAATTTAGTATAGATTAGCACAGAAGTATAGATGTCTAGTGTATATAAATAACTGGCTACTATTTATATACTAAAACCATCCTCGAGAACCACTCTATCCATTGGTGAAAACAGCATGAAAATTGGTGCAGTAGTTTTTGAATTTATCGCGAACAGACATACAGACGCGGCGGAGTACTTTGTTTTATAATAATACTAGCTGGCGCCCGCGACTTCGTCCGCGTTGAAAAAGAAAAAAGTAGCCTATCCTGTGTCCTGTACGTCTAAATATTTTGCTACCAAGTTTCATGAAAATCAGTTAATTCGTTTAAGAGTTATGGAGGAACATATATACATACATACATACAGAAAAAAATTCTAAAAATGGTCTATTTAGTTTCTGTATCATGTATAGAGCCTATAAACACGATATCTCTGAAAACAAAGTAACTTACTCCACGACTAAACCTTACACATTTATTATTAGTATTGATTATAAATAAATTAAACTGTATATTTATCTCTCTGTTTAATCTCTCTCCAAAACAAATTTTATCAAAATCGATTGCACTTCTAATTAACATAACAGACAGCATATTGCATTAACGTTCTATATATTTTTTATTAATTTTTTTATATGAATTTTCTTTTCAGAGTATTGCCAACGTAGTGTCGCAACAAACTTTCATAACTCGAATCGGACTTAATAATTTGATAACCGTAACTTCAAGCAAACCGTTGGTTAAGATGACAGCGAAGGAGTTTATGATGGGTTACGAGTCCAAGCTGCTGTCCCTGGGCAACACCTTCATGCCTGGCTGGATTTACTTTGATAAACTTGGGCTCATTGATAGGGTAAGTCGATTATGTACCCGCCATGTGTGTTGATATAAAAAAAAATTACATGATTATATTACAAATTTATTTGAAATCACCCTCTTATACAGAAAACTGTCATAGATTCATTGTAAAAGTGGTGTAACTCCCTATTTTTAAAACCATCTTTTCTTGCCTAATAGTATCACATTTAGTCATAACTTTCAATATAAAAGTGAAGTAACTCCAATAGTTGCATTAAAATCCCATAGATGAAAACAATGAATGAATGCTTATATTTTTTTTCCTACACTATAATTCGCAAAAAGCTCGTTATTCTAAAATTTAGTTACAAGAAGATAGTTCACTTTTACAATGAACGACACATATATAGATATAAAATTGATTTTTTTTTATACTTGGATCATGACGAATTTCATCAATTATCTCTAAGATTTGTCCTTTCGTCTTTGGAGTTGAATATAGTTGAATATTGTGTTATTAGATTGATATATATGTATTGTTACGTGTTACTCGTATGTTGTAAATTTATTTATGAAAAGAGCAACTAGGGGGGGGGTTTCTTGCCGAGTTTTTCCCCCTAGAAACAATTTTCCGAACCGGTGGTAGTTTGTAATTTTGACGAAGATAAATGTTTTGTAAAAACTTACATCTAATCAATGACTTCTATATAGGACAAGGCTAACGTTCCTAGTACGTGGCACCGATGCGCCGGTGTCAAAATCGGAAATTGGCACCAATGACGGGTGTTCATTCTGTGCGTAGAAAGATATGAAAATGCACTTACCAGTGATATGTCCAACCAACCAATGAGAACAGTTTACAATAACAGAATACGCCAATAAGAAATAAAAAAAATATTAAGATGGCAATGAAAACAAATTATTTTTAGTAACTAGATGTGCAAATTAGAGGACCATTTTTTTGTCACCAGTAGTATGGTAAGGGCGCATCCTCTTGTTTAACATATCACTGCATCTAATAAATGATTTGAATTTGAATTGAATTTGAGCTCGGAAATACAGACCGGCGGCAGGGAGTTCCAAACCTTGGCAGTGCACATTATAAAGGACTAGCTGCTGCACGCGACTTCGTCCGCGTTGAACGATGAAAGGTACCCTATGTCCTTTCTGGTGTCCCAGACAACGTGTATGCAAAATTTCACGGTGATCGGTTTAGTTGTTTTTGCGTGAAAGAGTAACAAACATCCATCCATACAAACTCGCATTTATAATATTAGTAAGAAAGTACTAGTAAGGTTTAGTACGGATGTTTTAAAGGGCTTGGCCCGAAAAAGAGGGATTTCTATTCTCGTTTCAATTTCTTACTTTATTCTATTCTCTTCAGATGTACGACTTCAAAGGAGACTACGAAACAATTTTCACTGGTGAGAATGACGTCCGTACGTCAGGCCTCATAGACACGTACAGAGGCTCCACTGATTTGCCCCAATGGGAGGGCAAACACTGCTCCAACGTGCAGTACGCTTCGGACGGCACCAAGTTCAAAAGTGGCACCGTTCACAATGAAACTCTCCTGTTCTTCAGAAAGAGTCTTTGTCGAGCTGCCCCTTTGGTAAGTGTTAATACCTACGAATTATTCGCGCAAGTTATTTGTTTTTCTTTTTTTAGTACCTACTTACTTGTTATTTTTATTTTTTTGTTTTTTATTTTTAATATTGTTACGTGCGGGGTGAGTTAAAATGCCGTTTAGGGGTGTAAGAACACGATTTATTTTCGCTGACCAAGATGGCTTCCAATATAACAGAGCTTCTCCAATAAAACCGTAAAACTTGCCAAAAGTCGTCAATAGTTCAGTCAACGTGTCAATAATGCACTGTCGCAGATATATTCACAAAAGCTCCCAAGAGTTGTTATCGTATCGCTAGTTGTCGCAGAAGTGACTCGCTCGAGCGATCGCTCCCGTATTTATATACGCGCAGAGAACCCAGACGGTTTCCGAAATTACTAGAAACTTAAAAGTCGTAAACAAGTCTACAACTTTTCTAACTCGTAACTTTTCTGGAAAAGTATTGTTATTAGTGGAATGTGAACCTTATGTCGCAAACATAAGGAACAGTTTGCTTTGACATTTGACAGCTACTGATTTAGGGCGGGGCCATCCGCTCCTTGTTTCGGGCGTGTGTCACTGGAAGTTTTGATACCGCCAGGGGCCACTCTCAAGTCTTCGAGAAAGTTCGGTCGTAACAATATCCATACTTTCAGCAAGTAAAGAATGGATATTTTAACTAGCTTCTTTTTAAAGGTACTGGCGATACCAAGTAGTATCACTAGTACTATTTATGTTATAGTCCAATGGCACTAGAGCAACTAAGTTTTCTTTTGAAGTGAAAACTTCTATAGCCGCGTTATACTACTTTGGGTAGGGAAAATGTATGGGTTCGCGTCAGCAATGCTCACAGTTAGCTGTACGCGATTGTGTGTGCGTTGTACGCTCAGTTTTAAGTTTTCACTTCTGTCGGCAGTCCTCGTGACTGCCTCCGTATTTTTTTTATGTGAAAACCTCTTTAGACGGGCTAGAGCAGTTGTTTGTAAGTATGGAGACGTGGAGAATTTGGTAGGGAGTAAAACAGTTAATTCGCGACACGCGACACGCAATATTACCCCAGAGCGAGTGAGAAGTTTATGGTTAGACATCTTAATGGGACGGAGACGAGCCAATCAAATCCACAGGCCCAATCATAAATGAAAATAAACTTAATTTAGTCTATACTGTTTTAACATCTGTTAAAGTTAAAGCATGAGCTCATACCGCCTCATGGACATACAGACGTACGGCTTCTTGAATGGGCTTCTTCTGGGTGAGCTCGCTCCATCATAGGCCTCATCTACGCTACACAGGTGGATGTTGGCCAAGAGCAAACCCATCTCTAATAAAACAATTAAAAAAGTTCGAGTGAATATGCATTTTCCGGTTTAGCTCGCTTCATCGTCGGCCTCATCATTGCTGCACGGCTAGATGCTGATGGGCAAGAGCAAACCCATTATAAATTAAAATATTCTATTATTCAGATACCAACTGAAGAGGGAGTGAAGAGTGGTCTGAAAGCACTGATGTACACATTCCCAGACAACATGCTCGACAATGGAAAATATAATGAAGAGAACAAATGCTTTTGCAGAAAAGGTATTACTTTCCCATAAATATTGCAATTTAAAGTGCTCTTTATAATCTTTCTGTGATTATTAACTTTTTCCATGTTATTTTACAGGCAAGTGTCTTCCCGATGGCCTCATAGACGTCACAGATTGCTACTACGGATTCCCAATAGCACTCTCCTACCCTCACTTCTACAAGGGAGAAGATGTCCTCTTCAGCAAGGTGGAGGGTCTTACACCAAACAAAGAACTCCATGAGACCAGGTAAATGTTATGTTAGGACCCTCTACTTTGGGTACATTAATTAAACCACTTTATGTTTAGTCCAAATACTCTTATCGTCCGACCGATATATCAGAACTACAATTCCAACTATAAGATTTGCCAACATACTGACTGATACCTTTTAAATATCATGCCACCGAATGAATCTGAACGAATGAACACCTCTTTTAGAACAGAGAACTTTTCAATCAACTTCAGTCGACATAAATAGGATGAATGGATGAAAACTTTTGTTTTAAGGCTCTATAGAATGTGTCCAGGCAATGTATTAGTCCGGTGAAAAATCACAAAAAGCGCCTGCTTTCAACAGTTAACGGCATTTAGTGAAACTTTTTAACACCGGGTCTTGTTAGACTAATTCGACCTTGCTGAACACGATTCCGCCCGGTGTTGAAAAAAATAAAAATTTATATAGTTTGGACAGAGATTATTTCTTAAGTTATTATGTCTGTCAAATGATTTATATACGAATATTGTAGAGAATTTAATGCAGATTATTTTTGTCATGGACAGTTCTCTTTTATCTCTAATAGATTCCGAAAAAAATTGAAAAAACCGAAAATCGGTACGTTTGGGGGGAAAAGAGGGGGTCAAAAAGTTTCACTAAATGCCGTTAAAAGTGGTTTTTTAACAATTTTCCACCAGACTATAATGTTCATTTCTAGATTTTGGGTACAACCCGAGTCCGGTCTTCCGCTCGACGTGAGCGCCAAATTCCAGATCAACATGGCTCTGGGGGACATCACTCCCATCACCAATTCGGACAAGTTCGCGAACATGCATCTGCCTCTGCTCTGGTTTGATATTGTAAGTAGACATAGACACATAGATTTGTTGATACTGAAAGAGTCTTATCAATACTAATAATAAATCTGTAAGGGTTGGTCATGGAGTAAGTTACTTTGTTTTCAGAGATATCGTGTTTATAGGCTCTATACATGATACTGAAACTAAACTGACTATTTTTACAATTTTTTTTCTGTATGTATGTATGTATTTTCCTCCATAACTCTTAAACGAATTAACTGATTTTCATGAAACTTGGTATGTAGATAAACATTTAGACGTACAGGACACAGGATAGGCTACTTTTTTCTTTTTCAACGCGGGCGAAGTCGTGGGCACCAGCTAGTACTATACTAAACTTTGACGACACATTTGGTCTAGCGACTAGTAACTTAGTAACCCTAGCCAAACGGTTAACCAAACGGTCGCGGGTTCGAATCCCCCAAGACCGCGACACAAACATTAATTGCCCTTAGGCCCTAAGGGCAATTAATGTTTATGTTATGTATTAACATTTACCTTTGTACCTGAGTCATGAATGTTTGTATTGATAATCATTACTAATATTATAAATATGAATGTGAGTTTGTTTGTTACTCTTTCACGCAAAAAAACTAGTGAACCGATCACCATGAAATTTAGCATACACGTTGTCTGGGACACCAAAAAGAACATAGGTTACCTTTCATCATTCAACGCGGACTAACTCGCGGGCACCAGCTAGTATGTATATATTTACAAAAAAAAGTGTGTGTCAGCTCAGACGCACTCCTTACGAACGATTATAAAATACATAATAAAAATTATAAAAACATTTATCGTAACGAATTAATATCAGCGCCATCTGAAAGTTCACAGTTTATTATTACGTAACATATTCTAGTTTCAGAGATATTGGTAGATGGCGCAATTTCAGATATTCTAAAATATTCGAAAATAGAACGTAACGCATACTGTGTGTGACAATTTTGATTTTACTCCCATAAATTTTCATTCCCCGAGCTTATAATATGAAAATTGATTGTTAAGGGTCTATTTCACCAACTACAAGTAGAGTGTTGATTAGTTTATTTTAGAAATAATTTTATATTTTATGAAATTATGCACTCGGTTTACTGCATCCTTCGATAGGCGAATTTTTTTTATTAATTTCTTTTTATTGTTTGGGATTTTTACCGTACAAACAAAGGTATATCAGCTCCATTATCCCCGATTACCGGTGACTTTGAATGACAGATAGCCTACTTGACCGATGGTGAAAGAAGCCCTAACAGATTTAGCGCCTCTTTCACCAACTGTCAAGTGGGCTATCTGTCATTTAAAGTCACCGGTAACCGGGGATGATAATGGAGCTGATATACCTTTGTTTGTACGGTAAACGTCCCAAACATTAAATTAGAAAATAATTAAAAAAATTCGGCTATCGAACGATGCAGTAAACCGAGTGCATAATTCAATATAACAGAAAATAATTTCTAAAAGTAACTTATCACCACTTTACTTGTAGTTTGTGAAAGAGGCCCTTATAATTAGTATTGATTTGATTTATTTATTTTATTACTTTTCCTATGCAGAGAATGTACAACCTGCCACCCTCAATGGAGGCGAGATTCCGTTTGTACCTCAACGTGGTACCTGTCGTTGAACAGAGCGCTATGTATATCCTCTTCATCACCGGCGTACTCTTCATCATACTTACCGTCTACCGTCTCACCTTCAAGATCATGTTCAAAACGTTCGATGGCAAACAAAACTTCGTCATCAACACTGACATGTGGATTGATAGGGAGAAGAAAATCAAAAGGGACAACTCAATTTATACACCTTGCGAGGCTCCAGTCGACTCTGAGAGTGATTCTGATCCAAATTTCGACACAGAGAGAAGACCTTCACTGATGGCAAGTAGAATCAAAGAGTTAAGTAGCAAGTTAACTGATAAAGTATATGATAGTGTTGGCAGTATGAAAGATAGGGTTAAAGAAATAGCTAACGTTAAAAATATATTTAGTGATAGAAATGATTTGGTGGTCAATGATGATTCGATGACGAATGATGCTTATAAAAGTGATTCATGTGAGTCTGGTGATGATTACAATTATAAATCAGTTGTTCAAATTGATAGCGATGATGAGTGTAGATATTTGGAGGTGGTAGACGATGGTAGCGGGTTCGATGATGTGTCTTTCAAAAGACAAGACAATGAAAGATGTGAAAATTTAAAATGTCTAGACGATGATGTCACATTGGGCGATGATTGAGTTGTGATTTTTTTGTGATTAGGGATTTTCAAACATGATTGTGTTCATACCGAGACCTGATTTTTAAGACTAGTTTTTTTTTAGTTCAGGCATTCATTTACTAGATGAAATAGAAACAAATTTAGGTAACCCTTTAACCGTTTGGTTTTGTTAGGAGTTGTCATGAATTTTGACTCGATTTTTTTTTTTGTAAGAGAAAGCAACGCAATGATTTAAAAACAAAGCATTATACAAGTAGAGGTATTTTTTGTATACGGCTCTAGCGAAATGGACACGAAAATAATTGTCGGATAAATCCGACTCTGGCGGTCAAAGGGTTGAGGACTGATTTTTTTTTAACATGTCTACTCCAACAGTGCAAAATCATTGAAGATTTAATAATAAGTGGGCAAAGAAGAGATTGAAACTTTTCGTTGTTGTCAAATCAAAATCTGCTTTGTGCAAAAAAATTATCTTTATTCTTTATCCCTCTGTAAGTATCATAAAGTTATAAGTCCATAAAGTGGATGTCAGCCTATAAGATCTCCTTATTTGTTGCGTTTCTAGATTATTTATTTGGCATTATGTTTGTTCAATTTTAAACCCTATTTATATACCAATAATATTAAAAATCGAGTGAAACGACAGACTGTCACTTGACACAGATCTGCGTCCATAACAGACGAGAGACTACCCTTAATCATTTAAAAAATCATCAGTCATAGGCCAGTGTAACTGAATCGTTTGCAGGGGCGTAGCTCCATAATATTATCTAGCCGACAAGTTGACTTGAAATTTTTACACAACATGCAATCCGCTTCAAGGATTGATCATATCTATTTTTAGCGTAATAATATAATCTCGATCGCGAAAAAATAGCTTGTTTACGGCGCCATCTGCCGAAAGCAAGGAGAACTAACTCGCCAACGAATACCGCTGTCACTTTTAAAGTGGAAGTTAGCCATTGTTATGGCAGCCGAGTTTATATAAGACTGAGCCACAGCCACAGCAAAGTGTGCGAGGGTTCAGTTAGTATAATATTAAATAATTGATATGGCTAATATGGATTTAGATACTGTTTTTAGATAAACATTCAATTTAAATGCAAAAAAATAATAATACATTCCAATAACTAAGGTTGACTTCTTTATTGTCATTAAAATTATTTATTTTATTAGGGAAAACAAACAATTTTATTACACCATTTATGGTAAATTTGAAAAAAGAGACATACATAAATGAATGTAACAGTATAAATATTAAATAAAATAAAATAATATTAAATATTAATAATTTTATATTAAGTATATAAATATTGTTTAGAATGGAATTAGACAGATAATTTTTTTCGTACTGATTTGTATGACTGCTTTTTCTTGCTCAATAGTAAATATTAATTAAGTAACATATTATTTATATTAATTAATTATAAAAAAATACCTATCTCCATTTATTTCAAAATATATAACGTAAGACTTTGCGTAATATACTATTCGTATGCGTTGTTCCAGTAGACTGAATAAAATAACAAAAATCGCAACGAAAATCGCAAAGTCGCAAAGTCGATTCGTCACACTTCAAGTTTTTCTTTGAATTTTATTTTTTAAACATATTAGCGCTTAAAGTTTAACCATTATCTACCTGATGTATAATATTATAAGAATTATTCCTATTTTAGTATTCTTATGTCGTTATCCACTATTCTTTTAATTATTTCAAATGTCTGTCTGCAATAAATCATTTAACTAATCTGAATTGATTGTATTTAAGGAGCCTATTAATAACTCTTTAATATTGCGATGTTGACTTTAATTATTTTATTCATCAATCTACTACAAGTATGGATTTAGCGTGACAAATGTCAAAGCGGCACATAAAAAGTACGCCTAAAACGGAATCATGGCGGAGTCAATGGTGAAAGGTAGTAACGACCAACTTCTACTATTCGTTTTAAACTCCAATGTGTTGACATAAAGTCACGTTTTATTTAAACAACAGATGTTTAGTTGGTTTTAAATGACAGATGACAGAAGTGATGCTCAACGCATATGTCACTTTTAAATGTAAGGCTTTTTTTTTAATTTAATTTAATTTTTTTTGTAAAGCGTGCGAAATCGATAGTTGTAGTACATTGATGATTTTATTTAAAAAAAAAACGCTCAATTTATTTCTAAGGCAAGTTTACTGTCTCAAATATTTTTGTAAGTGGCGTCCTGTTTTGGAATTAATAAAAAAATACATTTCATCACAATTAAAAATGGCTTTAGCTCATAGGTTACATTAAAATTATTTCTTTTTAATGTTTACATTAAGGGCCTCTTTCACCAACTACAAGTAAAGTGTTGATTAGTTTCTTTTAGAAATAATTTTATGTTTTATTACGCATAATGCACTCGGTTTAGTGCTTCGATAGGCGATTTTTTTTAATTATTTTCTTTTTAATGTTTGGGACTTTTACCGTATAAACAAAGTATATCAACTAAATTATTCCCGGTGACAGGTGACTTTAATGACGGTTGGCCTACTTGACAGCTGGTGAAAGAGGCCATAAGACTTTGTAATTTAAGTCGCAGCGATAATCGTAATTGCGACCTTTCCTTATCGCTCGTGTATAGATAGCCTATTTACTTATACATATATGAATATAATAAGGGTGAAGTAACACATTTTATTAAATACAGACTCAATAATTGTGATAGTATGTTATTTAGAAATGTTTATTTTATAATTTTATTATTAATATTTTTTTAAACTATGCATAGGGTTTATTACATAGGTAGCAATTACATAGAGCTAAAGATTACAAGGTTTCCCGTACATTAGATTGTTCTTAAAACATTTGTTTTTTTTATCATTAGAAATGGCGTGGCATAAATAATATTAATAATTGCTTGAAATTTAATATAATTTTATATGGCAATAAAAAAATCTTAATTGCATTTTTTTCATATATTTTAAAAAGGGTCTCAATTTTAACTTTTAGACATTTTAAGCAAATGTTTTAATTTTTATTGAAATTGGCTTATATATGAATTATTATTATTCAATCGTATCATGTGACATGAAGTTAATATTTTATTTATTTTCGATTTTTAACTAGGTAGGTACTATCTTGCGACGCCATTTCTATCTTATATATCCTATATTCGGGGAATCTCTGATTTTAAGACTTTTTAAATGTAAATATAGTTTAATATTTTATATCTTTTTTTATTAAAATAACTCAGAATACAGATCAAATCGTAATACACGTTCAATCAAAATTGCTCTGTGGACTGTGTCTTAACAAAAACAGAATGATTGCAATATAATCGAACTAAAACTAAAAACCATCCTATCTTTAAGTTAGGACCAAATTAGAGATATTTAAATTTTGTTAAAGTAGAATTCTAGTTTTGTTCCGTATTCTGAGTTTTTTTATGATGGTACTAGGTAAACTACTTACGAAGCAATTCTTGTAAATGTAAAAATTGTAAATAAATAATATTATTAAATAAATTTTGTGTATTTATTTACCTATATAAAATGAAAACTACGTATGTAAGCTTTACAGTTGGGTTTTTTTATTATTAATTTATTAATAATCAATTTGAACAAGTAAATTTTAACAAATACTTAAATAATATTTGTACGCCACTTTTCAAAAGCAGAACATGTAATTTAATTAGCATTTAATTAGGAACTTTTTTCTCAGGGAATACGGAAAAAAATTCCCCGTCCCATTATTATATTTAAGCCATGTATTAGCAAATTATTGAACAATACATACAATGAATAATTTCGGACAGTTTCCAGTAGTCGACTCATTTGATAGGGACAAGCTTTTGATCTGCTAGGCCATTATTTTTCTACCTGTTGAATCGGCCAAATCTGGCCAGCTATCAAATACGGTCAGATTTATGTAAAATGATACGTTTTTGGTTGGTCTTTCGATAATAAATTAATTTTACCGCCTAAAAATACTGCTTGCTGTCAAACTCAAATTCTGACAGTATCTATTATTAGGTCGTGCAGGCACTATCAAACAAATTACCTCCGTAACCCTGGCTGGATCAAGTTACAAAAATAATGCAAAAGCAAAAGCACAAATCGATGTAAAATTAATGGCTCCATCCAATAATGAATTTGCAAAAACAAACTGGACCATTGCAAGCACATATCAAGAAATACGTATTATTGCCTTGTCTAGGTTGCGCGAAAAAATTGCTCCGGAGGAGAAAATGGCTCCACCCTTATCATTTAAAATGATTCATTATTTAAAAAAAAATTGTGAATATTTATTATCTGGAGCAATTTTAGCAAATTCATAGTTAGATGAAACAATTAATTTTACATCGATTTATGCTTTTGCTTTTGCATTATTTGTAACTTCATCCAGCCAGGGTTACGGAAGTAATTATGTTATCTACTATTTAGTTTGTGATTACCCTAACATATTACTATACTCTTTGGATTATATTGTCCAATTAACTTCACAGAGCAGTTTAATTCCGTCCCGTCAGTCAGTCAGTCTGCACTTTTCTTTCTGTTCTGTGGTGACAACAAACAGTTTTCGTTTTTCGTTTTGCAGGTGTGGCCTATTTAGTTTCAAAAACTTTAAATATTTTGTATTGTAACAAACATTTTACATGAACATAATTTATATTACATAAAAGTTAAAAATTATTAGCTTTTTAATGGAATAATATGCGTTTTTTATTCAAAACTGTCATTACGTTTTGAAATCAAAGCGAGAACACAGGGAGGGCGTCGACCGTTCATAGTATTCAGATTTTTGTGATAAAATAAACATGTACGGACGAAAAACGCCTTCTACATATCGCTCAACGCCTTCAGTGTATTCTCATTACACTGGAAAGTAAGTGAAAATTGTTTTTTTAAGTTATAAACATCCTTCACGTATATGTATATGAAAAACAAAACAAATTCCTCCACCGCGTCTGTCTGTTCGCGATAAACTCAAAAACTAGTGCACCGATTTTCATGCTGTTCTACCAATGGATAGAGTGGTTCTCGAGGAAGGTTTTAGTATACAATTTACATTACAATTGCGATCCAAAAAGCCAAAAATCATTACATATTATAAACAAAATCCTCCGCCGCGTCTGTCTGATAAAGTGGTTCTCGAGGAAGGTTTTAGTATATAATTTACAAAGTTACGCGGGCAGCAGCTAGTTCAATCGGCCGCATACCTAAGTCGATTACCACATTTAAAAGTGCACAACAACGAAACAACGCGCCATAAGTCATCACGACTAGAGAACAAAATAAACTTCACGTACAAACGATCGTAAAAAGCTTCAGTAAGTAAGTTGAGTGTTCAGTTGTTTTGCACTTTTGAATGTGTTAATCGACTTATGCGGCCAACTGTACTAATATAAAGAGGAAAGATTTGATTGTATTTTTTTTTTATATTAAGGTCGACAGACAGGCTGATGGTCCACTTGATGGTAGGTGGCTACCGTCACCTATAATACAAGCAACGCCATAAGTGCTACAAGTGCACTGTAGACCATAGGATTAAGGATAAGGGAGGGATGGTGGGTAACGGGCTCTGGCATCCCTTACTCACACACCGAAACACAACAGCACATAATGCTGTTATTTCATGGTGGTATTCTGTAAAGTAGTGGTTACTGCCGCCAGACGGGCTGCCCAAATGACTGCGAAACGCAGTGTGCCCTACCACTACTAATTTGAAATATTAATTTATTGTTTGAATTCAATAGGCTCCACTACAAATTCTTTCACCTATAGAAAGCTACATTATCAGCGAGTTACATAAACTAAATTTTATAAAGTTACATGGATGAAGAAGTGTGCAACAGCTAGTTTGATATACAATCAATACATTTTTTGTTTATAGATCAACATCAAACCTCCGTTCCTCAAAATCGGTCCGCTCATTGAAATTGCCATGGTATCAAAAGCCGATACTGCATGATGCTTATGTTTTGGATTTGCAAAGAGGAGCGTTACTTATGGGTTTTATATCTGTGGTAAGTATTTTCAACAGACTTCAAAAAAGAAGTAGGTTCTCAAATTTACTGTATATACAGGGCGTCCCAAGACTAAGCGACATGAAGGGAAACTACCTTAAATATCGTAGATAGGATATTTTGCTAAAAGAAGACTTTGTTATTTTTAAAAGTTAGTAATACTGCATTCAAAGATTTTCTAAAAATTATGTCGTCTCCACTCCATTCCTTCGTTGCTGAGGCCTCCAGACCTCTAAATACAGCATTGTCAGTGAGTAACAATCTTACATATTATAAAACAATGTCCTCCGCCTGCACCAATTTTCATGCTGTTTTCACCAATGGATAGAGTGGTTCTCGAGGAAGGTTTTAGGCACAGTCCTGAGCAACAGCTAGTTATTTATAAAATATAAATAGGTATATAACTCAATAATGTGAGGAGAGAACGTAAGTGAACCATCACACTCAAGTTGGTGGTGTTTTCTTAGTAAACCCATTTAATGATCTTTTTTTAAATTTTCAGTTTATCGCACTGTTCACATTCGCCCAGAGTATATTCGATCTGTACTGCCTAGGAATGGCAACGCCGGGATCTTTCCACTATGGATACTATGTGATGAGCTTCCAATTTGTCTATGTAGGAAGTGCGCCGGGTAAGTTTTTTTTTTTTTAATGTCCCTATCAATTTGTTCCTCTAGATAGCAACTAATTTTTATCATCAGATAGGCTGACGTTGGCTATCTGATGATAAAAGTATCATCAGAAGGTTGGCTGATGACAAAAGTATCATCAGAAGGTTGGCTTATGACAAAAGTATCATCAGAAGGTTGGCTGATGACAAAAGTATCATCAGAAGGTTGGCTGATGACAAAAGTATCATCAGAAGGTTGGCTGATGACAAAAGTGTTATCAGAAGGTTGGCTGATGACAAAAGTATCATCGGAAGATTAGCTGATGACAAAAGTACGTGTCATCAGACGGTTGGTTGATGATGAAAGTATCATCAGAAGGTTGGCTGATGACAAAAGTATCATCAGAAGGTTAGCTGATGACAAAAGTAGGTGTCATCAGACGGTTGGCTGATGATAAAAGTATAATCAGAAGGTTGGCTGATGACAAAAGTATCATCAGACAGTTGGCTGATGATAAAAATATCATCAGAATTTGGCTGATATATCAGCAAACCTTGATTTGAATGTAAATATACGTGAAGGCAGGTTAATTATGGAGAAGGAACGCTATGGACAAGAGATTGTGGCGAGTTCTAGGGGAGGCCTTTGCCAAAAGACAAGCTGACAAGGAAAAAGAAATCTAAGTATATAGATAGTTTCTAAAAAGAAAAATAAATAGAAAAAATTAATGTAATTCATTGGTGAAAACAGCATGAAAATCGGTGCACTAGTTTTTGAGTTTATAGCGAACAGACATACAGACAGACGCGGCGGAGGACTTTGTTTTATAATATGTAGTGATATGTAAGGATTTATATGTAGAGGTTTGCCTATTGGTTTTTTGGCGACAGTAGCCACCATATAACCGAAAAATCCATTAGCCTGTTTACTATAAAAATTAATTCGTTTGTTTCAGTTCGCAATGTTTTAATAATATTCTCTCTCTTCTCTTGGATTGGATCCGTAGCAGTTCTGATAACCAGTATCATTCTGATCATTGCTTTAAGAAAGGTAAGGAACGGTCTTAATGACGTGTATATTTCTAAATGTTCAGCTAGAGTTTTCTCCATACACATATACACATGATACATATTCATTTATCACTCGTGGGAATTTATAGATTCAATCGGATGAAATTAATCAATGAATAGTTAGATGACATTCACATCATATTAATTAATCGTCGATTAATGGATTAATCATTGATTAGTGCATTAATCGTCTATTAATGGATTAATCACATCACATGAATTAATCAATACTTAATTAGAACACATTCACATCATATGAATTAATCGTTGATTAATGGATTAATCATTGATTAGTGAATTAATCGTCGATTAATGGATTAATCACATGAATTAATCAATGATTAATTAGAACACATTCACATCATATGAATTAATCGTTGATTAGTGAATTAATCAGATACAGGCTTGCATGCCTAGTGTGTGTTTTCATAGCCAATTAACTAAAATATATATGTTATTGTAAATCAATAAATTAATCACATGAATAAATCAATGATTAGTGAATTAATCAGATCACATGTTTCACTTGATCATTGATAATCAATCAATGATCAATTAGATCTCATCACATGAATTAATCAATGTTTAATAAAATAATTAATTTTATAAATCAATGATTAAATTGTTTTTAAAACAATTTATCTATTGTTCTAAAACAATTGTTTATTCTAAGAAGCAAATTCATTCACATGTATTGATTCGTTAATCAGTGGTTGAATTGCTAATTATTCATATTTAGTTATGATCTTGTCTTTATCTTATTCTAAGAACGTTTCCTAGTTTAAAAATTGAAATAATTATTATACATCAAAATACTACAACATGGAACACGCGTGCCATACAAAACACAACGAATTTTATGGAACATTTAAAAGTGACATATGCGTAGAGCATGAACTGTCATTTAAAACAAAACAAACATAATAATAAGTACGTAATTTAAAGAAAATGTGACTTTACGTCAACCCATTAGAGTTTAAAATGTAATAGTAGAAGTTGATCGTTACTACCTTTTACCATTGACGCGTGAAAGCAAGAGTCCGCCATGATTCTGTCAAAGGCGTTCTTTTTATGTTCCCCTTTGGCACTTGTGACGCTAATTCCATTGTAGTATTTCGATGTTATTATACATATTGAAATTCATTCATCACCATACATTCATTTGTGTTTCATTCATGCCGCCTCGTTCTGGTAGTTAGTGCAGAAAAATAAAAATAAGGTATCATTTTCACATTGACTGTGTGTTTGTTTTAAACATTTTTCCTTTTTATTTTGCTCGCTTTTTGTTTTAAATTTCGGCAAAGCTTTTTAGTGTGTCTACTCTCAGTCCAACCCGTAAAATAAAGATGCAAAAAAAAAGGAAGATTTAGTGACTCTATCCGAGCCTACTCTACTGTGTCCAATGGACACACTATCATTCAGTCGCACGAATGACAATGTCTCTCATACACGTATACTGTTGATACAAAACATTTTGTAATTTTGTATCAACAGTGCAGGGGAATAAAAAGCTTTCATTTGGACGAGGTGTGGACGCGTACCAGTGACTCATATCATGCGCATGCGCAGCTCATAGAGTAGCAGTCATCTCATTCACTCTATCTACCATTTGAACTGTCAAGAAAAGACATCGTTTGTCTTATATTAGAGATTTAAAAACGTTGACGTTGCTTCGAACATGAAGTTGCTCCTTAACTTGACACTGACAGAAAATGGCCGTTCTAGTAATGAGCCGAATTGCCATTTTATACAAAGAAGATGAAGATGAGATTTAAAAAGATTATTTAAAAAAACTAGCTGAACCCTTGCACGCTTCGCTGTGGCTCGGTCTTATATTAACTCGGCTGCCATAACAACGGCTAACTCCCACTTTAAATGTGACAGTGGTTCTCGTTGGCGAATAAGTTCTCCTCGTTTTCGGCAGATGGCGCCTTAAAAAAAAGCTATTTTCTCGCGATCGAAATTATATTATTACGCGAAAAATAGATAAGATCAATTCTTGAAGCGGATTGCATATTGTGTAAAAATTTCAAGTTTTCGAGTTTTTGAGTAATACACAAACCAACACAACATTTTTATAAATAAACTAGCCACTGCCCGCGACTTCGCCCGCGCAACTTTGTAAATTATATACTAAAACCTTCCTCGAGAATCACTCTAACCATTTGTGAAAACAGCATGAAAATCGGTGCAGTAGTTTTTGAGTTTATCGCGAACGGACAGACGGATAGACGCGGCGGAGAACTTTGTTTTATAATATGTAAGCAAGGATTATAGATTACATCATTATTAAAGAGACTCTTTATTACACATGTTCGATATTGGAATTTCAATATAAGAACATACCATATCTATGTATTTATTCCATCAACGGTTTTAGTTTGTTTCATTAATTGAAGACGTGAGTGGATGAAGGTGGTATGTCGCATTTTTGGGTTTTTTTGTTTTTCATTTTTTTGCGTTGATGAAGGTAATATGTCCATATATGAATGATTACAGATCTTAAGATCGTCGATTTAAGACATTTTTTGGAAAATAAAAAGTTGAAAAAAGGTGTTATGTACAGTTAATTTTAAAAAGCAAAAAGTGCAGAAAAGTTTACTTTTGTTAATGGAAGAGGGAGCTATGTTCACTTTTTTTTTTTAAATTAAATAATACATATAAGTGTTTACTTGCTATCATAGCATTAATATTTTAGGTTGTTTACACAACTTTGCATCATAATTTAGTACAAAAATCAGTTCAGTGGCGACTTATCTCAAATATTAAAAGTAAAACTTTAAGCTCGATTTATTCAAAATTGGAATTATGCGACATATCACCTTCATCCACTCACGTCTTCAATTTTCAATTACATATATAGTAAGCAAGTAAACCTAGCTATTAACCAAGCGGTCGCGGGTTCGAATCCCGCTAGGGCTTAATGTTTATGTGTTAAGATTTCACCTTTGTACCTGAGTCGTGAATGTTTTGTATTTATAATATGTATGTATTTACAAAAAAAAAAAAAAGTAATGCATGTAGTATATCAACTGTCTGGTATCCATAATACAAGCATTATGGACGAAATACACGATCAATCATTTGGCGTGACGACAAACTGACGTAACACAACGGCGCGATTTGAAATACATTGTTTGACATGAAGCCATCAGGTTTTACCGTTCACGATCAAATTTTTGCTATACGTCAATCAATTTGACGCGATGGACTGACCGTGTATTTCGTTCATTAAGTTGCTTAGTGTGGAATGTATGAAAAAAAATGTATGTAGTATATCAACTGTCTGGTCAATCCATAATACACGTATTTAGTTGCTTAATGTGGAACTAGATGACGCTAGTGTGGAATGTGAAGATATAAATTTATCTCTCGCAGGAGTACGAGAAGAAGATAGTGCCATGGCTTTATTCGTTCGGAGTTTTCATACTGTTTCGACTCGTGGCCTTCATATTCGCTTCGATTGTGAACGACATGATATTCGCATACAACATACTAATGTGCCTGTGTTGGATTGTGTTTTGCGTCGTGGGCGCATACGGTTGGGTACTGGTCTATAGTTTGTACTTGGAGCTATCCGATCTGACCAAGCTCGAAGATTTGGCGCATTTGAGGGTATGTATGAATTTTTTGTAGTTTTTAAATACGAATCTACCCTCTAAGCTGCTTAAAATCGTATAGTAACCCCGGTCGTGCTGCTTTCACGAGTATTATAATTTTATTTTTCTAAAGTAAATTTTTTTTTTTTTTTTATATAAAATATGTATGCCTATGTTACTCGCTGATAAAGTAGCTTTCTATAGGTGAAAGAATTTTCAAAATCGGTTCACTGGTTTTTTGAGTTCAATTCATTACAAACAAACAAATATTTCCTCTTTATAATATTTGTAAGTATAGATAACAGCCTATCTAGGAGTGAAAGTCCCGTCGAAATAGGCCCAACAGTTTCCGAGATTAGCCAGGTGGCTTGAGTGCCCTGCCAATAATTTACGATGAGATGGTTTATTGAGTGCCCTAGCTGCCACTACTTAGATGGGTTGGTTTATTGAGTGCCCGCCACTAATTTACTATGAGATGGTTTATTGAGTGTTCTACCTCTATTTTAAGATAAGATGGTTTATTGAGTGCTCTACCTCTATTTTAAGATAAGATGTTTTATTGAGTGCTCTACCTCTATTTTAAGATAAGATGGTTTATTGAGTGCCTAGCCAATACTTTACGGTGAGATGGTTTATTGGGTGCCCTGCCACTATTTTACGATGGGATGATTTATAGAGTGCCTTACCAATACTTTACGGTGAGATGGTTTATTGGGTGCCCTGCCACTATTTTACGATGGGATGACTTATAGAGTGCCTTACCAATACTTTACGGTGAGATGGTTTATTGAGTGCCCTGTCACTATTTTACGATGGGATGGTTTATTGAGTGCTCTTATGATATTGGCAAGCTAGAGCAGGATTTTTCTGATTTCCCCCAAACCATCTCAGTTTATTGAGTGCCGTGCCACTGCTATAAGATAAGGTAGTTTCAAGCAAGACCAGGATTCAAACGTCTGCCACTTGCCATTATTCCAGATGGGCACAATGGCTTCGCTGAACGCGTCGTTAGCGGGATCCCGTCCGACCACGCCACACAGCACCGTGTCAACTATGCCAGCCTCGCAGATATGATGCCAGGACGCCAATCAACATGGCCGACACAAAAATGGCGACCACGACAAAATGGAGGACGACGAGTCGACCCCGTTGAACGACACAAGTTTAGAGACGCCAGTTTAAATAATTAAAAAAAAACCTTATACTAAGTGACAATTGAAACACGTGTCTCCATGAGTTTTGACATTTAAAGTGACAGGTGTCATTCGTTTCAAAAATAAAAAACGTGTCGCCATTAGTTTTAACAGTTGAGAAGTGACAGCTGTCATTAGTTTAAAAAATAAAACACGTGTCATTAGTTTTGACAGGTGAACAAGTGACAGCTGTCATTAGTTTAAAAAATAAAAAACGTGTCGCCATTAGTTTTGACAGTTGAACAAGTGACAGCTGTCATTCGTTGCGAAAATAAAACACGTGTCGCCATTGGTTTTCGCAGTTGAACAAGTGACAGATGTCACTCGTTTCGAAGATCTCGCGAATTTGAACAGAGGTCGCCACCATTGCAATATATTATGTTCTGTTAAAGATGTAATGTAAAAACGCCATCTAGCAAAAAGTATAAAGCTAAAGTCTACATTAAATAAAAGATATCGCTTTACTAATGGTAAACTGCAAAACTTGGTAAGTGACATTAGCCATCTCACCTTCTCTTCTCTCTTTCTCTTTCTGGTCTCTCAAGAAGGTATCCTTCAAATATCTTAGGGTTTAATATTATTCATAGCTAGCTGGCACGACTTCGTCTGCGTTGAAAAAAAAAGTAGCCTATCCTGTGTCCATCTAAATGTTTATCTACCAAATTTCATGAAAATCAGTCAATTCTTTTAAGAGTTATGGAGGATCATACATACATACAAAAAAAAATTGTAAAAATGGTCAATTTAGTTTCAGTATCATGTATAGAGCCTATAAACACGTATATCCCTGAAAACAAAGTAACTTACTCCATGACCAACCCTTACAGATTTATTATTAGCAGTGATACTCATCTCTCGTCTGTTATTGACACAGATCTGCGTCAAGGGCCTCGTCTGTCCCGTTTCACTCGATTTTTAATATTATGGATATATAAATAGGGTTTAAAATTGAACAAACATAATGCCAAATAAATACGCAATCTAGAATCTGCCAATCTAGAAACGCAACAAACAAGGAGTTAATGTACTACAAATATGGGTTTCGCACGCCATACAAAACACTACGAACTTAATGGAACATTTAAAAGTGACATATGCGTAGAGCATCACCTCTGTCGTCTGTCATTTAAAACCAACCAAACGTCTGTTGTTCAAAGAAAATGCGACTACGTCAACGCATTAGAGTTTAAAATTAATAGTAGAAGTTGGTCGTTACTGCCTTTCACCATTGATTCCGTTGGCGTAGTTCTTAAGGTCAGCTCCGACGAACGGAGTGGCGTCGAAGAGACTAATTTAGTAACAATTTAAATTCAACCTAAAGTGCTCCCAAACACGACTGTATTTGGTCGCCGCGCGCCTCTCGACCGCGCTTTGAGTCGCTCGCCGTCATTTTATTTCATTGTACCAAATACAGTCGTATTCCAGAGCACTCTAGGTTGAATTTAAATTGTTACTAAATTAGTCTCTTCGCTGCCACTCGACGGATGGAGTGGCGGCGAAGAGCAGTTACAGGTCGCAAAGTCCACTGAGCGCGCGTTACCGCGAAACTGCTCTCGCCGGCTCTTGGAGTCGATTCGCCGCGCGCCTCTCGACCGCGCTTTGAGTCGGTCGCCGTCATTTTATTTCATTGTACCAAATACAGTCGTATTCCAGAGCACTCTAGGTTGAATTTAAATTGTTACTAAATTAGTCTCTTCGCTGCCACTCGACGGATGGAGTGGCGGCGAAGAGCAGTTACAGGTCGCAAAGTCCACTGAGAGCGCGTTACCGCGAAACTGCTCTCGCCGGCTCTTGGAGTCGATTCGCCGCGCGCCTCTCGACCGCGCTTTGAGTCGGTCGCCGTCATTTTATTTCATTGTACCAAATACAGTCGTATTCCAGAGCACTCTAGGTTGAATTTAAATTGTTACTAAATTAGTCTCTTCGCTGCCACTCGACGGATGGAGTGGCGGCGAAGAGCAGTTACAGGTCGCAAAGTCCACTGAGCGCGCGTTACCGCGAAACTGCTCTCGCCGGCTCTTGGAGTCGATTCGCCGCGCGCCTCTCGACCGCGCTTTGAGTCGGTCGCCGTCATTTTATTTCATTGTACCAAATACAGTCGTATTCCAGAGCACTCTAGGTTGAATTTAAATTGTTACTAAATTAGTCTCTTCGCTGCCACTCGACGGATGGAGTGGCGGCGAAGAGCAGTTACAGGTCGCAAAGTCCACTGAGCGCGCGTTACCGCGAAACTGCTCTCGCCGGCTCTTGGAGTCGATTCGCCGCGCGCCTCTCGACCGCGCTTTGAGTCGCTCGCCGTCATTTTATTTCATTGTACCAAATACAGTCGTATTCCAGAGCACTTTAGGTTGAATTTAAATTGTTACTAAACCGCCACTCCGTCCGTCGGCGCTGACCATTACGTGCCGCTTTGGCATTTGTCACGCGAAATCCACACTTGTAGTAGATCGATGGTGTCGCCACATCGATCGATCGATCGTCGATCAATGCCATCGATCGACGGTCGAATTTTGTTCTAAATATTTTTTGCCACTTACCAAGTTTCACTTCACACCAATAACCACCGTATAATAATATGATAATTATTATTAAAACTTTATTTTTAATCGTAGCCCTTATTTGTTATTATAAATTCCGTCCAATGGATTAATTTTACCAATTTTTATATTTATTGTATTAAATTTATAAGTTTTTAATGTTTAAAAAAAATTTTTTTTTAATTTTTTTTTTATTTTATGCTGCAGGCATAAAATCATATAAAAATGAAATGAAATCAAAACATAAATTATAATATACTTTTTAAATTAATCATTTATTTTCTAAAATATTTTGTATATTTTATAAAAAAAATATAATTTATATATTTATACATATCAAAATTTATATAAAAAAATAATAATAATACACCTAATTGGCATTTCACTGCCAATTTGCTGCAATTTTAGAAAATGAAATTAAGAATATTTTAGCTTCAATTTAAGTAAAAAAAAAATGACTAAATGATATTGCATTTAAATTAATTATTTTCTATACAATACAAATACAAAAATATGCTCGCATTATGAATCTCAAAAATCAATAGATTGTGTGATTTATATAAATTAACGAGAGGCAATTTCATCATTTGTTAAGCGCCTCTTTCACAAACGTCAATCAGGCCAAACTGTCATTTAAAGTCACCGGTAACCGGGGATAATGGAGCTGATATACCTTTCTTTGTACGGTAAAGGTCTCAAACATTAAATAGAAAATAATAATAAAAAATCGAATGATGCAGTAAACCGAGTGCATAATTCAATATAACAGAAAATGATTTCTAAAAGTAACTAATCAACACTTTACTTGTAGTTTGTGAAAGTAGGCCCTAACACAGTTAACCATATTTGACAGTAAATATGGTTAACAATACAGTAGGCCACATTTTTTAAGAAATTGCTAAGGGTGGGTTGCAGAGATTATACACGAAGAATAATGAAACAACGCCATAGCATGTGTTCATTGTAAATATATACAAAAAAAAACAGTATAAGAAAACAGTATGTTTGTTCGCTCCCTCTGATATTGATATTAAGAGTGTGTCTTTATATTTGTGTCGTTCATTGTAAAACTGGTGTAACTCCCTATTTTTAAAACCATCTTTTCTTGCCTAATGGTATCACATTTAGTCATAACTTTCAATATAAAAGTGAAGTAACTCCAATAATTGCATTAAAATCCCATAGATGAAAACAATGAATGAATGCTTATATTTTTTTTCCTACACTATAATTCGCAAAAAGCTCGTTATTCTAAAATTCAGTTACAAGGAGATAGTTCACTTTTACAATGAACGACACATATATATCGCTCCTTAAAAACTAAAGGGCCATAAAACAAAAAAAAAATCCAAAAATGTTTTTATTGCAAAAACACAATCACAATCCTTCATATTGTACGTTGCGAAAAGACTTATGGTTGTTTTATCACATGTTTAGTATATTTTGATCATTTTTTATATATTCAAAAGTAACTTATATATGCTTATATCTCTTCTAGTATTCAGTTTATTATAAAAGTACTTAAAACATTTAATGCTTCTTAAAAATACGCTTCTAACGATGTATATAATATGCATATATTTGATATATATATCCAATAAGAAAAAAAATTGACAAAGAATAATTTAATTTTTCTCGATTAGCTCTCCTGTAAAAAGTGTAATTTTGTTTTGTGGCCCTTTAGTTTTTAAGCAGCGATATGTTACCTACCGGAAAGCTGTATAATTCAGGTATTCTATACAATACCTAGGCAATGTATGAAATATTGTAAATATGAAAGAAAGAAAGAAATTTATTTCAGAAAAACAACTTAAGGTTTACCATATTTTTGTCCCTCACACTAGGCTCTGTCTGTCCTATGGGGAAAGTTTGTTTATTGTTTTATTATTGTCCATTACATACTTTACCCTAAGTAATGTATACAATTCCTAGGGATTTTATAGAGTAACTGCTGTCCCACCGGCAATGTGTAAAATAAAATAGATCTTGGTCTATATTTATCGATGTTAACCGGCCTTACCCATAAAATGACGGGCAAATGAAACATGTTCTACTATTACTTAAAATCTTCTTAAAAATAACACAGGCCATCGATGAAAAAACTTTTTCAATAATTTTATCTTATTTCTGTGTAATTTGGTGTACTTCAGTGATATGTTAAGAATGGGTATAAAGCAAACAAAATTAGTAATTTCACCCGCGTGGCCCCTTGGACATGACAGTGACACAAAATACGTAGAACTACCCACAACATGCGACGGAAGATAGCGCATCTCGCTCAATAATAATGTTATAAGTGCCAAAAGTATTAAATATTAATTATTCCTAAACTACAATGTCAAGTGAAAAATTGTTACATACAGCCTTAGATAATATATGAAGTGAAATTACTGATACACTTTTAGCTTTGTAATGTGTGTCATTTTGAAAATAAAACTAAAATCGATGGAAATGAGAGCTCACTTGGTGATTTTTTTCTATCGAGAAAATTTCGTTATATTATGTTTTCTGTTACAGACGTCACTTTCATTTATAATGTATTTATCTATTTAAAAAAATTAATTAAATTAGACTTTGTTTACTTAGATAAAATTCAAATCTAGGATTGGCTATTTCTCTTTATGCCCGCTCTTAAGTAAGTACTAGATTGAGCACTCCCTACGATTTCTTGCTAAATTCATGTTCCAACGCGGTAGGTGCGCGGGAGACGGCGCGGCAGTAGTGTCAAGGTCAATACGTCAACTCGTAGACAACTGAATATTAATATGGCCGACCCGATAAGCACGTCGGTTTTAACAAATTAAATATTAACCTATTAAACGTTTCAATATTAATAAAACTTACCTATGGAAAGTCATACCAGAAGTTTTACCAATATTTATTGTTGTATTTTTGCAATATCTCATCACACACAGACGGCATTTTTATTGGTTTTGAAAATAATAACGCGCCTAATCTCTACGAGCGCGTATGATAGACTGTGAACGGGTAGGACGTCGGAACTCCAATCACTTGGAACACTCATCGCGTCTTGAGTGTTCCATCTAGTACGTAGTATTTAACATATCACTGGTGTACTTACTGATTCTGAAAATAATTAAAAAAAAAAGTCGTATCACCCAACTTCAAAAAAGTTTACTTAGCATAATTCGGTTTAGAAATCGGTAATCAAGACAACTGTCGGGTTCCTCATGAAGTATTTTTCATGAAAATTATTCTGGCTATACCTAAGTAACATAATGTATTGTACAGAATACCGGATTATACAGATTGCTGGTAGCATATACATATACTCGTATAATAAGAATTGTATGTATTGTATGCAAAGTGCACTTAAAATAAACAACCGTCCTTATGTTCTTAAAAGGTTAAAGCTCGAAATGCAGTTGTAACAAAAACTATGTATATTTCAACTTAGCCTTAGCCGTGAACATTTTTATACTACCCTATATTAGTTTTTTAAGGTGAAATATGACATTTTCTAGTGTATTTTTTGTGATTAAATTATAATATACTTAACTAACGGAATATAGTTTTTATTTTTGTAAGTTTAACCGATTCAATGCGGCGGCCTTTTATACAAACTTATGCTCGTGGTGGCTAACGAATTTTTAATGATGCCGGAAGGGCACCATACGCCATACACGATGATGCCTCCCGGGCATCATCCGCCATACGGAAAATTTGACATTCACCACACGGAATAATATTTATGATGCCCCTGAAGCCTCATCCACCACGGAATAAATTTTATGATGCCCCTGAGGCCTCATCCACCACACGGAATAATATTTGAACCAAATGCGGAGTTGGACATAGTATTGGCATGGGAGGTAGTAGAGTCGTTGGAACTTAAATTATCGCAAGCAACTCCATCTAAACTCAGGCGAATCACGGCTCGGGCGAATTATTGGCTTGATCGACTCTCGCGGATCAGATTTGACGACAGTAGACTGGCGTCGCTTCGCGCTCGGATAATAAAGGTATTGGGTGTATCTGACCACAGTGAGAGTGAAGTTGATGAATGCAAGGATGCTAAACCCCAACCTATTATTAAAGAATCTGTAGCGTGTACTGACAAATCTTTTAATGTAAATTCTTTAAATTTGAAATATGATGGTACTACTTGTGTGAGAGCCTTTCTGGAGAGGCTGGAGGAACTGAAACTATCCCGAGGGATATCCGACCAGCAAATTCTCAACTCGTTGCCCGAAATTTTAAGCGGTACTCCTTTACTGTGGTTCCGGGCAAACAAAAAGAGTTTCAGCAATTTAGAACAGTTTAAAGCTTGTTTTCAGATGACGTTTGACACTCCCGATTACTACTAATTTGATCCCGACTTTCTACTTATGAAAGAGATACGTTCTCGTACGATGAGTAGTAAGGAGTCGTTGGTGTCCTACATCTCGACCATGCAGGCCATGTTTGCACGATTAAACTACTCAACCAGATTTTGAGGATCAGTTAGATATCCTCCGCCACAACATCAGGCCGGAGTATAGTTTCCATAGCATGAGTCAAGTTCTAGGAGTGTGCAGGCAGGTCGAGATTGCCAAGCACCGACAAGACAGATACCGCGAACCCGACATGAGTGCGTACACGGTAACGCGTGATATACAACCACTCATTGTGGAGGAGAAGCCTGTGGCCAGTATAGGCAAGGAGCCTGTGCCCAAAAGTAGCAGGTCATCTAAGTGTCATAGATGCGAATCGACCGATCATGACACTAGTGTTTGTCGTAAACGGGAGTTGGTTTGTTTCAAATGTGGCAAGAAGGGTGTAAAGACTTCTGATTGTCCACAATGTAATAAGGTTCCAAAAAACTGATTAGTCAGGACCCTCCCACTAATTGCGAACAAAAAGGGAAGGTCCTGTTCAAAAATGTTAATGATACTAGACCCCATATAATGTGTAGCTGTATTGGACTTGAATGTTTACGGATTGCTTGACTCAGGGTCTTTGTGCTCGATTCTGGGTGACAATTCTCATCTTATCTTTCGTGACCATGGTTTTGAAATTAACCGTGTGGACGATATTCATACTATGTATGCAGCGGATGGTTCACTGTTGTCATGCAAGGGAATTATGTACTTACCTGTATTATTTAAAGATGAAGTTCAAGTTATTAAATTTTATATTGTGCCAAGCATACATATGCCCATTACTTTCGGGATTAACTTTTGTAACCAATTTAGACTAAATGGGGGAATATTCCCTACTACTGAACTATCACTTGGTGAAAACTACATCAATTCGTGTTCATCCGGTGGTGGCTCAGAAGATTTTGACTTACTGAGTTCGCAACAGAAATGTAAATTAAATTCATTAATAAAGAAGTTTGACATTATTGACACTGAAAAAGTAGGTTTAGGCAGGACGAGTATGGCCAGTTACAGTATAGATACTGGGGACAGTCCCCCGATTAAACAACGCTACTATCCTTTGTCTCCAATAAAACAAAAAGAATTGGAACTAGATCGGATGCTAGGCTTAGGCGTTGTGTCACCTTCACAATCCCTGCATCCACGTTCATAACCAGTTATGAATATGGATCTTTTTTTCACTGTTTCATAACCAGTTATCAAACAAAACTTTTTTTTCCATTTTTACAACCAGAACCTCCTATTCATGTCTGGTCTCCTGGTACTTTTCTGAATAATGAGAGTTTACTCAAACATGCAATTGGGTATGAGATACAGTTAAACTGAAAAGGTGAAATTAAGTCTTAAAATACAAATTTAATAGTAAAAAACACTTATATGAACATGAAAATAGTTATTTTGTCATTTTGATAAATAGTAAAACTTAAACTTGTCAACGTATGTTAAATATATTGTATAATAGGAACTGTATGGTGAAAAACTGGCTAGCTTACACTCATAGATAACTGATGTATATAAGTGATAGATAATTTAGTAGGAATAAACTCCATCGTTATTTACACAAAGAAGAAAATACAATCTTCTTCAGGGTGACTTTCCACAACAATAAACATTTGACACTTGAAACTAATATGATTATCTATCACTTATATACATCAGTTATCTATGAGTGTAAGCTAACCAGTTTTTCAGCATACAGTTACAATACCTATATTTAACATACGTTGACAAGTTTAAGTTTTACTATTTATCAAAATGACAAAATAACTATTTTCATGTTCATATAAGTGTTTTTTACTATTAAATTTGTATTTTAAGACTTAATTTCACCTTTTCAGTTTAACTGTATCTCATACCCAATTGCATGTTTGAGTAAACTCTCATTATTCAGAAAAGTACCAGGAGACCAGACATGAATAGGAGGTTCTGGTTGTAATAATGGAAAAAAAAGTTTTGTTTGATAACTGGTTATGAAACAGTGAAAAAAAAATCCATATTCATAACTGGTTATGAACGTGGATGCAGCGGGCCTATTCTCTATCTGTGGTTTTTAAAACGTATCGACTCCAATGTCGACATTAAATTGGAAATATTACATTGTCAAACTAAAAACCACACAATAACGCGCCAATAACTTCATCGACATGTATTACTACGGAAAAAACGTCGTAGACATTTTGACATGTGCTTAGTGAATACAAAAGTAGACAATTGTCGAGTCTATAACCGCATCGAGTCGATAACCACAGCAAAACCACACTTAGAGAATACGGGCCCAGGGTTCACAATCCCCATGGAATTCACCCGTAGTTATGGTGCAAAGCGATAAACAAGCACAGCACGCCAGTGGGTTACAAAGATCACTGTAGCGCACTTGCAACACCTGTGGCGTTGCTTGTGTTAGGCGACGGTAGCCATCTACCATCAAGTGGCCCGTCAGTCTACGTGACTTTAAAAACTTATCAAAGAACTAAATAAAGAAAAACCAAATTTTCAATATACATAATATCTTTATTATAATTAATTTACAATACAGCGTAAATTTAACACATTTATTAAGATTAAACGATTGGACGTCTTATATTATAACAACTTTATCGGCCCAAATTTCAAGTACATAATATACTTAGGTCATATACATAAATAGAGACCCGTAAAAAACAAAGTTTTATTATTTATATATAAAAACTCTGAAATTTTATCGACAGTTGAAAATTTATCAAACTGATGTTGAAAAACCGCCTGTTATATTTTTCAATTGTTTTTCAAAATATAATGTATATTGAGATTTGAGCCAATATATATTTTTAAACAACAAACCAAGCGTTGCATTCTAAATACAAAATAACAATGTTTGTACAATTTTAAACAACATTCTTATTTGCGTGTCTAACTATATACATAATTTAAATCAAATATCAATAATTATATTATCATTGCAAATAGTGAAATATTTGCATCTCAATCTTTTTTAAACATCTCTTTCTGTTGTGAATTTTTGGATCTAATTTAATAAACATTACATAAATTCATTCAATTACCCTCGTAGACATAGAACAACGATAAGAAAATAGATTAAAATATTTTTACACTCTTAAAGTAGGTTCAAAATGCATTTTTTTTTTAAATAAGGCAACCCTATCTACTATGTTATACAGTCAGTCTACGTTTATGTAGAAAAAAAATCATTTAAAATCGCTTTAGTAAAATTGAATAAGAATACTTCTTTAGTTTATTAGAAAATGTTTAAATTCTCATATTTTTTAAGAAAAATTCCATGACTAAGAAAATTATAGTAAAAATAATCAAAACATAATAAAATTTGCTCACGCTTGAAAGCCAAAAAAATCCACGTCATTCTTTTTTAGTAATAACTAAAAAAGAAATGGTACTGAGGACTTTAGAAAGAAGACACGCAAACTTTACAAATATTTTTTTTTGGTTTTTTTTTCAATAAAAATATTTTTTTCATATCCATGCACAAACGTAACACAAAAGATTTAATAAATAAAAATTTAATAGAAACACACACCTATTTAAATTTAAATACTTTAAAAAAATAAACAATAAATTCTCTAAACCCTTAATATCGTAAGAATCACTTGAGCATTTAGTAAATTCAATGCTTTTTTTTTAATAAATACTAAAGAGTACATCGTGTAATTAAAAAAAAAAGAAGAAATTTATAATAATGAAAGTAAGTAATGAAGTATAACTCTTCTGTGCATATATGGATCCAATAACTTCTATATAATATACACTGGACCGCAAAGAAAAAGGGTCGGTTAGAAAATCTTCAATATGTCCAAAACTACCTGACCTAGCTTTATGAAATAAACACTAAATTAAAGAATATTTTAATGTGCTTCAATAAAAATAAAATTTATTTAGTTTAGCTTTAATTTAAGTCTTTATTTCATACTAGCTGGAGCCCGAGACTTCATCCGCGTTGAAAAAGAAAAAAGTAACCTACTCTGTGTCCTGTACGTCTAAATGTTTATGTACCAAGTTTCGTTAATTCGTTTAAGAGTTATTTATGGAGGAACATACATACAGAAAAAAATTCTAAAAATGGTCAATTTACTTTCAGTATAGAGCCTATAAACACGATATCTCTGAAAACAAAGTAACTTACTCCATGACCGACCCTTACAGATTTATTATTAGTATTATTATTATTTCATATAAAAAGTTAAGTCAGGCACTTTTGTGAAGATTTTCTATCCGACCCTTTTTCTTTGCGGTCCAGTGTATATTACTAAACTCGCTGAGCGGAATGCAGAAATGCAAATTGCAAGCGAGCGAAGGAAGGAAGGAATTTAGAAATAAGGAGCGCCATCTTACACTGTTACATGTTAAACTGAAAAAGTGGCAACAAAATCCGATAAATATAGATGGCGCTAGTGTGAACAGTGAGAGTTTGAGAGTATGGAGCAAAGATTTAAAATCTAGAGATGCGGCATTACTAGCGAAAGTGTGTTACAAAATAAAACATACATTATACTAAAGACAAAAGTATAAAATACATATACCTTTGTCTAAACACACTTTTAAACACAGACAACACATTCCTTACTTCAAACGTGACTGTGACGATAGCGACGCTCTCAACAAGCGACCGTCACTCACTGTAGCTGGCGTGCAGCTGTAGTTGGGTTGAGCGCCTGCGCCCAACCCATTGTTAAGAATTCACGGTGTGTTTTTAGTATGGCGCGAGGAGATTACGCCGCATCTTCGATTTAAATCTTTGGTATGGAGAGTATGGAATGAATGTAGCAGTAGTTGACGGAGTGAAGTGCGCCGAGTTGAATTTTGGTTGAATTGTTTACTGTCCCTACTCCCTAGACTCACCAGCGCCACCAATTTATCGTCTTTCGACGCACACTTTTAATACTCAGAGATTGTCCTCCTTGTCTCTACCCTCCTTGGAAGGAACCTTTTGGTCGCGAACTTTAGCGTAAGTAAACTTTTAACATACATATTCGACAATTTTGCTCCGAGCACCAAGTCTAGTAAAATACATAGTTATAGAGAGGTCAATGTTTGGATTCAATTTCCCCGTTAATTCTTGTGAAACAGTCCAGTGTTCTATGTAAAATTTAAGTTTTATGTAAACTTTAAAACCAACTTACAAGAAAATACTTAAAAAAATATAATAATACTTTTTACTCACGGCCAAAAAATAGTAACAGCCTGTATAAAGAAAAAAAAAAACCATATGAGAGATTCATATCATATACGTTAATAAAAATAACAAAATTATTCAATTTAGAAAAACGATACGATATATATACATTATTTTTGGTTATTGATAATATATATATTTTTTACAAAAATATTAAAAATTAGATCACGCTGTATAAGCGTGATTAAAACTTACACATTCTTCGTAGGTATATTTGTTATGTTTATATTAAAATATTAGTTTGTTTAATCTAGCTAGTATAACGCATCCTTACATTTACCATGAAGATTTATGCCGAGCACATATCTAGCTATATTTTTTCTATAATATTTTTTGAGTGACAACACGCAGAGCTATAAATATACGATATTATGTATATTTTTATTGCGACACGGCCCACACTGAAAATAAAGTAATATACTTACATATCGATACCTTAATTCGCAAAACGAATAACTCCACTTTTGGTTGAAAATGACTTTTCGATACGGGAGAAACTTAATGACAATTAGAATTTAATTTTTAAAAGGTCTATCGGTTAATACGAGCCATAATTTCCAATGTTAAATTGTCTTTTTTCTTTTCTCGTATCATACAAAAAAAAAAAATTATAACGTTTTTAGTCTCCCCTGTAAAGTTTGCCTCAGAGGAGTTGTTTGGTTTGCGAATTAAGGTATCGATATATTATAGCTACGTAAACTAAATGGGAAAGTTGTGTTGTGAAGGCAATACTTTAGCACCGTACACCGTGTGTATGGTGTGTACCGTGTGTACACACGGTGTATGATGCTTGGTGGTACATATTTAAGTATACTATGGCATTTTTATATAATAAATAAATTATATTATAGCCACGTCTGTGTTGGGCCAACAGTATAAACAATTCTAAACAAAGAAACATTGTAGAAGTAGTGGGGAAAACAAATAAAATAAATGATGCGACAAGACTAAACCGCCACACCTAATGGTATTTTGTCTGTGTCTGTTGTAATTGTTGTGTTCTGTGGTGTTTCCAATTTCTATTATGTAAACTGTGTACAGTGTCTTTCTGAGAATAAATATGTCCTGTGGCAGGCGAGATGGCACTGCGCAATCTGCGCATGCAACGACAGCTGCGCGCAGCCAATGAGCGCGACCCTTTGTAGACTCACACGCCACCTAGCGTTTTTTGTGGCACATTTGTTCGATCGACGACCGCTTGTCAATATCGCCTTGTCTTCCATCTTTGTCCGTTGTTAACTGTTTTGTAAAAAAGTAATAAGCAAGTGTGCTAACCATCGCGCATCCGCGGAAAAAAACGTACAAAAGACTTTCTTTGAACCACCACTGTCGCCAACAAAGACTTTTCGGTTTCCAACTTCCCAATTATACAAAGAAAGTCCCAATATAAGAGGGTATTGTTTTATTCAAGCTGGAGGAGTAATCGGCTGGGAATTACGAAAACAGAGGACAGTTGCTTAATCTACCGCAGAAGCGGAATAAATGGCCTTAACTGATGCTGCAAAAGAAGCCATACACCTGTTACAGCTAAGCAAAGATATTGGATTTGTTATGTTCTTTAATTTCACCAACAATGTTTTGATTAGGTATATGATCCTCAAGAGGGAATTAAATATGTTCCAAGCCTAAAATCAATTTCTTTACTCTATGGCTATGGCTTACCCTAGCAACATTATATGTAATTTTGAAGGAGGTCAACGCCGTGGCGGAATTTCGACCTCTTGATCGAGAATGGACGATGGCGGATAGTTTCCGAGAAAAAGGCTTGGAAAACAGTTAATGAGAGATACCTGTTTTAGAGTTAAAGTGTAGCACTGTGCTTGTGAATTATATAATATATATAGTACCTGTGAAATTAGAATAAACGTATTATACTTTAAGTATACACGGCTACACTCATTCCAACTACCTACCTGCGAGTCTGATCGAACAGATTTGCAGGTAGCAGGTAGAAAATATTATCTTGGATGGTCTGCTCAAAACTTTGCAAAGAATGAGACAAAATCCAATGGAATATTGGATAAAGGAGGCTGGAGAAGTTGTTGAAAAAAGTGGTGTTGACCCTACTTTGCAAAACAAACGAATTCCGAATTTAAATCCAGGTGTTTCCTCAAGAAAAATCAACAGTATACTTTCATTCAAGCTTTTACCCAGATTAACTGGGAAGTTGCCTGATCAAAGCCATAATCTCAAAAATTAAGTGAATAATGGAACTTTGAAAAAGAACAGCGCGACGATGCGCACACCTACCACCACCGCCCGTGTCGTCCAGTGGCGTAGCTAGACGTGGGCGAAGTGGGCCCACGCCCACGGCCTCGCACTTAAAGGGGCCTCGCGAGGCCTCTTTAAATGCGATGCCACCACCAGCTAAATCTGCTTCTATTAATAGAAGCAATAGAAGCAGATTTAGCTGCAAAAATCAGTTACAAATCTTTACTGGAGGACTTCTGTAAGTCGAAAAGCCGAAAAACATTATTTTTGTAAAAATGAAATTATTCAAGTTACAAAATAAAACTTTTTTTTATTTTTATTTATATGCTTTTCAATATTCTTCCACCGTGCATTTATATTTTTTCACTATCATAAGTGTAATCAAAACATTGACTCAATAGTGTATCAAACCAAAAGCGACGTCAATACTTGAAATCCCTAGGCCTTTTGCTCTTGTGAATGAACATTTGAAAATCCGCCTACACTTGCACTGAGAGATACGAAAAAAATATCGGAAAATATGTTGGCCAATGTTCGGTCAGAGGAGCCTTTAGCTAAGAAAACCATTGCTCGCAAAAGATGCTAAGTATGTACGGCAAAAAAAGATCTTAAAACTACCCATACTTGTAAAGGTTGCAACAAATATATTTGTCCTGAAGCGAAAAATATACTGAAATTTTTGAGACCTTTCCCACTTTTTAGGACTATTTAGGACCATCTCGTGAGCCAGTCTCAAAATCAGCTGAATTATTAGAACGTTATCTCGACCATAAAGAACAGGAAAAAAAAGATCATGTTATAAGTGTCTTTATCACAATGGCTACAACTGTTAAAACTGTGCCCCCATATTTGCAATTTGCAAAGTAAAATAAAGCGGAATGTTTTTAAAATTGTAAATGATGCAGAAGAGCAATACCTTACAGCAATGTATAAAGATAATTCAGATGTGAGCAACAGTCACTACGATTCGCTTGCAACTTATATACCATCTAACATAACCCAGAACACATATCCAACCTCTGTAAAAAAATATAATACAACAGCAATTTCTGGAACTTATGAATGGTAACGAAAACGTGGACATCGTGGATGCTTGGAATTTTTTAAGTTAAACATATTCTTATTACAGTTCTGGGATCCGACTCAACTGGTCGGTAACGAAAACGTGAACATCGTGGATGCTTCGGAGTGCCGCATACGCGAGTTTCAATTGGAGAACGTGGAATTTTTTAAGTTAAACATATTCGTATTACAGTTCTGGGATCCGACTGGTAGGCGACCACGGCCACGCGGCAGCGTATTATGTGATCAGTTAAATGCCTCTTTGGGGCATTTTCCCGATCACAAATGCGTTGCTGACGAAGATCGTACTACCAAGACCCAAATACGCTACAAAAGGGGGCGATGCGTACACTGCGCGGAAAACAACATGCGCTCAACTTTTAATTTAGTAAAAAAGTATTCCCATATTTTGGAAAACAGAAAACCTGACATGGTAAGTAACAAGTTAAAGGAAGAAACGTGGATAAAACTGGCCGAAGAATTTAACAGCTTGTCTGCGGTGTTCTTTCGAAACCATAACACTAAGGGCAAAATATGAAAATATAAAAAAAGTGCCAAGAACCGGAGAAGCATGTATGCGACAGGAGGAGGACCACCGCCGAATCTTGATTTAAACCCAAGAGGAAGAAGTAATAATGGAGTTATCCTCTACTACCTCCTCCAAGAAATGACAGTGATGAGGTTTGTAATTTGAAAATGTTAAAATTGCTCGCATTTCTCAAGTGCTTTACTTATTTTTTTTTTAAATTATTACTGTTATTGTCAGTAATAATAATTGAAAAAATTGTAAATGAAACTGCTGTTGGACAGATTGATGATGGGAAACATATCACCAGCCCCTCAAAACATAAATGACCACAAGATAAACGTATGTAAAGTGTATTCTTTTTTTCATTGATCAAAAAGGTAAAGAAACAATTCACGATATAGAACTAAACAAACAATACGAACAAATTCTAAATGAGTTAATCACCGAGTCAACTCTCTTTGATAATGCCTAATGTACAAATCCCATCTTTAAAACAGTCCAGTGACCATGGCGACGCTATATTTGTTTACGTTTTTGATCAATAGAAAAAAGAATAGGTCATACTTTAGGTATGAAGAATAGGTTTATTACTGTGCATTAAATCAATGTGCTGGGGTTCATAGTATTCATTTGTACTTCATCAATAGATACATTACCTACACAAAACCTTATGCATTTATAACCTTGCCATATGAGACATAAAAAAATTATAATAAATGCCACCTCACTTTTATACTGCCTCATATTTTATAGAATATTTTTGTATTTTATAGAATAGGTTCAAATTAACCTAGTAGGCTAATTTGCACAAACTTATATGCCTACAAGAGCCGCTTGTTTTTTGTTCTTCCGGTTGTGCAAAAAGCAAACCTCTGACATAATGTCCTTGTTCATATATCTGCCTAAGTACGCCCTCGCCTATTAGCACAAACTTGCGAGAATATACATTTCCTTGGTTAAACATAAAATATTGGTTAACCTTCCGATCAAATTTTCAGATTAATAGCATAATGGAGCACATAGAAAACCCACCAAGTAGTAAGTTTATTTTAAAACGAAAACGAACGGGCCACTACACTTGCAAGAAAGAACCTTGAGTGTTTCAACAACACTATGCAAGATTACGGTGATGTTGCAATAAAAAATAAAAAATTAATTGATGTGCAAATTGCTATTGAAGAGGCATAAAACTGAGACAAGGGGAAAAAGAACACGAGTTAAGATGTACACTGCTTCAACTTGAAATAGATATTAAGAAAAAAATGTTACAAAATTTATAATTATGAGCAATTTATACTTGAGTAAAATACTTTTTAAAATGTCAACGTCCTAAAACGACAACTTTTTAGAATGTCAACGTCCTAAAACGACAACTTTTTAAAATGTAAACGTCTCATCCTAAAACAACAACTTTTTAGCGTGTCAACGTCCTTAAACGACAACTTTTTAAAATGTCAACGTCCTAAAACGACAACTTTTTAGAATGTCAACGTCCTAAAACGACAACTTTTTAGAATGTCAACGTCCTAAAACGACAACCTTTTAGAATGTCAACGTCCTAAAACGACAACTTTTTAAAATGTAAACGTCTCATCCTAAAACAACAACTTTTTAGCTTGTCAACGTCCTTAAACGACAACTTTTTAAAATGTCAACGTCCTAAAACGACAACTTTTTAAATTAATTCCCCTGTCCTCCGGGGTAAGACTAGTAGTCATTTTTATACTTAGACATTTATCTAACTTGATAAAATTATTTTGTGCCGACGTTTTTAGTGTACGATTTCTTTACTTTTCTCTCAAATTGCTACTTCCTCAATGCCACATTAAAACACAATGTAAAGGTGCTATTTCGTTCTAGGGGATGATATTAGTGACATAGATGTACATATTTGAAGTAGCAATAAAGAAACTAGATGAATATTTTGCACCTAAGCAAAATAAGCTGTATGAGAGACACTTATTCATACAAAATAATGAAACAAGAAGAGAACGAGAAATTTGAAAAAATCTAGATTCGACTAAGAATGACAACAAGCATTGAAATGTCAATTAAGAGTCGGCGCGCACCGACGGAGTGTCGGCGAAGAGACTAATTTAGTAACAATTTAAATTCAACCTAAAGTGCTCTGGAATACGACCGTATTTGGTACAATGAAATAAAAATGACGGCGAGCGACTCAAAGCGCGGTCGAGAGGCGCGCGGCGACCAAAATACAGTCGTGTTCAGCAGCACTTTAGGTTGAATTTAAATTGTTAACTAAATTAGTCTCTTCGCCGCCACTCCGTCCGTCGGCGACGTAGATGACAGTTTGATTGATCAGATAATTGAAAAGAGTTCATCGGAACAACTCAGGAATAAAGTACTTCTTGACAGAAGCAAATACTCTAGAGGTGGTGGAATGTCAGTTAGGTGATTTCAGTCATAAAAAAAGGAAAAGATCAAACTGTCAATAAAACTGACTACCCCTAAACTGCTTGTAAGAACAAGCAGTTTAGGGGTAGTCAGTTTTATTGAAGTTTTACAGTAAGAACTGTAATTTTTTTTTAAAAAAAGAAAGTATAGAAGCTTTCCTTTTAGATTGATAAATATTTGTGAAAACGTAAAGGTGCCAAATGCTTTTTCTAAAAATTTTCTTATAGCCGATGATGGGAAATAGGGATAGAATTTTAATATTTTCATCTCTTACATCAAGAAATATCTAAGAATTTGTCTTTTTAGACATAAAAACCAGTACATATTTGTCAGCTTGATAATGTTAAAATGCAAATAGTGTTGATTTTTTTCATGACAAGGTAAAACGATGCCATTCATAAAATCACAAATGGGGAAAGTCTGTTTATTAAACTAAAATTGGATGGGGACTAAATGGGACATATAGCAAAATTAATATGTGAATAGGATAGGTATTTATATATATATATATATATATATATATATATATATATATATATATATATATATATATATATATATATATATATATATATATATATATATATATATATATATATATATATATATATATATTTTTGCAGCATCTGTGGCAGCGCACTTGCAGCCATAGATGCTTGCAAGAGTATCATTTATATATTAAAAAATTCACATAGATGTAGATTTTACATGGATGTATTTATATTTGTTATGTAACACGCCACTCTACACGCAGCACCGTGATTGGTTCTCCCTTTTTCATGACAAATGAGCCCCGCCTAGTTCATCCGGTACAGGCGTCGCGGACCTCGCGTCTCCCACCCTGCCGCTGGGAGTGCGCATGCGCGAAAACGAAAAGACGCGCAGTTTCCCCACTCGACAACAAGACCAGACTTGTCTCGCACTTGCCCGAGACAGTCACGGGAGAGTCATGAAGCAAGAAGTTTGCCAAGCGCTATTCAGAGAGTCAAGCGCTATTACAGAGAGGGAAGCTCTGTTCGGTTTGTCGCGCGTGTCTCGTAAGCCCTGTTATGTCTCCTCGACATTTCAAAGTAATGCGCGGAGACCTACCCTCGTTGCCTGTATCTAGGACTTGTAAACGGCCTGTGTCTTGGCCCTTTTGTTCAGTGCCCATCGTGTGTTATACATCCCCTTTGTGAGGGGACGTTTTCTTGTGATTATAGAACTAAGCTAGCCGTGTGTGAAATAAAAGTGAAGAAATAATACTAGAGACATTTTCATTCAAAGCGCCCCTTACTAAATGGCACCCAACGCGGGGCCAACTAATTATGCCGGTTACAGTTATTATTTTGTTAATACATAATTAATAATTATGGATGTTCTATGTCTGAAATAAATAATAATAATAATTATTATTATTATAAACAATGGGTACAATGGTACATAACAATGGGTCATGAAATTGAATAATAATAACGAAATTGACACCCTTTAGCGTAGTAAGTTGTCATTCGCCTTTGCGAAATAGTAGTTTTCGGAAATTGTTTATTTTGGAAAAGACGTTTTAGTATGATGTCGTTGCCACCTGACAACGACTATAACACTATATATCTCTAGTGGAAAATGTAAGGACCCGTCCACACAAACACAAAAATACGGCTCTAAGGCATAGAACACATCTTTATCTGTATGAAAATTCCTTTGAAAAAAAAAATTTCCTCTAATGGAAAATGTAAGGACGCGTATACACAAACACAAAAATACGGCTCTTAGGCATCGTCGTACACATCTTTATCTGTATGGAAATTCCTTTGAAAAAAAAAATTCCTCTAATGGAAAATGTAAGGACGCGTATACACAAACACAAAAATACGGCTCTAAGGCATAGTACACATCTTTGACTGTATGAAATATACTTTGAAAAAAAATAAATTCCTCTAATGGAAAATGTAAGGACGCGTCTTCTACACACAAACACAAAAAATACAGCTCAATATTTTTCTAAGGCATAGGTTACACAAATCTCACCGCCTAACTTTCTAGACCGTGGTGTTTCCTCTTGATCCTCGCGTACGGTCCTATGTCTGGATCGGTGACGAAATCGTACAGTACACTCGACCAACTGTTGTGCTGTGGCAAGTTGTCGTAGAACTCAGCGGCTATCCTCTTCACCTTGTAAACGAAATAATCAATATGTACAGTCGGCCCGCAAAAGTCGATTAACACATTCAAAAGTGCAAAACAACGTAACACTCAACGCGCCATAAGTCGTTATCACGACTAGAGAACAAGATAAACTTTACGTACAAACGATCGTAAAAAGCTTCAGTAAGTAAGTAATTAAGTAAGTAAGTTGAGTGTTCAGTTGTTTTGCACTTTTGAATGTGTTAATCGACTTATGCGGCCGACTGTACTAATAATAAATGTGTAAGGGTTTGGTGGTCATGGAGTAAGTTACTAAGTTAAGTTAAGTTTTGACGACACGTTTTGGTCTAGTGGCTAGTAACCCTAGCTGCTAACCAAACGGTCGCGGGTTCGAATCCCGCCAGGGGGGAAATATTTTATGTGTTAACATTTTACCTTTGTACCTGAGTCATGGATGTTTTGTTGTATTTTATAATATGTATGTATTTACAAAAAAAAAAAAAAAGTAATCTATGTATTATATCAACTGTCTGGTATCCATAATACAAGCATTACTTGCTTACTTTGGGACTAGATGGTGCTGTGTGGAATGTGTAAAGATATTTATTTATTTTATTTACTTTGTTTTCAAGAGATATCGTGTTTATAGGCTCTATACATGATATACTGAATAGTCGTAACACACGTTCGGATTTGGTTCGACCGGACCAGTGGACTTGGTACACTCCGAACCAAATCTGACCTTGTGTAGAGTAGTCCGGCGGACATAATTATTATTAATCGAGTCCGCCGCGATCCGCTTGTTTGCACATCGGATTTGATTCGCTCCGTACCAAATCCGAACGTGTGGAGGCTTGTCCGGAGGATCTAGTCCGGGAGCCAGTGACACTATTTTTTGTTAGCAGGAGTTTTTCGTTCGACAATATAGATGGCAGGAAATGTTTTTTTTTTTCCATAATGGACTGCCAATAAACAATATGTAAAGTTTCAGCTTTGCACATTTTTGACATTCAATCGCTTGTTTCATTTTTGACATTTAAACATAATTGACATTTATGTTAAATTTTGTTGTTGCCAGTTGTTGTCCTGCGATTGAGATGGCGGGAGTTTATTTTGTTGATAGGCTATATTATACGACAAATAAAAAAAAAGAACAGGCTTGGGCAAATATAGTAATCAAAAGTGTCGCTGGCTCCCGGACGATGCTGGTGTTACCACCATAACTTTGAGTCCGGTCAGGTCCGGTCCGGTCGTGTGTAGCGACAACGGATTTGTCTGGCGGATATGGTCCGCCGGACCGAATCCGAGCGTGTGTTTCGACTAGAAGGTATTATGTATAGAGCCGTATGTATAGATCATGTATGTATACGAAGGTTTCAGTGCGTATCGGATATCCGGCATATCATTAGTTACTTATTCGTAGTAAGATGGGTAGTAACACGGGTAACTAAGGTTACCCGGGGTACGAAGGTTTCAGTGCGTATGCACATCACTAGTTACTACTGTTAATAAGATGGGTAGTAACATGTGTAACAAAGGTAATACCCGGGGTACGAAGGTTTCAGTGCGTATGCACATCACTAGTTACTACTGCTAGTAAGATGGGTAGTAACATGTGTAACAAAGGTAATACCCGGGGTACGAAGGTTTCAGTGCGTATGCACATCACTAGTTACTACTGCTAGTAAGATGGGTAGTAACATGTGTAACAAAGGTAATACCCGGGGTACGAAGGTTTCAGTGCGTATGCACATCACTAGTTACTACTGCTAGTAAGATGGGTAGTAACATGTGTAACAAAGGTAATACCCGGGGTACGAAGGTTTCAGTGCGTATGCACATCATTAGTTACTACTGCTAGTAAGATGGGTAGTAACACGGGTAACTAAGGTTACCCGGGGTACGAAGGTTTCAGTGCGTATGCACGTCACTAGTTACTACTGCTAGTAAGATGGGTAGTAACACGGGTAACTAAGGTTACCCGGGGTACGAAGGATTCAGTGCGTATGCACATCACTTGCTACTACTGCTAGTAAGATGGGTAGTAACACGGGTAACTAAGGTTACCCGGGGTACGAAGGATTCAGTGCGTATGCACATCACTAGTTACTACTGTTAATAAGATGGGTAGTAACATGTGTAACAAAGGTAATACCCGGGGTACGAAGGTTTCAGTGCGTATGCACATCACTAGTTACTACTGCTAGTAAGATGGGTAGTAACATGTGTAACAAAGGTAATACCCGGGGTACGAAGGTTTCAGTGCGTATGCACATCACTAGTTACTACTGCTAGTAAGATGGGTAGTAACATGTGTAACAAAGGTAATACCCGGGGTACGAAGGTTTCAGTGCGTATGCACATCACTAGTTACTACTGCTAGTAAGATGGGTAGTAACATGTGTAACAAAGGTAATACCCGGGGTACGAAGGTTTCAGTGCGTATGCACATCATTAGTTACTACTGCTAGTAAGATGGGTAGTAACACGGGTAACTAAGGTTACCCGGGGTACGAAGGTTTCAGTGCGTATGCACGTCACTAGTTACTACTGCTAGTAAGATGGGTAGTAACACGGGTAACTAAGGTTACCCGGGGTACGAAGGATTCAGTGCGTATGCACATCACTAGCTACTACTGCTAGTAAGATGGGTAGTAACACGGGTAACTAAGGTTACCCGGGGTACGAAGGATTCAGTGCGTATGCACATCACTTGCTACTACTGCTAGTAAGATGGGTAGTAACACGGGTAACTAAGGTTACCCGGGGTACGAAGGTTTCAGTGCGTATGCACGTCACTAGTTACTACTGCTAGTGAGATGGGTAGTAACACGGGTAACGAAGGTTTGCCCGGTGTACGAAGGTTTCAGTCAGTGCGTATCGTCATACGTAATGTGGGGTTTACACGGGTGACTAAAGCCGCACGATTATTGCCTCGCGGCGTAAATCGACCGTCTAAATGGCAATTCGGCTAGGTCGCAAGTGACTAAAGCCGCAAGCCCCAAAGTTGAGTAGCATCCGACTTCGGCCGCATGCGGCTGGTGACTAAAATCGACCGTGTAAACGATCAGTTGCAGGCGATCGCCGGCCGCATGAAGGAGTGTTTCGCGCACGTTGTTCAACTAACGCGACCCATTCTGCTCGACATTTTCGAAGGAAACGACCGAGCCACATTCGATTTTAGTCACCTGTGTAAATGGGCTAAGCGATGCGGCTTGGTGAGACGATTTGTGAAGCGACTAGCCCGCACGGCGAAAATCGACCCGTGTAAATATACCCCATAAACTAAATGAAAGTTGCCAAGATATTGTGTAATTAAGTGTTGGTCATACTCATACATACCTCGGGTAACCGTCTGCCGGGCACAGCTGGAAAATCGTGATGTTCATTGTGATAGCCCACGTTGAACGTGATCCAATTTAGTGGACCGTAATACGAGTACGTCTCGAAACCTTTCTTGAACATGTAATGTTCTGAGACAAAGTGACCTGAAATGGAAAATAAACCACTTTATAAATAATCAAAATCCTATATCAATACTAATAATAAATCTGTAAGTTTAGGTATTGTATGTATATATGTATGTATGTTCCTCCATAACTCTTATACGAATTATCGGATTTTCACATCAAACTACTACAACATGGAACCCGCGTGCCATACAAAACACTACTAATTTTATGGAACATTTAAAAATGACATATGCGTAGAGCATGAACTGTCATTTAAAACAAAAAAAAACATAATAATAAGTACGTAATTTAAAGAAAATGTGACTTTACGTCGACCCATTAGAGTTTAAAATGAAATAGTAGAAGTTGATCGTTACGTACCATTGACGCGTGAAGGAAAGAGTCCGCCATGATTCTGTCAAAGGCGTTCTTTTTATGTTCCCCTTTGGCACTTGTGACGCTAATTCCATTGTAGTATTTCGATGGATTTTCATAAAACTTTGTAGATAAACATTTAGACGTACAGGACACAGGATAGGCTACTTTTTCCTTTTCAACGCGGACGAAGTCGCAGGCGCCAGCTAGTAATTTTTTTGAATTTTTTTATTTATTTATATTTATAAAAAGATGTATTTTTGTTTGTCTATCTATACTATACATACTTATATTATAAAGATTTGTATGTTTGTAATGAATAAACTCAAAAATTAAGTACTGGACCGATTTGAAAAATTCTTTCATCCATAGAAAGCTACTACGTTATCAGCGAGTAACATATTTTATAGGCTTTTTTTTATAAAGTTGCGCAGACGAAGTCGGGTGCAATGCAACGGCTAGTTTGTCATAGATTAATTAATTTTAGACCTTTTCGGCGAAAAAAAAATACTACTCACCAGCCACCGGGTGCACTCCCATCGCCATTAACGATCCAAATATTAAATATCCCAACACCTTCCATCCTGAAATTTTATGATATAATTTTTATTTTTTTATTTTTTAACCATTCTTCCTATTACTTTATTAATATTATAAATGCGGAAAAATTGTTTGTTGCTATTTTACTTAAACATATACAATCAGTGCCGTAAATAGGGCAGTGCCACCGGTGCCCAGGCACAGGGCGTAGACCCTGGGGGGGCGCAAGAATGGACAGACCAGGCAGGACTATTATTTTTTCGGTTTGCTCCTGATAAGTTCCCACTGCGCCCCTATAGTGCTCGATTCCAACACATACGTACCTACATGCCAGTATCATCAAAAACGTCTATTAAATTAGACAAAACATCGAGCTAATTTTTTTGGCAGACACAGTAGGTGGTATAATAGGCGAAGTGTCCACTTAACATCAGATGGCTCGTCTGCTTGTTTGCCCACACCTACATCAGTTCTTTAAAAAAATAGATTTTTCTTCCAAAATATTAGATAATTGGTCCACCAACACCAAGTTCCTTTGTGCTTTATTTTATCAACCTGAATGAAATAAAGTAGGCCTATACATAGCATTGCTCTATCTAGGGTACCTATAATATCTAAAAAAAAAAAACAAGGGCGCAGTTATAGAAGCTCGCACAGGGCGCAAAAAAGGCTATTTACGGCACTGTATACAATACATGTTTAAGCGCAAATAAAGATTTTTCATTTTTATTTAAATACATAGTTTAAAATTAAATTATTTCAATTAACATTTAGATAATTTAATTCTTATACGTTACCGAGGGATCATATAAAATAAAAATAAAAACATTGTATAGCAACAGAGGTCTAGCTTTTTATATCAGTTTTTGGTCAATTTCAAAATTTGTCTGAGCATTTTTAACAATTTCCCAAGCGTTTTCAACATTTTGCTTAGGAAAATGTTGAATTTGCTTAGTAAAATGTTGAATTTGCTCAGGAAAATGTTGAATTTGCTTAGGAAATTGTTGAATTTGCTCAGGAAAATGTTGAATTTGCTTAGGAAATTGTTGAATTTGTTCAGGAAAATGTTGAATTTGCTCAGGAAAATGTTGAATTTGCTTAGGAAATTGTTGAATTTGTTCAGGAAAATGTTGAATTTGCTTTCGAAAATGTTGAATTTGCTCAGGAAAATGTTGAATTTGCTTAGGAAAATGTTGAATTTGCTTAGTAAAATGTTGAATTTGCTTAGGAAAATGTTGAATTTGCTTAGGAAAATGTTGAATTTGCTTAGTAAAATGTTGAATTTGCTTAGGAAAATGTTGAATTTGCTTAGGAAAATGTTGAATTTGCTTAGGAAAATGTTGAATTTGCTTAGGAAAATGTTGAATTTGCTTAGTAAAATGTTGAATTTGCTTTCGAAAATGTTGAATTTGCTCAGGAAAATGTTGAATTTGCTCAGGAAAATGTTGAATTTGCTTAGGAAAATGTTGAATTTGCTTAGTAAAATGTTGAATTTGCTTAGTAAAATGTTAAATTTGCTTAGTGAAATGTTGAATTTGCTTAGTAAAATGTTGAATTTGCTTAGGAAAATGTTGAATTTGCTTAGGAAAATGTTGAAATTGAAATGTTGAAATTTTTTTCAACGTCAAGACTAAGGCACAGAACATTTTAGGACAGGAGCAAACTCACCAAAAATCTTTACGACGACCATGTCAAAGAAGAGCTGTATGATCAAATTGACCAGCTCGAGGGGCGTCGGAGGCTTCGGTCTCACCATCAGAGGTCTCAGGGCGTAGAAGAACGGCTGCAGAAACAACCAAATCAACTTGCCAAATGTCGTACAAAACAACTTCGCCTCCAAAAGTGTGGGCAGATCCGTGTCTATGACTTCGTCGCCTTGGTACTGTAATGCAAAAAAAAAATCGATTAGCCTTAAAGGTCAGTCAGTGCTAGGTTTTCAGACTATTTGTCCATACCAATATGTATTATAAATGTGAAAGTAACTGTCTTTTCACACCTTAACTACTGAACCAAGCATAGTTACACGTTGTCAGGGATACAACAAAGTTAGGGCATAGGGGTCATCTAAAGTAAAATTAAAAAAAAAACTCCCGTAGAATGTCTAATAAAGTAAAATGATACACTCACCCTGTGATGTTCGAGGTGATATTTCTTAAAACTTATAGATATTGGTATCCCGATGGGCAGGTTTGCAAAGAAACCGAACAGGCGATTGTGCATCGGCCTATTGTGTCCGAAGGCCAGGTTGTGTGCGATTTCGTGGATCGCTGGGAAAATATAAAACAAAAAATCATTTAGATCCGACTGCCAACTATTCTGTGCGCTATTGTAGTTCTGATTCTCGAAGATAAGACCCTGGCAGATCGATTTCTAGACCTATAATATAATAACTCTTTTTAACAAAAAAAAAACCGACTTCAAACCGTTTTCTAATGGATGCCATTGTCAGAACTGGACCAAATTGAAATGGGACCACACGGGAAGCACCAGCTTTCAAATAAAAAAATTATCATCAATAATAGTTTCACTCAGTCGAAATTTCTGAGGTAACAAAGATAAAAAAAAGTCGAATTGAGCCTAACCCTCGTTTAGTATAAGAGAAGATATATATATAATATCTAATATATTAGATATTATAATATATTATAAAGAAGATGTATTTTTGTTTATCTATACATACTAATATTATATTTGTATGTTTGTAATGAATAAACTCAAAAACTACTGCACCGATTTCATGTTGTTTTCACCAACGGATAGAGTTGTTCTCGAGAAAGGTTTTAAGTATATATATAATTTACAAAGTTACGCGGTCGAAGTCGCGGGCAGCAGCTAGTGATTATATATAAATGATGTGATGATAATTATATAATATTTGATAAAAAAATGCAATAGATGCAGAGATATCTGCGGCAGAGTATTCATCTACGAGTATGTTAGTTACCACATTATTATCAGCTTGTGCAAACTATCGCTCCTACTTAAATTATGGCTAATCTTAAGTACCAATACTATGAATTACTGCTTGTGATAACATCAATAACAATTTGCGATAACACATTTTATCGTTATTTCAAGTACATAATCTATTCGAACAAGTAAGATTAGGTTTTACTAAAAATTATATTATAGAGGGATGACGAATTTTGCAGTTTGTTTTTATATGTGAAGTTAATTATTCCCGATATCACAATCATTTAGGTTACATACAAAAGACCATACAACAGCATAAGTGCTGTTGTGTTCCGGTGTGAGTAAGAGATGCTAGAGCCCATTACTCCATCGCTTCTTGCTTGTCCTCATCCAGACCAGAGCCAACTTGAAAAGTTCATTTCCAAAGCAACAGCATAAGTGCTATTGTGTTTCGGTGAGTAAGGGATGCTAGAGCCCATTACCCCATCGCTTCTTATCCTCATCCGGACCAGAGCCAACTTTGAAAAGTTCATTTCCAAAGCAACAGCATAAGTGCTGTTGTGTTTCGGTGAGTAAGGTATGCTAGAGCCCATTACCCCATCGCTTCTTATCCTCATCCGGACCAGAGCCAACTTTGAAAAGTTCATTTCCAAAGCAACAGCATGAGTGCTGTTGTGTTTCGGTGAGTAAGGGATGCTAGAGCCCATCGCTTCTTATCCTCATCCATCCAGATGTAGTAAAAAAAAAACTCACCCAACATAAGAGAATGGTTGATCACACCTCCGAAGCAGTATGCCATAAGCAACAATACTGGCCAACTGAGGTGCTGCACTATTGGTAGCATCGCCAATTGTATTAAAACCATCGATGTCACCACCCATTTGAACAGCGGGTCGTATCCGAACAGCTGTTTGATTTCTGGATACTTTTCTGAAATTTAAAACGAAAATTCACTCAGTGCAAGGACAACACGAATTCACGACGTGTACCCCGAGGGATTTATTCTGGACATTTTTGATCAAAATGACCAGATCAGATCATTTTGTACAACTGGACATTTTGATATCCGGTCATTTTGTGCAACTGGACATGTTGATATCCAGTCATTTTGTGCAACTGGACATTTTGATATCCAGTCATTTTGTACAACTGGACATTTTGATATCCGGTCATTTTGTGCAACTGGACATTTTGATATCCAGTCATTTTGTACAACTGGACATTTTGATATCCGGTCATTTCGTGCAACTGGACATTTTGATATCCAGTCATTTTGTACAACTGGACATTTTGATATCCGGTCATTTTGTGCAACTGGACATTTTGATATATAATCATTTTGTACAACTGGACATTTTGATATCTGGTCATTTTGTGCAACTGGACATTTTGAAACTTTGGTCATTTTGTACAACTGGACATTTCTATACTCCGGTCATTCTGATACATAGGCCCCAATGGATCGAAAGGTCCTAACATTTCCTTATTCGCTTGATAAATGTTTTAATGGTTAGTGTGCATGCCTATCTTAATTTCAAATAACTTTTATTATATTCAGACATTGTTTTTTGTTTGTGTTAAAGACTAAATAAGGGAGGAAAAAGGAAAAAGACTAAGAAAATACAGCCGATGGTATTCTACACATTCTACAACAAAATCTAAAACGCCAATGAAAAACATAAAAAAAAAATGACAATAATTATAAAAAGACACAGTAATTTCAAATAAAGAATGAAATAGAAATTAGAAAACAGCTAAATAGTAAAAACTGCAAAACGGTCGTTAACAGACTGTAAATTAGTTTAATTTTATAAATGACTTCCAATAATTACATACACTCACCGGCACGGAAACTTGGCCAACACAGAAATTTGCGATAAATTGCATTTTAATACTCTTTTAACCATAACTATAGACCAGGTGTGTTCAATAAGTGTCTCTTTTAGGTTTTCAATCCTTTTTAATGACAATTAACCGTTTAACTGCCTAACAATAAGGTTTAAATCAAACCAAACGTTTTTACAGAAAATCTTAACTTTCAGCGCTCAACTTTAAAACACTAGGATATGCGGGATTACTAATTTTTCATTATTGTTTACACATTTTAATATCAGATAATTCCTCCTGTAGCCCTGATAACTGCCTGCATTCGATCTGGTATGCTTTGGATAATGCTTTTGATCTCAACTTGCGGTATGTCGTCTCATACAGACCAAGCAGCATTTCGGACCTCAGTACGTGTCCGTGGGGGATTAAATTTGTTTTTATCTTCTTTTTAAGCATGTCCCAGATATTATCTATGGGATTTAGGTCAGGAATACGAGCTGGCCACGCCAATTTTTGAATTCTGACCTCTTAAAGGTATTCATTAACGCAATGTGCGACATGTGGGCGTGCATTATCGTGCATTAGGAGTAATTAGTCTTGCCAATGAACCCCAAAAACGGTAAAACATGATCCTGAAGGATATCTTTAATGTATCGAGCAGCAGTTAGCCGGTTATCGATAACAGCCAACTCGGTACGAGCGTCGGAACTTATTCCTCCCTACACCATTATAGAGCCACCATGAAAACTCACAGTTTGTGTAGTGGTGATGGGTAAAAGCCATTCTCCTCTTTTTCTCCACACTCGTTCTCGACCATCTGGTGCACGTAAAGCTATCCTACATTCTTCAATGATTAAAATCTTGGCCCAGTGCTCGTTAGTCCAGTTGGCGTGTTCTTGGGCGAAATGAAGTCTTGCTACTCGATGTTGTCTGAGAAGTTCTGGGCCGCGTGCTGGTCTACGGGCTTTCTAATTAACTTCCTCCATATGTCTTCTCACCGTACGCTCGCTAACAATAACACCTCTTGTGATTTGGAGTCACAAGCGGATTTTAACCGCAGTGAGGAAGCGATTTTGCAGAATTTCAAGGATAATTATGTAATAGATTCTATTTCGGCAAACATAGTCCACAAACTTAATCATGAAGCATTCTGTACTGAGATGAAAAACGCCGATTGTGATGCCCTTTTCTCACATGATCCAAACTCAAGCATGGACAACTTGATAAATTTGATAAATACATCTGTGCTTCACAATACAACTAAAGTTATATCTTCTAGAAGGTATCGCTGCATTAAACCATGGATTACACCGGGTTTACTCCGATGCATAAGAAACCGTGACCGAATGCACTTGAAATGCAAAAAAGAACCAAATAATATTATTCTAAATGTCACATACAACAGATATAAAAATTACTGCAACAATTTACTGAAACGACTTAAACGAAACTATGAAAGAAATGAACTAACCAAGTACGCAAAAAATCCAAAATTAAAATGGAAAATAGTGGATATGATAACAGACAGAAAAAATACAAAGAAATCGTCTACTGATCTGCTTAAAATTGCTAACACTCCCGAAATATCGTTACAAGAAGTTAACCAATATTTTACTAATATAGCAAAAGAACTGGCAGACAAAATAACAAAGAGAAATGGCTCAAAGTTAAAATCACCCGTTCATAATCTTATTAATATTCCTCTGAATTCAATGGTTTTTTTGGAGACCTCTGAGGTAGAGGTTGGGGGTTTATTGATGAGCTCTAAATCGGATAGCTCTGCAGGGTGGGATGGTATTCCCACTAAAGTACTAAAATTAATCAGCAATGAGATTGTACCACCCTTTACCCGCATAATTAACCTATGCATACAAACGGGTACTTTCCCTCAAGCCTTTAAAACCTCAATAATACACCCTATTTATAAGTCTGGTGACAAAACCTCTATTGCCAATTATCGTCCTATATCGATCTTGCCTGCTCTTTCGAAGGTCTTGGAAAGGATTATGAACAAGAGATTAATATCCTATCTAAATAAAAACAATATAATTTCAAACAACCAATACGGCTTCAGAGCCGGCAGATCGACTGCGCAAGCGGTCTCTGACCTGGTTGAATTTGTGGCTAAACATATAGACAACAAAGATAAATGTATTGGAGTATTCCTAGACTTAGCAAAGGCTTTCGACACGGTCTCCATCCCAATTCTTCTTGATAAAATGGAGAACATAGGAGTCAGGGGTATTCCACTTCAATTATTCAGAAATTATCTTTATGATAGAAAACAGAGAGTCACACTAGGTGGTTTTACAAGTGAAGATGCTCTGATTACTTATGGTGTTCCACAGGGCAGTGTTCTTGGACCAACTTTGTTTCTGATATATATTAATAGTCTGTGCGACTTAAAACTTAAAAATTGTAAAATATCCACATTTGCCGATGACACAGCTCTTATCTTCTATGGTAAGACTTGGAATGAAGCCAAAATGCATGCAGAGAGTGGACTCCAAGAAACAGCTACCTGGCTGAATCACAATTTACTGACTCTAAATATCTCAAAAACAAAATTTTTAAAATTTGCAAATAATGAACGCTCATTTCTTAGTGAGCAAGAATTAACAATTCAAATACATACATGTCAGGATAAATACCAAACAACTTGCGATTCCGTTTGCCCTTTCATAGAAAACGCAAAAGTAATCAAATACCTGGGTATCCAATTAGATGAAAAATTAACGTGGTCCACACAAATCAATCATTTAACGGACAAAACAAGAAAATTAATATACATTTTTAAAAAACTACGTCATGTGGCCGATTATCCTATACTTAAAACAATTTACTATGCTCTTGCCCAATCCATTTTATCATACTGTATTACGTCGTATACAGTATACAGTATGATAATATGGGGAGGAGCACGCAAAACCCATCTTATAAAATTGGAAAGGGCACAAAGAGCTCTGCTAAAAGTAATGACCTTTAAACCCTTTAGATATCCTACCAATAAACTATACTCTGAGTGTGACGTTTTAACTATTAGACAACTTTTTATTAAAGATACCATATTGTCCCAACACCAAAGACTTCCCTACGAAAGTAATCTGACATTAAAGAGGCGTAAAGACAGAGTCTGTCCAGTTACTGCATTCAACACATCTTATATTGAGAAATTTCAATGTTATTTGGGTCCTTTGCTTTATAATAAACTCAATAAAATTAAAGAAATATATTCATGTAAAAAACTTGATGCTAAAAAAATAATTGTTGACTGGCTTAAAAACAAAACATATGAAGAAATAGAAAATCTACTAAAAACAATAATATAAACTTTAACTAGATGCTTACACTACCACAATTGTTTATGGCTCCCGGACCTAGGTGTGTATGTATGTCTGTATCAGTCTGTGTGTATGTATGTCTTGTGTGTATGTATGTTTGTGTGTATGCTGTATGCGCAATGTATATGTAATGTATGTATATGTGTGTATGTTGTGCTATCGTTTGTGGTCTGTTCGGTTCTCTTGTATTTCGTTCACTTGGTTCTCTTGTATTTTGATATTAGTTTGATTGTAATTACTAACAGTTTTAATTTCAATTATGTTGTATTTGTTGTATAAGATAATGATGAGATGCTATCAGAAGTTGTAAAAATATGAAGATGTAAAATAAAAATTAGCTTAAGTTCGAACACATTGTAGTCTAACCATCGTGATAACTAGATCACACTTTTAAATGCGGGTGGATTTAAAACATAAAGCATTTGTTTACTTTTAATTTTCAATTTACCCTGCTTATTGTATTTTTGTTGTCAGATACAATAAAATAGAATTCATATTTAGTAGATAATATCTAATTAATTATTGGACATTGTGCAGCGGTATTGTGTCATTGGAAGTGGCTTACATTTAAAATACAGGCTCGGCCTAGTTTAGATGTAAGAATTGATTTAAATCTCACAAAAAATTGAGTAATAACATGTGATTTAAACTCATACCTATGTAATTGGTTGGAACAAATAAATGTTTTTATTATTATTATTATTATAATTAAGCGATTATCCTGGGCCGGCGTGCATTTTTCACCTCCACTACTTGGTCTGCAGGTGTAGGCACGAGTCTCCTGGTATCGTTTCTAAGCATATTGCATTGAAAAACGTGGTACGTTAAGCCTTGTAGCCACTTCGCGTTGTGTCAACCCTTGGTTGATTAATGCCATGGCTTGTGTAACCTGAGCTGGTGTTAAGGGCAATTTTTTTCGTTTTTTAGCACCGCCATATATTGGATTAGAAGCATAAAATAACAGATGTTTGATAACTGAATAGTACGCAATTTTAAAATACGGAGTTTAAAAATTTTACTTGGTCGCTCAAATGACTCGATTTAACTAAAGCTAAAAACAAATGTCAAATTGCACTCAAACATAATAAATTACCCTTTAGAACTAATTAGAAGTATTTTTCGTCTCAACCTCATACCAAAAAATACATTATAAACACTAACAACTTTGTAATCGCAAGATAAGCGCTTGGCCAAGATTCCGTGCCGCTGAGTGTATATAGTATTCGCAAAAATTAAGGAAAATCACATAAAAATTCACAATTTTTAGGTGATTTTCAACAGGCTGTCACTTTGAAGGAAATGGTCGTACAAAGCTCATTAAAAAAAAATTGTAGCTTCAAGTCTCTAGTTTTTGAAACCGAGCTTTAAATATTTTTCACGTCAACGGTTTATGAGTAATCGTCGAAAAACCAAAGGAATTATTTTCCAAATCTTTGCTCGTCTCGAAATTGGTGTTCGGGCTGTAATATTTTTTTTTGGTTATGGTATCATGAAGCTCTTTTAGAGAATTTAATTCCCTATGATATCCATATTATTCCCTTTAATAATATGGATTATTGCTTAAAAAAACCATTTGAGTTAAAATTAAGGCATAAAAAATGAAAATTTCCCCTTTTTTTTTATTTTCAGCAAAAACTATAATTTTAAACTGGTTATGAAAAATTGACCAAAAAGTTTTTCTTTGTAAACAAAAAGTATGGCGCGGGTCGATTCGGGCGCTTTAGCTATTATTATCTACTAGCTGCTGCCCGCGACTTCGCCCGCGTAACTTTGTAAATTATATACTACTAGCTGTTTCACGCGACTTCGTCTGGGTAACTTTATAAAATATAATACATTCGACAACAAGCAATCAAACAAACAAATAAACAATCAAATATTTGCTCTTTATAATAACGTATCAATATAGATATAGAAAACCTTCCTCGAGAACCAATCTATGCATTGGTGAAAACAGCATGAATATCGGTCCAGTAGTTTTTAAGTTTTGAACAGACAAACGCAGCGGAGGACTTTTGTTTTATTGTTTGTATGTAAAGATCACTCCATGCTTATCCTATGGAAGCCAAACATGGGCCCTTACCAATAAGAATTTAAGAAAATTTAAAGTATGCCAAAATTCAATGCAAAGAAGCATCCTTGGAATAAAAATTAAGGACAGGGTAACATTGGAAGACAGACATAAGGGAAAAACAAATGTAATACCCATTATTAAAACTATAAAGAAACTCAAATGGAGATGGACGGGTCATATGACTAGAGATCCACATTTAAATGGTCACACAAGATAACACACTGGTGGGTTAAAGAGGAGAAACGAGAAAGAGGCAGACAGCCAGACAGAATCGAAGATGGGAAGATGATATAAGGAAGGTAGCAGGAGCAACATGGATGAGAAAGGCACAGAACAAAAAAAGATGGAAGAACTTAGAGGAGGTCTATGTCATGTGACAGGCGAGGAAGAATACCTAATAAAAGAGATATTTTTTTTAATTTAAGCAAAGATTTAAATTGAAAGATGCGGCGTAATCTCCTCGCGCCATACTAAAAACACAGCGAAAATTCTTAACAATGGGTTGGGCGCAGGCGCTCAACCCAACTACAGTTGCACGCCAGCTACAGTGAGTGACGGTCGCTTGTTGAGAGCGTCGCTATCGTCACAGTCACGTTTGAAGTAAGTAAGGAATGTGTTGTCTGTGTTTAAAAGTGTGTTTAGACAAAGGTATATGTATTTTATACTTTTGTCTTTAGTATAATGTATGTTGTATTTTGTAACACACTTTCGCTAGTAATGCCGCATCTCTCGATTTAAATCTTTGAATTTAAGTAATGTAATGTAACATGTTATTTTTTTCTGTATTAGGATTCTTCGCAATTAAAGGCTATCTTTATCTTTATGTAAGGATTACAGCAAACATTATCTGTGCAGACAAATCACCCGACATTGTCATTTAAAATGTAATAAATATATATCATATACTTTGGAAATACGTGAGGGATATCGTGTATGAGTAATATTCTGGTATCTTTAATCAATAATAATCATGTTGACTTATCACAACTAATTAGGTATGCACTTAATATTGATTTTTAAGTAGCTCACATAATAAACCATGTTTTTGCACACGAATAATGGAGATCAAAAGTTTCTAGACTCTTTCAAAGAATTAACTCTGCCATTACTAGATGTGCTCTGTACAAGATAGATCTGGAAGTAACTGGATACATACAATACAGTTAAATCGATTTTTTCAAGGGCACTGAATAATTTCAGATTGTTGGCCGCTCTTTACATTTAAAAAAATATATATTTCACGTAAACTCAAGGCGTTGGCATACATACACGACTCTAACACAAGTCCTAATTGCCGCTAATTGAAGTCACAACATGACGTAGGTAAGTTAATATTGCCGTGGGAATACTGTTTTGAAAATTTATTCAAGTTCAAAACAAAAAGTTCAAAATATTCAAGTTCATTTGACGAGCCCGTTGTACGTGTGGCAAGGGTGCTTGCCTAACGTCTCAGGGGCCCCGGGTTCGATTCCCGGCGGGGTCAACTTTGGCAATTTTAATGTAATTTTCAAAATTGACTCTGGTCTGAATTTGAAAATATTCAATATTTCACTTTTAAATAGCTAAAGAAACAAAGAAGTTTTTAGCATGATTTGCACATACAGTTTAATAAATTTTTTTTAAAGAGCTAGCTCTAAAGTTATGAGTGTTAAAAAAAATTAAAAGTGAATTATCCGTTATTAAGCTGGATTATCTATTGTGTTGTAAAAATTTCTAGTTTTATTAACAAAATAGTTACACCTTAACTAGTATCTTTTAAATAAAAACAGGAAAAAAATTTGGCAAAATTGTGAACAAAAGAAAATACCACCCGAAAACTATGTAAAAGTAACTCTTTTCTAAAAAACATAAAATGTTAAATATCTTGAAAACGATTAATTTTTGGACAGAATGTTACATAAGTAATGAAAATGTAACCCGGTATCAATCAATCAATACTAACAATAAATCTGTAAGGGTCGGTCATGGAGTAATTTACTTTGTTTTCAGAGATATCGCGTTTATAGGCTCTACACATGATACTGAAACTAAATTGACCAATTTTAGAATTTTTTTCTGTATGTAAGTAACGTATGTTCTGCCTTAACTCTTAAACGAATCAACTGATTTTCATGAAACTTGGTAGATAAACGTTTAGACGTACGGGACACAGGGTAGGCTACTTTTTTTCTTTTTCAACGCGGACGAAGTCGCGGGGGTCAGCTAGTAAGACATAAAACGCGGACGAAGTCGCGAACACCAGCTAGTACAACAGCTGGATACACTATCGCCAGTCAGTTATTCACACAAAATAACAAACGGCAATCTTGTCTACGCGCGATAAGGATGTTTTCACATAGCCACCAGCCAGCCAGTGTTAAATGTTTACACTTTAGCGACTCACTAACAATGCGTAATTTAGTACCACTAAAATTAGACACCATGTACGAAGTAACTATCTTGTTACTGGATAACATTCTTATCTACATATTTTATGATCGTTTCCGACTCGACAGATTCATAATTTAAATAGGATTGAATATTGTTGAGTCGGGAAAAAAATATTCAACATTTCCTATAGTTAGGTAGACAGAATTGTTACCAATTGTTGACCAATAAGAATTTATGGAACTATAGAAGTATGTCAAAATTCAATGCAAAGAAGCATCCTAGGAATAAAAATTAAAGATAAGTATCTATTAATAATATATGTAACTAGACTGGGTGACCGAGCTTCGCTCGGGCCAATGAAAATATTAAAGTTTTTTTACATGTAAGAAAGTGAGTCTATGAAACATTATAGAAAAAAAATCAAGAATACTTGAATTAATAATTCAAAATATTATAAAACGAGCAAGCGGTGTAAAACTGTTCCATTAAAAAAACCTACCTAAAACGAATTTTCTCAAAAATGGAACTCTGACAGATCGATTTCTATACTAGACCTAAACAATTCTACCCTAACCCTAGATTTTCGTCAAAAACGTTAAGAGCCCTTTGCGAGATTGTCGTGGCATACAAGAATTCCTTGTTTAGTATTTATATAGTTATTTGTTGTTAACATAAATGTTCATACAAGATTACCCATTCATACCCCCAAAGACAGAGATGATAACTGTAAAGAAAAAGGACAAGAAAAAGAGGAAAATTTGGTTCTTTGAAGTAAAGGCTATCTTTATCCTTTAATCTTAGTATGTTTCTCGTGATTCATATTATAAGGAAGATTGATTAATTTAAGCCTTAGTAGAATTAGTACTAAAATGATTACATATTGCTTTTGTTATTGTATTTCGATTATTTTAGATTTATTACATGTAATAATAAACATTTCATTTAAGGATTTTTTTTATTTTTTTTTATTAGAGATGGGTTTGCTCTTGGCCAACATCCAACTGTGTAGTGAAGACGAGGCCTATGATGGAGCGAGCTCACCCAGAAGATGCCTATTCCTTCGAACTTTGAAAAGATTAGGGTTATATGAGCTCGAAAATACAGACGCCGGCAGGGAGTTCCAAACCTTGGCAGTGCACTTTATGGTTGGGGAGCCCAAGAGGGGATTTCTGGAGTCACTCGAGCGCGTCAGATTAAGCTATGGTAGATTAATTACATGTTGATATGTGTCTCCGATAACGGAATTTAATCTGACGATTTGGTTAGTGGGGTTGGCAGAGGTGGGGGTAAAATTTTAAATACAACGCGAGCGCGTCAGATTTTTAGAGGGGATGTTAAGTGAACCTAAACTAAGCTCCCATTTAAAATTCAGACGATTCGGATGTAAAGCAAGCTCGTGGCAGCTTTTTGAAAATGCAAAAAATATTTTTGACGATTCTCATTTTGTAATACTCGAGCGCGTCAGATTTTCATACAGACGGTTCAGCCTAAAGTCCTGATCGTGCTGATTCTTAATCTGACGATTATATGGAGGATTTTTTAAAATTCAGCGCCTACAAAATTTTGAACGCCTGTAGACGCTCACCCCACCGCTGAAATGAAAAACTTCATATAAACTTTTTTTCTTCTTACCATCCAATCTTAAATAGGTCTATAGTCCTATAGGTCCAATAGGTCCCCACGACGCTCGAGTGACTACACATTTAGCATCGTGGGCTATAAAGGATGTTCCCTAACCATTATAAAGGATGTTTCAAAGCGCCATGTCCGGAAAGGAGTGATTTCGACAAGTTGAGGATGGTAACCAGCCGTACGTCTGTATGTCTGATGGAAGAAAGGGGAAGGCGGTATGAGCTCATGCAACTCCTGAGCACACTCTCAGAAGTACATCCTAGAAATGACACATAGACTGGCAACTTTGCGTCTATGTGCCAGGCACTGCATCTTAGATTTTAAAAGAGTACTGTTGCCTATGAGTCTCCTAGCTCTGCATTCCACCGAGTCCAGTGCGACAATTATCCTTAATCCTTCGCACTTACAGATTTGTGATGTTGCTTGTTATAGGTGACGTTAACCATCTAACATCAAGTGTATTGTCAGTCTGTCTATCTACCTTACATAAAAAAATACCCATTACTGACTTCACTCGCCCCAAAGGGTTAATCACGATTTATGAATATTAGTTCGTTTTATATTAGAACCAGTGAAAAGCAAAATCAATGACATTTTTTAAACCATTAAATTGGTTTAACCTTTGATTTTACATGCTCCATTACGCCGGCCGCCTGACTCATTGTCTGATAGCGAAAATTCAGTTAATAAAACGAATAATGACTGTATAAAGAAACTGAAGTCATAACAGAATACTTAAGACTTGTTTTTTTTCCACTAGTAAACACTAGTGATGTGTCAGATACCCGTATCCGTATCCACTGTTATCCAAGGGTGAAGAAAGATCCGTATCCGTTACTTTTTGGCGGATCCTTTTACGGATCTTTTATGTTATTAATTTTTAATTCATAGCTGAAATTCTACAGATAGGTGATTAGGTAGCAATGAAAGACTATTAAATTCCATTCAAAAATTTTTTTAAATGTTAAAATCCGTATCCGTATCCGCGGATATTTGGTGTCAAGATTTACATTTTTAAACGATCCGGCACGTCACTAATAAAGACATAACTGATATCAATAAAAATCAATTTGCTCATGTATGACGGAACATCACTTGAGAACGACCAACAAAATGAAGAGAAAAATAGGAAAATTTGTTTTCTACAATTAGGGAATAAAAATAGATGAGCGGTGGAATAAAAATAGATAAGCAGTTAGTTTTATAGACAAATAAATATTATTTCGAACGATATCCATCTTAAATTTGCAGTTAGTGTATTTAAATTAAAAGTGACGTAATAACTTACCTAAAATGATCTTCCGCCGGCTAGCGTGCGGCTCTTCGGTGTAGACCCATTCGAAATCCGTTCGAGAAACATGCGCACCCATTTTAAATTATTTCTATAGAAATAAAAAAGCCGCCCGCTGGTTACAGTTACCAGTGCAAAAGCATTAGTTCATGTCCAAGACAATAATTACAAAGTTAAAAAAACTGCACGTTAAAATGAATTGGTACCAAACATAGGTATAATTCAGTATAATTCCAAGTAGTAAATATAAAATCGCACACACATACGACACGTACGTAATCTACCAAAAGAAGTAAAAGAACTGAAAAGAAAAGAACTGACTGGAACTGACTGAACTGAACTTGAATTGATTGATTGAACAGACAGACAGTGTTGCCACCAGTGATTTTTTTTAAAACGGGCTAGCGGCCACCGAAAAAAAGGGCTATATTTGACTGTTTCAGTCTTGTGTGGGGCTAGAAACATAAACTAAAAAAAAATTGGTATGTTTTTTTAGTTTTATTACGATTTTAATATATTAAAATACATTTTGTTAAAAATGACTAATGATATTATTAAGTTAGGCTGAACTAAATACATTATTTTAAAACCGCTATTTTTTTGAAAATTTGACCGACACATATCGATATTTTTTTCCTCGACATAACGACGTCGATATTGATATTTTTATAAATACCGATAATTATTCAACTATAAGACTGATAACATTTATGTATGTATGAAAAGGGCTAGATTGCCCCATTATATCGATATATAATCGATATTTTTTCCTCGACATAACGACGTCGATATTGATATTTTTTTAATACCGATAATTATTCAACTATAAGAATGATAACATTTATGTATGTATGAAAAGGGCTAGATTGCCCCATTAGGACTAAATAGTGTAATCTGGAGAAACCCAGTCGTAAAAAAGGGTGGATCTAGCCCTAAAAGGGCCAAGGTGGCAACACTGCAAACAGAGTATAATTTCCTTGGATTTGGACAGATTGAACTGAACGAACCACAGACTATACTTGGTGGACTATACAACACTGATCTCTATACCTCTGGATTGGTTATCCTAAAATAATCTAATATTATCAACATCACGATTAAAACTAAATTCTTCAAATACCTTCAGTTCTTCTATAAAAATATATAACAAACTACCAGATAATAAAAAAAAGAAAAAATGATCATATTTATAAAAAAATTAAAAAAAAATTAAATAATAAATGTTATTATAACTCAAATGAATATTTTTTGGATGATATTATCATTTAAATATTGAAATATTAATCATATAAATGTAAATATAGTTTAATTTTAATTTTAACTTAAATAAAATAAAATTCTATTATATTCTAATATATATAAAATTCTCGTGTCACAGTGTTAGTTACCAAACTCCTCCGAAATGGCTTAACCGATTATGATAAAATTTTATATGTACACTCGATAGGTCTGAGAATAGGTTAATATCTATTTTTTAAAAAATGAAAAAAATTAACGATAAAAATAAAAACAATAAACAGAAAATTATTTTAGAAAGAAATTGTACTTTCAAATCGTCAAAAAGAGGCCTGTCATAGACATAATCTAGCACCTAGCAACCGTTGTTGATAACTTTTTCACTTTCATTAGGAAATACAAATTTATATACATAGAAACTGTCAAATCGATTGGTCTCATGTTGTGAAACAATGCCGTGACCCAGAAGATCTAATCTTTCCGCTTACCGCAGCGTTGTGCGTTTCGATCAAGAGACCAAAGCTTTAGGCGGTACGAAGTTCGCCGGGTCAGCTAGTATTTATATAAATATTTATATGCTTATATATACGCTTCCTCTCTCCTAGTCCCTAAATTGCATGCCCAACAGGGTCCATAGCACTGCCCTTTATTTTTATATTACATCTTTGTACATTATGGTTTCGCAATAAAGAATTGAATTGAATTGAAAAAAATAGAAATTACAGATACTTTCGTGTACCATTTTGAAACACCGGCCGCCGTCCGTAAGTACTCAGTACTGGATATAATTTTGACGTGTGCGTATTTTTAATCCATTGATAAGTATAATAGTGTCTGTTTTATTCACGTTTTATTCTATTTGTTGATGTCTGAAGGACTCTTTAAGTTTATTTGTGTCCGCTTGTGTTTTGAAACATGAAGAAATGTGTATTATGTAAATGTCCCTATCATGCGGACATCACTAGTTTTAATTCCATGTACTTACACTCCATAGCCTACAGCGCCAAAATGGCGATTTTCAAATAGACATAAAAATAATTTGACAGCAGCCGATCTAGAGGTATATAGAGATCAGTGCTATACAGTGATGCTAAAGTCTTAAATAAAGTAAGCTGTGAAGTGATTGATTGAATGTGCCAAAATGTGACTGACTGAGGACTCACCCATTGTCAATTTGACATTGACAATTTACAATTTTCCATACAAATCAAGTAAGGAGCGTAGAGATAAGGAGCGCCATCTTACATGGATGGATGGTGCATCTACATGGATTAAACTGAAAAAGTGACAACAAGCGATAAATAGAGATGGCACTGGTGTGCACAGAGAGAGTTTGAGAGTATCTATACTTTCTCTATGGAGAGTATGGAAAGTATGGAATGAAAGTAGCAGTAGTTGACGGAGTGAAGTGCGCCGAGTTGAATTTTGGTTGAACACTAGCCTCACCAGCGCCACCAATTTATCGTCTTTCGACGGACACTTTTAATACTCAGAGATTGTCCTCCTTGTCTCTACCCTGCTTACAATCAAGCATAGACACATCAAACTACTACAACATGGAACACGCAACATGGAAAAGTGACATATGCGTAGAGCATGAACTGTCATTTATAACAAAACAAACATAATAATAAGTACGTAATTTAAAGAAAATGTGACTTTACGTCAACCCATTAGAGTTTAAAATGAAATAGTAGAAGCTGATCGTTACTACCTTTTACCATTGACGTGTGAAGGCAAGAGTCCGCCATGATTCTGTCAAAGGCGTTCTTTTTATGTTCCCCTTTGGCACTTGTGACGCAAATTCCATTGTAGTATTTCGATGCATAGACACTATTAAGCCGCGTCCTCACTAGGGCCGCGGGCCACATCAGGCTGGCCGCTCGGTCAGGGCTTGTATAGTGTGTACACGTGTAGTATGTACAAGGCCTTTATACTAACGTATTATAATAGTGTCTTTGCAAATCACGTCCATGCGGTAGCGAAAGCGTAAAATATTTGACCGCCGTAACCCTGGCCGGATAAGGTTACAAATAATACAAAAGCAAAAGCATAAATCAACGTAAAATTAATTGCTCTATCTAATTAAGAAGTTGCAAAAATTGATCAAATTCATAATTAGATGGAGCAATTAATTTTACATCGATTTATGCTTTTGCTTTATTTGTAACTTCATCCACTAAGTGGGCGGTGCCGGTTCCCGTCCATGAAGTACGGTATTCTCTGTAGTACATTTTACCGAAAATTATTGTAAAACTTCACGTGCGTGATCTGTCAAAAGTTAAATAAACGATTGGAACAAGTATAAATCTGGAATACTGGGAGTCTGGGACGGGACGTGAACAACCGTGCACATTAGCAGCCGCGTCCGTCACACCTTTATAAACAATAAATTGAAAAATGAGAAAAATTACATCTGGTAAAAGTTTTGGTTAATTTGGCAAAAAAATTTAGTTTAAATATTTTCATTATGTTTATTCTGTGACACGACATTGAATCACCACAGACAACTCCAAGCTAGTTAGGTGGGGATTTTATTGTGGCCTGTGAAGACAACCCAACAAAATCTCTTTCTAAATTTTGAGTGAACATGGCGGTCGGTAAAAATAAGGGCCTCTCGAAAGGAGGAAAGAAAGGTGTTAAAAAGAAGATGTAAGTTCAGAATATGGCTCGAATCTATTAATTTAAACTATACACTATTACTCAAACATATAATTTGTTCGCCGACGTTTAAGATTGGTAAAGAATTTCTCGATATAAGTGTGATGTCTCGTGTCGAAGGTTTTCTCGGAAACACTTGAAAATTACTTAATTTAAACATAATTAACAAGGAAACGCGGTGAAGTGAATATGTTAAAGGAATTTATTAAATAAATACAGTTTATTTCATAATAGAAACGGGTAAGTTTAACTTTTTGAGGTTAAGTTTTGTATATTGTTTTCCAGTGTAGATCCCTTCACGCGTAAGGACTGGTATGATGTTAAGGCACCGTCGATGTTCACCAAGAGGCTGGTGGGCACCACCCTTGTCAACCGTACACAGGTTTGTAACTTGTTTATTTGATATTTGTATAACCTCTCAAGATGAGTATTGCATGTTCGAAGTAATAACATTGACTTAAGTCTGCTATACTATGTGTAAACGCTTTAATAAACAATCTTTACTCCTTCCATTAGATTATTACAATGATACATATAAATAAGTGATTTCTTGATTTTTTTATTTTTCGAGACCTTTAAGACATATTGCCACAAATGATAGAGCTTAGACTTTCATTATGGAGGAATAGGGTAATAATGGGTCAACCTAATAATGGGCTGTGGTATACCTTGCTCGCTCACCGTAACACGAAAGCACACGTGCTATTATTTCGCAATGGTCTTATTTGAGGGGGTGTTTACGGCCACTAGGCACTTTTTGTAAGTAATAATACATCATATAATTTGTACTACCAGTTGTGTACTACCAATCCACCTGGTATTTAACAAAATTAAAAGAATTAAAACTTCATATTTTATAGAAATTTTAAACATTATATGGGTATTCCAAGTAGCAGTGTGCTAAAAATAGGTTATGTTTTCGACATTTCAAAATGCTCATAACAAAACAGAGCTAGGAGACTCATTGGCGGCAGTATGCTTTTAATAACTAAGATCCAGAGCCTGACACCATAGCCTATGTGTCTTTTATAAGACTAGCTGGTGCCCGCGACTTCGTCCGCGTAACTTTGTAAATTTTAGAGAACCACTCTATCCATTGGTGAAAACAGCATGAATTCGGTGCAGTAGTTTTTGAGTTTTATCGCGAACAGACAGACATACGCGGCGTAGGACTTTGTTTTATAATATAGAATAGAATAATTTTTTATTTGTAGCAAAGGACATTTAAGAGCGTACAAAGGTAACCGCCACAAACCGGCTTCAACGCAGCATAATGCAGATTGTAAAAACCTGCATTATATGCTTGCATGCTGCATTGGCTGCATTGGCTGCATGCTTGCATGCATATGTAGTGATTTACTTCGGCGAGTGTGCTCAGGAGCTGTATGAGCTCATATACCGCCTTCCTTTCTTCCTTTGGATACGCAGACGTACATCTGAATCCTTCTTTTTCAGACCAATTATAGTGCACTGCCAAGGTTTGGAACTCCTAAGCTCATATTACACAAATCTTTTCAAACTTTAAGTGAATAGGGTGAATGGGTGAGCTCCTCCATCGTAGGCCTCGTCTTTGCTACTCGACTAGATGTTGGCCAAGAGAAAACCCATTTGTAATAAAACATAACAATACCTTAATTCGCAAACCAAATAACTCCTCTGAGGCAAACTTTACAGGGGAGACTAAAAACGTTATAATTTTTTTTTTGTATGATACGAGAAAAAAAAAAAGACAATTTTACATTGGAAATTATGGCTCGTATTAACCGATAGACCTTTTAAAAATTAAATTCTAATTGTCATTAAGTTTCTTCCGATAAAAAAATCATTTTCAACCAAAAGTGGAGTTACTCGTTTTGCGAAGTAAGGTATCGATAAATTACATTTTATTCTTTTTTTTTTTTTCATGTTAGCTGGTACACATATTATAGTAGACATGTTTATTACTTAAAATTTAAATGAATACGAATGATGATCCACCTAGCTCGCAATGACAAAGAACTGATGAAAACTTGTTCCCTTTTGATTTATCGCTGACTGTACAACAAGATAACCAAAATGCTTTGACTTTATTTATTTTCAATAGTAACGGTAGGTTTGTTTTGTATTTAGGGTACAAAGATCGCATCGGAAGGTCTGAAGGGTCGTGTCTTTGAAGTATCGCTGGCTGATCTTCAAGCTGACACTGACGCCGAAAGGTATGTACTTGGATGAATTTAAATGTACACCCACTTTGAAATTAATATAAGTATTTTAAATCTTTGAATAAGGCCATTGTAGAGCTCCGAAACATGATAAAATTATTTTCTGACGAAGCCTTGCAAACTCGACTGGAATCACTTACTGCCACTAAAACAACAAACTACTCTCTATGGAAAATGTTTAAAAATTATGAACAACCGCAAAAGTCTAAACCTCCGATAAAGGACGGAACAAATGGTTGGGCTAGAGACGATCAACAAAAAGCTAACACTTTCGCCAGACATCTAGCGACGGTCTTTACACCTCATGAACCCGATCTAAATGTAGAGGATGAAGATATAGGGGTTGTGTTGAACCAAGATTTCCAAATGGATCTTCCAATTAAATCAATATCACCAAGAGAAGTTAACAAACGAATAAATAGACTTGAAAATAACAAGGCGCCGGGTTTTGACCTTATAGACAAAAGGATACTAACGGAACTTCCAAAAAAAGCTATACTTTTTATAACAATGATTTACAACAGCATTTTGAGATTGAAATACTTCCCTGCTTTATGGAAGGTATCGCAAATTATATTAATCTATAAGGAAGGAAAACCTGTAAATGAGATAACATCCTATAGACCAATAAGTTTATTGCCAGTTACTTCAAAATTATTTGAAAAGATCCTTATCAGTCGCTTGGCGCCAGTGCTTGCAGAGAGATCGATAATCCCAGAACATCAGTTTGGATTTCGACAAGAACACTCAACAATTGAACAAGTGCACAGAGTGTGCTGCACCATAAGAAAAGCCTTCGAAGAAGGAAAATATTGTGCGGCTGCCTTTCTTGACATACAGCAGGCATTTGATAAGGTCTGGCATGCTGGCCTTCTATGCAAAATAAAACGAACCTTGCCATACACTTATTATGAGATATTAAAATCCTATCTGGAAGACAGAATTTTTCAGGTGAAAGAAAACAAATCCACTTCTCATTTCTTTGACTTGAAGGCTGGAGTCCCTCAGGGTTCGGTGCTTGGCCCAGTTCTGTATTCAATTTACACATCAGACCTGCCACAAACTGAAGGTGTGACCACTGCGACTTACGCTGATGACACAGCGGTTCTAGCGATACACAGAGATGCAACAAAGGCATCAGAGGAACTTCAAAAGAGCCTGCAACATGTCGACACATGGTTGAAAAAATGGAGGATCAAAGCTAGCAGTTCCAAGTCAGTCCAGATTACCTTCAGTCTGCGTAAGGATGAATGCCCAACCGTCATGTTTGGAGGATCACGATTGCCACAACAAGACTGCGTTAAATACCTTGGAATGCATCTTGATCGCCGGTTAACCTGGAACAAACACCTTAGGACTAAAAGAGAGGAGGTTAATATGAGATACAGACAACTCGGGTGGCTATTAAATAGAAAATCCCGCTTATCTCTGCATAACAAGCTACTCATATACAAAATGGTTCTAAAGCCTATATGGATGTATGGTATACAGCTGTGGGGAATAGCTAGCTCCTCCAATATATTAATCATACAGAGACTCCAGAACTCGATTCTGAAGTGGATATCCAATGCCCCTTGGTTCATCAAGACCTCAGAATTGCATGAACACCTCGCGATACCAACAGTTTCTGAGGAAATAAGGCTGAATGCAAGAAAATATAAACAGCGACTGGCGAATCACCCTAACCCTTTGGCTGTCAGACTCACAAAACCAGACCATATTAGAAGATTAAAGAGGCAGGAATTCATGGACCTGTCTAAGTAGAAAATTCAAAAAGAAAAATTAATAAGTGAATGTTTATCAAACAGGATAGGAGTGATCTTCACAGGAAGGTCAAACCTCTAAGTGATTCCGGCATTAATCAGACTCATCTGCTTATAGTTGACAGACTGATTGCAGATTAAATGGGAAAAAAAAAAAAAAAAAAAATCTTTGAATATAAGTAAAAAAATAAATAAAAGTTAAACTACAATTTTAAATTATCAAAGCCCCTTGTACTCGTAAATATTTTTGTCTTGGTTTTGTCTTGGAAGTTGCCTCTCAGCTTTCTTGCATTTTGCAAATTTTATGTTGTTAGAAATCAATTGGCAGCCAATTTCCCCATATAATTAATTAAATTGACTGCAGTTTTTAAAAACAATTTTGCTTTGTGATGATTTTGTCATCATAAAAATTACTATTGGGAAGTCTTCCTACTCGGTCAAAAAACAATTTAATAAATAATTAATTAATGGTAAAAACAAAGAAATGATGTGTTAACGCGTTGCATTCTGTTTCACTCAATAAATTCATTAAATGAAAATTAAATTCATTGATTAAATGAAAATTAAATTCATTAATTAAATGAAAATTAAATTCGTTAAATGAAAATTAAATTCATTAAGGGCCTCTTTCTCAAACTACAAGTAATGTGTTGATTAGTTACTTTTAAAAATAATTTTCTGTTTTATTGAATTATGCACTCGGTTTACTGCATCATTCGATAGCCGAATTTTTTAAATTATTTTCTATTTAATGTTTGGGACGTTTACCGTACAAAAAAAGGTATATCAGCTCCATTTACCATGGTTACCGCTGACTTTAAATGACAGTTTGGCCTACTTGACGTTTGAGAAAGAGGCGCTAAGTAAATGAAAATTAAATTCATTAAGTAAATGAAGATTAAATTCATTAAATGAAAATTCTACATATGTATATACAAATACGAATAATTGTAATAATCGGTGAAATACTGATAATTGTATTTGTATTCATTGCATCCATACAAAGAATATTGTTGAATAGTATAAACAGAGTTTCAACACTTTGTGCTTTTTAAATTTCAGGTCTTTCCGTAAGTTCCGTTTGATTGCCGAGGATGTTCAGGGTAGGAATGTGCTTTGCAATTTCCACGGCATGGACCTCACCACTGACAAGCTCAGGTGTGAATACATTTTTATGGTTTTAAATCTACATTTTAAGAGCGGGTAACTATATAGATTAATAGCCAATCCTAGATTTGAATTTTATCTAAGTAAACAAAGTTTAATTTAATTGTTTTTTTTTTGAAATAGATAAATAGATTATAAATGAAAGTGAATACTCAGACAGAAAACATAATAATTATAATGAAATTTTCTCGATAGAAAAAAAATCACCAAGTGAACTCTCATTTCCATCGATTTTAGTTTTATTTTCAAAATGACACACATTACAAAGCTAAAAGTGTATCAGTAATTTGACTTCACATATTATCTAAGGCTGTATGTAACAATTTTTCGTTTGACATTGTAGTTTAGGAATAATTAATATTTAATACTTTTGGCACTTATAACATTTTTATTGAGTGAGATGCGCTCTCTTCCGTCGCATGTTGTGCGTAGTTCTACGTATTTTGTGTCACTGTCATGTCCAAGGGGCCACGCGGGTGAAATTACTAATTTTGTTTGCTTTATACGCACTCTTAAGTAAAAAAAAAAAACTATTAAAACTTGTTGAAATTTTTAAAATGTCTCTACTATGTCTCTTAAAGATGCAGTCCAGCTATATGAAGGTACACCTTTTGGTCTTTGTATCGTTTCAAACTGCAAATATTGAAAGCTCTTTACACTATATAAAAAACTTCTCGTGTCACATGAGCAGGGAAGTTTTTGTGTGATTGCTACATTTCATTTTATTGAGTTTCAAACACATTAGAGTTTAAATTGAAAAGTGGAAGTTGGTCGTCACTATAACTTTCACCAAATGACTCCGCCATGATTCCGTTTTTTATGTGCCGCTTTGCCATTTGTCATGCAAATTCCATATATGTAATTGCAAAGTCTGTTTTTTAATCTCAGAGACAAAAATGACACATGCAAATGTCAAGTTTGCATGTAATGTATGTAATGCACGTCACATGTAATGTCATTTTTGTCTCTGAGATTAAAAAACAAACTTTAGTGATCAAAGTGATCATCGAAATACTACAATGGAATTTGCATCACAAATGCTAAAAAGCGGCACATAAAAAGAACGCCTTTGACAGAATCATGGCGGACTCTTGCCTTCGCGCGTCAATGGTGAAAGGTAGTAACGATCAACTACTACTATTTCATTTTAAAACTCTATAATGGGTTGACGTAAAGTGAAATTTTCTTTAAATTATTCGTGCTTATTATTATGTTTGTTTTGTTTTAAATGACAGTTGATGCTCTACGCATATGTCACTTTTAAATGTTCCATAAAATTCGTTGTGTTTTGTATGGCACGCTTGTTCCATGTTGTAGTAGTTTGATGACTTTGATAGGTTTTTAGTAGGTGATAACTCGTTAACAACGAAGTTTAGTAGTGGTGACAAGTTTTTTTGAAACCCACAACAGATGGATGGTAAAAAAATGGCAGACCCTAGTTGAGGCCAACATTGACGTGAAGACCACAGACGGGTACCTGCTGCGCGTCTTCTGCATTGGCTTCACCAACAAGGACTCGCTCAGCCAGAGGAAGACCTGCTACGCTCAGCACACTCAGGTATATATATATATATTTTAAACTTTTATTGTGGCACGTAAACTTATTGACTTTAACAACATTTTCATTTTTTCTAGGATATAAAATGTCCCCATAAATAAGTCAAATCTAATCTAATCTAATTGTTAGCTGAAACGAACTTATAGGGAGACTAGCTGGCGCCCGCGACTTCGTCCGCGTTGAAAAGGAAAAAAAGTAGCCTATCCTGTGTCCCGTACGTCTAAATGTTTATGTACAAAGTTTCATGAAAATCAGTTGATTCGTTTAAGAGTTATGGAGGAACATACATACATACTTACATACAGAAAAAAAATTGTAAAAATGGTCAATTTAGTTTCAGTATCATGTATAGAGCTTACAAACACGATATCTCTGAAAACAAAGTAACTTACTCCACGACCGACCCTTACAGATTTATTATTAGTATTGATTTTATGGTAAAATCCCACAGGAACACGAAATTTTTTCAGGATAAAAAGTATTCTATATATGTAATATATCGCTGCTAAAAAACTAAAGGGCCAAAAATCAAAATTACACTTTGTACACGGGAGAGTTAATCGAAGAAATATTAAATTATTTTTTGTCTATTTTTTTTTTCTTATTAGATATATTATGTCAAATATATGCATATTATACATAGTTAGAAGCGTATTTTTATGTATGTAGCATTAAATGTTTTAAGTACTTTTATAATAAACTGATTACTAGAAGAGATATAAGCATATAAGTTACTTTTGAATATATAAAAAAATGATATGAAATGAAAATATACTAAATATGGAATAAAACAACCATAAGTATTTTTGCAACATACAATATGAAGGATTGTGATTGTATTTTTGCAATAATTTTTTTTTTGGATATTTTGTATTTAGTTTTGGCCTTTAGTTTTTAAGCATAAACAAAGTTCTCCACCGCGTCTGTCTGTCTTGTCGCGATAAACTCAAAAACTAGTGCACAGATTTTCATGCTGTTTTCACACCAATGGAATAGAGTGGTCCTCGAGGAAGGTTTCAGTATATAATTAACAAAGTTACGCGGGCGAAGTCGCGGGCGGCAGCTAGTTCCTATATTTCCATGCAGCCCAGCTATATGAAGGTTAGCCTTGTGCTCTTCGTATCGTTTCAAGCTGCAAACATAATTCTGCTACCGCACAATGTCAGTGCCTTTTTGCCATATGCATAGAGGTCTTTTGTGTAGATGCTACAAATTCAAACAAAAATCTTCATTTTAGAACCTATTAGTATTAGAATCTTCTTAGTTATAGATATGGCTTTCACCGGAGTATACCCTTGTATCGAGATAGACTAACAAAATTTAATATGGTTGCACTCGAGGACCGCCGTAATTATCATAACCTCTTGTGTCTTTTTAAAATAATTCATTACCGCATTGACTCACCATATGTCTTGTCGCTTATTAATTTTAATATAAAACTTAGAAAGCCAAATCCCTTTGTCAATACTACCTTTGCCTTACAAGTACATACCAACAATACCTCTTTTTTATAACCCACTCGTCAGTATGTGTCGACAATATAATGACCTCCTGGTTATAAACATAGTCGTAAAGTTGACATATTCCATAATAGTTTAACTAAATTCAAGAAGCATATCATGGCCATCATGGCTGCTAGTGTCATTAATTAAGATAGATAAATATATGTATATGTATGTGTTTGTGTGTGTGTGTATGTATGTATATGCATATATATGTGCACATGTTTTTATGGGATAAACATACCCATATTCAATCTCAATAGGTACTTTTTTGTTGCACTTATATAATAATATTAGAATATTTGTTTTGTTGAGGCGTGCTTTCATCTCGGATTGACTTCTTTCGAATATGGCTGAGCTCACTCTTGCATGAAAGTGCGTCTCTTTTCTTTTCTTTTGTTTCCTTCTTTTGTCTCGTTTTGTAATATTTAATGTAAGTAACACTGTTTTGTTTGGACATGCTGTGTACACATGTTTAGGGCCTCTGTCTAGTTCACTTCGATGTAATTTGTATAAATTCAATGTATTTGTCAGTGTCCTGTTTTGTGTACCTTATTAAATAAATAAATAAATATTAACTGTTAATTATTAACCCGGGTTCGAGTCCCGCCAGGGGAAAAATGTTTATGCGTTAACATTTTTTACCTTTGCACCAGAGTCGTGGATGTTTTGTATCAATCAATACTAATGATAAATCTATAAGTGTAGGTATTGTATGTATGTATGTATGTATGTATGTATGTTCCTCCATAACTCTTAAACGAATTAATTGATTTTAATGAAACTTGGTAGATAAACATTTAGACGTACGAAACACAGGATAGGCTACTTTTTTCTTTTTCAATGCGGACGAAGTCGCGAGCGCCAGCCTAGTATTTATAATATGTATGTGTATTTACGAAAAAAAAAAAAGCAATCTGTGTAATTAATCAACTGTCTGGTACAGTGCTGGGTGGAATGTGTGTGTGAAGATATTTATTTATTTATCAATACTAATAATAAATATGTAAGGGTTGGTCATGGAGTAAGTTACTTTGTTTTCAGAGATATCGAGTTTATAGGCTCTATACATGATACTGAAACTAAATTGACCATTTTTACAATTATTTTCTGTATGTATGTATGTTCCTCCATAACTCTTAAACGAATTGACTGATTTTAATGAAACTTGGTAGATTAACATTTAGACGTACGGGACACAGGATAGGCTACTTTTTTTTTTCTTTTTCAACGCGGACGAAGTCGCGGGCGCCAACTACATAGTTAATATTAAAAATTACAAGCTGTGAAGTGAGTATCGAATATGTAGAAGATCGTGACCTATTATTGTTTATTGTTTGACAGGTGCGCGCCATCAGAAAGAAGATGTGCGAGATAATCACCCGTGACGTGACCAACTCTGAACTGAGGGAGGTTGTCAACAAGTTGATTCCGGACTCCATTGCCAAGGACATTGAGAAGGCGTGCCACGGCATCTACCCGCTCAGGGACGTGTGTGTCAGAAAGGTGAGAAGGTTTTTTTTTTTTTTTTGGTATTTTTTGCCTTTAAAAGATTCACTGTAGATTGTGGGTTGCTTCACTAAAAGTGGCATCTAAGTAGAATATCACCGCACTCACAGCTTGGGGGTGATATTTTCAAATTAGTTGCACAAAGTTGTCCTTAATCAAGGTGAACACACGTGTTACGACGACTTAACCCTTTGACGATTTGACGAATGTGTACCATTTGAAGAATGTGTACCATTTGACGATTTGACGAATGTGTACCATTTGACGATTTGACGAATGTGTACCATTTGACGATTTGATAAATGTGTACCATTTGACGAATGTGTACCATTTGACGATTTGACGAATGGGTACCATTTGACGATTTGACGAATGTGTACTATTTGACGATTTGACGAATGTGTACCATTTGACGATTTGACGAATGTGTACCATTTGACGATTTAACGAATGTGTACTGAATCCACGATTTTACTCCGAAAAAACCGAAAAGTAACATGTTCACAAAAAAACAATTAGATTAGGTTAAAATGATGACACACCTAGCTCGCAATGACGTTACACATGATGATAACTCATGTTCCCTTTTGATTTAACGCTGATGAAACCTCTTTACAAGTTTTCCCCACTAAAAGTGTGTGTTCAAATTTGAACCTTGTGACGGTTGTGTTAAAGGTGAAAGTGCTGAAGCGGCCGCGTTTCGAGATCTCGAAGCTGATGGAGCTCCACGGCGAAGGCGGCGGCGGCAAGCGAGGCGAGGCCGGCGATAAGTCGGAACGCCCCGAAGGCTATGAACCGCCCGTTCAAGAGAGCGTTTAAAGTTTACAAATAAAAAAAAATTAAAAATAAATTTGTTTTTTATTATCTATATTTCTCGCGTCTCTTGGCTACAATGTTGACTGAATTTTTTCAAAAGTAAAATAAAAAGTTAAACTGCCTATGTAAACTCGACAAATAAAGTGCCTTATCACCCTTAGCGCCTCTTTCACAAACGTCAATTAGGCCAAACTGTCATCTAAAGTCACCGGTAACCGGGAATAATTTAGCTGATATACCTTTGTTTGTACGGTAAACGTCCCAAACATTAAATCAAAAATAATAATAAAAAAATTAGGCTGTAGGATAGTCTACAAACTTTTTGAACGCCTGTAGACTCGCCCCAACGTTTAAAAGGGAAACATCAATTATAACCTTTTTTTCTTTCTACCATCTAATCTGCATGAAAGTTTAACAATAAAAAAATTCTATTTAGAAATAAAATATTTATTTCACTAAGGCAAGGCAGTCGTAAAAATTAACAATCATTACACTAGGTATAGGTATATACACACACACGTCTATTTTATAGTAAATTGAATAGTATTGAATTTTATAGTAAAGCCAAGTAGACAACGCAATGAATGTAAACAAACGGTCCTTTTTCCTTACGCCTTACACGAAGTGGCCGGCACCATCTGTCTCGTAGTATACTGCCATCTTGACCCCTTGAAAATTTGATTACATTCTATGCGTTGTATTGTTGGCCTTGCTTTAGTAGGAATCATAGAGGGTAGAGGTAAAGAAGGACCGACTGTACTTCAAAAAGCTTCCGTCGAATACGCTAAATTAGGCGGCGCTGTAGTAGCATTGGGATGTGACGCACTAGTAGTATTTTATTTACGGTAACTTTCATGATCAAACACCAATGCTACACTAGCGCCATTCTGGTCAATTTATCAACCACTAATTAATGCTTGTAGCTTGCCACTTTTTCAGTTTAACACCCATGTAAGTCGGTCCTCCTTTAACTCTCCTCCATAGGAATGCTGCGAATTGGAATGTTCACGAGCCATTGATCAAACAAAAATGGTAGAGCTACACCAAAGAGTAGAGTAGTACATATTATTCTATGTTCTGTAAAATATTTGCAACTTTTCTAAAATTGCTTTGGTTCACTTTCTTAACATTAGAAAATATATTTCATTTATTTATTAGATTAGTATCAGCAACTTTTATGTAAGTACAATATTTACCAAAAAATACAATCCAAAACTTCCATTTAATAGGTCACAGACTAAACACCACTAAGTAGGCATACAAAGTAAGAGGGTAGAGATAAGGAGCGCAATCTTACATGGGTGTTAAACTGAAAAAGTGGCAACAAAAGCGATAAATTGAGATGGCGCTAGTGTGTACAGAGAGAGTTGGAGAGTATGGAATGAATGTAGCAGTATTTGACGGAGTGAAGTGCGCCGAGTTTAATTTTGGTTGAATTGTCGTCTCACTAGCGCCATCAATTTATCGTCTTTCGACGGACACTTTTAATACTCAGAGATTGCCCTCCTTATCTCTATCCTCCTTGATACAAAGACTGTAGATGTCAAAAGTTTTGTCAGAGCTTATTTGTTATAATTATTTTGCTCTATAAGTACTATAAAAGCTCTATAAAAAGTATTTTTAACTTTTTTTAAGGCATCACTTGGTGGCGTCAAAATAAACCAATCACTGGAATTAAAATTATATTTACATAATTTAATTTTGAATTATTATTTAAAAATATAAAAATCACATTAATACATTATATTTAAGTTTATATAAAATAAAAAATGCAAGTTGTCATTGAAGAGATTCTTTTTTAAAACTTTTTTTTTGTTTGAGGAACTGTCAATGAAAGTCTCGATTAGAGCTTTCTACTTATCCGCACTTTTGAGATCTGTCTTTTACACTTTTACATTGAAGTATAATGTACTAACGTACGTAGTAATATTATCTCAATGGTCTTTTACTCAGACACACTACTTATAGATCTTCCTTTAGCCGCCAGAGTCGGATTTATCCGACAATTATTTTCGTGTCTATTTCGCCAGAGCCGGATATATACGACAAATTCCTCTACTTGTATAATGTTTATTTTTAAATCATTAAGTTTCTCTTAAAAAAATACGAGTCATCCATAGAGGCACGATAACTCCTACAATACTAGCGGTTAACCGCCAGTCTGTCTGCCATCTTTGATAATCAAAAAAATTAAAAATAAAAGGAATTTTTTTGTTATATTACATTTAATGAGATTTTCGATTTGTCATTTTTTTTACATTCCCAATCAAACTTTTTAAGTTTGATCGACCTTTTAGGCTTTTTGACATTTTCTTCAAATATATTTCAACTTTCTTCTTTATTAAATCATGAGCAGTAAATAAAAATGGCAAATATATTCAGAATCCTAACCTACTTAATTATGTCAAATTTATTTCATTTTACTAAATTATAATTTATACCTACTTAAGTAAATGTAAGTAAATGTTTATTAAAAATTATCTTTGATTTACAATAGTTAAAAGTAGATTTATTGTCACTGGTTTATTAAAATAACTGCTTTTCACAGCACCAAAGTAAGTAGGTATAAAACAAAACTTCGTTCACTTGAGATTTAACATACTTAACTATTTTTTATAGTAACGAAAACATTTCAAATATTTACTAAAAAAACCAGAAAAATTTACTAACCAATCAAAATTTGAGTCCCTCGGGGGAATTTTTGATATGTTTCTAGAATATCGATGGGTGAAAGAAATTTTCGATTACAACCTGGTAGAACCTGAGATGTGTCATGTCATGTGTCAGATTTTATCCATAAAACTATCAGTTTTGTATGGAGATGCGTATGAATTTAGAGAGACATTCCGGCTGTGTGAGGCCAGCCTTAGAAGCGAAACAGTGCCACTAAGCCAAGATGCAAACGCTTCGTTACGTACTTCGGAAACGAAGAGAGAATGCTAAGAGAAATGTTGGTGATTGGTTGTTGTAACGTCAAAATAAAATTTTGGCCAATCACAAAGTTTTCTCTTAGCGTTCTCTCTTCGTTTCCGAAGTACGCAACTAAGCGTTTGCATTTTGGCTACGGTCCCTTTTTAAAGTCGTTAACAATAACCAATCACCAAGTTTTCTCTTAGCGTAAACGACTGTAGAAAGCACACTTGGCTAGGCCCCCTGGGGCCCTAGACAAGAGCAAACGTACAGTCGTAAATGCTTTATTTCTTTCGTTTCGTAAGTATGCAAAGGGAGCGTTTGCATTGGTTTGCTCTTGGCTAGGCCTCCTGAAAATACAACTCGACGTGACGCTCTGACGCCACGTCAAAGCGCTGCGTACTGCTACATTTAGCGCGCCCGCACAGTGTGACAAGGGGCCTAGCCTTGGCTTTTGCATCTTGATGCAAACGCTTCGTTGCGTACTTCGGAAACGAAGAGAGAACGCTAAGAGAAAGCTTGGTGAATGGTCAAAATAAATATTTGACGTTACAACAACCAATCACCAAGTTATCTCTTAGCGTAAACGACTGTAGAAAGCAGTGCTTTGTACACTTGGCAAGGCTCCATGTTCAGTATCAGTAGCACACAACGCAGCGCTATAGCTCGACGCTAGTTTAGGTCGCTCTAGGTCTAGCACTTTGATGCGCGCTAAATACGTTCTGTTAGGAGAACCGACTCTATGAATTAAAAAGTGGCCCCAGGATACCAGTAAATTAATTGGAGCTTGTGTAGCCTTGTGGAGTAAATTAGACAAAGATAGCTAGATAGAAGACGTGCTACATTATTGTTGCCATTGTGACCACTTTTAGAACTTTTATTTTATTGTTGGAGAGAACCGTTTTTTCAGTTTGATTGGCATATGAGTCGATACTCCTTACCTCTACCCTCCATAACCAAGCCTTAAAGGCTGTAACCACAGAGTAAAACATCGTTGCGCCACCCACTACTAGAGACGGCAGTAATAATAATAATATTCGTGCTGCGCAATTGAACTGAACGCAACTGTGAGCGCATTTGTACGTTATCTATTTGCACGTTGTGTAGTAAAAAATATTCAGAAAAGCTACAGAAATGCCTCGATTTTGTGTAATCAAAATCATGTCAGCAAAAAATGTAAGCAAAGTATTCATCCTTATCCTTACATATTATAAAACAAAGTCCTCCGCCGCGTCCGTCTTTCTGTCTGTCTGTTCGCGATAAACTCAAAAACTACTGCACCGATTTTCACGCTGTTCTCACCAATGGTTAGAGTGGTTCTCGAGGAAGGTTTTAGTATATAATTTACAAAGTTACGCGGGAGAAGTCGCGGGCAGCGGCTACTTTAAGATAAAATATACAATATGATTACTTGTCATCACAAGTAATCATAATTCAATGCAATTTTTAGTTTTAAAAAAATGCAAGTCGAAATTGTCTTCGTACACAAAACCTAAACAATGCGTGTCCTGGCCCTCTTGTCACACTGGATTTATAATATGGAAATCGTTAACCATGCCGGTTCCGTCTCTAGTAGCGGACGGCGCGGCGATTCTTTACTCTGTGGGTGTAACCAAAATCTTCCAGCGAAACGCAAATGGAGCTGAATGATCTATTCGTAAAACAAAATGTAGATATTAAGTAATTAATAATTTACACAACATATGTTATTTTAACACTACTAGGCATGTACCTAGAAAAAACAACGGACGGAGTGCTGTCACTGTACAAAGTGAAGCAACGTAATGGCGGCGAGTTTTTATTCCTTGTTCTTTTTATCACGTAAAGTGCTAAAGGAACAACATTTCAAGACGCCGGTGGCATTATTAAATAGTTATTTTAATTACTTATTACGTGTGCTCTTAATCAACGCTAGCAGCGTAATGGCGGACGCTGAGCTTACTATGGTTTATATGTGTAGGTGTTTACGTGTAAATATATATTGTATTCTTTTTTCATTGATCAAAAAGGTAAACAAACAATTCACGATATAGAACTAAACAAACAATACGAACAAATTCTAAATGAGTTAATCACTGAGTCAACTCTCTTTGATAATGCCTAATGTACAAATTCCATCTTTAAAACAGTTCAGTGACCATGGCGACGCTATATTTGTTTACGTTTTTGATCAATAGAAAAAGAATAGATCATACGTTACCTACCGAGCTTACTACGGTGCTTCACTTTATTAGTATATGGAATTCCGTCCGTTGTTTTTTCTACGTTCATGCTAATAGGTATTTAAAAAAAATCTTGTTAAAACAATCAATGCTTAAAACAGTTTCACGATAACGATTGATTCTTCATTTCCGTTGATGACAATTTTTTCAGGGTTGCGCACGGCTTCTGTCTTCTCCTGACAAACATGATGAACAGGCACACCCCTGACACAGTCATGGTTATCAGACACAAGGCGGTCAGTCCCAATTGTGCTGCCGCCGTCGAGTAAGTCCCGTGGTATACCAGTGACTTAACATTTTCCGGTAGCTCTTCTACGCTCTGAAAGGAAAGATACGATTTGAATTGATTTGATTTGATGGACGTGACATGTACAGTAGATCCGGGTTACTTTAGCTCTAGGGGGTAACTTTGGCTCAAAACAAAAACAGTTTGAACCAAGTAAATACTCGTGCAACCAACAAAAAACAAGCGCCACTAAGACCATCTAACGTCTCTTAAGTGAACTTTTTAGTTTAACTCTAAGTGAATATCTGCAAAGAAGCGGAATTTTGAAACGTTTTTTGTTTTGAGCCAAAGTTGACCCCCTAGAGCTAAAGTTAGCCGAATCTACTGTAATGTAACACTATACAATATATATTTCAATTATTTATTCCCATCTAATAGATAGATTACATTAAATTAGATTTAGGTAGTACACACACACACACACACACGCACGCACGCACGCACGCACGCACGCACGCACGCACGAACCACACCCACAAATTGATCATGCCCTACCCCAGATCCCTCCCCCATTGTTTAGATTTTTAGAATTAATAATTAGTATTCCATTCATGCCTACATAATTTTTATGTCTTAAGTTTAACACAATGAAACCCTATAATTGGCAATGTAAGTGGTAATAATGTGTCTATTGTATGTTATTTTGTTTGGTTAATAAATAAATAAATAAACTTATAGGTACGTTAATCCAGGTAATAAACAATCTGAGATATTTTTGACGTACCATATCAAGCCAGGCTACCGGCAATATGAGCCCTTGCTGCAGATATCTGGCCGGCGTGAAGCTCGACGTCTTTTTCACTTGAATGTTTATTTGTAAACTGTGAAAGACAGATTGAAATAGGTGAGTTTAAGTATATTATAACTAGCTACAAGCTCCAGGCTTCGCCCGGGTTCAAAATAAATACTATCTTTTAAGTTGATCCAAATTACAAATAGTTACGAAGTTTTATTGTCCTCGAACATGTGACACGTAATTTTTATATAATTATTTCGCGACTTCGAACGCGTTTGAATTCGTTTTCCCTCAAATCCCTCAGGAACCTAACATTTTTTCTAGATGAAAAGTATCCTATATGTTAAACCAGTTAATAAACTATCTGCGTGCAAAATTTCATCCAAATCTGTTCAGCCGTATTTGCGTGATTCAGTAACAAATATACAAACTTTAGCAGTTAATGTACTATATCTGGTGCCCGCAATTTCATCCCCATTGAAAAATGAAAAATATAAGTATATTTTTCATTCCCCTGAGAAAATATTTGACATTTTGGAGTTTTTGAAGTATACACAAACCAATTTAACATTTTTGTAATGTATAATTATGTACTAGCTGAACTCTTGCACGTTTCACTATAGAGCTAAATAATGTTATATTAACTCGGCTGCCATAACAACAGCTAACTTCCACTTTAAATGTGACAGCGGTTCTCGTTGGCGAGTTAGTTCTGTTCGCTTTCGGCAGATAGCAGATTATATTATTAAACGAAAAATTGATAAGATCAATCCTTGAAGCGGATTGCATGTTGTGTAAAAATTTCAAATCAATCTGTCGGCTAATTTTCGAATTTTTGAATAATACACAAACCAACACAACATTTTTATAGATATTGTATAGGTAATCAACTTCTATCTTCTAGACTTTCATTCTGTAGACCCTGAAATATGAGTATTTCAGGGTATTTTAGGGTAAAAGTAATACTTACGCAGATTTACCAGCAAGCGCAATGCCCAGAGTGGGATGTAGATCTAGGAAAGAGTCATGCTCCTTTGGATCTGGATGTAGACCTGTGATTCTTTGTCTGAGTGTTTCGTTTCCCCTGTAGAAGTGTGGGAACGACGCAAGGGCTGGAGCACCTGTAAGCGAAATTTTTTTTTATTAGAGATGGGTTTGCTCTTGGCCAACATTCAACTGTGTAGCGAAGATGAGGCTAATGATGGAGCGAACCTAATTCTCAACACAGAACATGCCTATTCACTCCAACTTTGAAAAGAACTGATGAGCTATATGAGCTCATCAGTTGATGAGCTATATGAAAGAACTATATATATGAGCTCAGAAATACAGACGCCGGCAGAGAGTCTTTAAAGCACTTGGTCCAAAAAAGAGGGATTTCGACAAGATGAGGATATATTGTACTTTATAGTAATTCTTAAGATTTAATGCCATTTTTTTGTTGGGAAATATGACCAATTTTTGAAGTAGTGTATCTCGGGATCTGTTTGACATACAGAGCTGCGGTTACACTTAGATTGTAGCAAATTTTATCTTCTTTAAGAGTGTCTAAGATGACTTTTCCGTAGAATGCACTTTTCAGAAGGTATAAGCGAAAAACTGAAAAATGTCTGAAAATTTCGAGCTTTTTCGAGCACCGTGTGCAGTTAGGCACAAGTCTTTCGAAACTGCAAACTTGGTTTTACACTACTGGTATCTATCCTAATCAAGACAGTGCAATTTATTGCGACCTAACGTGATTTTTTTGTTTTAGATGACTGGCCTAAAAGCGAAAGGGGTGTATCTAGGAATGTGGGGAGTTTTAGGATATTATTTTTTTAAGTATTATGAGTTTGTATACAAATTTTTTGCTAGTTATGAAGGATTTTATGTTTAAAACCAAAGATTTAAATCGAGAGATGCGGCATTACTAGCGAAAGTGTGTTACAAAATACATCATACATTATACTAAAGACAAAAGTATAAAGTACCTTTGTCTAAACACACTTTTAAACAGAGACAACACATTCCTTACTTCAAACGTGACTGTGAAGATAGCGACGCTCTCAACAAGCGACCGTCACTCACTGTAGCTGGCGTGCAACTATAGTTGGGTTGAGCGCCTGCACCCAATCCATTGTTAAGAATTTTCGGTGTGTTTTTAGTATGGCGCGAGGAGATTACGTCGCATCTTTCGATTTAAATCTTTGTTTAAAACTTAATATTCCTGAGCTAGAACGGTTATTTCAGATTTACATAGTTTAACTGCCCAATTTAAAACGACGAAAATTAAGCGTAAATTGACAGCTATACTATTTAACTGAGTGTTTTTCTTTTTCTTTTTTTTTTTCTTTTCTTTTCATTTTGTTCTCTTTTTCTCATTATTTTATTTTATTTAAGTTAAGTTTATGTTATATTAATTGTTATATGCATATGTTGTCATTCGTCACAATTTCTATTTTGTAATTTATCTGTGTATACCTTAAAATTGCCTTGTGTTACCTATACCTATTATAAGTTTTTTGTTTGTGCTGTTGGTGTACCTTTTGAAAAATAAATAAATAAATAAATACACCTTAGCAAAACCTCACCCATAGCACAGGCAGTGACATTGATGACTCCTTTTGGTGGGCAGGTCGCGGACTCGATCTCGCAATAGCATTGGTTGTAAGGATTAGTGTCTGGGGTGTCGAAAACGTCTCGTGGCATTCGGTATCTGTACAGTTGAATGCCATCTTCAGTCTGCGAACAAAGTAAGCACTTGTTGGGGCGATATGAAACTAAATTTTATAAAGTTTTGACTTTTTTTTTTTTTATTAGAGATGGGTTTACTCTTGGCCAGCGTCCAGCCGTGTAGCGAAGTTTCGGAATAATATCATCTCAATAGGCTAAGTTTGTTGATCAGACAAGGCCAACATTGACCGTATTAATTTATTTATTTACTAGCTGGCGCCCGCGACTTCGTCCGCGTTGAAAAAGAAAAAGTAGCCTATCTTGTGTCCCGTACGTCTAAATGTTTATTTACCAAGTTTGATGAAAATCAGTTGATTCGTTTAAGAGTTATGGAGGAACATATATACATACAGAAAAAATTATAAAAATGGTCAATTTAGTTTGAGTATCATGTAAAGAGCCTATAAACATGATATTTCTGAAAACAAAGTAAATTACTCCATGACCGACCCTTACAGATTTATTATTAGTATTGATGTGCGGTAAAAGAATTGCTACGTTACCATAACGTCTTTTTCATATTGAAACGGAAGCCGTCTGCAGAGGTTTGGAAAGAAGACGCGAAGGGTGTGCTTTCTGTCGAGGAGTGCCGGTGGAAACATACTTCCGTCTGACGCTTCGACACTGTAAGTAAAAACAAAACATCATATAGTATATTTTTCTGTGACTGTATTGCCAGTGATGACATGTAGCGCTGAAACGTGGTCTCTAGGTTCGGCGCCAATTATCAGCATCGGCACTGCTGAGGATTTTAGGTGGCAAATAGTTAATATATACATTAACGTCATGGCAATAAAGTAGAAATTTCCAAGATAAATGGTCGTATCGGCACGCTTGAGGCTGCCGCGTCGGCAGCCTTCAGGATACTTCGGGATGCGTCGGGATGCTTCGCCATCCTTCGGCACGCCGAGGCAACACTCGGGAATAGCTTCTGAAGAGAACGCAAAGAGATGCGAGCTACAAATACGATGTAGAGACGCGTCAGGATGCTTCGGCATCCTTCGGCACGCCGAGGCAACACTCTGAGATAGCTTCTGAATTGAACGCAAAGAGATGCGAACTACAAATACGATGTAGAGACGCGTCAGGATGCTTCGGCATCCTTCGGCACGCCGAGGCAACACTCTGAGATAGCTTCTGAAGTGAACGCAAAGAGATGCGAACTACAAATACGATGTCAGACGCTTCGGCATGCTTAAGGACGCCTCGGCATCCTTAAGGACGTTACAACATGCCAAGGCATAGTTTTCGACAGTGTGCGCTTGCATGTAGGGATGCCGAAACATCTTTTTCCATGCCGTTGCCGATAATGGGTAACTATATAACTCGTAATATAAGAGAGATCAACGTCGCTCAACGAGCTACATTTATCTATTTATTTCTTTATTATCTAACACGTATTTCTAAACAACATGATTAAAATGTCTGTAAACCTTTATTACGTAGGTTTGTCTAGACATTTTATTTCAAGCCACGACAACATTCACGCCATGATAGTAAAATATTTTTGACATTGGAAATGTCTTTTCGTTCGCTTCAGTATAGGCCCCGATTTCACGAAAAAGTGCGATCCCCTTAGAGAGTTGTGAAGATATGATATTCAAAAAGGGCTCAAAAGACGTGTATTCAGAAGAGCTGTAAGGTGCAAAAAGAATTTTTCGAAAAAGTCAAAAACGAAAAAAGTTATGGCCGAAAAAAATCAATTTTTTGTCCGAATTTTTGATTTTGGCGCTCGATATTTTGGAAACGAAAAATGATATCAAAAATTTGAGAAAAATTCCTCTGGACAATTTAGTCAGCTACAATTTGAGTCTAAAATAAAGACGATCGGGTTAAGGGTTTGCCCTGTAGCTAACCTTTTTGAAAGAAGTCAACAAGTCAGAACAACATATTTTTTTCGAATTCCGTAGATTCATTTCCAATGTGCTCGATAGTCGTGTGTGAGGCACGAAATCTGTGATTTTTTGCAATAAGAGAGAAAACGCTTAAACTATACTAAATATGAATGGGGCCTTACTTATCTTTTGCTTAAAAGATAAACTTTAACCCAAAGATATGGATTAGGTACTTATTTAAGTTTATTTCCAATGTTTTCACACTGGATACATATTTTATTTGCTATTTAAATAACATGTTGTGATAATATGTTTTAGACATAATATATTATGTTGTAATAATGCTAAATAGATACCATAAATATACAATCACACTATTTTTATATTTTTTTTCAAGTGTTTCTCCTTAAGTTTTTTATTAGTAGGTAGGTAACTAACTGATGCCCGCGACTTCTTCCGCGTTGGGAAAAGAGAAAGATTTGTGATAAAAAATACATCCCGGGCAAAGCCGCGAGCGGGTCGCTAGTCAATTTATAATATGTAGAGAGAGAGAGAAAGAGAGAGAGAGAGAGAGATAGAGAGAGAGAGAGAGAGAGAGATAGAGAGAGAGAGAGAGAGAGAGATACCTGTTGCATTCTGCACTGCCCCAATGCGAAAGGTGATCCTCCGAGTTGAATTTTTCTATAATATTGATTCTGTCCTTTTCAAAAGCTCCCGTGTTTATGGTGAAGCGATCATTCCCGGTGCCATTTTTCTGGAAAAGACATATTTTTTTTAATGCTAAGAGTGCGTATAAAGCAAACAAAATTAGTAATTTCACCCGCGTGGCCCCTTAGACATGACAGTGACACAAAATAACGTAGAACTAGGCACAACATGCGACGGAAGATAGCGCATCTCGCTCAATAATAATGTTATGTGCCAAAAGTATTAAATATTAATTATTCCTAAACTACAATGTCAAATGAAAAATTGATACATAGAGCATTAGATAATCTGTGAAGTGAGATTACTGATACACTTTTAGCTTTGTAATGTGTGTCATTTTAAAAATAAAACTAAAATCGATGGAAATGAGAGTTCACTTGGTGATTTTTTTCTATCGAGAAAATTTCATTATATTATGTTTTCTGTCATTGTCTTCACTTTCATTTATAATGTATTTATCTATTTAAAAAAATTCATTAAATTAGACTTTGTTTACTTAGATAAAATTCAAATCTAGGATTGGCTATTTCTCTTTATACGCGCCCTTAACGTCATAAGACAGGCCGAAAAGTCTCACTTGATAGTAGACAGCTTTAACACAAGCATAGCCACAGGTGTTGCGATAGTGCGCTGCCGACCTTAGTGGAATTGAGTAGAAATGATAACTTATCTTAAGTATCGCTGCTTAAAAACTAAAGGGCCACAAATCAAAATTACACTTTTTACAGGAGAGCTAATCGAAAAAAAAAATTTTTTTTTGTGTATTTTTTTTCTTATTAAATATATACATATATATCAAATATGCATATATTATACATCTTTAGATGCATATTTTAAAGTAGAATTAAATGCTTCTATAAATATAATGCTATTATAAAGTATTTTTATAATAAACTGAATACTAGAAGAGATATAAGCATGTAAGTTACTTTTTAATTTAAAAAAATATATCAAAATATTGAATATTGTATTTTTGCAATATAAACATTTTTGGATTTTTCATTTTATGGCCCTTTAGTTTTTAAGTAGCGGTATGTAAATATGTAAGTATCTCTAAGGAACTGCCATGGCCGGTGTTAAAACCATAAAAATACTCACAGCTGCTAAAAGTCCAAATCTGTCAAAATTCAACTGTCCCTGTAGGCTCAGGATTGGCTTGGCTGTACTTATAATGGTGTCTTCGTATCCCCAAAGGAATCTAGAAAAGAAAGAAAAAATAAACGTATTAGACGCCATCAACGGCTAACAAAAATATAGGATCAATAATGTTTCTATTAAGGTTAAACTAGTCGGCGACTCGAACTTATCGGTGGGTGTGGCTTAAATGCATCCTGTCTCATAAAGAAAGAGAGCGAAAGGACTAAAGGTTTGCACCGGAGCAGCGGGCTCCGGTAAATCACCGGTACTACGAGTATACCGGTGAAACTAATCGAATAAAAACACCGGAGAAAAACCGGTTTAAACCGGTGATCGTATTACATTTTATGTCTCTGTAAAATATGTGTTTTTATTAAAATTTCTAATGAATAAAAAAAATCTAAGAAACATTACACCAAGAAAAGATTCATTTGACAATATTTTTTATTATTATTTTTACAACTATTATTTAATTTGCTTCCAACGGAATGAATGCGTGCCAATTTAAGGGTTAAAAATGTATTTTAAGTATAAATTGAAATAAACTAGAGTTATACGCGCACAAATTAGTCCTCATACATAGTAATATGTTTTGAAATTAAAAATAAATGATATCTTATCCCCTGTTGCAAATCACCGGTAAGCACCGGTTAATCACCGGAGCTTGCCAAGAAACCGGTGGAAGTAATCGGTTCTCAAAATTCCGCTCCGGTGTAAACCTCTAGAAAGGACCCATTGATGTACAGGTGTACAGTACAGTGAACATAGCGCGCACACATACACAATTGGACCGTATTGTGACGTTGTTAGGCAACGCACACTGCGAGATCTCGTCGAACGCGGACGCTGCGTCTGCCGCGAGTGTTTTATCACTAATTTATTGTAGTAGGGTTACACAAAGATTTAAATAGAAAGATGCGGCGTAATCTCCTCGCGCCATACTAAAAGCACACCGAAAATTCTTAATAATGGGTTGGGCGCAGGCGCTCAACCCAACTACAGTTGCACGCCAGCTACAGTGAGTGACGGTCGCTTGTTGAGAGCGTCGTTATCGTCACAGTCACGTTTGAAGTAAGGAATGTGTTGTCTGTGTTTAAAAGTGTGTTTAGACAAAGGTATATGTATTTTATACTTTTGTCTTCAGTATAATGTATGTTGTATTTTGTAACACACTTTCGCTAGTAATGCCGCATCTCTCGATTTAAATCTTTGGGGTTAAAATAATAATTGGGATAGGATAGAATAAAGTTGTTCGGATTCGGAAGTAGTCGCGAGAAAAAGCTAGTTTGATAAAAATACTTACGAATGCACTGGCAGCTTGATGAAGGCGTGCGGATGATCAATGAACTGCAGGGCCGAGTTCAATGAAAACTGCATCAAATTGTTTAATTTTTTGTCTATCGCCAATGAGTACACCGTCTGTAACAAAAAGAAAAAAAAAACCATTGCAATCTTACGTAACTAAATTAACTACATATTTATTTTATTCTCTCTTATTAACCCCTAATCAGGCTAAGGCCTTCGTAACCCTAGTTACCCTAGTCGGGCTAGATTCAGACTTCGATCTGACGACGTAGCCAAAATTCAAACGCTTCGTTGCGTACTTCGGAAACGAAGAGAGAACGCAGAGAAAGCTTGGTGATTGGTTGGCTTCCGGTTCATTACAACCAAATCTCAAATTGCCTCTTTCCCATTTTTATGTAAAATCAAAATAAAAATTTGACCAATTACAAAAATTTCTCTTATCGTAGCGTTTACAGCTGTAGAAACCACACATGGGCTACGGCCCAGGAGCTGGGAGCTGGGTGTAACTGTAGGTACAAATCTTGAAAGATTTGGACATTTCAAGCTATTTAAGGAAATCCTAAATATAAGAAGTTTAATCTAAAATGAACCTAAAGTTGCTAATAAATAATTAGTGTGATTGTGATCTGTCTCATTTCAGTATCGTAATAATCGTAATACTTAATTGAAAGGCGAGCTAAGAAACTTATTGGCAACGACACCCTTGTGGAGTCTTAACTTCAAAGCCTGCAGCATCGCGGAAAAGTAGCATGCCTATCGATTTTCTATCGTCTGCACTATGAAGAGTGTGCGTCCATTCTATACGATCTGATCCAGCCGGAACCGTTCCACTTGCGGAACACGAGGCGCGGGCGGGGGTTTCATCCCTTCGTAGTTGATGTTCCGAGGAACCGGCTTGGTCTCGGTCACGCACGAAGCGTTACAGTTCCACCTTCCTTGTCCGAACTGCTAAGGAATGGAATTCATTGCCTGCGTCCGTGTTTCCCCAAAATTACAACCTCGGGGTCTTCAAATCTAGGGTAAAATGGCACTTACCTACTAAAGTATGTTTTTTAATCTCAGAGACAAAATGACATTACGTTTGACATGCATTATATACATTTCATGGTATCATTAAGTATATGCAAACTTGACATTTGCATGTGTCATTTTTGTCTCTGAGATTAAAAAACAGACTTTAGGTAAGCGTGGTCCACCTTCGGCTGCATCTGCACCTTACATCAAGTGAGATCGCGGTCAAGCGTTGCTTTGATTTTATATAAAAATATATATATAAAATATGATAAAATGCGCACACAATTTTTTCTACAAAATCGTGTACATCATTCAAATTAAGTAGGCCCGATATCGTCTTTTTGTCTTGTCGAAATTGCCTTCAGGCCAACTTCGTATACAGCTCTCTTATCTTGTCTGCTTGTTTGACCTAAGATAAACCCTCGTTGTTGCTAAAAACTGCGCTATCAAATCAGTTTTACGTGTGGTGCAATTAAAACATTTTTTACTCCATTATTATACTTAAATAGTTTTTCCCCGTGGCTTTTCGTGTTTGGTTAGTTAACAAATAGTATAGTTTGTTTTTTAATCTCAGACAAAAATTACATTACATTTGACATGCATTACATACATTTCATGTCATTTCATGGTTGATACCATATATATATATGCAAACTTGACATTTGCATGTGTCATTTTTGTCTCTGAGATTAAAAAACAGACTTTAGTCCATGTCTTTTCTTAAGTTTCCCAGAAGTCAAACATTAACTGTATAATCTTTAGTAAAACCAAGAGCAGCTACTTAGTACTTTAGTTTCAATGGGTACTTAGAATCTACGATTTGATCATGGAAATACATCAAACTACTACAATATGGAACCCGCGTGCCATACAAAACACTACGAATTTTATGGAACATTTAAAAGTGACATATGCGTAGAGCATCAACTGTCATTTAAAACAAAACAAACATAATAATAAGTACGTAATTTAAAGAAAATGTGACTTTACGTCAACCCATTAGAGTTTAAAATGAAATAGTAGAAGTTGATCGTTACTACCTTTTACCATTGACGCGTGAAAGCAAGAGTCCGCCATGATTCTGTCAAAGGCGTTCTTTTTATGTGCCCCTTTGGCACTTGTGACGCAAATTCCATTGTAGTATTTCGATGTGGAAATGATTAAAAACTGACGAAGGTTTTCGTAATCTGACTGTACATACATAGTAACATAATAAAAATAAAATTTTAGCATTATTTACAAGGTAAGTGAGATACTTATATGTAGTGATAAACTTTTTGGCATGGCAGACGTTGTTTTGCTTTTCACAATCATCTTATCGTACTTTGTGGATTATTTAATAATAATAATAGGCAGCAGGCGGACTGACATTTGACAATATTGTAAATGGCCGATATCAGTGATCCCGGAATTTGACACTGGACCTGGCAACACTAACGATTATACACACTCAGGAGGATGTAAGTCTAGAAATTCGGATTAAGACTCTTTCATACATTTGGATATCTTAGAATGAAACTTTATCTACACAAAGTCGAAAATCTTAAAATCTTAATGCCAATAACGGACTTCTTAACTCAAAAACTAGTTGAGCGATTTTAAAAATTCTTTCACCCATAGAAAGCTCCAAGCGGGTAACATAGGCTATATATTTTATAAAGTTACGCGGACGAAATCGCGTGCAACAGCTAGTTTTTAAAATATTCGGGGTTCATCATACGATAAAATCCCCATAGATCATATACAATAGAAGTTTTCCACAATATAAGGAGAATTATAAAATATTGACGAGCAAGTTGGATGAGTGGTTAGGGTGCTTGTCTTAATCCTCTGTTAGGGTTCGATTCCATACAGGGCCAATTTTGTAAATCATTACATTTTATAAAACAAAGTTGCTTTCCGCTGCCGGTCTGTCCCTATGTATGCTTAGATCTTTAAAACTACGCATCGGATTTTGATGCGGTTTTTTTTAAATAGATAGTGATTCAAGAGGAAGGTTTTAGTATATATTTTCAACGCGGGCGAAGTCGCGGGCACAAGCTATCTACTAAAAATACGAGTAAAGATACAACCCCTGAAAATTTTATAACAGCAAAGATGTCAGGCGTTATATTGCTTCACAAATTTAGTCAGGCGCTACACATCCCTTACTTTTAACACGGGCGAAGTCGCGGGCACGAGCTAGTAAAATAATAAAAGCTATTTACTTACAAGAAGAGGTAAGTTAGGCACATAAACTTGATCGTACTGAGCGCCTTTCGTTTTCTCCGGTAAATATTTGAATGTGTTCCTCTCCTGGTATGTGAGTTGGTCGTGCTCATTGAATTCTATATTCACTCTTTCAATTGTTTGTCTGGAAAAGAAACAAGAACCGTTTTAGGGTTGCTATACTTATAGCCGTGTCCAAAGATTTAATTCGAGAGATGCGGCATTACTAGCGAAAGTGTGTTACAAAATACAACATACATTATACTAAAGACAAAAGTATAAAATACATATACCTTTGTCTAAACACACTTTTAAACACAGACAACACATTCCTTACTTCAAAGGTGACTGTGACGATAGCGACGCATTCAACAAGCGACCGTCACTCACTTGAGCGCCTGCGTCCAACCCATTGTTAAGAATTTTCGGTGTGTTTTTAGTATGGCGCGAGGAGATTACGCCGCATCTTTCGATTTAAATCTTTGGCCATATCGACAAAGCCGGGCAGTAATATATCGAGGGTATTCTGGCAGAACCGAATAAGTAAGTGCAAAATTCTACGAAAATTAGTTAGATACATAGGCATACTTATTTTTTTCTGCTCTTTTTATCTAGCAACTGAATTAGCTTTTGTTGTGGTTTTATTTTATGGTTTATTATGGCTATTATGCTTCACCGTTTTACTATGAGCCCTCAAACTTTTAAATGCTCTTTTCTCATTTTGACATTTTGTGTACTTATCCGTTTCTGCTAGATCGGATTCTGCCGTTTCTGCCATTTATTTTGGCTTTCTAGATATTCTATAATGTGTAGACTCCACATACCATACCATACCAGTTTATCCTGGAATGTGCGTATTTATATCAGGATCAACTAGTTCGGCCTGGCTTAAACTGGTTTATTCTGACGGGCTTAGGACAAACTAGTTTAGCCTAGGCTAAACTAGTCCTGAAATCGGGTTTGGTCGGTAACATATTTATTTATTTACAATAACATATTATATATCATTTAATTGGCCATGCAAACACACACTAGGCTTGCAAGCCTGTATCTTGTGCTTCATGAATTGGTTAAAATTTATTTTTTGTTATTTAAAATAAATATCAAAAAATAAAATAAAAATATTAATTTTAATAATAACAAATTATAAATTACTAAATATACACTAAATTAATAATAAATAGGTACATATAAAAGTAAATGACACAATAAATTTAGAATATAAAATAGAATATAAAATATATACTAAACAAAACTCGGGTGATTTTGCCGATCGGGTAAGCCGAAAGAAAGTCGAACACAATTATGTAGAAGGTACTGTGGGTCGGCTTTGTTGTTCAACATGCCCGACTATATGTATAGCAACCCTTACACTATGATTTTGCCGCCAGCAACGAAGAGCGTGTCAAATGGGCACTTTTAAATAGGTAGAGTCAAAAATGGTTGGTCCAAAAAAGTCCGCAACTATTAGATTAGATAAATAGGTAATATAGGTACTTACTATAGTTAGTACTACCTATAGCTTACACTTAGTATACACTTGCAGATCGAGTCTAATACGAATATAATGTAAGTCGGAGGTGACGGCGAGGTTATCTTTCTGAACTTTAATCTTTTACCATTTCTAAGTTTGTAGATATTGTGTGTTCAATCGTTTTTGTATTTTACCAAAGACTGTTCGCGTAGATTTAGTACTATATAGTTTGATCAGAAATGCCACACGGTAGCTAATAGGTGGCGATGCTTCATTCCCATACAAATTGACGTTATCGAGTAAAAGGCAGTAGGCCCTTAAGAGTGGGTATAATATAATAATAATAATAATAATAATTTATTTGCTGAATATAGGTAATTACAATTAAATGGTTTTATAATGAATTAGGCTCGCTACATTCTACCCTTTAGGGTGTGCAAATATTTTTAGGAACACTACATAACAAAATCACCACTATCCACTAATTAATCACCACTATCCACTATATTATCGGACATATAATCTTTTAAATCGTAGTAGCATTTATCAACTAGCAATTCTTTCACTTTCTTTTTAAATAAATTAATATTTAGCTGTTTAATACTGTTTGGGATCTTGTTATAAATGACTGGTGCTAGACAAAAAACACTTTTGTGCATAAGAGCTGTGTGTGCTTTGCGAATACACAGTCTATTTGGATCTCTTTGGGCTCTTTTACTGTGCTCTGAAACTCGTCTAAATAAGATAGGGTTCGCTTTTACATATACTACAACCTCATATATAAAAAGTGAAGGCAGTGTTAATATTTTATGTTTTTTAAAATAGGGCATACAACTGTCTGTTACTTTTAATTTAAACATTGCTCTAATACATCTTTTTTGTGCTTTGAAAATAAAAATTTTATCAGTTGAGTTTCCCCAGAACAGAAGTCCATACCTGAGCATAGATTCGACAAGGCCGTAATATGCCAATAAGATAGCTTCAATCCTTACAGTTTTAGATAGTTCATGAAGGGCATATGCTTGTTTACTTAGTCTCTTTCTAAGACCATCAATATGAGATTTCCAATTTAATTTACTGTCAATTTCTAGGCCTAAAAATCTTGTTGTGTTAATTTCTTTTACAGTTTGATCTTCATAATGTATGTTCAAATATGGTTTAGCGCATTCCCTTTGACTAAAATGCATGACATTTGTTTTAAGTAAATTAATTTTTAAATTATTGTTATTTAACCAAAATATAATCTTTCTTAAAGCGGCGTTAATATCATCATTATAGGTATCTTTGTCTCTGCATTTTATTATCATTGTGCTATCGTCGGCAAAAAGACACATAGGATGTTCAACAGTTCTTGGTAGGTCATTAATGTATGCTATAAATAATAATGGTCCCAAAACACTACCTTGTGGGACACCGTATTTCAGAGTACGTTCATTAGATAGAAATGTTTCATGTGATTTATTATCTCTATTTATTCGACTAATCTCAGTAATTTGTTTCCTGTTGTGTAGGTATGATTTTATTAAATTTAGTACATTACCTCTTATTCCATAACATTCGAGTTTTTCAAGAAGAATTACATGGTCTACGTGATCAAATGCTTGCGTCATATCCATGTATATAGCACATATTTTGGATTTAGTATCTACATTTGTCATAATTATATCTAAGAATTTAAAAATAGCCTCATTTATTGTTTTATTTTTCCTGTAGCCATGTTGTTCATTCGATAATATATTAAACTTTTCCATATAGTTGCTTATTTCTTTGTAAATGTACTTTTCAAAATTTTTTGAGAAAACAGAGATCCGTGCAATAGGTCTATAATTCACCAAATGCCCTTTTTCCCCTTTATTTTTATAAATTGGTGTTATAACAGCTGTCTTCAATTTTTCTGGATACAGTCCCTCAAAAATACAAAGATTGATAATATGACTGAGATGACCCGCTATATTTTTTATCGTGTATTTTACTACCTTTGTAGCAATTCCATCCCAACCAACACTATTAGTATTCTTTAAGGTATTCACTATATTATTTATGTCTACTGGCGTACAAGGATTTAAAAACATTGAGTTATTTCTTATAATTATGTTGGTGTTGGCATGTTTAGTATTTGACAAGGGCTTAATTTTATCCACAAAATAATCATTGAAAATGTTACACATTATTGCTGGATTTGTTATTATTTTATTTTCATGATTGATTTCAGTAATAGATTCTCTGGGTCGATCTCGTTTTACTCTATTAATAATTTGCCAGGCTGTTTTATTTTTATTTTGAGCATTTATAATAGCATAGTTATTTTGAGACTGTTTAGTTAATTTAATTATCTTTTTAAATAACGATGAATATTTTTTATATTTATTTTTATTTATCTCGTTCGGGCTTCTTCTATAAACGTGTAATAAATTCCTTTTATTCTTGCTACATAATTTCAAACCCTTAGATAGCCATTTAATTTTATAATTTGTTCTTATTGTTATTAGTTTATAAGGAAAACAAAGTTCATAGAGCATTTTAAAATTATCAATAAATATATTATAAGCAATATTAGGATTATCATTTGTATATAATTCTGAAAAATTCCAGTCGCTAATATATTTATTGAATTTTTCCAAATTTTCATTGCAATAATCCCTTTTTCTAATACGCCAATAATTACATATGTGAGTTTCTACAACAGGCGTTTCTAATATTTGAGCAGAGTGGTCAGACAGAGCAAGTTCTATTACTTCAGACTATAGAGCAAACAAAATTTGTAATTTCACCCGCGTGGCCCCTTGGACATGACAGTGACACAAAATACATAGAACTACTCACAACATGCGACGGAAGATAGCGCATCTCGCTAATAAAAATGTTATAAGTGCCAAAAGTATTAAATATTAATTATTCGTAAACTACAATGTCAAATGAAAAATTGTTACATACAGCCTTAGATAATCTGTGAAGTGAAATTACTGATACACTTTTAGCTTTGTAATGTGTGTCATTTTGAAAATAAAACTAAAATCGATGGAAATGAGAGCTCACTTGGTGATTTTTTTCTATCGAGAAAATTTCATTATATTATGTTTTCTGTTACAGTCGTCACTTTCATTTATAATGTATTTATCTATTTTAAAAAATTAGTTAAATTAGACTTTGTTTACTTAGATAAAATTCAAATCTAGGATTGGCTATTTCTCTTTATACCCGCTCTTAAACTGTCGGTTTGGATGGTGGGGTTGGTGGGGGTTAGGCTAAAAATTTAAATAGGCACTACTCGGGCGCTCTAGGTGAAACAAGTCAGCGGCCCGAACTCATCGGTCTCATGGCTAAAATGCGTCTTGTCTCACACAGCACAATGCGCGGGAAGAGCAGTCGAGTGAGATGCACAAAGATTCATATCAAAAATTAAATCATAAACAGACCCTTGGGCATATACTCTTATTGACAAAACTACTGCATATATCTATTTCGTGTAAAGTTATTTGAACTTCTGAATAACCAATCAATGTTTGTATGCAAAGTATTTTGGAATTTTTGTACACTGGATTGACCTAATCACCCTCAAAGTTGCATTAAAACTTGTGTTAAATTATGGATTTTTTAAGGATCATATCTTTTAAATTAATATTATTTTTTTAATTTTGTATGCATACGAACCTAGTTAACGACAAGATAAATTGGTATAATGCTTACTTTTGTAAATTAAACATAAAACAGCGGAGTAATAATCATTCTACGTTTGTATGGAGGGAATCTGACTTGTATTACCTTAAGCATTACATATTTTAATTTAATTATTTTAAAGGATGGCGACGAATTAAGACGAATGTAAAAAAAAACTAATAGGTATTTTGTATTTTAGAACACACGACTGACTGGCTAGTCTATTATTACCTATACTATTTCCTGCCTTCATGTATCGTCCATGCAAATATGTAATTTACTATATTTTTGTTAGTCAAGCACTTGAAGATAAAAATGCGGCGAATGAAACGAATACCTTATACTGTTTTTACGATACAATAAATATTATCATAATAAACATTCCGTAAGAGAGCCTGTGTCGGTTTTTAGAGATGATTTTAAAGGTACATAATTCAAAACCAAGCCATTTCTTTTAACTTACTTACACTTTGGAGAATTTGATAGTAAATTTCTAAATGTCATTATTTTATTTCATGTGAATATTTCAGATTTATAAAATTGAGATTATAAATTTTACAGATTCTAAAATAAGTAAACATGATATTTTAATGCGTGGGAAAAAACCATTGAACTCGCGACACTGTCATGTCGCTGCTTAAAAATTACTTAAAGGGCCACAAATCAAAATTACACTTTTTACAGAAGAGCTAATCGAAAAAAATTAAATTATTTTTGTCTATTTTTTTTTCTTATTAGATATATATCAAACATATGCATGTTATACATCGTTAGAAGCGTATTTTTAAGTACTTTTATAATAAACTGAATACTAGAAGAGATATAAGCATATAAGTTACTTTTGAATATAAAAAAATGATCAAAATATACTAAATATGGAATAAAACAACGCTAAATCTTTTTGCAACATACAATATGAAGGATTGTGATTGTATTTTTGCAATAAAAACATTTTTGGATTTTTTTGTTTTATGGCCCTTTAGTTTTTAAGCAGCGATGTTCTGTGAAACTTAGTTGTCACTTCTGACGTTCAACGAATGACATGTTTTTTTTTGTATTTTTTTGGTGAACTATTTTATTTTATTTTTAGAGCTTTTATGTAAGTAAGTAAGTTTTTAGTAAGTGCATGGTGATCTCACTATATCGACTCTAATGGAAGACCAGAGTAGGTTCTTACAACCTGCATTATGCTACCATCAAGTGCACCTACCATCAAGTAGACCGTCATTAACCTTAATATAAAAAAATATGTTTACAAGTTTGTGAAGCTAGTTTCACTTCTGACGAGCAATCCTACAACTGACTTGTTTTTTATCATATTTTATTAACAATATTTATCTATAGGTAAGGAAATTGTTTATAAAAACAATTTCTTATTTCAAATACAAAAATAACTAAATCACAGCTAGCTTTTTTTTTTATGTGTCAAGTGATGGTAACCCACTTGATGGTAAGTTTCATCGTCTATTACACAAGCAACGCCACCTATCTCGAGATAGAAGTTCATCTTTTAAAAATTGTTCTTTGGTTCATAGTAGCTGGTGCCCGCGACTTCGTCCGCTTGACCTCCGCCGCGTCTGTTCTGATAAACTCAAAAACTACTGCACCGATTTTCACGCTGTTTTCACCAATGGATAGAGTGGTTCTCGAGGAAGGTTTTAGTATATAATTTACAAAGTTGCGCGGGCGAAGTCGCGGGCAGCAGCTAGTTTTACAAATGTATAGATAGATAACAAGAGATTGGCGAACTAATAAGGGGCGCAGAGATAGACGTTGGATCCGAGCTGCTTCTGACCAGTAATGGATGTTCTACGGCTGACTGATACAATATTATAAATTACAAGCGACTCGCTCCCGGCTTTGGACGAATGTATTTGTTTTGTGAAAATCTCATATAAAAATTTTCCTCGATTATAATAGTGTAAAACTTTTTTATAAAAGTGAAAAATTCGTTGGGTAGTCAAGACTACCTACAAAGGATGTTTACATGTTTTACGACTTTGTATAGTACTAAATTAAAGATGAGGCTAACCCCTGGGCCACGAAAACAACGCTAGAAGCGACTTCGCTAAAGCTCCAGATACACGACGACACTGACATGATACCCGACACAAATGTCGACATTAGTGACAATTACGTCCACGCAGTAAGCAATTTTTTGTGTCGACATGTCATTATTTAAATAAATTTTTTGATTTTTATTTTCTCTACGTTTCCTATTATTATCTGTAGACAGAGCCATTATTATATTTCTGGATTTTTAGAAATAAAAAAAAAACCTAGTAGAACAACTTTTACCAAAGGTAACCAACCTGTATAGGTTACTCTTATTAATAGCCACCAGGAATTGGTAGCATCTAGTTATAGCCGACATAATATTGGCTAAATCTAGTATCAGCCACTAGGGTTTGGTTGGACCTAATTCTAGCCGGAATGATACCAGCTAGACCTTACCCGTTAGTTTTACCCGAAAACAATCGGCTTATACTAGATTTCACCAAGAGTAATAGGCTACACCTAGTTCTAACCGGCTAAAACTAGGCGTAGCCGCACTTCGGGTTCTAGCCGTAACATATACATCTAGTTTCCCGGTTCAAGTGTATTGGCTGTCTACGCGCACGTCCTGTCTCCACGGCTGCAACATGGACACTGAGCGATAATAGTGTTTGCGGAAATCGCTAGTTTTAGTTCCATGTACTTACGCTCCATAGCATACAGCGCCAAAATGACGTTTTTCAAATAGACATAAAAATAATTTGACAGCCTATCCAGTGCTTGTACAGATCAGTGGTGTCGCGGCAGTGGACACACATAGACAGTCGATGTATACACTGAACACTGAGTGTCGTCGTGTATCCCTAGCATAACGCTCGACACTGACCCTAGCAGTGCAAAGCGAATACGCTTCAAGCGTTGGTTTCGTGGCCCGGGCATAAGACTTACGAATAAACGAATGGGCCGACATCTTCCACGTGCAGTTTCTCGTCGTATCCATCCCTGACTCGTTCCCAGTTCGTATAATTAAATATATGAACTTTCATGACGGGTGTGACTGTCGGCGTCTTCCACATTTCGAAAGCTATTGAATTGTTCCTCAATGCCATGCTCTGTGGACAAAATTTATTCTTTTGAGTTCAATGGTATTTCTAACATTTATTTATTTAATTATTTATTGTTATTTTTAAAAGTTAGTATATAATACTGCATTCAACGGAAGGGTTGCCCAAATTACTTCGAAATGCCACTACTTACTTCATACTTTTAAGCAAAGATTTGATGCAAAGAGTCTTTGCTTTTGTTATAAACAATTTTACTTACCGACTGTACAGCGTTGTTGATGATATTCGTGAAACAGAAGAAACTTGTGCCGATCAGACTCAGGGCGAATGTCGTCGACAGAAATATTAACACTGCAATGAGAAATAAAAAAAAGTTTAATTTGCACACACGCAAAGTGTCACGCTTACTTTTTAGCAGTCGTTACTTAATCATTAATCGACCAATGAGTGTTGCCAGTGATGACGTATGGCGCTGAAATGTAGTCTCAAATTATGGGCATAGCAAAAAAGCTCAATGTCACTTATACTGAACGCAAACGCTCCTGTCACACTGGGCCATAAATCATTCAATCGCTAGCTTAAAAGTTTTGCGCTTGTCTTCACTGTTCCGATGGCCATGCTGCTCCAACGTTTTATTTATTTATTTATAAATAACGTACTATGGAGATATCTATGGTCGGGGTTACACTGAGAGATCTAAAATCAGGAATGAGGAGATCCGTAGACCAACGAAAGTTACAGACATAAGCCGACGGATCAGTAAGTTCAAGTGACAAGAGACTTTTCTATCGTCTACACCATGGAGAATGTGCGTCCATTGTATGGGATCTGATCCGACCAGAGCCCTTCCACTTGCGGAACACGAGGCGCGGGTGAGGGTTTCATCCCTTCGTGGTTGATGTTCCCCGGTCACGCACGAAGCGTTATAGTTCCACCTTCCTTGTCCGAACTGCTAAGGAGTGGAACTCATTGCCTGCGTCCGTGTTTCCCCAAAATTACAACCTCGGGGTCTTCCGTATATGTTCCGTGGTACTATGTTTCCGTCCTTGTCGGGTGTACGCTCACCGCTTCTCTAGTCTATACTCTCTCTACGGGTTAGTGGGTATTCCCCACTGACCTGTATAAGCACTGGACAGGCTGTCATACAAACACGTGACTAAGGCGGGAAGAGTTCACTTCCCAACGATGACACATTTTCGACCGCCTGATATATGGCACGGGCGCATCTGTGATTAAAATCTTTGGATTAGACGACCTTATAAGCGCTAAGGGTCGATCCAGACTGCTTCCAACTGGTCAGATTTTAAATTAGGTATTATAAGTAGGTGTGAACGCAGTGCCGTCCTTTCAATGAAGTAATACCGATATAAATTACTCCATTTTTTTCTTCTTATTATAAATAACAATTAGGGCCTCTTTCACAAACTACATGTAAAGTGTTGATTAGTTACTTTTAGAAATCATTTTCTATTATACACTCGGTTTACAGCATCATTCGATAGCCGATTTTTTATTATTATTTTATATTTAATGTTTGGGACGTTTACCGTACTAACAAAGGTATATCAGCTCCATTATCCCCGGTTACCGGTGACTTTAAATGACAGTTTGGCCTACATGACGTTTGTGAAATAGGCGCTTAACAAATAAAAGCTGTCATTATCTTTAGTTTTTTTTGTGGAAACGAAGGACGTGTTTACATAATGCACACGAATTGATAACATTATGGTAGACCTAATACAAAATAATAATGAAGCAGATAAGATGAGGCGATCATACGATGTTGTTTTAAAGTTGAACGTTTTTGTTGATAGCAACACTGACTGAGAAAGGTTAAACAATTTAAACATTGTAATATAACATTAAGGGCCTCTTTCATCAACTACAAGTAAAGTGATGATTAGTTACTTTTAGAAATATATTTTTATTTTATTAAATTATGCACTCGGTTTAGTGCATCATTCGATAGGCGAATTTTTATTATTATTTTCTTTTTATTGCTTGGGACTTTTACTGTACAAACAAATGTATGTCAGCTCCATTATTCCCAGTTACCGGTGACTTTAAATGACAGATAGCCTACTTGATAGTTGGTTAAAGAGGCGCTAAGGGCCTCTTTCATATAAGTAAAGTGTTGATTAGTTACTTTTAAAAATATTTTTTTTATTTTATTAAATTATGCACTCGGTTTAGTGCATCATTCGATAGGCGAATTTTTATTATTATTTTCTTCTTATTGTTTGGGACTTTTACCGTACTTAGAAACAAAGGTGAGCCTGACCGGTCCGGACTTTAAATGACGGTTAGCCTACTTGACAGATACTTAATAAGTAATGTGTTGATTAGTTACTTTTCAAGTAAAGGTTATTGTCAATTTCATTGAAATTACCCATTGAGTAATGCCACTCGATGAGGGTGAAACTCATACGCTTTCTTACCGGTGACTTTAAATGGCGGTTAGCCTACTTGACACTTTACTTAGAGATTATGAAAGAGGCCCTAACTGTGGACGGTTTTATTATTAATTAAATAAAAAATAAAAATTAATTTAATTAAGTTTTTTTGGAGCAGTGTACAATTAGCTGCTTAAAAACTGAAGGGCCATAAATAAAAATTACACTTTTTACAGGAGAGCTAATCGAAAAAAATTAAATTATTTTTTTATCTATTTTTTTCTCATTAGAAATACTCGTATATCAAATCAAATATATGCATATTATACATCGTTAGAAGCGTATTTTTAAGTAGCATTAAATGTTATAATTACTTTTATAATAAACTGAATACTAGAAGAGATATGAGCATATAAGTTACTTTTGAATATATAAAAAATTATCAAAATATACTAAATATGGAATAAAACAACCATAAGTCTTTTCGTCACATACAATATGAAGAATTGTGATTGTATTTTTGCAATAAAAACATTTTTGGATTTTTTGTTTTATGGCCCTTTAGTTTTTAAGCAGCGAATTGTACATCGAGGAAGGTTTGCGTTTTGCGTGCGAAGCCGGGATTGGGTCGCTAGTCTTCCAATAAAATAAATACAATACAATGTTTGAAGTTGAATAAATCAAGTTAGTATAATAATCGAATGATTGTTGATTGTATATTTTATTATTACTCTGTGATTATTCAGATTACGCTTTGTTTGTTGTAGGTTAACAATAATTGTCTAACTATTACATTGTTGTTAAGTTTACTAATTAGTAATCACTAATTAGTAGTTACATAAGTTAGTATCAATTTAATCGATTTTGAAAATGATTGTCCATTGTCTCTAGTAGGTAAATTAGGTATAGGTAAGTATCAAGTGATGACATTGCTAATTATTTTAAAACCTTGAAGTCAGTGAAAAACCGTTGAAAAAATTCGACTTAATTTTGAAATTTACTTAATTCTGTTAAGTAAGTTTCATTAATAAAGTCAATGGCGTTGTTATTCTAAGGTTAGAGTTGGATTTTTACAATTTGGTTGTAAATATCCAACTCGGGCGACACGTTTCTAGTGGCTTTAACTCTAGCTGTTAACCAAACGGTCTCGGGTTCGAATCCCGCTAGGGGCAAATGTTTGATTACTTTTTAATTGTAAAGACATATCGCTGCTTAAAAACTAAAGGGCCACAAATCAAAATTACACTTTTTACAGGAGAGCTCATCGAATAAAATAAAATTATTTTTTGTCATTTTTTTTTCTTACTAGAAATATATCAAATATATGCATATTATACATCGTTAGAAGCGTATTTTTAAGTAGCATTAAATGTTCTTAGTGCTTTTATAATAAACTGAATACTAGACAAGTAAGCATATAAGTTACTTTTGAATATATAAAAAATGATCAAAATATACTAAACATGGAATAAAATAATAAGTCTTTTTGCAACATACAATATGAAGGATTGTGATTGTATTTTTGCAATATAAACATTTTTGGATTTTTTTGTTTTATGACCCTTTAGTTTTTAAGCAGCGATATACTCGTATATATTAAATTATAAATACAAACATCCATGACTCAGGTACAAAGGTCCTAAACAACATTTGTTAACACAAACATTTGCCCCTAGCGGGATTAGAACCGGCGACCGTTTGGTTAACAGCTAGACTTACTATCCACTAGAGTCTAGACGAAACGTGTCGTCAAATGCTACTTTGGACACATACTCCTTTCGCCAAGTACTGCATTCGTCACATGTGTCGTTCATTGTAAAAGTGAACTATCTCCTTGTAACTGAATTTTAGCATAACGAGCTTTTTGCGAATTATAGTGTAGGAAAAAAATATAAGCATTCATTCATTGTTTTCATCTATGGGATTTTAATGCAACTATTGGAGTTACTTCACTTTTATATTGAAAGTTGTGACTAAATGTGATACCATTAGGCAAGAAAAGATGGTTTTAAAAATAGGGAGTTACACCACTTTTACAATGAACGACACACATATTAGTTTTATTAGCAGAATATATACCTACTCGTCTTAAGTCCTATCTAATCCGAGTTGAATAGGTAATAATACTGTTTCATACGATATCACGCATGCAGACTATAGTAAACAAGATATGTAATTATTTCTCACAGAGAAGCGAGACACGACACGTGAGCTAGTCTAAGTATGTGTAATTATAACAGATTAAATGATCCACTAAGAAATGTGTAACAATTGCAACGAAGTCATTCAAACGAAGATAAGGTTATTACTATGTACGAGTACTTCGATTCATAATATTTCTTCATTAAAAACTGGCGATCCAGTTATGGTAGGGGAGCCCACGCTGCTAAATGTCGAGCGTTTGGAGACCTATTGGATTTTGAAGATTAGATGGTAGGAAGAAAAAAGGTTTGTAGACGTTGTATTAAAAAAAATCCTCCAAATAATCGTCAGATTAAGAATCAGCATGATCAGAAATTCAGGGTGAACCGTCTGTATGAAAATCTGACGCGCTCGAGTATTTCAAAATGGCAATTACCAAAAATCTTTTTTGCATTTTCAAAAAGCTGCCACGAGCTAGTGTTAATTCCTAATCGTCAGTATTTTAAATGGGAGCTTAGTTCACTTAGCAAAAGCTGCTACGAGCTTGCGTTACATCCGAATCTGTATTTTAAATGAGAGATTAATTTGGGTTCATTTAACATTCCTTCTGAAAATGTGACGCGCCCGAGTAGTACCTATTTAAATTTTTACCCCAACCCCCACCAACCCCACCATCCAAACCGACAGTTTAAGAGCGGGTATAAAGAGAAATAGCCAATCCTAGATTTGAATTTTATCTAAGTAAACAAAGTCTAATTTAATTAATTTTTTTAAATAGATAAATACATTATAAATGAAAGTGACGACAGTAACAGAAAACATAATATAATGAAATTTTCTCGATAGAAAAAAATCACCAAGTGAGCTCTCATTTCCATCGATTTTAGTTTTATTTTCAAAATGACACACATTACAAAGCTAAAAGTGTATCAGTAATCTCACTTCACAGATTATCTAATGCTCTATGTATCAATTTTTCATTTGACATTGTAGTTTAGGAATAATTAACATTTAATACTTTTGGCACTTATAACATTTTTATTGAGCGAGATGCACTATCTTCCGTCGCATGTTGTGCGTAGTTGTACGTATTTTGTGTCACTGTCATGTCCAAGGGGCCACGCGGGTGAAATTACTAATTTTGTTTGCTTTATACCCACTCTTAACACATATCCGTTATTGACACGTGGGGCACATACGAGTACATTGGCAATATCTGACGCGCTCGAGTGAATCCCAAAATCCACTCTTGAGCTCCCCAACTATAATGAATTTTTCAAAAATTCAGTTGAAATTTTCCAATTTTTTTTTGAAAACTGTTATGACCAAAATGGTTCTTACTTAGCTATAATTTATGAATATCTCTCTAACATTCCACAGGTTCGGTTGATGTGAAATTTGGTGTACTGTTACTTCGGCCGTATTCCCATGACATGTGAACCTTGACCTGATACTGCAGCATCTAGTAGTCTGCGGGATAGGCAAATCCTCAGGAGTTTACAGCAGATATAGCGTATTTGGGCTCATTAGAATGGTCTCAATAGGATGTCTTGGGTTAATTTTATTTATAACTAGTTGGCGTCCGCGACTTCGTCCGCGTTGAAAAAGAAAAAAGTAGCCTATCCTGTGTCCTGTACGTCTAAATGTTTATTTACCTAAAAGTTTCATGAAAATCAGTTAATTCGTTTAAAAGTTATGGTGGAACATACATACTTACATACATACAGAAAAAAATTGTAAAAATGGTCAATTTAGTTTGAGTATAATGTATAGAGCCTATAAACACGATATCTCTGAAAACAAAGTAACTTATTCCACGACCGACCCTTACACAATTATTATTAGTATTGACTATCTACTGCCTGTGACTTCGCCCGCGTAACTTTGTGAATTATATACTAAAACCTTCCTCGAGAACCACTCTATTCATTGGTGAAAACACCATGAAAATTGATGCAGTAGTTTTTGAGTTTATCGCGAACAAACAGACGGACGCGGCGGAGGACACATGTTTTATATGTGGTGATTTTTAATTATAACCTGTGAGTTTATGAACTTAAACAAAGCAATAAAGTTTGAAGTTATAATTTTTTTTTTAATTATTTTTATTTTTGTTAAAAGAATAATCCCGTTACACTTTTTTGTTAAAATGCAATGAACGAAAAAGTTTTTTTTTATAAAATTATTAACATCACTCCGCGAATTACAAGTCAACGTACTTAATTATAATAGGGTTGGCACTTCGTACTTTTTTAAATATGGATTTACAACTACGTTTTTAATTGATTTAAATAACCTTAAATAACCTTTTTTGGTAAAAAAAAAAACAATTTGTACACGTTATCTTTTATGTTAATGAGGTGAAAAAAAAATAGTTTTTAGAATGTTTTCCTGTTCGTCTATCTTTTGTTCGCGCTAATCTCAAAAACGGTTTAACCGATTTGAGGAAGGCTTTCACTTAGGTATGTGAACAAGCTTCCTGTAACGTTCAGTCTTTGTTTGTTTCTAACTTTACATTTAGGGCCTCTTTCACTATATCTGAGTAAAGTTTCAAGTAGGCTAACCGCCATTTAAAGTCACGGGTAAGAAAGCGTAAGAGTTTCACCATCTTCGAGTAATGCAAGTTAAATAAAGTTTCAAGTAGGCTAACCGCCATTTAAAGTCACGGGTAAGAAAGCGTAAGAGTTTCACCATCTTCGAGTAATGCAAGTTAAATAAAGTTTCGAGTAGGCAAACCGCCATTTAAAGTCACGGGTAAGAAAGCGTAAGAGTTTCACCATCTTCGAGTAATGCAAGTTAAATAAAGTTTCAAGTAGGCTAACCGCCATTTAAAGTCACGGGTAAGAAAGCGTAAGAGTTTCACCATCTTCGAGTAATGCAAGTTAAATAAAGTTTCGAGTAGGCTAACCGCCATTTAAAGTCACGGGTAAGAAAGCGTAAGAGTTTCACCATCTTCGAGTAATGCAAGTTAAATAAAGTTTCAAGTAGGCTAACCGCCATTTAAAGTCACGGGTAAGAAAGCGTAAGAGTTTCACCATCTTCGAGTAATGCAAGTTAAATAAAGTTTCAAGTAGGCTAACCACCATTTAAAGTCACGGGTAAGAAAGCGTAAGAGTTTCACCATCTTCGAGTAATGCAAGTTAAATAAAGTTTCAAGTAGGCTAACCGCCATTTAAAGTCACGGGTAAGAAAGCGCGAGTTTCACCATCTTCGAGTAATGCAAGTTAAATAAAGTTTCAAGTAGGCTAACTGCCATTTAAAGTCACGGGTAAGAAAGCGTAAGAGTTTCACCATCTTCGAGTAATGCAAGTTAAATAAAGTTTCAAGTAGGCTAACTGCCATTTAAAGTCACGGGTAAGAAAGCGTAAGTTACACCATTTTCGAGTAGCATTACTCGAAGATGGTGGCTATATAAGACATAAATTCAAATTCAAATTCAAATTCAAATCATTTATTTACAAGTCGCGGACGCGGACGAAGTCGCGGGCACTAGCTAGTTTGCCATAAAGTGGATTCTGTCTGCCGAACTTGACATAAAAATAAAAAATGATTTATGCGAGTGACAACCCTACCGTTAAGTTTACTTATATGCAATTAACACATTCTTTTCCTTTATCTTAAATTTTATTTGCGTCTAAATGCATGAATTGTCATTGAACTTGTGAGTAATCAACAAAAACTCAAGTCTGGCTTCTTCCATTTTATCGACAGACAGACATTTCAAAATTATTCTTACAAATAAACACTTTTATTATTAGTTTTATACTCTTATAAGAATCGACTCTCATATATCGCTGCTTAAACACTAAAGGGCCACAAATCAAAATTACACTTTTTACAGGAGAGCTAATCGAAAAAAAATTAATTATTTTTTGTCTATTTTTTTCTTATTAAATATATATCAAATATATGCATATTATACATCGTTAGAAGCGTATTTTTATGTAGCATTAAATTTTTTAAATACTTTTATAATAAACTGAATACTAGAAGAGATATAAGCATATAAGCATTTTTTGTTTTATGGCCCTTTAGTTTTTAAGCAGCGACATAAGCCAGGGGTATGAAAATTTATGGAAGTAAAAACATGTCACACGTTACGCGTTACAGGCTAGTAATATGCTTCAATACATATGTATTGAAGTTAATTAATATTCATACAATACATAATATTAATATTAATAAAACTAGACCCCAGGTCAATGAAAGGTTTAAAGTTTTTTACATGTAAGTAAGAAAGTCTATGACACATTATTGAAAGAAAATTGAAGAATATGTACTTGAATTAATAATTCAAAATATTATTACTTTTGTAACAGTTTCATTAAAAAAAAACTACCTAAAACGATTTTTTTCCAAAATTAAGACCCTAACGATTTCTAGACCTAAAAAACCCCTAACCCTAGATTTTCGTCAAAATCTTTAGAACGTTTTGCGAGATTGTCATAGCATACAAGAATTCCTCGTTTACGTTTACTTATAAGATATAATACATAATCTATACTTTTATACTATTATATAGTTTCCCAATATCCAAGACGAAAATATTTTTTCAAGTAGTTCCTGAGATTAACGCGTTCAACGACACAAACAAACAACCTTCAGTTTTATAATATTAGTAAAGTAATATAGATTTTGCGCTCAAACTACATCAAAGACCCATCTGTGGCTAAGAATGACGCGTGTCAATATATTATAAAGTGTGGTCATTGTCTAAAATATAAATTATAAGATGTAAGATCCGTACTTTTTCTATTGATCAAAAACGTAAACAAATAGAGCGTCGCCAGGGTCACTGACCTGTTTTAGAGATGGGATTTGTACATTATTCATATCAAAGAGAAATGACTCAGTGGGTAACTCATTTAGAATTTGTTCGTATTGTTTAATGTGATGAATTTCTTCTTTTTACTTTTATGTGACACAATAAAAAAAACATAAAACAATAAGAATAATAAATAAAATATGAATTATTAGTAGTAATTTTAAGTAATCTATTTAATTAATGCCATTTAATCAAAACTAATTTCATAAAGTTCGTCTACGATTATGAATTATGATAAACTAAAACTTAAGATGTATGTAGAATTGTGAACTTGATAATTTATGTACGCATCAAAACCTCATGTGACTCCAAATGACTTAAGTCGTGTTCATGTCCCGTCTCTAAAACCATAGACAAAATCTGTGTGATTGCTCTGTGACATCTAGTAATTGTGCAGGTGTGACGATTTTATCGGGTTTTTTCCATTTTCCTCTGAAAATATGCAATAATTTTGGATATATATCGTAAAGAATATTATGTTTAGTGAGTGTAAATGAATACGTGTATATATGAATGTGTAATTAAGGTTAAAACTGGAAAATTCTATGTCGTGAATAGTTTGTTTACCTTTTTGATCAATGAAAAAAGTATAGATCTTAAATAAATATTATTGTGTTGACTACTGTGAAATTCCAAATTGACAGAGATTGTCTACAGGAAAAAACACATTCACAACGCAGTAATATAATGAAAGGTGATTCTAAACTTGTTTTTGTTTAATCATAATAATTTATTTAGAGTGATTCTAAACTCGTCTTTGTTTAATCATAATATTTTTTTCAGTTTTTTTATTATTATTATTAACATATATTTATTTTCATCCTTTTTAACAGTATATATTTGAAAAAAAGAAAAAAACAATAAATATCGTAAAAAATACCTATACTACAGGCAATAGAGGAGCCGGTTGCTCTTATCCATAATGCACTAAATTACTAATCTTATTTCTTTTTTAAAATAGGTTCAGTATCACGTACTGACCCTAAATGCAATCCTTACAAATTAGGCGGGCGGAAGTGCCGCCATTTTGATAAAAACCGTTTCGGCCTATATCTCCATAACAGTGCACTTGAGGCCCAAAATGGTATTAACCTTTATTGTATATAAATAAATTTCCTATCTTTCTTGTCCAATAATTTTTTTTCTATCACTTACCGTTTACGACTTATTCGACTTTTACGATTTCTTTATGGCCATTAAACAAATCATAATAGTCGAATAAGTCGTAAACGGTAAGTGATAGAAAAAAAGTATTGGACAAAAAAGTTAAGAAATTTATTTATCTACAATAAAAGTTATTACCATTTTTGGTTTCAGGTGCACGATTAAGGAGATATAGATCGAAACGGTTTTTGTCAAAATGGAGGCACTTCCGCCCGCCTAATTTGTAAAGATTTTGTGCATTTAGGGTCAGTACGTGATAATGAACCTATTTAAAAAAGAGAGTTGTAATTTTAATGGTCATATTAGTTTACGGCCATATAAATTTGTGTCAATAAATAAATCGTAATAGTCGAATAAGTCGTAAACGGTAAGTTATAGAAAAAAAGTTATTAAACAAAAAAGATAGGAAATTTATTTATCTACAATAAAGGTTATTACAATTTTTGACCTCAAGTACACGGTTACAGAGATATAGGCCGAAACGGTTTTTGTCATAATGGCGGCATTTCCGCCCGCCTAATTTGTAAGGATTTTGTGCATTTAGGGTCAGTACGTGATACTAAACCTATTTTAAAAAAGAAATAAGATTAGTAATTTAGTGCAGAAGAAAATTCTCTATTACCTGTATTACTAAAACTAGAATCATAATAATTTATTTAGAGGTGATTCAAAACTCACCTTTGTTTAATCATAACAATTTATGCAGAGGTTTTTTTTATTATTGTTTATTTATTTATTTAATTTTAAGGAAATTTTACAGGTTAATATTACATAATAACAGTTTGAATAAATAACTTACACCTAATAAAAAATTTCCACTTAGATTACAAACTATTCTAATAACAACAATAATAATGCGTAAGTGTTTACATCGATGGTTAAAATGGGCCATTGAAAAATTTATCCATTGAAATTATTATTATTGCATATTTTCCATTGCATATTTATTTATTTACAATAACATATTATATATTTTAGTTAATTGGCTATGAAAACACACACTAGGCATGCAAGCCTGTATCGTGTGCTTCATGAATTATAATATATTTTTTGATATTTAAAATTACTAAATATATTTATTTTCATATTTAATTCTAAATTTTTTTACAAAAAAAAGCAATAAATATAATGAAAAAAACCTAAAACTAGAACTCCACAGGTTCCAAGCTACCGGTGGTTAGGGCTACAGAGTGAGTAATCTCCTGACAATTCGTGTTGTGCAAAGAAGTATCGCCTTCTCTATCTGTCCCTTGACCCAGACATCTAGTGACAGCCTATATCGTGTTTATAGGCTCTATACATGATACTGAAACTAAATTGACCATTTTTAGAATTTTTTCTGTATGTATGTATGTATGTATGTTCCTCCATAACTTAAACGAATTAACTGATATTCATGAAACTTGGTAGATAAATATTTAGACGTACGGGACACAAGATAGGCTACTTTTGCTTTTTCAACGCGGACGAAGTCGCGGGCGCCAGCTAGTTATAAAAATAAATGGATGGATGGATGTTTGTTACTCTTTCACGCAAAAACAGCTCAACGGATTTGGGTGAAATTTGGCACACTGATGGTTTATTACCTAATTAACATGTAGAATACTTATTTTTTATCCTGAAAAAATATTGGGTATCTGTATCTGTCCCTTAACCCAGCCATCTAGTGAGAGCCTCTTGAGGTGTTGGTCGACGCTCTTCGCTATGAGACCGTTCGCCGACCGACTATCGGGACGATGATGGCTCACCTCGTGAGCCAAGTCTAAATATTTACTTAGCTTATCTTTTTCGGCTTTCACGAGGTTCTCATCATGCGGGCTAGTGATGTCAACAAGCATCGTCTGGCGCTGAGATCGATCGATAACCACGATGTCAGGCTTATTGGCTAGAATAGTCCTGTCCGTGATCATAAGATCGATCCCAGTAGAGCGTAGCACAACTATTTTCGACATAATTATGTCGACCGTACCGTCTTTCAGGATATATTTCCGGTAACCTCGTCCGCAATTGCACAGACAAAGCCTGCGGTTTCCAAAAAGAGGTCGTAAACGTAGCCAGTTCACTGACATAAGTCATAAGTGAGTCTACATTAGAACCCGTAGTGTGTCGGCTGACACATTTTTTTTAGCTACAATCTTTAGTACGTACCTACTAAGCCATTGCGTAACGGAAGCTCAATGTCGCTCAACGAGCTATGGAAAGGGCCATGCTCGGGGTTACACTGCGTGATCGAATCAGAAATGAGGAGATCCGTAGACATACGAAAGTTACCGACATAAGCCGACGGATCAGTAAGTTGAAGTGGCAGTGGGCAGGGCGTATAGTACGGAGAGCCAACGGCCTCTGGGGCCGGAAGGTTCTCGAGTGGAGGCCACAGACCAACAAGCGCAGCGCAGGACGTCCATCGTCAACGGTGGATCCAGGCTGCTTCTGACCGGTAATTGGAAAATTTTGGGGGAGGTCTATGTCCAGCAGTGACGTCCTGCGGCTGAGATGATGATGATGATGATGATGATGATGATGATGAAGCCATTGCGTGGTTTGGGAGGAGTAGCGGCCATACAGACAACGCGGAAGGCGATTTCAAATAATACTATGTAAATAAATTGCATGTATGTAAATAAATGTGCGATATCGCTGAAAAATATATTTATTTAATTGTAGATTCGTCAGTTTAGCAAATACAACGCACGCGAAGTTATTTAATATTTTTGTCCTCCAAAAATACAATGGATTTAGGTGCAAAGAATATGACACACTCTATGAAAAATATATTAAAAAAAAGTGTGTGTGTCATCTCCGACGCACGACTGGAGTTTAGTGCTTACGAACGATAAATAAATAATTTAAAAGATATAATTAAAACATAATAGAATATAATATTTTGTATGTATACATATTGTAGCCTGTAACGCGTAACGTGTGACATGTGACATTTGATTTTACTCCCATAAATTTTCATACCCTGGGCTTATATATATGAAATCTATTCTTAGGAGTGAACTCCAAAAAAATTCGAATAGAAGTATCACTAAACTACTTGAACTTGATAGCATAAAAAATAATGAGCCAAGTTGACGCATTAGTCACATTGCAAAGTCGAATTGATCGAATTGTTGACGATGCAATGTTCACAAAATAACTTTTTAACAAAATAATTCTTTTTAACAAAAAATAAACCGACTTCTAACCGTCTCATGGTCTTTTCTCATGAATGCCATTGTCAGAACTGGACCAAATTGAAATGGGACCACACGGGAAGCACCAGCTTTCAAATAAAAAAAGAATCCTCAAAATCGATTCACCCAGACGAAAGTTATGAGGTAACAAACATAAAAAATAAAATAAAAAAATACAGTCGAATTGAGAACCTCCTTCTTTTTGGGAAGTCAGTTGAAAAAAAATCGACCACACCGTTTTCTCATGGATGCCATTGTCAGAACTGGACCAAATTTAAATGGGACCACACGGGAAGCACCAGCTTTCAAATAAAAAAAGAATACTCAAAATCGGTTCACCCAGTCGAAAGTTATGAGGTAAAAAACATAAGAAAAAACACAGTCGAATTGAGAACCTCCTCCTTTTTTGGAAATCGGTTGAAAAGGGTTAGGAATTACTTAGTTTAAGAAAAGGTGTAAGTTTTTTTTGGTATTTCATCATACTAAAACGCTGCTTAAAAACTAAAGGGCCATAAAACAAAAAAATCCAAAAATGTTTTTATTGCAAAAATACAATCACAATCCTTCATATTGTATGTTGCAAAAAGACTTATGGTTGTTTTATTCAATTTTCAGTATATTTTGATCATTTTTTTATATATTCAAAAGTGACTTATATCTCTTCTAGTATTCCGTTTATTATAAAAGTTCTTAAAACATTTAATGCTACTTAAAATACGCTTCTAACGATGTATAATATGCATACATTTGATATATATCTAATATGAAAAAAAAAATAGACAAAAAAATATATTTTTTTTTCGATTAGCTCTCCTGTAAAATGTGTAATTTTGATTTGTGGCCCTTTAGTTTTTAAGCAGCGAAAAGACCAATCAACCAAGGACCAAACCAAACCAGAAATCAAACTCATTACACTTTATAATATTAGAATTATTATATGACCGCTAAAAAGGAATAAATCTATACTAATATAAATAAATCTATACTAATATAAATACTAATATTTGTATGTTTGTTATGAATAAACTCAAAAACTACTGGACCTATTTTGGAAATTATTTCACCAATTAAAATCTACATTATCAACGAGTAACATTGGCTACATTTTATAAAGTTACGGGGGCAAAGTCACGTGCTTCATCGCGTTTGTCTGACTGTCTGTATGCGATAAACTCAAAAACCTCGAAAACTGTTTTCACCAATGGATAGAGTGGTTCTCGAGGAAGGTTTGAGTATATAATTTACAAAGTTACGCGGGCGAAGACGCGTGCAACAGGTAGTTAGATAAAACTTGTCAACTTACAACAGTAATATTTCTTATCGGACTGCTTGCCCCAGCACAAAGCTGACCACTGCTTCTCAACTCCAGCACAAGCGAACGGAGTCCTGCCGCATCCAGCACATCCCTGTATATTGGCCAGGATAGTGTCTTCCCTGATGAGAACTTTGCCAACTCCTCCACTGCCTGTGGTCATCATGACCACCTTCTCCTCATCCACGGGCAGCATGGGAGCTGTTGGAGTCATTTTCTCAAAATTTTGATGGTCCATCGCAAAAAGTTTACGAGTTTGACGCGGTGACGCGATAGTACGCGTCGCTCGCTCGGTCAGTACTGACTTTAATAGATTACGATTCAGATGAGTATCTTTTAGTGAGGGGTGTTGTGACTCCTGACTCATGAGTATACTCTTGTACTCACGATGCATGTGTATGAATTTTGATCATTTTATTATAATATTAGCTACTTAGTGCCTTCTACTAACAATATAAAGCCTGACATCTTTATTGCTATTACACTTTTGCCAGGCACTTTTTTTTTAAATTTGGATGTTCTCGATAATAGTTTATCTTTATGGATTTCATGATGTACGGTTGAGTAGTTAAGTTAACAGATAGACAGACAGATAGAATTACTTTCATATTTATACCAATATATAAAGCTGAAGAGTTTGTTTGTTTGTTTGGTTGTACGCGCTAATCTCAAGAACTACTGGTTCGATTTGAAAAATTCTTTTTGTATTGGATAGTAAATTTATCGAGGTTATGGAGAACGCGGACGAAGTTGCGGGCACCAGCTAGTCAATACTAATAATAAAAGTGTAAGGGTTGGTGGTGGAGTAAGTTACTTTATTTTCAGAGATATCGTGTTTCTAGGCTCTATACATGATACTGAAACTAAATTGACCATTTTTACAATTTTTTTCTGTATGTATGTAAGTATGTATGTTCCTACATAACTCTTAAACGAATCAACTGATTTTCATGAAACTTGGTAGATATACATTTAGACGTACAGGACACAGGATAGGCTACTTTTTTCTTTTTCAACGCGGACAAAGTCGCGGGCGCCAGCTAGTTTATAATATAATATTAGTATAGTACGAATATGAATTAGTATAGTATGAAATTTGAATATATATTGTATACTCTCTCTCATTATGAGCAGATATTTATATTTATAAGCCACGCTAGATGACAGTGTACATATTTTGTGTATTATTATGTCTAATGTAGGTAAACCTTGACGTCAACTTTGCTTTACAAAAATGTCACTAATATACACGAGAAAAGAATATTAAAAAAAATGTTCAAGTAATTCATTTGTTTAACTTTAATAATTACTATGCATTTTGTTATCATCTCAAAAGAGATAGATATGAGACGTCATGTGAGCATAAAATAAACGAGTTTTTAAATAGGGCTATGATGGTAGCAATTTATATGTTAATTTAAAACTTATTTTGAAAACTAAATAATCAACTATCTAAATTACATACAACTGGCGACTTCGTTGATAAAATATGAATAATATAGGTAACACATGTAAAAATATTTATATCATCGATGTGACGACAGTAATGGCGATTCTGTGGCAAATTTTATATTTTTAGTAATTTTTTTGGAACCTAACATTTTCCAGGATTAGAAGTATCATTTATTTTTTATTTATTTATTTATTTATTTACAATAACATATTATATATTTTAGTTAATTGGCTATGAAAAAACACACTAGGCATGCAAGCCTGTATCGTATGCTTCATGAATTAGTTAAAATTTATTTTTTGATATTTAAAATATATATCAAAAAATAAAATAAAAATAAAAGTATTAATTGTTTTAATAATAACAAATTATAAATTACTAAATATACACTAAATTAGTAATAAATAGGTACATATAAAAGTAAATGACACAATAAATTTAGAATATAAAATGAGGCTATCGATATATTATGTTTTTAAATTGATTTAAATAGTTTTTCAACATGGTCGTATTTAAGATTGAACAACCTTAACATCATATAATGTTAATCCGGGTAATAAACTATCTGTGTGCCAAGCCAATGTAACAAATATCATACATACATAAAGTTGTGGTTCTTCCCGGGTTCGATTACCGGCTGGTTCAATCTCTGGTCAGGTCTATCTTCTATAAGAAAGTATCCACTTCCTTATAGAAGAACTTTGTGAAATAACAGCACGTTTGCTGTTGTGTTTCGTTGAGTGAGAGCTTATTTCCCTATCCCCCCCCCCCCAATCCCCTATCCTAATCCAGATCGAACCCGGGACTTCTGAGACAGAGCTTTAAAGCAATCGCCTTAACCACTAGACCACGTTACTCGTTTTTTTCTTTTACTCGGCTTTTAAGGGTCATAGCGTAATATAACATCTTATAACCTTCCTTTTTTTATTAAGGGCTATGAAATGCAAAAATAATTTATTATATTTAATTTTTGCATTTAAGTTAGTTCACAGTTTGCGTTCAAGCAAGAAAACTAACAAACAAACTTTACCATCAACTGCCACTTACCATCAAATGGACCTTCGGCCTGTCTGTCGACATTGATATTAAAAAGTGCTTGTGTCAGCTCCGACACACGACTAGAGTTTACTCCTTATACGAACGAATATAAAATTTAAATTATCACAAATCGAACACGCCGAAAGAACAACATCATTGTTAGCCTGAGAAAATAAGAATAATCAGGGGAAATAAATCGTGTAGTTTTGAAAATTGGTAGAATTATACTTCACGGTATCCAGATTAACATACTAAAAGTCCTCAAGGGTGGGGGTTGTGCTAAGGGTGTAAGGGGGGGTTGAAGGTACCTTTTTTGAGGTTTTTGCTCATATCGCGAATATCTGTAGGAATAGCATTATGATTGCTTCTGACAAAAGTTTCTATATGAAATTGTCTACAAACTTAGATATATACATATTTACTCTACGATCAATACTTTAGGGACTACAGGCTGTGCAAGTTTACAGAGATACAAAAATAGACGATTTCAGCAAACGGTGTCGTTTTTTTTTTCGGCGTTGTTTATCGTCATTTTTAGTTTAGAATAAGCAAGCTTAGTCATCTACCTACCCAACATGAAAAAACCCCATGAAGATCCATGGAGAATTCTAAACAAAAAAGATGATAATGTAAACAAGGTCCGAGCGTTCAAGATACCGTGTGCCCTTAAGCAACGAAGGGCGTCAGCGGGTCGTGGATAGTGAGGTTGAGGTCCATGCATACCACTGAGGCTGAATCGACGTCTTTTCTACTGCATATACCAACAGGCCAAGATTTATAGCTCAAAAATGGGTTCGATCCGCAAGAAATCCTGCTATTTGATTTTTCGATTGGATTATGTCAGAGACTGTCTCCTAAGTATAAATCCAAGTTTGTGTCGCTTGAAACCGCGAGCGTTAGCCGTCATCTCGAGAAACGCCTTTTTACAAATATCTCGGTAACGGTGAGTTTTACGTTAAAAATTGTAGGAATCTTTTTTGTAGACAACAAATTTTCCTATCGTTTTTATTTGAAACGTTTTTCTCTACTGTTAATATTTGCCGATATATAGTCGATTAAAAAAACCAAATTTTTGTTTTTGGAAAATAATTCGATAATTTTTAGACATACGAAAAAAAAGTCATAATCAAAGTTGTAGAGCATAAATTGTTCTATAATTTTTGTAGGAAACTTTTTTTTGTAAAATCAATAGTTGCTGAGCTCTACCGCAATTAATAGTAAAGCAAAATAAAAGAAAATCTTTTTTTTTTAAATTACCGAAAAAAAAATTACCAAAAAAAAATTAATGCCGCAATTTCAAATGGAAAACTTATATTTCATATTTCTGTCTTGTGTTGCTTTTCATAAAAGTTGCCGTAGTTGTTTTTTTTTTTACCTCACGGAAACTTTAATTGCGGTAGAGCTCAGCAACTATTGATTTTACAAAAAAAAGTTTCTTACAAAAATTATAGAAAAATTTATGCTCTACAACTTTGATCATCACATTTTTTTCGTATTTCTAAAATTTATCGAAATATTTTCCAAAAACAAAAATTTGGTTTTTTTAATTGACCATATATCGGCAAATATTAACAGCAGAGAAAAACATTTTAAATAAAAACGATGGGAAACTTTATTCTCTACAAAAAAGATTCTTACAATTTTTAACGTAAAACTCACCGTTGCTGAGATATTTGTAAAAAGGCGTTTCTCGAGATGGCGGCTAACGCTCGCGGTTTCAAGCGACACAAACTTGGATTTATACTTGGGAGACAGTCTCTGACATAATCCAATCGAAAAATCAAGTAGCAGGATTTTTTGCGGATCGAACCCATTTTTGAGCTATAAATCTTGTCCTGTTTGTATATGCAGTAGAAAAGACGTTGATTTAACCTCAGTGGTATGCATGGACCTCAACCTCACCATCCACGACCCGCTGACGCCCTTCGTTGCTTAAGGGCATACGGTATCTTGAACGCTCGGACCTTGTTTACATTATCCTCTTTTTTGTTTAGAATTCTCCATGGATCTTCATGGGGTTTTTTATGTTGGGTCGGCAGATGACTAAGCTTGCTTATTCTAAACTAAAAATGGCGATAAATAACGCCGAAAAAAAAAACAACACCGTTTGCTGAAATCGTCTATTTATGTATATCTGTAAACTTACACAGCCTGTAGTCCCTAAAGTATTGATCGTGGAGTAAAAATGAATATATCTAAATTTCTAGACAATTTCTTGTAGAAACTTTTGTCAGAAGTAATCATAATGCTATTCCTACAGATATTCGCGATATGAGCAAAAACCTCAAAAAAGGTACCTTCAACCCCCCCTTACACCCTCAGCACAACCCCCACCCTTGAGGACTTTTAGTATGTTAATCTCGATACCGTAAAGTATAATTCTACCAATTTTCAAAACTACACGATTTATTTCCCCTGATTGCCGATAAATGGCTTAATTTGCCTTGGTTATGTTCTTTTTTAAATAATATTGTGTAGATGAAACTTCAGATATTCTAAAATATTAAAAAAAAAAAAATAGAACGTAACTATAACGCATAACAATACGCATTCGAGTGACAATTCTGATTTTAGTCCCATAAATTTTCATACCACGGACTTATATACAGTGTGGAAAAATAAGTCGGGCCCTGGAGGAATATCTTAAATCCTTAAGTTGGCTCATTTTACATAAAGGTGACATTTCTTTATTTTTAAAAAGAAACAAAACTGCATTCAAAGATTTTTTCACATTTAAGTCGGTTCGATTCCCAGACGAAGCAAGTAATTTTTAGAAAATCTTTGAATGCAGTATTACTAATTTTTAAAAATGAAGGAATGTCTCCTTTATGTAAAATGAGCCAACTTAAGGATTTAAGGTAGTTTCCCTCCAGGGCCCGACATATCTTTCCACACGGTATATATGCAAAAATCGATTGTTAAGGAGTAAACTCCAAAAAGATGTCTCGGAGTTTCCCGAATGGGACGACGTTCATGAAACACAGTTATTATTGTTAAAACAAATGTCAATGTTAATTACACAACTTCATGTTCAAATGACTCATTTTAGCATCCCTCTTAAGTAGTTACATGTCTTGTCCTCATTTGAGGACAATGGCCTCAAAATTGAGGAGCGATTGAGTGAATTGAACTATAGGGTCAACCCGTGTCGTTATATCATGCGTGTGTTTTTTTTCTTTAAGTATATTCCTAGTAAATGGGTTATCAATGCAGTAAGAACTAATGGGAATAAATTATTGTTACAATTATAATACTGTTTTGCGTTCTTTTCAAAATACAAAAATACAAATAAAAATTACGAGCGATCGCCCCCGTATTTATACTCGTGCAGTCAACCTCGATGGTTTTGGAAATTACTGGAAACTTAAAAGATGTAAACATGTTTACGTTAAACTTTCTGGAAGGCTATTGTTGTTAGTGGAATGTGAACCTTGTCGCAACCGTAAGGAACAGTTTGCTTTGACACTTACAAAAGGGGGCACTCATTGTGGGCGTGGCCACCCTCTACTCATTCTGGGCGTGGCGAAGTGTGTGGAACTTTCCGTGGCGCCCGGGGCTACTCTCAAGATTTCGAGAACGTTCTATACTCTAGTTGTAACAATAACATACCTACACTTACAGATTTATTATTAGTATAGATTGATAACTAGCTGGTGACCGCGACTTCGCCCGCGTATGTGCCAATTTTTTATATTTTTAGACGTTCACTCGGAAACAATACTTTTTTCTTAATGAAAGGTACCCTATGTCCTTTCTTCTATCCCTGACAACGTGTGTGCAAAATTTCATGATGATCTGTTTACTAGTTTTAAGCGTGAAAAGGTAGCAGACAGACCGACCAACAAACAGTTACTTTCGCATTTATAATAATTAGTATGCAACTTTGAAAAGATTTAGGTTATATTAAAGGTTGTTCAGACAAAAATGACATTACATGTGACATGCATTACATACATTACATGGTATCATTATGTATATGCAAACTTGACATTTGCATGTGTCATTTTTGTCTCTCAGATTAAAAAACAGACTTTAGGTCAGAAACACAGAGTTCCAATCTTTGACAGTGCGTATTATGAAAGAGTTTTTAAAACGTTTGATCCGAAAATGAGAAATTTTGACAAGATGATTTATTGTAACCTGTCGTACGTCTGAATGTCAGAACTAGTACGTAATTATAAATAATATTTATGAATGAATATTTAGTAAACACGAGTAACAATAAGATCAAGGCAGAAAGGGCTGATAAACATGTTATCATTATCACGTTCGGATGTAACGTCTGTCGTGCCATGACAGTTTGTAATCGCTTTAATGACAGCTCATTAGATGCTGTCTCCAGAGTACTTTAATAAATTATTTTGACCTTGAGTAGATTTTTCAATATATGTATCACAGACCACCTGCAACTCCTTGGCGCTGCTGATCTGAACTTTGGTAGGCATATCGAGTCCATTGCCAAAACGGCTGCTAGAAAATTGGGCATCCTTTCCAAGGTTAAACGGTACTTCACTGCAAGACAGCTCCTTGACTTATACAGAGCCAAAGATTTAAATCGAGAGATGCGGTATTACTAACGAAAGTGTGTTACAAAATACAACATACATTATACTAAGACCTTTGTCTAAACACACTTTTAAACACAGACAACACATTCCCTACTTCAAACGTGACTGTGACGATAGCGACGCTCTCAACAAGCGTCCGTCACTCACTGTAACTGGCGTGCAACTGTAATTGGGTTGAGCGCCTGCGCCCAACCCTCGATCGATTTTCTATCATCTGCACTATGGAGAATATGCGTCCATTCAATACGATCTTATCCAACCGGAACCGTACGTTCCAGCGGACCACGAGGCGCGGGCGGAGGTTTCATCCCTTCGTGGTTGTTCCTCGGTCACGCACGAAGCGTTACAGTTCCACCTTCCTTGTCCGAACTGCTAAGGAGTGGAACTCATTGCCTGCTTCCGTGTTTCCTCAAAATTACAACCTTCAAATCTAGGGTAAACGGGCACTTACTAGGTAAGCGTAGTACACCTTCGGCCGCATCTGCACCTTACATCAAGTGAGACAGCTGCGCCCGCATTAACTGTGAGCATTATAGCATGTTGCTGACGCGAACCTATACATTTTTTCCCTACCCAAAGTCGTATAACGCGGCTATAGAAGTTTTCACTTCAAAAAAAATGTATTTGAAATACTTACTGTACCTTTTTGCGGCCATAGCTATCGGGTCTTCGCCACCTTCTACAAAACCACGAGTTAACCCCACGATGTTAGAGCCATACTTGAATTTGTATATCGAGGGTGTTCTGGCAGAACCGAATAAGTGCAAAATTTAACGAAAATTAGATAAAAATAAGTATGCCCTACTTATTTTTTTCTGCTCTTTTTATCTAGCAAAACAGTATAACTAAATTAGCTTTTATTGTGGTTTTATGTTTTATTAACGCTATTGTGCTTCACCGTTTTATTATGAGCCCTCAAACTTTTAAATGCTCTTTTTCTCATTTTGAAATTTTTTGTACTTATCCGTTTCTGCCAGAATACCCTCGATATCTTCTTCTTTTTCTTAATATATAAAAGGCGATGCGTGTGTGTATGTTCCCTATGGACTCCAAAACCGCTGAACCGATTTGGATGAAACTTTCAGACAATCTTCAGATTAGTCCAGAGGATAACCCTGTGAAGCTTGGTAGCGAAGGACGCGGGCGAAGCCGGGAGCGGGTCGCTAGTTGTTATAATTGTTATGTAACAATTGAAGACATGAGTGGATGAAGGTGATATGTCGCATTTTTGGGTTTTTTCTTTTTTTTGCATTGATGAAGGTAATATATCCATATGAGTGATAACAGACCTTAAGATAGTCGATTTAAGACATTTTTGAAAAATAGGTTGAAAAAGGTGTTATGTACAGTTAATTTTAAAAAGCAAAGAGTGCAGAAAAGTTTACTTTTGTTAATGGAAGAGGGAGCTATGTCCACTTTTTTTTTAGTTACATAATATAAGTATTTAATTGCTATCATACCATTAATATTTTAGGTTGTTTACACAACTTTTTATCATAATTTAGTACAAAAATCAGTTCAGTGGCGACTTATCTCAAAAATTAAAAGTAAAACTTTAACCTCGATTTATTCAAAATTAGAATTATGCGACATACCACATTCATCCACTCACGTCTTCAATTGTTATGTAACAATTGTTAAACTTAATTATTGCTTGTATCAATATTAATCAATACAATCGTACTCAAAGTGGAACAAAGTTATTTGTCAATAGTTCAGAGTTAATTAACTACTCTTAGCGATAACTTGAATGGGAACAATGAACTGAAGATTTGCACATTTGTACTATAATTATTTATAAACGCGAAATTTTTTAAACGTATGGATTTTAAAAAAGAAATAATGTATGTAGTATAATCAACTGTCTGGTATCCATAATACAAGCATTTAGTTGCTTAGTGTGGAACTAGATGGCGCTGTGTGGAATGTGTGAAGATATTTATTATTACTTACTTTCTAAAACATATCGCACCTTCAGCAAGGCAAGGGCATAACAGTTTCGTATGCAAATATTATTTGATGCAAAAAAAAAGAATTGTTTCAAAGAAATATAAGCAGAAGAATACGATATTGAATGCAAAAAAATAAACTTTAAATGGCTCTCTGGTAAAATTACTAAAAGTGCAGTTATGCCCTTGTCTTGCCAAAGGTGCGACATATTTAGTATTATTTAGGGTTGTATCATGTTCTAAAATGCATCTAATATGAATGAATTTAAATGAAAATTTAAATTATCTAAAAGTAGAAGAATACGATATTGAATGCAAAAAAATAAACTTTAAATGGCTCTCTTGTAAAATTACTAAAAGTGCAGTTATGCCCTTGTCTTGCCAAAGGTGCGATATATTTAGTATTACTACCGTTGTATTTATGTTCTAAAATGCATCTAATATGAATGAATTTAAATGAAAATTTAAATTATCTAAAAGTAGAAGAATACGATATTGAATGCAAAAAAATAAACTTTAAATGGATCTCTTGTAAAATTACAAAAAGTGCAGTTATGCCCTTGTCTTGCCAAAGGTGCGATATATTTAGTATTACTACCGTTGTATTTATGTTCTAAAATGCATCTAATATGAATGAATTTAAATGAAAATTTAAATTATCTAAAAGTAGAAGAATACGATATTGAATGCAAAAAAATAAACTTTAAATGGCTCTCTTGTAAAATTACAAAAAGTGCAGTTATGCCTTTGTCTTGCCAAAGGTGCGATATATTTAGTATTACTACCGTTGTATTTATGTTCTAAAATGCATCTAATATGAATGAATTTAAATGAAAATTTAAATTATCTAAAAGTAGAAGAATACGATATTGAATGCAAAACAATATACTTTAAATGGATCTCTTGTAAAATTACAAAAAGTGCAGTTATGCCCTTGTCTTGCCAAAGGTGCGATATATTTTCAACCGACGAAAACGAAAAAAACAAAAACGGAGGAGATTTTGATAATTCTTTTTTTATTTCAAAGGGTGCACCCCCAAGGGGGTCCTATTTTAATTTGGAAAAATAATTCCAACCCTAAGGGTAGGCAAACAGGGGGTGATTGATTGTTCACTCACCGATTGTAGCGTATAAGCACGCATAACTTTTTAAAGAGTAGTCCGATTTTGATAATTCTTTTTTTAATAGATAGGGTATACCTCGAAGTTGGTCTCGTATAATTTTGGAAAAATAATTCCTACCCTAAGGGTAGGAAAATGGGGGTGGGAAAATTAAAAATTAAGCATGTAGTAAATATTAGATTATAGCCACAAAAAAATATAAAATAAAACTTTTTAACAAAAAATAAAACCGCCGAAAAAACTGAAAAGCATAAAATAATCTTATTATTTTACCTAAGTAATTTTGAGTCGGCGCCAAACAAGCAAAAATTATGTAAAGAGTGATGCGCGGCGGCGACTCAAAATTACTTAGGTAAAATAACAAGATTATTTTATGCTTTTCAGTTTTTTCGGCGGTTTTATTTTTTATTATGTATTACTACCGTTGTATATCTATGTTCTAAAATGCATCTAATACCCAGCCATCAATGGGAGACCCAAAATTAGATAAAATTCGGTGAATGCTGCCCCCGATCGTCCGGAAAAAGGGAATATCAAATCCAAACGCTCGACAAATAATCGGTTGAAGAGGTCAGACAGTGTTGAAATGTTGGCTTTATCTGTGTTTCTATTTTATTACTTTAAAAATAACAATAGATATTACAAGTTCATTCATATATGTACTCATTCACAACAGCCTGGCTAAGAGCCTCTTTCACAAACTACATGTTGATTAGTTACTTTTATGTTGATTAGTTGATAGTTGAGTAGTTATATTGAATTATGCACTCGGTTTACTGCATCATTCGATAGCCGATTTTTTTTAATTATTTTCTATTTAATATTTGGGACATTTACCGTACAAATAAAGATATATCAGCTCCATTATCCTCGGTTACCGGTGACTTTAAATGACAGTTTGGCCCACTTGACGTTTGTGAAACAGGCGCTTAGACATACACAATTCTCTCATATTAAATTATTTTATTATAAATACTAGTTTTGGTCGCGAATTCATCTGCGTATAAGTTACTAGCTGTTGACCGCGACTTCGCCCGCGTAACTTTGTAAATTATATACTAAAACCTTCCTCGAGAACCACTCTATCCATTGGTGAAAACAGCATGAAAATTGGTGCACTAGTTTTTGAGTTTATCGCGAACACAGAGACAGACAGGCGCGGCGGACATCTTTGTTTTATAATATGTAAGGAAGGATAGTGATATAGAGATCTATAGGTTAAAGAATTTTTAAAATCGGTCTAGCAGTTTGTGTAATTGGCGACGGTAGCCAACTAGACACCAACCATCAAATGGACCGTCAGTCTGTCTAAACTATTTACATGAAAAATAAAAAATAAAAATAAAGGGCAGAACAGAAAATGCAGTTTGATTATTAGTAACATTTTTTTTAATACTTTACATTATTTAACAAATATATTGTTTACAATGAGTATTGAATTACTTACTAGTTACTTAAAGTATTACTTACATACATAATATTAAGTGCCTTTTAAGAAAATTTGTAATCACGTAATAACGTGACGCATTACAAAAGTTGATATGTGCAAAAAGTATACCTTTTTGAGTTGAGATATTGTCAAGTGAAATTTTTCAAAAAAAATATAGATTTTTGGAATTTATTGAAGTTTACTCCTTAAGAAAAGATTTGCATATGAAAATTTATTGGAGTGAAATCAAAATTGTCACACAGTAAAACAAAATTTTTATTTGAAAGCTGGTACTTCCCGTGTGGTCCCATTTCAATTTGGTCCAGTTCTCGCAATGGCGTCCATGAGAAAACGGTTTGAAGTCGGTTTTTTATTTGTTAAATAGAGTTATTTTGAATATTTTAGAATATCTGAAGTTTCATAGATATTGCGCCATCTACACAATATTATTTTAAGAAAGAACAATGTTGTTCTTTAGGCGTGTTCGAATTGTGAAAATTTAAATTTTATTATCGGACGAAATACACGATCAGTCCATCGCGTTAAATTGACTGACGTGAAGCCAAAATTTGATCGTGAAGGTAAAAACTGATGGCTTTATGTCAAACACTGGATTTCAAATCGCGCCGTTGCGTCACGTCAGTTCATCGCGCCAACTGATCGTGAGTGTAGAGAAACCAAGGAGGAAGGAGTGCCATCTTACATGGTTGTTAAACTGAAAAAGTGGCAACAAAATCCGATAAATATAGATGGCGCTAGTGTGAACAGTGAGAGTTTGAGAGTATGGAGAGTATGGAATGAATGTAGCAGTAGTTGACGGAGTGAAGTGCGCCGAGTTGAATTTTGGTTGAACACTAGCCTCTCCAGCGCCACCAATTTATCGTCTTTCGACGGACACTTTTAAAACTCAGAGATTGTCCTCCTTGTCTCTATTCTCCTTACTACGCCGTGGTATTATGCCGCGCTTCCGAATCAGAGCTCATGTCAACGTCACTCGATCCGGTCAAACGCATAAATGACAGAAAATGGAACTGACCGTGTGTGGGCACAATTTTTGGCGTGGCTCCATTTGATTTAAGTTGTTTGGAGCCACGTCAAATGATTGATCGTGTATTTCGTCCATATCGTTCGTAAGGAATAAACTCCAGTCGTGTTTCGGAGTTGACACACACAATTTTTTTTATGTTAAGGTCGACAAACTTAATCTAAATAAATAAATAGGATTAACTATTATAAACAACTACTTAACTAAATAAAACTAACGTTAACAATTCAATAAATCACGATACTTTATATCTAAGTATAATTTATTATAGATCAATATATTAGTATAATTACCATTACATTAAAGACAAGAAAACTACAATAATTCTAGACGCCATTTTGTTTGATGAGTTTAGCAATCGGTATTTGGCTTTACAATTTGGCCAGTTAAAATAAAGTGGGTTCAAAAATGTATTTCTCTTACGCTTAACTTAACAAGTAACTTATACTCTTAACTATGTAACTTATTCTTACGTATTTAACTTTTTTGTCATGATTTGTAATCTTTTCGCTTCTCTAACCTAAACTACCTACATAAGTCCGATTAAAAATTATATTGGTCCATAGAGTAATTAAAAGCTAATAAGATAACTTTCCATTAGAGTAGTTTATTTTGCCTTCTTATTGTTTGTTCTGTAATCTGACGGATTTAAGATGACAAATGTCAAATTGACTAATGTCAAATTCAATTTGACGGGCCATCGAAATCACATGCGCTTTTAAACCTTTTTATTTCATGATTACTCATTTCTCGCAATACACTATATTATAACTGTTTGCATCGTCTATATAGAGTTGGATAATATAACTTTGTATGTCAGTGCGTCGGAGAAGGTGGCCGCTGAGAGACGGCTACGTGGGCGTCGAGACCGTCAGAAGCGCGCGAATGGCGACGCATCCATGTACCGCCGACATCACGGTCTTGATTAAAGAAAGAAAGATAGGAAAAAGTAAGAAATGGAATATTTATTCGATGCAACAAAACACACATCATCATCATCATCATTATCACCACCACCACCACCACCATCATCATCATCATCACCATCATCATCGTCGTCGTCATCGTCATCATCATCATCATCATCATCACCACAACCACCACCACCATCATCATCATCATTATCATCGCCATCATCATGAACCCTCAAATGTCCACTACTGGCCATTGTCCCATTTAATAGAGTTACTGAACTGAGTCCGCCTCTGAGCTCTGCCCTAGGCGTCATATGATCGACACGACACGTTTGGTCTAGTGGCTAGTAACCCTAGCTGTTAACCAAACGGGTTGGTTAACAGCTAATATTTCAAAATAATCCCGCTAGGGGAAAATGTTTGTCTTAACATTTTACGTTTGTACCTGTCATGGATATTTTGTATATATAATAATTATGTATGTATTTACAAAAAAAAAGTAATCTATGTAGTATATCAACTGTCTGGTATTCATAATACAAGCATTAGTTGCTTACTGTGGAACTAGATGGTGCTGTGTGGAATGTGTGAAGATATTTAAAAAAAACAGGTGTTTAGTGGGCGCTGCAGCGTATTTAGTTATAACTTATAACTATTATTAAAATGAAGAAAAACTTGTACTTAGGATAGCTTTTCTAGTACATTTTAACTGAATACTATATTATGCTTAATTACCATCAAACTACTACAACATGGAATCCGCGTGCCATACAAAACACTAGGAATTTTATGGAACATTTAAAAGTGACATATGCGTAAAGCATGAACTGTCATTTAAAACAAAACAAATATATTAATAAGTACTTAATTTAAAGAAAATGTGACTTTACGTCAACCCATTAGAGTTTAAAATGAAATAGTAGAAGTTGATCGTCACTACCTTTTACCATTGACGCGTGAAGGCAAGAGTCCGCCATGATTCTGTCAAAGGCGTTCTTTTTATGTGCCGCTTTGGCATTTGTGTCGCAAATTCCATTGTAGTATTTCGATGTTAATTACTATATATTTACCTACCCCCATTGTCACTCTTCTGTGAGATTAGTTGTCTGTATTCGGTTGACAATCTTCTACGGCCGTGTTCGTATTTCGCCTCCTTGGCGAGTAAAGCCTCTCTCTGCATTTGAGTTTTAAGCTCGGACGGAACATCCGGTATGAACAGTTGCATGAGACCGGTGAGACCGAACACAACGTGCTGCAAACATTTGATAAAGTTCAACTTTATTTTTTACTTTTTTGGTATATTAAGCATTTAATTAATGGGCCAAATTTAAAGGAAGCTGCATTGCAGGAATCCTACAGCTTCTATGTGGGATCGGAAGTTAGTTCTCTTAGATCATCAATCAATACTAATAATAAATCTGTAAGTGTAGGTATTGTATGTATGTATGTTCCTTTATAACTCTTAAACGAATTAACTGATTTTCATGAAACTTGGTAGATAAACATTTAGAAGTACAGGACACGGGATAGGCTACTTTTTTATTTTTCAACGCGGACGAAATCATGGGCACTAGCTAGTATTATAATATACTAGCTGAACCCGACCACGCTTCGCTGGTATTACTTAACTCGGCTGCCATAACAACAGCTAATTTCCACTTTAAATGTGACAGCGGTTCTCGTTAGCAAGTTAGTTCTTCTTGCTTTCGGCAGATGGCAAATTATATTATTACGCGAAAAATAGATAAGATCAATGTTTGAAGCGGATTGCATATTGTGTAAAAATTTCCGTCGTCAATCCGTCGGTTGGTTTTTGAGTTTTTGAGTAATACACAAACCAACACAACATTTTTATATACCTATACATATATATAGATTCTAAATCAAGCGGAATTGTACACACAATAAAACAGATAAATGAAAAGACACACAAATGTCCCTCGCCAAAAATCGGCTCCAAGTCAGCATAATGCAGGTTGTAAAAACCTGCGCTGGTCTTCCGTTAGAGCCGATGGTGAGGTACAATTACATAGAATACACCAGTGATATGTTAAGTAAGTACTAGATTGAGCACTCCCTACGATTTCTTGCTAAATTCATGTTCCAACGCGGAAGATGCGCGGGGGACGGCGCGGCAGTAGTATCAAGGTCAATGTGGCCGACCCGATAAGCACGTCGGTCTTAACAAATTAAATATTAACCTATTAAACGTTTCAATATTAATAAAACTTACCTATGGAACGTCACACCAGCACTTTTACCAATATTTTTTGTTGTATTTTTGCAATATCTCATCACACAAGACGGCATTTTTATTGGTTTTGAAAATAATAACGCGCCTAATCTCTACGAGCGCGTATGATAGACTGTGAACGGGTAGGACGTCGGAACTCCAATCACTTGGAACACTCATCGCGTCTTGAGTGTTCCATCTAGTACGTAGTACTTAAAATATCACTGTATATTAGTGACTTTTTTTAAAGCAAAGTTGACGTCAAGGTTTACCTACATTAGACATACGAGTAATAATATACAAAATACACTGTCATCTAGCGTGGCTTATAAAAAGCATAGAATAGAATACATAGAATCTCTAAAAATAAAAGATTTCTCACAAAGTGGAGTATCTCACCTCGAAAACTACGACAAAAGCAAGTCTAGCCGCGAAGACGTGCCAGTAGTGAGGCGAAAGACCGTAAGGGTCTTCGTGATTAGGCGAGTTCCTGTAGCCTCTGTACGCACAAGTAGGAGGATCTACTTCGTTCTCATCTGCACCCCAATCCTCACGGTAATCCGAAGTGTTGAATACTGAAATAGATGAGGAAATTGAAAATTAAACATCAAATGTTTGAAGATTTTCTTTTAAATTTTTATTTCGAGGCTTTTCGAAGTAATATTTTAATTTAGGCTTTGACTAAATTAAAATATTACTTTACTAAACTAGCACAAAGGGGTGTCGCCTTTGGGCTGCCCACAGCATAAAAAATATAGCATAAAAAATAAATAAAATAAAATAAAAATACAATAATTATTAAATCTTGGAGGAATTATTATTAATTTATGTAATAATAATTCCTTATGTATAACTACATATCGCACCTTCAGCAAGACAAGGGCATAACTGCACTTTTTGTAATTTTACAGGAGAGCCATTTAGTTATTTTTTTTGCATTCAATATTGTATTCTTCTGCTTATACTTATTAGCCCCATGGTCTTGTAAATATTTTTTTAATTTAATAATGTTTTTAAGACATTTCGCTGCTTAAATTGTTCAAAGGTACAACAAATCAAAATTACACTTTTTTACAGGAGAGCTTATCGAAAACAATTAAATTATTTTTGTCTAATTTTTTTCTAATTAGATATTATATCAAATATATGCATATTATACATCGTTAGAAGCGTATTTTTAAGTAGCATTAAATGTTTTAAGTACTTTTATAATAAACTGAATACTAACTGAAACTGAATACTGAAGAGATATATATAAGCATATAAGTAACTTTTGAATATATAAAAAATATCAAAATATACTAAATATGGAATAAAACAACCATATTTTTTTTTGCAACATACAATATGAAGGATTGTGATTGCAATAAAACCATTTTTAGATTTTTTTGAATTGTGGTACTTTTGAATTTAAGCGGCGATTTCTGCATATATTTTAAGTTTAACTCATTTAAAAAAAAATTGTGTTATGCCCTTGTCTTACCGAAGGTGTGATATATTCAGGAAATAAAATATTTTGAAGGTAGCGTGTCTTAACGTCCCCTAAACCCCCCCCCCCCTCCGCCTTGTCTGTGTCTGTCTGTTCGCGATAAACTCAAAAACTACTGCACCCATTTTCATCCTGTTTTCACCAATGGATAGAGTGGATCTCGAGGAAGGTTTAAGTATATAATTTAAAAAGTTACACGGGCGAAGTCGCCGGCAGCAGCTAGTTGAAGATAATGCAACTTACATGACAAAGAGTGATCTATGTAACCGGCGAGCGTGTTGTCCGGCGAATAAACGTATTTGTAAACCATACGAGGAATATAATCACTTGTGTACGCTATCACAAATGCCTGTAACAAATTTATTTATCAATACTAATAATAAATGTGTAAGTGTTGGTCATGGAGTAAGTTACTTTATTTTCAGAGATATCTTGTTTATAGGCTCTATACATGATACTGAAACTAAATTGACCATTTTTACAATTTTTTTCTGTATGTATGTATATATGTATGTATGTAAGTATGTATGTTCCTACATAACTCTTAAACGAATCAACTGATTTTCATGAAACTTGGTAGATAAATATTTAGACGTACGGGACACAGGATAGGCTACTTTTTTCTTTTTCATCGCGGACGAAGTCGCGGGCGCCAGCTAGTAACATAATAAACTTAAAAATAAAGAAACTTTAAAATGCATGTATCTCATCAAAGCTCAAGCTAAACCAAACTTTCATCGAAGTCAGTTCAGTAATAAAAATCGTGGTTACAAATACTGGAAGTTGCTGAAAAGAAATAATGATAGAAGCAAATAGATATCAGATTATAAAGTTTATTTAGAAAAAGCTTATTTTTCTTTAGTTAGAGCATAACAATCAAAAATTTTCGAGTGACATTGAAAGAATAATTTACTTACATTAGAAACAACAGCAGCATAGGTGATTCCTCTTAATATTCCGTACCTGGAAAAAAATAGTGAATGATTTCATGGATACAATAAAGTCTCTGATGGAAGACTAAGCGTTAATTAATAGTTATTGGAAGACTAAGCGTTAATTAATAGTTATTGGAAGACTAAGCGTTAATTAATAGTTATTGGAAGACTAAGCGTGGGCGCCCACTCTATGACATATCGCTGTTTAAAAACTAAAGGGCCACAAATCAAAATTACACTTTTTACAGGAGAGCTAATCGAAAAAAATTAAATTATTTTTGTCTATATTTTTCTTATTAGATATATATCAAATATATACATATTATATATCGTTAGAAGCGTATTTTTAAGTAGCATTAGATTTTTAAGTACTTTTATAATAAACTGAATACTAGAGGAGATATAAGTATATAAGTTACTTTTGAATATAAAAAAATATCAAAATATACTAAATATTGAATAAAACAACCATGAGTCTTTTTGCAACATACAATATGAAGGATTGTGATTGTATTTTTGTAATAAAAACATTTTTGGATTTTTTTGTTTTATGGCCCTTTAGTTTTTAAGCAGCGATATTGTTATAAATATTGGAAGAAAAATAATACTTGAATTCCAATAACCTCGTTTAGAATATTGATATTCGACCACGCATGCCATAATCATTTTATACTAGGTAGTGGAACGGCCATATACTAACTATATATACAGGGCGTCCCAAGAGTATGCGACATGAAGGGAAAGTACCTTAAATATCGGAGATGGGATATCTAGCTGAAAGAAGACTTTGTTTTAAGAAGATTTTTAAAATTTAGTAATACTGCATTCAAAGATTTTCTAAAAATTACTTGCTTAGTCAGGGAACCGACATAAACGTGAAAAAAAAACACCCGTATTTTTATGATGCGAATCGAAAGAATGGACAAAATATAATAATTCTTCTTAAGTAACATACTTAGTATCTTAAAAAAAGGAATAACGTAAAATGTTTGATTCAAATTTCAGGAATATTATTTATTGCCGACGACGGCATATTTCCCTTCATGTCGCATAGTCTTGGGACGCCCTGTATATATAATCCTACTAAGGTAGTCAGCGACCTTGCAGCAACTGTGGCGTTGCTTGTGTTATAGGCGACGGTAGCCACCTACTATCAAGTAGACCATCAAGTAGATCAAGTAGACCATAAAGTAGATCAAGTAGACCATCAAGTAGATCAACTAGACCATCAAGTAGATCAAGTAGACCATCAAGTAGATCAACTAGACCATCAAGTAGATCAACTAGACCATCAAGTAGATCAAGTAGACCATCAAGTAGATCAAGTAGACCATCAATTAGATCAAGTAGACCATCAAGTAGATCAAGTAGACCACCAAGTAGATCAAGTAGACCATCAAGTAGATCAAGTAGACCATCAAGTAGATCAAGTAGACCTGGCCGACTATCTATACATGAAAAGAAACTTACCAAGCCCCAATATCTTCAACCCGTTCAGCTAAAGGCCTCCTCGCTTGGGTCACCATTTTGTAAGCGTCCAGTCTGATTTCAGCTATATTGTTCAGCAGAGCGAACAGTGGGGCGAGAGGGAACGCTGCCACGAACAGCGTTACAAAACCATATTGAAGAACTGTAAAGTAATACGAGGGGTGTTCAATGAAAAGTGAGAATGAAATAGATACTCCTTGCTAAGAAAAAAAAAATTGATACTGTCAGGTAAAGCGTAGACATTTATGATTAAAAAGTTTTCGATTTTCATCTGTATTTTAAAAATTGTAGTCATTCATTTTCTACGTTTCGGTACGTGTTCTCGAAAATGGAGAAAATTGAAATTCCCGCGGTAATTAAATATCTCTGGTTAATTTTTTTTACTACGGAGCAGGTAAATCAAGACTTGCAAGGAACATTAGGGGTACATGCTTCTCCATACTTTACAATTGCTCGTTGGTGTGCTTCCAGTCCCTCGCTGTGCGCATAATAAAAGAAAGCGCTTCGTGTGAAAATACCCTTCCCACCGTCATTCATTCATTACGTCATTAATTCATTGAGTCATTAATTCATTAAGTTAGTAACTCATCAATTCATCGAGTCATTAATTCAATAAGTTATTAATTCATCAAGTCATTAATCCACCAAGTCATGAAGCCATTAATTCATTGAGTCATTAATTCATTAAGTTATTAATTCATTAAGTAATTAATTAAGTCTTGGAGTCATTAATTCAATAGGTTATTAATTCATCAAGTCATTAATCCACCAAGTCATAAAGCCATTAATTCATTGAGTCATTATTTCATTAAGTTATTAATTCATTAAGTAATTAGTTAATTAAGTCATGGAGTCATTAATTCATTAAGTTATTAATTGATTCATGGAGTCATTAATTCAATAGGTTATTAATTCATCAAGTCATTAATCCACCAAGTCATAAAGCCATTAATTCATTGAGTCATTAATTCATTGTTAATTAGTAATTAATTAAGTCATTAATTAATTAATTAAGTCATTAAGTAATTAGTTAATTAAGTCATGGAGTCATTAATTCATTGCGTCATTAATTCATCAAGTCATGAAGTCATTAATTCATTAAGTTATTAATTCGTTAAGTCATTAATTAATTAAGTCATTAAAGAGATGGGTGAATCAACTTACTCATTTCAAGGTATTCGTCGAACAGAGCCAGTCTTCCGGGATCTTGCAGGTGATAATCCTGTTCCCAGGCCATGTGCGGTTTGCTCAAATCCCTTGTCACGGCGCGGTGGGAGCGTTGACGCCACCAGTTATGAAACTTACTGTGCAAATAAAATGAGTGGTAAGGGTGTTTGCCTAACATCTCAGGGGCCCCGGGTTCGATTCCCGGCGAGGTCAATTTTGGAAATGAACTTTTTGAATTTGGCTCTGGTCTGGTTTTAGAAAGTGGTGTAACTTAACCTAACATTTTTTTTTTCAGTCCACTGGGCACCTCATTGGAGTGTAATGTGGAATGTGTGTAATCTTTTATTCTTCGAAAACCAGCAGCGCATTGAAGCCCTTTCTTGTTGCTTGTGTTCATAGGTTATGTTAGTCACCGACCTCCAAATGGACCGTCAGCCTGTCTGCCACACTTTATCGTTATCTTACAAATAACGAAACAAGACATACACAACACACACGTACGTACGGGTATCCTAGCTCTAGGAAGTTGTTGAAGCACTGTTTTCCTATCATGATGATTGCCAACTGGATACAAAGTTCGGAGAGACATCCGGCTGGATCACAGATGTCGCCTTTCAGTTTGAAAAACTCCGATTTTCTAGCTTGATCGTCGCCGGGATAGTCGTAGAAGCGACCCTGTAAAACAGATAGATGGCGCTGTAAAAACTCTGAATTTAGTAGTGGATGAGCACACTGCGTTTCGCAGTGAAATAACAGCATTTGTGCTGTTGTGTTTCGGTGAGTGAGTAGATGGATGCCAGAGCCCATTTCCTCATCCTTTCTTAATTCCTATCCTCAATCCTACTATGCTCTGGTAGTAATCATCCCCTTACAGAAACCTCAGTGAAATAACAGCATTTGTGCTGTTGTGTTTCGGTGAGAGTAAAAGGATGTTAGAGCCCATTTCCTCACCCTTTCTTAATTCCTATCCTCAATCCTACTATGCTCTGATAGTAATCACCCCCTTACAGAAACCTCAGTGAAATAACAGCATTTGCCAGAGCCCATTATCCCATCCCATCCTTATCCTTTATCCTTAATCCTTATATGGTCGGCAGCTCCCTTGCACCACACATTCTTATATGGTTGGCGACGGTAGCCACCTACCATCCACTTGATGGTAGGTCAACCTGTCTACCTTTAAATGATAAAAAAATCAACGACAACATTATTATATCTATTATACAGCAACGCATACAACGATATATCTTCTGTAGTATTTTTCAAGTGACTTTTATATTTACAAAAAAATATATTGGGTACTTACTTTGAAAAAAGCGATGTATATGAGAGAAGAATAGAAGTTCATGAATTCAAAGAAAAATATTTTGAATGTATAAGAATCTTCGTACTCCGTTTGTGTTCGTGGATTTTCCATGTTTGTCAAGTAAACAGCTACTTTGGCGTATATCTAGAAAATTTAATAGAACATATTAAATTATGAGCGAAAAACCTTGTCGTAAGTAAATTATTTTTATGTGTGAACAACATCGAAATACTACAATGGAATATGCGTCACCAAATGCCAAAGCGGCACATAAAAAGAACGCCTTTGACAGAATCATGGCGGACTCTTGCCTTCACGCGTCAATGGTAAAAGGTAGTAACGATCAACTTCTACTATTTCATTTTAAACTCTAATGGGTTGACGTAAAGTCACATTTTCCTTAAATTACTTACTTATTATTATGTTTGTTTTGTTTTAAATGATAGTTCATGCTCTACGCATATGTCACTTTTAAATGTTCCATAAAATTCGTAGTGTTTTGTATGGCACGCGGGTTCCATGTTGTAGTAGTTTGATGGTGAACAAACAAAAGAAAAAGAAGTTACCAAAATTAACTCTTACCCTAGTCAAAATCATGATAATAGTCAAGTTAATCAAGGCGGCAGTCATTGCGGTAAATATTTTAGCGTGCTTCTTAAGAAAAAAACCACTTCCACCGTAAATTACCGACACCATTGAAATGCGGTAGATTATGGTGCCCAATACGGCTCCCATTACAATTGCGATCTGAAAAGCCAACAATCCTTATGGTTAGGGAGCCCACGATGCTAAATGTGTAGTCACTCGAGCGTCGTGGGACCTATTGGACTTTGAAGATTGGATGGTAAGAAGAAAAAAAGGTTATATGAAGTTATATGACGCTGTATTTTAAAAAAATCCTCCATATAATGGTCAGATTAAGAATCAGCACGATCAGGACTTTAGGCTGAACCGTCTGTATGAAAATCTGACGCGCTCGAGTATTACAAAATGAGAATTGTCAAAAATATTTTTTGCATTTTCAAAAAGCTGCCGCGAGCTTGCGTTACATCCGAATCGTCTGAATTTTAAATGGGAGCTTAGTTTAGGTTCACTTAACATCCCCTCTGAAAATCTGACGCGCTCAAGATGTATATAAAATTTTAACCCCACCTCCGTCAACCCCACCAACCAAATCGTCAGATTATTAAAATGCACACTTTTCAACATGTAATTAATCTACCATAGCTTAATCTGACGCGCTCGAGTGACTCCAGAAATCCCCTCTTGGGCTCCCCAACCATTACATATTATAAGCCGCGTTTGTCTGTCTGTCTGTTCGCGATAAACTCAAAAACTACTGCATCTATTTTCATGCTGTTTCACCAATGAATAGAGTGGTTCTCGAGGAAGGTTTTAGTATATAATTTACAAAGTTACACGGGCGAAGTCGCGGGCAGCAACTAGTAGTAGATAAAATCTATAACTACGTATCAATCAATCAATACTAATAATAAATCTGTAAGTGTAGGTATTGTATGTATGTATGTATGTATGTATTCCTCTATAACTCTTAAACGAATTAACTGATTTTCATGAAACTTGGTAGAATAAACATTTAGACGTACAGGACACAGGATAGGCTACTTTTTTCTTTTTCAACGCAGACGAAGTCGCAGGCGCCAGCTAGTTAAAAAAAATAATTGGAAATTGTTGGAAAATAGAATTGGAAAATGGAAGAACATGTTAAATGGATTTCTGATTCACACACTCACACGTATACAGATAAATATGAAGGCAAGAAGATTACCATAAACAACACAGCAGAGCTTGTGGCGACATATCGCATGGTTTTCTGCCAAGTGGGCAAATATGGCTCCTTTTCTCTGGTTACAGGATTCGTGCGGAACGTTTTCACCGATGCTTCAAACTCTGGGCGAGGCTCTTCATCCTGAAAAAAAAAATTAGCTGTAATACTCGTTGTAATAATAAGTTTTTCATTTTTTTTATTATATATTAGTTATAGGGATTATTAAATAAGATGATGGCATTTTTTTTTTTTTTGTTTGTATAATAATTTTATTGTGTATTGTATTTACTAACATAGTTTTAAGTTAATATTGTTACTAACCATTATGGATCTGTGTAATCCGAAAATAAATAAATTATTATTATTATTATTATTATTTATTTCACGAAGTCACTTTTTTCTTTTTTTTTTTAATTAGAGATGGGTTTGGTCTTGGCCAACAACCAACTGTGTAGCCAGGACACAGTTTTACAATACATACAGTTGGGCAACGAATGTACTTGCACAGAGCCCTTAACGGTGGGGGCTGGCGCGGGGAAGCGGGCGGCGCGGGCCGCCACGGCGAACTCACACAGTCTGCGTTCTCCAACTTTCAAGGCTGGCGCGTACATGTTTTTGAGTTGAGTGAGCGGCGGCGGCGAATGATTTTATTAAGTACAATGGTGCACACCTGTTCCGTGTACGGATGTACTTCAACAACAACATTAAATAAGGATTTAATATAACATAATAATAACGTTATAACATAATAATAACGTTTGTTTTATTTTCCATTTTGTGACAACCCTGGCACATCCACGCGTGACAGCGTAAGTACTTAAACGAGTGGCGGCGTCGCCCGACATCAAAGGCGTTACCCAACTGTATGTATTGTAAAACTGTGGCGAAGATGAGGCCTATGATGGAGCGAGCTCACCCAAAAGAGGCCTATTCACTCTAACTTTGAAAATATTTGGGTTATGTGAGCTCGGAAACACAGGACATGGAGTTCCAAACCTTGGCAGTGCGGAATATAAAGGATATTTCAAAGCGCTTGGTCCGAAAAAGAGGGATTTCGACAAGATGAGGTGACAAGACAAGATGGGGTGACAAGACAAGATGAGGTGACAAAACAAGATGAGGTGACAAGACAAGATGAGGATGGTAACCAGCCGTACGTCTGAATATCCGATGGAAGAAAGGGGAAGGCGGTTATGAGCTCATGCAGCTCTTGAGCACACTCTCCGAAGTACACGTGCTAAAGTTGCCTATTTCATCAAAAACTGTGTCACTTCAAAATTGTATATGTTGGCTCAAAATCAATACATACATGGTCGACTCCTCCTAAATCCCACTCCCATTTCAGAATCGATTGCTTCCTCTTCCACAGTTCCAGAAATGTTGTCGCTGCAAAAGAGATTAATACATTTTTACTACAACTGGAAATAAGCACAGTTCAACAACTATCTATAATTTGCTTATCTATACATATTATAAACAGACCCCCGACTTTCTATTGAGTCCAAAGACGATATATCTGCTGTAAGTTGCTGAGGAGTTGGATGTCTCGCAGACTACTTAATGCTGCACCATCAGGTCAAGGTTACCATGTCAAAGAATAATCACCGAAGTAACAGTATCAAGTCGGATCAGTCGGTCCATTCGTTTGGTAGCTACGATTCTATACACACATGTATACACACATATACACACATACACACCTATATACACCTATACACACACATATATATACACACATACATACACATATACACACATATACACATATATATATACACACATATACACATATATACACATACATACACACATATACACAGGCACATGACAAACTTAGTGTCTGTGTTTTCGAGCTCATAATATAACCCAAATATTTTCAAAATTGGAGTGAATTGGCATCTTCTGGGTGAGCTCGTTCTGTCATAGGCCTCATCTTCGCTACGCGGCTGGATTCTGGCCAAAAGTAAACCCATTTCTATTAAAAAAAATTTAAAAAAAATCTTACCCCAGAAAGACATGAAAATGGCGAAAAAAACAGTCGCAGGATTGTCGAATAGATACGTCAATTTGGCGAACAGACACGAATCCGACAATTGCTGGTACTGACATGCCTTGTCGCACAATGGGCATAAAGTTGTATTGCCTTGCCCATTAGTATCGCAGATCTCTTTACTGTAAATACAAAAAAATACATATTTATTATATGTGGGTGGCTTAACACTAATCTCCTTACCCTGAACACCACTAAAACTAATTTTATATGTTTTTCTATTGACAAAAGAACACAACCGGTTAGTGATTTTAGAGTGAGGATTCATAGATGTGGCGGCCCCCAAAGTACAAACTGCTCTTGTAGCTACATTGATAAGGTCTCAACAGTTAGATACTTGGGTGTTATAATTGATCAGAGACTATCATGGCACTCCCACCAAAGATTTAAATCGTAAGATGCGGCGTAATCTCCTCGCGCCATACTAATAATACACCGAAAATTCTTAACAATGGGTTGGGCGCAGGCGCTCAACCCAACTACAGTTGCACGCCAGCTACAGTGAGTGACGGTCGCTTGTTGAGAGCGTCGCTATCGTCACAGTCACGTTTGAAGTAAGGAATGTGTTGTCTGTGTTTAAAAGTGTGTTTAGGTATATGTATTTTATACTTTTGTCTTTAGTATAATGTGTGTTGTATTTTGTAACACACTTTCGCTAGTAATGCCGCATCTCTCGATTTAAATCCTTGACTCCCACACAGAACTGATTATGGGCAGGGCTAGGAAGCTGATATGGATTTTTAAAACACTTCGTCATGTTGCAAAGAAAGCACTTCTAAATAAAATATACATAGCCTTGGTTCAATCCGTTCTGTGTTATTGTATACCAATATGGGGCGGAGCCTCTAAAATTAAATTTTTGGAATTGGAAAGGGTACAAAGATCATTACTTAAAGTGATGTACTTTCTGCCCTATAGATTCCCCACTATTGATCTTTACAATTACAATTATTGTGACGTCTTAACCGTAAGAAAATTATATATTTTAACTGCTACACTCAAACTTCATAAATCCTTAAATTATGACCCCTAATATAATTAAAAAGAGAAGAAATGATTTGGTTGTTCAAACAAATATTGTAAAAACCGCCTTTACTCGAAGACAATATCTTACCCAAACTTCTTATTTATATAACACATTAAATAAGACACTCAATATTTATCCCATGACATACTATAACTGCAAAAAGGCCCTGTCAGACTGGCACAAGACCCTAAATTATAATGAAACCGAGTCGTTGTTAAAGACTATTACTTGATTAAATTCAATATTTATTATCAAAACATTGCTTTCTTTATGAAATGGGACACGTAAAAACTACACTTAACTTAGGTATATAGAAAATGCTAGTTCAAACACACACACATATTATTTTATTGTATTACCTTCTCATATATTATTACTGTTTCTTATTTGTTATATAAATTAGCCCAATATTAAATAAGATGTTGGAGGAGCGGAGGTCTCCTGATACAATTATTTTTATACTTAATAGGAGGTCCCCTACACCCTTTTTGTACGTAGGCTTATGTTTATAAATAAATTATTTTGTATTTGTATTTGTATATTTTCGTTTTAGTACTCATCTCCCACGATTTTATTTCGTATGTATGTATGTACGAGTATGTATGTATGTACCTCCATAACTCTTAAACGAAATAACTGATTTTCATGGAACTTGGTAGATATACATTTAGACGTACAGGACACAGGATAGGCTACTTTTTCTTTTCCAACGCGGACGAAGTCGCGGGCGTCAGCTAGTTTATTTATAAGTCTCACCTTGGAATATTGTCTTCAGATTCCATACTCAAAAGGCCGTATAAAAAGCACAATGTGCCAACAATGGCAGGAGCGTAGAGCATTTTGGTGTAAAATCCAAGCCAACAGAAGTACAGTCCTATATTGTCTCCGAAATACCTCCTTATTAACCAGAGAGGCTGTTTCTTATACCACTTGCAAGGTCTCGCCCATTCCAAATAGAGTAGCTGAAAAATTTGTGGACCAAATAAGAAGAAGACTAGCTGTTGCACACGACTTCGCCCGCGTAACTTTATAAATTGGGTCGTTCATTGTAAAAGTGAACTATCTTCTTGTAACTGAATTTTAGTATAACGAGCTTTTTGCGAATTATAGTGTAAGAAAAAAAATATAAGCATTCATTCATTGTTTTCATCTATGGGATTTTAATGCAATTATTGGAGTTACTTCACTTTTATATTGAAAGTTATGACTAAATGTGATACCATTAGGCAAGAAAAGATGGTTTTAAAAATAGGGAGTTACACCACTTTTACAATGAACGACACAATTATAGCCCATGTTACTCGCTTATATTGTAGCTTTCTATAGAGGAAAGAATTTTCAAAATCGATCCAGTAGTTTTTGAGTTTTTTCATTATAAACATACAAATCTTCTCACTTTATTCATACTAATATTATAAATGTTAAGGTTACTCTGTCTGTCTGTTACATGCCTGCCTGGCCCAAGTGTTATAGCAACAAAAGGTCAAGCGTTATATTGCTTATATATTTTTTTATTGTCCAACAAGGACGAAGTCGCGGGCACCAGCTTGTAATTATAGATATAAATAATGAAGTAGAGGCAAGAGAGTCGGGTGAAGACGGGTACGGGTCACTAGTGTGATATAAAGAAAAAACTTACCCGTCTGTCTGTACGCGAACCGTCCGACATGTCAGTATCGTATCTACCTTCGTGTAAGGAAAAACACGCCAAATATGTCCCGTCATTAAGAAGACGACGTATTCCCATCTGCAACAGAGACAATATATTGATTTGGTATTGAAGTTTATATTTCATTTTTAGAAATTAATATTTCATTGTTAGAAATTAATATTTCATTCTTAGAAATTTATTTCATTTTTAGATATTCATATTTCATTTTTAGATATTCATATTTCATTTTTAGAAATTCATATTTCATTTTTAGATATTCATATTTCATTTTTAGAAATTTATATTTCATTTTTAGAAATTTATATTTCATTTTTAGAAATTGATATTTCATTTTTAGATATTCATATTTCATTTTTAAAAATTTATATTTCATTTTTAGAAATTTATATTTCATTTTTAGAAATTTATATTTCATTTTTAGAAATTTATATTTTATTTTTAGAAATTTATATTTTATTTTTAGAAATTTATATTTCATTTTCAGAAATATATTTCATTTTTAAATATTCATATTTCATTTTTAGAAATTTATATTTCATTTTTAGAAATTTATATTTCATTTTTAGAAATTTATATTTCCTTTTTAGAAATTCATATTTCATTTTTAGTGTCCGATTGAAGGTCAATTTCTAGCCGAAGCTGAAGGATTAAAAGGTCTAAGAAATTTTGTTCAAGATCGGCTACAAGCTACAGTTAATGACATAAATCAATTTTAATATTGAAGGTTTATATCGCAATATAGAAAGGTAATTTTAAATCATCTCTAGAAGTTGATCTAGAGATGATAAAAAAATTGACCTTGCAATTTATTTGTCAGTAACATTTCTAAATAATGTGAATTATAACTTTTATTTATTTATTTACTTAGAAATCTCATTTTTATAAATTAAAATGAGTTCGTGGATAACATTTTAGAATTTGTGAATAAACGTTCCAAAAATTTATACTTTTGAATTGACAAAAAATGTTTACTTCAAAAAAATTTTTTTTTAACTCGGGGTTGTTTTACATAAATTTATTTGCTTTTAGGCAGAGAACTATTCACTAAGGTCAAAATTTTGGAATCCCAAAAAAGTGCACATATCCAGATTTTGGTTTCACAGTGACGATATTATGTATGAGTTTGATTTTGCAACATAAATATCTTCACACATTTCACACAGCACCATCTAGTTCCACACAGCAACTATTGCTTGTATTATGGATACCAGACAGATGATATACTACATAGATTACTTTTTTTTTGTTATAAATACATTATTATAAATAATATTATAAATACAAAACATCCATGACTCAAATACAAAGGTAAAATGTTAACACATACCTTTGCCCCTAGCGGGATTCGAACCCGCGACCGTTTGGTTAACGCCTAGGGTTACTAACATAAACATAATTTATTTCTGGAATATTCTGGAAAGAACACACATCACTTCTTGTATTTGTGCTTACCCTTGTGTCGTTGTTATCGTATTTGGCTCTCAACAGAATCTGCATAACTAAAGAGCTTCTCTGAGCAGGGGAGAACTGGGTATGTCTGTCTTTTACGAGGAATCTGAAATTTGAATATATTATGCAGCTACTTTTGTGTCATTTTCTTTTTAAAATAAATAAATATCTTCACACATTCCACACAGCACTATCTAGTTCCACAACTATGAACTAATGTTTGTTACTCTTTTACGTAAAAACTATTGGGCTGATTTTAAAAATTCTTTCACCAATAGAAAGCTACATTATCACCGAGCAACATAATATGTTATATTTTAAAAAAGCGGGCGAAGTCGCGTGCAACAGCTAGTGGAGAACGCGACGTGTGGCGTGGCCAAAAGAAATAAAACCCGAGATACGAGATATGAAACTTTTTTGTGCACATAAAAACAATTAATATGATTTATCAAGTGACGAAGCGTTAGCGCGTTATAACCTTCCTTCGCAGCGACATCTAGTGACACAAACGCGAAACATTCTAACATAACAAAGAGCTAGCGTGATATAATTTCTCTTTGCCGCGACATCTAGTGACGAAGACTCGAAACATTCCAATAGTTAAAAATAAAAGTTAAAAAAGAAATTACTGCTCCTCTCTCCGGACTCCCTTCTGTTCTGTGGCAGCATAGAACGAAGGCTCGGGTTCTATGCGAGTGTGTTCATACTCGTAAATATGTTTCCATCTTCGACGCCACTTCGAGTGCCACTTCTTGTCTTTTTCCGCTTGCTTTTCCTCGTTCTGAAATGTTTACATTCCTTTTAAACCACTTTGAATTCTTGGTTCTTGACAAATTCTAAACTGAATTTATTCATACACATTCTTAATTTTAAATTTTTACAATATTAAGGGCCTCTTTCACCAATTACAAGTAAAATGTTGATTTACTTTTAGAAATAATTTTATGTTTTATTAAATTATGCACTCGGTTTAGTGCGTCCTTCGATAGGCGATTTTTTTTATTATTTTCTTTTTAATTTTTTAAACTTTTACCGTACAAATATGGTTAAAATAATATGGTAATTTTTTGGTATATTTGTAAATTTTTACAAATACAAATAATGGTATATCAGCTAAATTATACTTGACAGATGGTGAAAGAGGCACTAAATATATTAAAAAAAAACAAAGGTAGTTTGTCTGGATGTTAATCCTATATGTTAATTCCTAACTCATTAACTATACATTAACTATAGTATATTACCTACATTAACATATGGGATACTTAATTTTTATCTTGAAAAAATATTAGATTTCCGAGGGATAGTCAAAAAATAAAAATAAAATATGGGTGCCACTGTCTTCAGGGATTAAAGAAAGGACATAAGACATAAGTACCTTTCATTGAAATCTCCAGCTAAAATCGCTGGCAAGAGTTATGGTAGGGGAGCCCAAGAGGGGATTTTTGGATTTACTAGAACGCGTCAGGTATTGCCAATGTATATTCCCCACGTGTCTCCGATAACGGATATGTATTAATCTAACGGTATGGTTGGTGGGGTTGGCGGGGGTGGGGGTAAAATTTTAAATACAACTCGAGTGCGTCAGATTTTCAGAGGGGATGTTAAGTGAACTTAAACTGAGTTCCCATTTAAAATTCAGACGATTCGGATGTAAAGCAAGCTCGTGGCAGCTTTTTGAAAATGCAAAAATATTTTTGACGATTCTCATTTTGTTCAGCCTAAATTCCTGATCGTGCTGATTCTTAATCTGACGATTATATGAAGGATTTTTTAAAATACAGCACCTACAAAATTTTGAACGCCTGTAGACGCTCACCCCACCGCTGAAATGAAAAACTTCATATAACCTTTTTTTCTTCTTACCATCCAATCTTCAAAGTCCAATAGGTCCCCACGACGCTCGAGTGACTACACATTTAGCATCGTGGGCTCCCTAACCATTAGTCGTATATAACGAAGGTTCTGCAAGTGCAAATTGCAATCAAATGAAACTTACCCAAGCCCTAACTGATATCGTTATGAATCTCTTCGTTGGCAACTTCATTCCTATAACTTCTGCTAATCTCATTTCGGTCTTCCAAGGTATGTGTATTTTAAGAAACCAAGTCTTCTCGTCAAAAGAGAGGCATTTATTCTCCAGCTCTAATTCTAGGCCCTCCCTTATTAGGTTATCCTGAAAAAGGCAAATTTAAATTATTCTTTCTTTACGGTAACAGTCGTCAAACAGGCTGACGGTCTACTTGATGGTAGGTGGCTACCGTCGCCTATATTTATAACACAATCAACGGCACAGGTGTTGCAAGTGCGCTATCTACTATACCAGGATAAAGGATAAGAGATAGGGAAATGGGCTCTGGGATCACTTAATCACTCATCAAAATACAACAGCACGCGTGCTGTTATTTCACGCTGGTCTTCAGTAAGGGGGTGATCTTCAATAAGAGTCCACTCGCGAACCTGCCGGGCCCAGCAATCGTCGATTTATGTAAAAGACATCCGTCGGAATATCTTTCGTTTGTGTATTGTTAGCGCTGTCTACTTCGGTTACATTAATATATCGATAGCCTCATTTTATATTCTAAATTTATTGTGTCATTTACTTTTAATTTAGTGTATATTTAGTAATTTATAATTTGTTAATATTAAAATTAATATTTTTATTTTTATTTTATTTTTTGATATTTATTTTAGGTATCAAAAAATAAATTTTAATCAATTCATGAAGCACACGATACAGGCTTGCAAGCCTAGTGTGTGCTTTCATGGCCAATTAAATTAAATGTACTTAATATGTTATTGTAAATAAATAAATAAAATAAATAAATAAAATAAACCCCTTTATGTTTAGTCCAAATACTATTATCGTCCGACCGATATATCAGAACTACAATTCCAACTATAACATGAGCCAACATACTGTCTGATACCTTTTAAATATCATACCACCGAATAAAACTGAACGAATGAACATATCTTTATGAAACGTCACAGAGCACTTTTGAATAAACTTCAGTCGACATAAATAGCAGACGCCAACAGTAACTAATGAAATATGCTAACCTGAAATATTTTCCTTTGTTCATGTATTGTCTAATAGTATCTAACGAAATATGGTAACCTGAAACATTTTTCTTTGTACACGTCTAATAGTCTAACGAAATATGCTAACCTGAAATATTTTCCTTTGTTCATGTATTGTCTAATAGTATCTAACGAAATATGGTAACCTTAAACATTTTTCTTTATACACGTCTAATAGTCTAACGAAATATGCTAACCTGAAATATTTTCCTATGTTCATGTATTGTCTAATAGTCTAACGAAATATGGTAACCTGAAATATTTTTCTTTGTTCATGTATTGTCTAATAGTATCTAACGAAATATGCTAACCTGAAATATTTTCCTTTGTTCATGTATTGTCTAATAGTATCTAACGAAATATGGTAACCTGAAATATTTTCCTTTGTTCATGTATTGTCTAATAGTATCTAACGAAAAATGGTAACCTGAAATATTTTCCTTTGTTCACGTCTCTTCGCTTCAGCCTCTGTCATGACACCATAGTCTTCTTCCTCATACGCCAACACCATGTCGATTTTTCTTCTACCGTCTCTAAACATTAACGACTCGGGGTCCAAACCCTGTGATGAAGTTAATACAAATAAATACCTATAAATATAAATATCTTAATTCACACATTCCACACAGCACTATCTAGTTCCACACTAAGCAACTAATGCTTGTATTATGGATACCAGACAGTTGATGTAATTTGTAAATACATACATGTTATAAGTATACAAACATGTCTCAGGTGCAAAGGTAAAATGTTAACACATAAAAATTTGCCCCTAGTGGGATTCGAACCCGCGACGTTTGGTTAACCACTAGCTAGCTAGACCAAACGTGTCGTCAAAATATATAATGTCAAAAATATATAATAGTGTTACGACTGAACATTCTCGAAGTTAACAGCGTAATTTGTTGTTTGTTTGTCATAAGGCGTGGGCGTATAGAAATTTACTTTTGTAGGAAGCACCTTTTTGTAAGCGTCAAAGCAAACTGTTCCTTATGGTCGCGAGATAAGGTTCACATTCGCGGGACAGTTCTGCGACAACAAGCGATACGATAACAACTCTTGGGATCTTTTGCGAAGATATTTGCGACAGTGCATTATTGATACTTTAAGTGAATTAATGACGACTTTTGGCAAGTTTTACGGTTTAATTGGAAAAGCTCTGTTATATTGGAAGTCATCTTGGTCTGCAGAAAATAAATCGTGTACTTACAACCCTAAACGGCATTTTAACCCCGCTCGTAACAATAGGATACTTACTTCTGGACTAGTTTCTCCGTCATCCTTTTTTTCTGAATCTCCTTTTTCATATTGATGCTGCGGGATAGAGGGCTTTCTGTTTTCTTTGTGTGGGTATTCTGAAGTCTTGTCACTTTTTGGCTGAAATATATATAAAAAAAAACTAGCTGGTGCTCGCCACTTCGTCCACGTTCTCTATAGCCTATAGCTTTAATCGATAAATGGACTATCCAACACAAAAATAATTTTTCAATTCAAACCAGTAGTTCCTGAGATTAGCGCGTACAACCAAACTCTATGAACAAACAAACTCTTCAGCTTTATAAATATATTGGTATATAGATTACTACAATGACGTTTTAATATTTGATACTTGTTTTTAATCATAAACAATAGTCGTCCACTTCATGAGTTAGGATTACTAAAAAATAAAAATAACATGCTTAGTTAGATAAACTAAGTCTTAAACGACCGTTTACCTGAAAATCAGGCAGTGGTGTACCAGGTAAAGCGTTGATAGACGGGTCCTTTAGCTTTGGCGAAAAAGCTCCGGCTGCTGACGTCACATTTCTCACCAACCTCCAACCGATTTTCGATCTTCTTTCCTCTGAACTGTCGGAGCGGTTTGATTTGATGTCATCTCGAAGGTGTACCTGTTAAAAGAGGATTCAACTTTAACAATAATAATAATAATAATAAAAATTACACATTTTCAATGAATATTAAAAATATGTCCTTTCTTTCAGAGAATAATTCAGAGAATTCAATAATGTAACATAGGGATTTTTTTTAACAAAATATTTTTTACATAACTTTTTATGTAAAAAACATTACTTAACAATTTTTTTTTAATAATAGCCGGTAATAATTATATTGTTCTAATCTATTTAATATTATATTTTATTTATATTAATGTTATATAGGTTCACTAGATGGCGTTAGTGGTTCGTTATGCGAAGTGACCAATTTTATCGCTTTACAATTCAGTTATGTCAAAGATACGGCCCTAAAGCTCAATAAGCCAATAATCTCAATAAGCTCCCTAAGCCGCATAGGGCCCGCGACCAGAACCTATCTAGTGAGGATTTTACACGGCATTTAATGCCACTTCCTATTTTTAAAATGTAATTAATAGATCTCTAATATGAGATCTATTAATTTCTATTAATTCCTCACTGTCCTCAGATAGTGATAGTGATAGATAGATATTTTTTTATCCTCAGATGTCTGGATCTTCAAGCTCAAGATAATTAACTTTACCCTTTTTTACCTTTGTATGAAAATTGATTTAATTAAACTAAATAAATAAAGTTTTCGCACTAAAATGTGTGTTAGTTTTAAATTTTGAGTCCGGCCCGCTAACACATGCTAATCTTATAAATGGTCTTTTAGAAAAATCAGTTTGGTACCCTGCTTTACATAATTTGAACCCGATATGAATGGGTTGGTTCTTTTTTATTTTCATTTATTTTTGTATGAACTGATGAAATAAAATGAGGTCCGTCATTAGATCTGAAATCACTGAATTTCTTTGACATACCTAGGTAGTTTTAAAATAAGTTAGTGAGTATTCTCTCAATTGTACAATACATTTACTTATTTTTATTGTGTTTAACTAAGCAAGAGTTATAAGAGTGCATGTGGTTGTTCTCTAAAACGGTGCATCTCTAAAACGAGTGAGTACAGAGGCAGGTGCGGCCGTGGCTAAGAAAAAGATACACATTTCTAGTACCTACAACATGGCGACAACGAAATAAGTACCTTTTTCTCGTTCAAATTGCCAAAAGGCTCGCCCTGAAACATTTTTTCAATGTGTTATTTTTCAGTTTAAGCGCCTCTTTCACCAATTACAAATAAAGTGTTGATTAGTTACTTTTAGAAATAATTTTATGTTTTATTAAATTATTTACTCGGTTTAGTGCGTCCATCGATAGCCGAATTTTTATTATTATTTTCTATTTAATGTTTGGGACGTTTACCGTAAAAACAAAGGTGTATCAGCTAAATTATTCCCGGTTACCGGTGACTTTAAATGACAGTTTGGCCTAATTGACGTTGGTATTTAAAATATATTTAAGAAGAAAATTAAAGAGTTATTAGTTGATAAATGTTACTACGACTTAAAAGACTATATGTGTGATAATTTTGTGGATAGTGGTGATTAATAGCTTATTTTGTTATGTAGTGTTCTCAAAATATTTGCACACCCCAAAGGGTAGAATGTAGCGAGCCTTATACATTATAAATAAAAACATTGTAAATTACCTATATTCAGCAAATAAATTATTATTATTATTATTATTATTATTATTATTGGTGAAAGAGGCGCTAATGCTACGGCCACATTATCGGTCGAACATTCGTGTCGCGTTCTTGCAACAAAACTTCTTGTTCGTTTTATGTGGCCACATATTGTCGCGATAAAAGCTTCGGACGAACTACATACGAATATCTGGCGGCAAGATGAAGGAAGCGTTTGCTTTATATTGTACTAGCTGGTGCCCGCGACTTCGTCCGCGTTGAAAAATTTAAAAAATGTAAGCAATATAACGCTTAACCGATTGTTGCTATAACAGTTTGGCCAGGCGTTAGTTTTTTATTTTATTTTAGATTATTCCTTTGCGGTCAGTAATTTTTTTCTGGATGAAAGGTACCTTTCCTGTATCCCTGACAACTTGTATGAAAAATTTCATGATGATCGGTTAAGTAGTTAATACGCGAAAAGGTAAGAGACAGACAGACAGCTTTAAAAATGACGATACTTCCATACAATCTTTTATCTCCCCCTTTCAACCCCTTACAACCCTTTTTTGCATTAAAAATTAGCCTATGTCCTTTCCTAGGCTCTAGACTAACTGGGTGGGTCTCAGACGGTCTAGAACGCAATTTGACTAGTTTGTAATGTTGCCTACAACGCAGTATGCCTACCGCGTAATACGTCTAAAACTTAAAGATACTAAAACGCATAACACCCTAAACACAAAATGACAAAGACGCATTTTGCCTAGTTCTGTGTCTGTGTACCAAATTTCATTTAAATCGGTTCACTAGTTTTGGCGTGAAAGCGAGACAGACAGAGTTACTTTCGCATTTATAATAACTATTTTAGGGTTGTATATCTTCAACAAATGTTACAATTGAAATGAAGTATTGAAGTGTGGCCACTTGCACGATTACGAACTTTGTTGCGATAAATCCCTTTGATGTGCCGGGAAAACCGACGGAAGCCCGAACACAGTTCGAGTTTGCCCGAACGATTCGCCGTTCAGCGAAGTTGGTGGCTATACATGGCGCCAACATACAAGGCGAACATTCGCCGAATCCCGATAATGTGGCCGCAGCATTAGTGTTATATTATGACAAATGGTTTTAAGTTCCATAACTATCTAACAGATGGCGGTGTAAGTTAGTTATCGACAAGTTTTGTTATCTAGGGTGACTTTAAAGTCAATTGTAATATTATTTGCATTTGCAAACCATATTACCTTGTTGGCCGGGCTTTCAATGATGTCAGCTAATGACGTTCCGAAGGCAGACTCCGGTGCAAGACTGTCGGCTGACTTCCATGGTGTTTGGACATGTAATGGGGTGCCAGGCAAAGGAGATTCATGGCTCCGGCGTCGTAAACGCTAAAAAAACAAGATTAATCGAACATTAAAAATAATAAAATTGCTTTTTTTAAACGCAGACGCCCGACGCAAAAACGGGATGTTATAAGTTTGACGTATGTGTTTGTGTGTGTGTGTGTGTGTCTGTGTGTGTGTGTGTAACCGATTTTGAACAGTTTTCTTTTGTTTAAAAGCTTACATGATTGGGATTGTTCTTAGCTATATTTTATAGTCTTCGAGACACCCAACTTCTCAGCAACTTGGACTTTTTTATATATTTTTGGACTCAATAGAAAGTCGGGGGGTTAATTTAGTGTTTTTAATGAAAGCTTGTTAAATTAGCTTAAATACTATAATATAACTATGTCAGATATTTTTTCCAATTATTTCACCTGATTGAACCACGAGTTGAACTTTCTGGAATAGATTGTACGTAAGCTGACGTAGCACGTAGCAACAAAGTCGTAGCAGTCGTAGCATTCGTAGCTAAGCTACGAGAAGCTTTGTTGCTGTGTGGTACGACACGAAAGCTTACGGCTGAATAATAGAAGGCTTTATATCTACATTTATTCTATAACTGCTATATCGATACCTTAATACGTAAAACGAATAACTCCACTTTCGGTTGAAAATGACTTTTTGATACGGGACAAACTTAATGACAATTAGAATTTAATTTTTAAAAGGTCTATCGGTTAATACGAGCCATATTTTCCAATGTAAAATTGTCTTTTTTCTTTTCTCGTATCATACATAAAAAATTTATAACGTTTTTAGTCTCCCCTGTAAAGTTTGCCTCAGAGGAGTTATTTGGTTTGCGAATTAAGGTATCGATATCTATATTACATCACTATCACTATATAGTATAAAACAAAGTTGCTTCCCGCTGTTGGTCTGTGCCTATGTATGCTTAGATCTTTAAAACTACGGAACAGATTTACAGTACACTAAAAACGTTATAATTTTTTTGTGTATCATACGAGAAAAGAAAAAAGACAATTACATTGGAAATTATGGCTCGTATTAACCGATAGACCTTTTAAAAATTAAATTCTAATTGTCATTAAGTTTGTCCCGTATCAAAAAGTTATTTTCAACCGAAAGTGGAGTTATTCGTTTTGCGAATTAAGGTATCGATACATAATGTGTCGTTCATTGTAAAAGTGGTGTAACTCCCTATTTTTAAAACCATATTTTCTTGCCTAATGGTATCACATTTAGTCATAACTTTCAATATAAAAGTGAAGTAACTCCAATAGTTGCATTAAAATCCCATAGATGAAAACAATGAATGAATGCTTATATTTTTTTTCCTACACTATAATTCGCAAAAAGCTCGTTATTCTAAAATTCAGTTACAAGGAGATAGTTCACTTTTACAATGAACGACACATATATTACTCACCGGCTCATCAATTGTGCTGTCAGAGTAACTGAGTTCAGTTCTTGTGGTTGAGGTCGAACTGTTAAGCTCGTTCCACACGTTGAAGTTTGTGACATTTGCCGTAGGCGGTTCTGAGTTTGTGCCGTCTGAAAGATCATTAAAAAAATCTATTAAAAAATGGATTTTGGCTGTATCTGAGTACGAGTATTTTATATTTCTGTTCTTTCTGCCTTAACTAGACTGGGCGACCGATCTTCTCTCGGGCCAATGATAGGTTTAAAGTTTTTTTCATGTGAGAAAGAAAGTCTTTGAAACATTATAAAAAACTAGCTGGCGCCCGCGACTTCGTCCGCGTTGAAAAAGAAAAAAGCCTATCCTGTGTCCTGTACGTCTAAATGTTTATATACCAAGTTTCATGAAAATCAGTTGATTCGTTTAAGAGTTATAGAGGAACATACATACACATACATACAGAAAAAAATTCTAAAAATCGTCAATTTAGTTTCAGTATCATGTATAGAGCCTATAAACACGATATCTCTGAAAACAAAGTAACTTACTCCATGACCAACCCTTACAGATTTATTATTAGTATTGATTAATTCAAGAATACTTGAATTAATAACTAATAATTCTCAATCGTAATATTATAAAACGAGCAAGCGGTATTACTTTTGGAACCGTTCCATTTAAAAAACTACCTACAACGAATTTTCTCGAAGATAAGACCCTGCCAGATCGATTTCTAGACCTAAAAAACCCCTAACCCTAGATTTTCGTCAAAGTCGTTAGAGCCGTTTGCGAGATTGTCGTGGCATACATGAATTCCTCGTTTATTTAATATTATAAGATAAATCAACTTCAGCCTACATAAATAGTAGACGCTTACGTTTATTTCCAACAAATTCTAATATACATATGCCAAAAAATATTTGCCATCCTCCAATGTGCACCGGCCCTATAAGTGCGAAGTATCAGGGATTATTTATCGCACATATAGGGCCTTCATATTAAAAAGCTTCATAATATTTCAACTTACCCCCTCTGTAACCCTCCCTTTTAGCTCTACCCCCATCGTCGCTGTTTCTTCTCGATGACGCCTCACTGTGACTGGTCTTCAATCTTTCGCTTTCGAAGCTTATTTTGTCCAAACTCCTGTGACCTTTGTCAAATGTTTGGCCAAACTTCTCGAGACCTTGGCCCAACTTCTCCAAGTGCTCGAGAGTTCGCCGCGGCGCTCTTTGGTTCAAACGTGAAACTACCTTCTGGACGGAGATTTTCTCTTCTATTTCATAAGGGTCGCGATCTTCCATTGCTTACTTAACAGCAGCAGTAGGACTATGGGCATCTGTAATAATAAAAATCATATCAATACTAATAATAAATGTGTAAGGGTCGGTCATGGAGTAAGTTACTTTGTTTTCAGAGATATCGTGTTTATAGGCTCTATACATGATACTCAAACTAAATTGACCATTTTTAAATTTTATTTTGTATGTATGTATGTATGTATGTATGTATGTATGTATGTATGTATGTATGTATGTATGTATGTATGTATGTATGTATGTATGTATGTATGTATGTATGTATGTATGTATGTATGTATGTATGTATGTATGTATGTATGTATGTATGTATGTATGTATGTATGTATGTATGTATGTATGTATGTATGTATGTATGTATGTATGTATGTATGTATGTATGTATGTATGTATGTATGTATGTATGTATGTATGTATGTATGTATGTATGTATGTATGTATGTATGTATGTATGTATGTATGTATGTATGTATGTATGTATGTATGTATGTATGTATGTATGTATGTATGTATGTATGTATGTATGTATGTATGTATGTATGTATGTATGTATGTATGTATGTATGTATGTATGTATGTATGTATGTATGTATGTATGTATGTATGTATGTATGTATGTATGTATGTATGTATGTATGTATGTATGTATGTATGTATGTATGTATGTATGTATGTATGTATGTATGTATGTATGTATGTATGTATGTATGTATGTATGTATGTATGTATGTATGTATGTATGTATGTATGTATGTATGTATGTATGTATGTATGTATGTATGTATGTATGTATGTATGTATGTATGTATGTATGTATGTATGTATGTATGTATGTATGTATGTATGTATGTTCCTCCATAACTCTTAAATGAATCAACTGATTTTCATGAAACTTCGTAGATAAACATTTAGATGTACAGGACACAGGATAGGCTACTTTTTTCTTTTTCAACGCGGATAAAGTCGCGGGCGCCAGCTAGTTTTTCAATAAACCTCCTAGTATTATGAACGCGAAAGTTTATGGTAGTAGATGTGGTCTTTAACCTATATAATGGTACGTTATCAGCAAGTAACAAAGGCTACATATACTGAATATTACAAGGAGGAAAGATTTGATTGTTTGTTTGTTTGAATTGAATAGGCTTCGAAACTACTCGACTGATTTGATAAATTCAAATATAGACAGCTTCAACAAAGTCCTCCGCCGCGTCTATCTGTCTCTCTGTTCGCGATAAACTCAAAAAAACTGCACCGAATTTCATGCTGTTTTCACCAATGGATAGAGTGGTTCTCGAGGAAGGTTTTAGTATATAATTTACAAAGTTACGCGGGCGAAGTCGCGTGCAACAGCTAGTTGTTAGGTGTAAATGTTTTAACACCTAAGAAAAACGGGCTTGGACAAAGACGAGGGCAAAAGCTTGTTCAAATATATAAGTAACTAGCTGGCGCCCGCGACTTCGTCCGCTTTGAAAAAGAAAACGTAGCCTATCCTGTGTCCCGTACGTCTAAATGTTTACCTACCAAGTTTCATGAAAATCAGTTGATTCGTTTAAGAGTTATGGAGGAATATACATAAGTACATACAATACCTACACTTAGCGCCTGTTTCACAAACGTCAAGTAGGCCAAACTGTCATTTAAAGTCACCGGTAACCGGAGATAATGGAGCTCATATACCTTTGTTTGTACGGTAAACGTCACAAACATTAAATAGAAAATAAAAATAAAAATTCAGCTATCGAATTATGCAGTAAACTGAGTGCATAATTCAATATAACAGAAAATTATTTCTAAAAGTAACTAATCAACACTTTACATGTAGTTTGTGAAAGAGGCCCTTACAGATTTATTATTAGTATTGATGATGGTGACACAAATATTAATTATTGGCATGTTTCACAAGAATTTCTTGCTTTGAAATGTCGTGTTTGCAACGAACTTGAATAAGATAAGTATATTATTTCTTCGATGCGTGTTTGACACTTTGAACTTATGGAATAAACCCCATACGAGGCGTGTTTTATTTCCCATTACGAGGACACGAAATTATTGACCGTTTAATGAGAGTGTTTGATGATATTGATTGGTTATGGTTCCGGTATTATCATTCTACGTGAAAGTAGGTCAGTGCGGTTATGTCACAAATATTTATGACTATTCCATAAAAAAACTTATGGGAGAAGACAAAGTCCGTCCTTATCATATAGCTTGTGCCCGCGACTTCGTCCGCGTTATCTATACTCTATAGCCTTCCTTTATAAATGGACTATCCAACACAAAAATAATTTTTAAATTCGAACCAGTAGTTCTTGAGATTAGCGCGTACAACCAAACAAACAAACAAAAAACTCTTCAGCTTTATATATTACTAGTATAGATTATTTTATTATTATTTTAAATGTTAGTTAGTATTATTTTAAATGATCCCTCGGAAACAGTCGTTCGTTTCTGGATGAAAGGTACCTAGGGGGGTACATAGGGGTACATACCCTATGTACCCCCCTAATCCTGGATGAACGCTTGACATTACGGTAGTCACAGCGATGACTATGGTAGTCACAGCGATGACTACGGTAGTCACAGCGATGACTACGGTAGTCGCAGTGATGACTACGGTAGTCGCAGCGATCACTACGGTAGTCGCAGCGATGACTACGACAGTGATAGCGATGAAGATGTCATAAAAATTCGACAGTGGAGCCCTACATTTTTTGCTTATTGTTTACAACTCGTCCTAGTATATGCCATTGAAAACAATCGATTATTCCACAATCAAAAACAATCAATTATAACTAACATGATTGTATTTGCGATATATATACTTTCGATATATGAATGTATAATATAAAGTATACGCACACACTGTCAAAGTCGCACGATACTAACTTTTAAATTATTAATGTGGATCGATGCGAAGCGGCTCTTCAATACATAGGGCACGTTTTAAAACTACCCTTTCCAACTACAATTTACAGAATCATTAATGACTGAGTAAAATTTTTTACATAGGCTATTTACGTAAACGAAAATCGTTCGTGTGAATTTATATGGGGATCTACACTCTCTTTCAATAGTCTTAAATGTAGGAATTTTTTCAGTTTTTGTCGATTTTTACTACCAAGGGCTTTTTTTAATAGATTAAATTTGCAATTGAATGAGAGTAATTTAGTCTTAGTAGGCGAAATAGTTTTAGTTTTTAAAATTCAAAGGTTTGCAAAATTTATAAAAATAAAAGTAGGTGGAAAAGTTGAATTTGTCATTACCATTTCATCAGTAACAACATATAAAAAATCAGAACTACCCGATTTGGTGTAAGGTAAAATTTACTAATTCCATTGAATTACAAGAATTTAACCCGCGAAAATGTGACACATTCTGCACATTTTAAGAAATTAATTATACTAGATTTTTTGCTCTCGGGTTTGCTCTTGGCCAGCATCCAGCCGTGTAGCAAAATAACGTCGTCCTCGCCAATAAATAATATTCTTGGAATCAAACATTTATACGTTATTCCTTTTTTTAAGATACTTTACTTAAGAAAAATTAATATATTTTGTCCATTCTTTCGATTCACATCATAAAAATACGGGTGATTTTTTTTTTCACGTTTAAGTCGGTTCGATTCCCAGACTAAGCAAGTAATTTTTAGAAAATCTTTGAATGCAGTATTACTAAATTTTAAAAATAACATAAAGTCTTCTTTCAGCAAAATATCCTATCTACAATATTTAAGGTACTTTCCCTTCATGTCGCATACTCTTGGGACGCCCTGTATATATAGTTAGTATATGGCCGTTCCACTTCCTAGATTAAAATGATTATGGCATGCGTGGTCGAATATCAATATTCTAAACGAGGTTATTGGAATTCAAGTATTATTTTTCTTCTAATATTTATAATAATATGTCATAGAGTAGGCGGACTTTAGGGCGCCCACGCTTAGTCTTCCATTAACTGTTAATAATATATTTTAACAGTTCGGGGCTGTATCGGTGTACTATAATAGACTTTAGACTTGTTTTACACAATAAAAACCCTTATTGATGTACTGATACAACAAAGCTAAAATCATAATACTAAAATTATAAAGAAAAACTTTGTTTTTTTTTTTTGTATTTTCGTATGTAATGGATAAATTTGAAAACTACTAAAAACGATTACACACGGCCCTAAAATCTGCCTGTTACCATAGAGTTAATAGTTACTTAACCAGTAAATGCTGTTACGTAGTTTTCTATAGTGGTAAGATTTTTTTAAAATCAGTTAAAAGCGACTACACACGGCCCTAAAACCGGTGGCAATATCGGTTCAGTAGTGGGGAGCCCCCTAGATCGCTCCCTTGATCGCCTCTAATTATGTTTATGATTTGCCTACACATGAGGCGATCATGGGAGCGATCTAGGGGGCTCCCCACTACTGAACCGATATTGCCACCGATTTTAGGGACGTGTATAGGCGCTTTTAACTGATTTTTAAAAAAATCTTACCACTATAGAAAACTATGTAACAGGCAGAGTTACGACTTCTTTGAAAAAAGAAAATATATCTATACTAACCTCGTATTATAAAGAGAAAAGATATTATAGAGAATTTTTATTTTGATTTTAAAAATTCTTTCACAGAATAGCGTGCAACAGATACGAGTATAATAGTAATTGTCACGGCTGATACAGCGGTGAGTAGCCTGCTATGCCTCTTTTTTTAACGTTGGGAATTCCTCTTGGATGCCCCGTAGTGTAGGGGACACTGCTAGTTTATGCCGGATTCGTACCGGCTAAAACCCAACGACTTTATGACACGACATAAAGTCAGGGTCGCGGGGACGTTATGACACGACATCGGTGCCCAGTCACGGCTATCCAGCGCGAGGAGGGCTACGCTTCCTGTCGGAACCTCGGCGTACCCGGAAGTGGAGGTACGCCGGCCATCTCGTGGGACTTTACGACGAGCAGCAGTCTGGCCTGTCTGTCTGAATTATTCAAATTCAAATTTGACTGACTCTGTTATTCAAATTCAAATTCATTTATTTGCAGGCAACTAGACCCATACTTTAAATTTGCAACCGACGACAATGAAAAAACCAAAACGGAGGAGGTTCTCAATTCGACGCATATATATTTTTTTAATGTATAATCACGCATAACTTTTTACAGAATAGTCCGATTTTAATAATTCTTTTTTTATTTGACAGGGTGTACCCCGAAGGTGGTCCCATATAAATTTGCAAAAAAAAATTCCAACCCTAAGGTTAGGAAAACAGGTGATGATTGATTTCTCACTCACTGATTGTAGTGTATGACCACGCATTTACGTAAGGAGTGATGCGCGGTGGCCACTCAAAATTACTTAGGTATACTTACATTAGTTTAAGAACCTCAGCAGAAAAAAGTTCAAATCATTTGTAATGTCTTTTAAACATGTAATTTATGTAACGTAAATGTATAGAAATTACTGTCAGTAATCGCTTTGACCGGAATGGATCGCTGTACATTCATATTTAAGTTTTGTGACATAGATTACTAACGCCTACGCTTTAATAGGGCGGTGTCAGAGTGGAAGCTATATGTTGTATATGTCGCTTAGCGAGCGAACACTATAAAACGCCTAAGTCGATGTAACCTTTGATGTAACCTATGTTGCTTACAATCTTATAATATCTTTCTATAGGTGAAAGATTTTTTTAAAATCGGTCCAATAGTTTTTTATTCATTACAAACAAAAATACAATTAATCTTTTCTATTTATCATATTATTATTATAGACAGACGCAGCGGAGGATTTGTTTTATAATATGTAGTGAAATATAGATAAATCGAACCTGCAACACACGGTTCGCGTAAATGAATGTTCAAACCGCTCGCGTGACATTATAACCAATTAAGTTAGGCCTACCTCATCCCTCTGTCTCTTAATATATCGCTTCTAGAGAGGGGTAATTGTATGAACTGTGTGAGGTCACGTTATATTGGATTATTAAGTGCGGGATGTATAGTCAATTAAATATTTTACCTTGAATACGTTCAGAATAGAATCAGTGAGCATTTAATGGCAAAAAAAAATGATATGTACCTATTTAGACGAACTATCATGATAATAATAATAACTTATTATTTTACATAAATTTATCCATAGGTAAAGCGCCTCTTTCACGAACGTCAAGTAGGCTAAACCGTCACTTAAAGTCACCGGGAATAATTTAACTGATAACTATACGTTTGTTTGTACGGTAATAGTCCCAAATATTAAATAGAAAATAATAAAAAAAATCGGCTATCGAATGATGCAGTAACCGAGTGCATAATTCAATATAACAAAAAATGATTTCTAAAAGTAACTAATCGACATATTACTAGTTGATTGGTGAAAGAGGCGCTAACTGTAATAAAAATACTAATACTAGCCCAGCCAAATTAAATCCACATCTTCCTAACAACAGCATCTTACACATCTTAACTCTCTGTTAACTTACACAGTCTGTATCTCCTAAAATATTGATAGTAGAGTAAAAATGAATATATCCAAATTTGTAGAAATTTTTATGTAGAAACTTTTATCAGAAGTAATCATAATGATATTCGTACAGATATTTGCGATATGAGTAAAAATCTGAAAAAGGTATCTTCAATCCTGCACCCTCAGCACAGCTTACACCTCTGAGGATTTTAGCATGTTCATCTGAATATACCTTAAAGTATAATTGTACAAATTTTCAAAAATACACTATTTTTTTTTTCCTGATATTCGACTTAATTTGACTGTACGTGAAACGAAAATTTTAGTACCTTTTTAAGAACATTTTATTTTGGAATATTGTATTCAAATATCAGACCATTTATCGTCAGGTTGACCGTCAACCTGTCTGTCAACTTTAATCACACAAACAATAGAAAACAAATAATTTTGAATAAATTTTCAACCTACTTCCAAAAAGGAAGAGGTCTCAATTCGACTGTATTTTTTTTTATGTTGTTACCTCAGAACTTTCGACTGGGTGAAAATATTTTGAAGATTCTTTTTTTACTTGAAAGCTGGTGCTTCCCGTGTGGTCCCATTTAAATTTGGTCTAGTTCTGACAATGGCAAGCTTTTTATTAACTCGCAATGTATGTATGTATGTATGTTTGTCCGGGTGGAATCTTGCAACTGAATTTTAAATCAGTTATTTTTAACCGATTAAGTTAAAATTCGCTTATTTTAGATGACAATACATAATTAGCTATGTGACGTCATTCTAATTCCAATATGGCGGATCATTCAAGATGGCAGACTAGTTTTTTTTCTGCACTACCACAATATGGGTATCAAATGAAAGGGCTTGCTGAGGAGAACACGAAAAACTAATAAAACTAAACTTTTTTTAGTTCTCAATCATAGCTAAAAAATAAAAAATATATTAATGTTAAAAAAAACTTTTTAAAAACAAGTTTTTTATTTGTTTTTTTTTTTGTTAAAATGAGTTATATTTTCACGAGTCCTACGGCTCTTGGGATTTGTATGAAAAACACATTCATGTTAATCCAGATAGTTTATTATCTGGATTAACATATATGAGAAAAATAAAGTCGCGGGACACCAGCTAAGTTATTGTATAAAATTGGAACAATAAGGTCAATTAAAACTACAAGCGTTTTTGTTATTTTAAAAAGATAATAGACCATTTGTTTTTATTCTATTGTTTTCAAGAATCAATTATATAAATTGAAAACAAATATTGAAATCCGATTATGAATAGAACAAGAATATGTTATGTTTTTTTTTTAATGACTATCTGTCGCACGCGACTTTGCCCTTGTAACTTTATTATATAATTTGTTACCCGCTGATAAGATATCTTTTAATAGGTGAAAGAATTTTTAAAATCGGTCCAGTAGTACTTGAGTTTAATCATTAATACTAATAATAAATGTGTAAGGGTTGGTGATGGAGTAAGTTACTTTGTTTTCAGAGATATCGTGTTTATAGGCTCTATACATGATACTGAAACTAAATTGACCATTTTTACAATTTTTTTTCTGTATGTATGTATGTAAAAACAAAAAAATCCAAAAATGTTTTTATTGCAAAAGTACAAGCACAATCCTTCATATTGTATGTTGCAGAAAGACTTTTATGGTTGTTATATTTCATATTTAGTACATTTTGATCATTTTTTATATATTCAAAAGTAATTTATATTCATATCTCTTCTAATATTCAGTTTATTATAAAAGTACTTAAAACATTTAATGCTACTTAAAAATACGCTTCTAACGATGTATAATATACATATATTTGATATATAACTGATAAGAAAAAATAGACAATAAAATTTTTTTCTTCGATTAGCTCTCCTGTAAAAAGTGTAATTTTGATTTGTGGCACTTTAGTTTTTAAGCAGCGATATATGTATAAAGCTAAAAAGTCTGTTTGTTTGGTTGTACGCGCTAATTTCAGGAACTACTGGTTCGAATTGAAAAATTCTTTTTTTGTGTTGGATAGTCCATTTACCAAAAAAGCCCATTTTGAAGCGCTAGTATTGTATAGATTGTGAGGCTCTACATATTTCTTAAAAAAACAATACCTTATTATTAGAAACTCTCCCGCCATATTTAGCCGTCTGTGGCACTTTTCACTTTTCTCAAAAAATAATTTGTATTATCTACACGTTGTAGTTATGTTAGCGATGTGAAAAAAAAAAATTGTTTTTAGAATTTTTGTCTGCTTGTCTATGCACGCTAATCTTAGAAACGGCTTAACGGATTTGGATAAAATTTGGCACACAGATAATTTATTATGTGGATTAAAATATAAAATACTTCTAAAGCTGGAAAAATGTAAGGTTCCTTGGAATTTTCAAAAAACTGCAACGCGTACGTAGTCGCGGACACCAGAGCTAATATAATAGTCACATAATTTTTGATTCAGTTTTCTCTGTAAACTTTTAAAAATCTAGTTATAATTTTTCAAATTTGTAATACATATAGTTCCAATAAAATTATAATTTAAGACACAAATACAATACAAAAATTTACCACAGTTATATTGTATGAGATAAAAAAAAACCACAAAAATACTAACATAATAATAATGAAACATGACTACGGCACTTACCTAAAACGATTTTTCCGGTACTCTTATAAAAAAACGATAAAAACCTATATAATAACTGATGACAATTGTTGGCTCAATAGTTAGTAACCGCGTCGTATTTAAATTCTATTGAATTTTTTTTTCTAATTCCCGCACTGAATGACAATATGTACGCGCGTTGCCTCCAGTGTTCAACTTTCAAATAAGGAAGGTATCAAATCCAAGATGGCGTATGCGTAACTGACATTGTTAACTAGTGAAGAGACTGGGATCCTGAAAAGTTATCGATAATTTTCATTGAGTTTTCTTTGTTAATTCATCGAAGTACTACAACTATGAATGCCAAAGCGGCACATAAAAGTACGCCTAAAACGGAATCATGGCGGAGTCAATGGTGAAAGGTAGTGACGACCAACTTTTACTATTCATTTTAAACTCCAATGTGTTGACGTAATGTCACATTTTCTTTAAACGACAGATGTTTGGTTGGATTTAAATGACAGATAAGAGTTGATGCTCTACGCATATGTCAATTTAAATCTATGTACTAATATATAAATCTGAAGAGTTTGTTTGTTTGTTTGGTTGGTTGTACGCACCAGCTAGTGTTTCATAAAGTTCGTAGTGTTTTGTATGTCGTGCGAAATCCATAGTTGTAGTACATTCATGGTAAATATACTTATTAAAATGCTATTTTTTTTTTTAAAGTCCTAAACTATTTCTTCAAAAAAGGATAATACCTAAATCAATGAAAAAAAAATAGTTAAAAAGTAGTACCCATTTATTTGAATCAGACGAATATTCCATAAATTGTATATAACAGTCAATCACTGGCAATAATAATAATAATAAATATGTAAATGAAAAATGAAAACACATCATCACATCAAAATAACCTGTTTACTTTCTTACCTATCACGTTACACCTATCAATTTTACTTTAGGTATTTGAAATTTTATCGACATTTCAAAGCACATCACTACCAAGCAGAACCGTGTAATTTTGATGACATTTACGATGTAATTATTCAATGGAAACGACAAAATGCATTTTACGGTTTGAAACCGTATATACCCAATCGCAGTTACATTGTTTTTAAAATAGTCTTAAAAATCTTAAATTAACATTAAATCAAATCAAAATCAAAATATTTATTTATCAATTAGGTTTCTACAAGAAACTCTTATGATCGTCATTATAAATTTAAATTAACCAGACGCATTACAAACAGACGCTTAAATTTTATTTATTTATAACATATCAAATATAACAAAAATAAATATGGTTTTCAAGGGTTCAAATAATTTGTTAAAAAAATTCCCACTATGATGCTACGTAGCTCGTAGTTATTAATTTTATATTTAAACTAGCAGCGCCTGCTCTGGTTTCGTATGGATTTTTTTCTACAAATTAATATAAAAACCTTCCTCGTTTAATGCTTTTTCCATTAGTGAAAACCGCATTAAAATTGGTTGCGTAAGTTAAGATCTAAGCGTACATTGAGAGGCACTAGGGATCCTGGGAAACCCGGGGGGTGGACCCATGTCCCTACTCAGTTGCCGGAGGTGTGTCCGGCACCTGGGTCAGCAGTGGGGTCCACCATGCGGTCCCCAGGAGCTTATAAGCTCTTCTTGGTTCGTTAGACCGTATTGGCAGGCTCTTGTCACTCACCCAATGCAGCTATAAGTAGCTAGTAGCCAACTAGTAGCCACCAAAGACTTTATAAGTATATTTGGGAGTATAGACACGGCGTAGCCCGTAAATAATGGTAGTAGTACAATTCGTCCACTCGAGATTGTCCACACGAGAGAGAAAGAGAGAGAAGTGGACGAATTCGCACTGTCGCTCGCTAGTGAGAGTATGATTTTAATACTACCATAGATTTCGGGGCTTTCTGCTTGCTACGCCGCATCTATAGTTCAGATCAATGGTAGCCACCTCGTAGCCTAGCCGACCGGCAGCGGGCTGTCGCATGCGAGAGCGAGACTGAGCGCACACACTACACACTGTGATACTTACTTATTATTATTATAAAATTCTTCATCATCTCAGCCGTAGGACGTCCACTGGACGTCCAATTTTTCCAAAAATTTTCCAATTGGACCGGTCAGAAGCAGCCTGGATCCACCGTTGACGATGGACGTCCTGCGCTGCGCTTGTTGGTCCGTGGCCTCCACTCGAGAACCTTCCGGCCCCAGCGGCCGTTGGCTCTCCGTACTATACGCCCTGCCCACTGCCACCTCAACTTACTGATCCGTCGGCTTATGTCGGTAACTTTCGTACGTCTACGGATCTCCTCATTTCTGATTCGATCACGCAGTGTAACCCCGAGCATAGCCCTTTCCATAGCTCGTTGAGCGACATTGAGCTTCCTACATTGACATAAAATTCTTGGATGGTTAATTATTGTGATTTTTTTGGGTATCGAAGTCAAAAACAAAAAAAAATTTGAAAAAAAAAATGTCGACCATATTATAAAATTAAGGCAAATGTAAGTTAGCGGCTTTTATCTCATCACTTAATTGCATTATATTATAAACTAGCTGGTGCCGGCGACTTCGTCCGCGTTGAAAAAGAAAAAGTAGCCTATCTTGTGTCCCGTACGTCTAAATGTTTATCTACCAAGTTTCATGAAAATCAGTTAATTCGTTTAAGCGCCTCTTTCACAAAAGTCAAGTAGGCCAAACTGTTATTTAAAGTCTCCGGTAACCGGGGATAATATAGGGTAGGTAAAGCGGGGCTAGTTGAGCATAGGGGCAAGTTGGGCAATCGAAATATCTCGCAAACTATTCACCGTACGCATAGGCATGTTATGGCGGAAATAAGGGGTCGCGGGAGGGTTAATATTCGCGCGATCGCTAGTTGCAGCTCGACAAGCGAGTGAAGCACCCGGGCGTTTTTTTTATTTTGTGACCAAATAGTAAAAAAATCGTTTATCGCAAGTTTTCGTCTGTATTAGTCAAATGTTATCTGTTTTCAATCAGGTAAGTGTTAATCTTCCATAAAATTATTGTACTTTTGATATGTAAAGAGGTTCGGGGTATAATTCTTACGGTTTTTTTGTAACCTCACTTTTGTTATAAAATTTCGGGTTGGGGTTAGTTGAGCTATAGTTACTCAACTTGCCCCACGACTCAAACAACTAAAGTAATGAATTTTTTTTAGGATGTGGACTTACAAGAGGATGACAACAAGATGTTCTTACACTACTGAAGACTTAAATAATGCTGCAAAGGTTGTCAACGACGAGGGAAAAGTGTGAATTCCGTCGCCAAAAAATTCGGTATCAAAGGGATGTCTTTAACAAGATTTTTGAAGAAATAAATGAAGGTGGTGATGCATCCATGGGCTATGAAACACCGAAGCAAGTATTTTCTCCTACACAGGAGGAGTCTTTGAAAAAATACTTGCTACAAATGGCATCAATCTTCTATGGATATTCTCCAAAAGACGTCCGTCGCCTTGCCTACGAGTGTGGTGCTAAATTTGGTATTGAAATTCCACCCTGCTGGACTTCAAATAAGATGGCCGGAAAAGAATGGTTCTGATTTTAAACAGAAAGACTGAATTTAATTCTGAAGTAATGTTAAGATTCGTTGATGTTTTGTTGATTCTAGTTTCGGTTAATTATTTAAAGAAAATTACTTTAAGTTTTGTTGTTCTGTCACTAAAAGACTATAAATAAAGAGCTGATTTTCTAACAGATATTTTATTTAATCTCTAGTTAAAATTGAACCCAAGGTTTGGCTAGACATTCTTAGTGCTCAACTTGCCTCGTACCCATGCTCAACTTACCTCACCTATGGGGTACGTTGAGCATGTTTGACCTTCTGGACATAAACAGTTGTAGCTCTTAAATCTGACTTATTAACAATAAATTACATGGACACTTTTGCTAAAGGATAAATTACTAATCCATCAGATCGCATAACAACTTATTGAGACTTATCATTGAGGAGTTATATCCGCTCAAGTGAAAAAATGCTCAACTAGCCCCGCTTTACCCTAACTAGCTGGTGCCCGCGACTTCGTCTGCGTTGAAAAAGAAAAATGTAGCCTATCCTGTGTCCCGTACGTCTATATGTTTATCTACCAAGTTTCATGAAAATCAGTTAATTCGTTTAAGAGTTATGGGGGAACATACATACATACAAAAAAATTCAAAAATGGTCAATTTAGTTTCAGTATCATGTATAGAGCCTATAAACACGATATCTCTGAAAACAAAGTAACTTACTCCATCACCAACTCTTACAGATTTATTATTTGTATTGATAATATTATAATAAAAGTTTAACTTCAGCCGTTTTGTTAATTTATTGTTTTTTGTACAACCCCAACGTTTTCGCTCGATGACGTCGTAATCACGCTGTGTTCACGGGAATCTCGATTCTGGGCGCGCGTTCGTAGAGTACGTTTTTTCTTGAAGCGTCTTTTGTAAAGTTTGTTTTTTAATCTCAGACAAAAATGACATTACATTTGACATGCATTACATACATTTCATGGTATCATTATATGCAAACTTGACATTTGCATGTGTCATTTTTGTCTCTGAGATTAAAAAACAGACTTTAGACTAGTAAATCGTAGGTATTTTTAAAATTTTTTAACAAAAAATTGAACCGCCGAAAAAACTGAAAGCAAAAAATAATTTTATTTAACCTTATAATAACTAAGTTCTTAAACTAATGTAAGTTTGAGTCGGCGCCAAACAAGCAAATTAATTAATTACTTAAGAATGGGTATAAAGCAAACAAAATTTATAATTTGACCCGCGTGGCCCCTTGGACATGACAGTGACACAAAATACGTACAACTACGCACAACATGCGACGGAAGATAGCGCAACTCGCTCAATAAAAATGTTATAAGTGCCAAAAGTATTAAATATTAATTATTCTTAAACTACAATGTCAAATGAAAAATTGTTACATACAGCCTTAGATAATATGTGAAGTGAAATTACTGATACACTTTTAGCTTTGTAATGTGTGTCATTTTGAAAATAAAACTAAAATCAATGGAAATGAGAGCTCACTTGGTGATTTTTTTCTATCGAGAAAATTTCATTATATTATGTTTTCTGTTACAGACGTCACTTTCATTTATAATGTATTTATCTATTTAAAAAAATTAATTAAATTAGACTTTGTTTACTTAGATAAAATTCAAATCTAGGATTGGCTATTTCTCTTTATGCCCGCTCTTAAAGAGTGATGCGCGGCGGCGACTCAAAATTACTTAGGTACTTAGATACTTACATTAGTTTAAGAACTTAGTTATTATAAGTTAAATTAAATTATTTTTTGCTTTTCAGTTTTTTTCGGCGTTTCAATTTTTTGTTAAAAAGTTTTATTTTATACTATGTAAAGAAGGTGCATTAAAGTGATCACACCGACTAGGTAACAGTGACGTCATTAGATGACGTCATAATATGGCGTATGACTGAAATAGGTTGCCATATAAATTATTGAGTATGTGAATGAATGGAAGCAGATTAATAATTTCTTTCGCTTTACCACCACGAGGCCGCTATACGTAAATATGGGGTTTCAATTTATTTGGGACTACATAGGCTGCTATGTAGTCCCAAATATGTGGATCTGCTAGTAGGTACATAGGCTATGTCTTGACTAAAGCCTGTATACGAAATTGGAATAACGTAGGTAAGGTATCCATAAAGTATATTTTAAGTAGCGAAAGAATGTTTCAAAATGTTTCTCAGATTTCCCTCGACAAACAAACACGTCTCAAAATCTAACTAATATTATAAATTTATTAAATATTATATTAAATCTGTATTTCCGAGCTCATATAATTCAAATCTTTTCAAAGTTGGAGTGAAAAGGCATCTTCTGGGTTGAGAATGAGGTTCACTTCATCATAGGCCTCATCTTCGCTGGATTTGGCAAAGAGCAAACCCATCTTTAATAATAAATAAAAAAAAAATTTTTTTTTATGTTAAGGTCGACAGACAGGCTGACGGTCCACTTGATGATAGGTGGCTACCGTCGCCTATAACACAAGTAACGTCATAAGTGTTACAAGTGCGCTGCCGACTATAGAAGGGTTATGGATAAGGGATAAGGAAAGGAAGGGGGGTGGTAATGGGCTCTGGCATCCCTTACTCACACACCGAAACACAACAGCACATAATGCTGTTATTTCACGGTGGTATTCTGTAAGGTGGTGGTTACTGCCGCCAGACGGGCTGCCCAAATGACTGCAAACGCAGTGTGCCCTACCACTACTTTTAAATTCAGACCAGAGCCAATTTTGAAAATGATATTAAAATTTCCAAAGTTGACCCCGCCGGGAATCGAACCCGGGGGCCCTGAGACGTTAGGCAAGCACCCTTGCCATTGCTCGTCAAAATTATATTTAAAAAAATGCGAAAGTGAGTTTATTGGTTCCTCCTTCACGCTTTAACTCACACATTTCAAAGTTACGGCCCGTGGACTGCATGCGACCCTCAGGCCATATCAACACGGCCCGCTACGACAATCTATCTAGTGATCATAAAGCGCTTTATTTACTTTTGTTTTTAGCATTTCAAGAATTTCTAAAATTAACTGAATTTGAAAAAAGAAACTGGTTGATTTGCAAAGATTGGCATTCGTAGAGATTTAGTGCAAAGCCTGGGTGACCGAGCTTCGCTCGAGCCAATGAATGGTTTAAAGTTTTTTACATGTAAGAAAGAACCATCTGTCAAGTAGGCTAAATGTCATTTAAAGTCACCGGTAACTAGGAATAATGGAGATGATATACCGTTAAGTCCCAAACATTGAAAAGAAAATAATTTAAAAAAATCGCCTATCGAATGGTGCAGTAAACCGTGTGCATAATTCAATAAAACAGAAAATTATTTCTAAAAGTAACTAACCAACACTTTATTTGTAGTTGGTGAAAGAGGCCCTATGAAACCTTATAGAAAAAAAATTGAAGAACACTTGAATTAATAATTAATAATTTAAAATATTATATAACGAACAAACGGTATTACTTTTGTAACAGTTCCATTAAAAAAATTACATAAAACGATTTTTCTCGAAGATAAGACCCTGACAGATCGATTTATATACCTAAAAACACCTAATCCTAGATTTTAGTCAAAATCGTTAGAGCTGTTTGCGAGATCGTCGTGGCATACAAGAATTCCTCTTTTAGTAATATTACTAGCTGGCGCTCGCGACTTCGTCCGCGTTAAAAAGGAAAGAAGTAGCCTATCCTGTGTCCCGTACGTCTAAATGTTTATCTACCAAGTTTCATGAAAATTAGTTAATTCGTTTAAGAGTTATAGAGGAACATACATACATACATACAATATACATACATACAGAATTTTTTTTTTTAAATCGTCAATTTAGTTTCAGTATCATGTATAGAGCCTATAAACACGATATTTCTGAAAACAAAGTAAATTACTCCATGACCGACCCTAACAGATTTATTATTAGTATTGATAATATTAGTCCTTACTTCCTTACTAATATTATAAACAGGAAAGTAACTGTCTGCCTGTCTCTTTGTTACCTTTTCACTCCTTAACTACTGAACCAATCATCATGACATTTTGCAAACAAGTTTTAGGGATACAAGAAAGCATATAGGGTTAGTAGTACCTACCTTTTGTCCAGAAAGAGAGGACTGTTCCCTAGGGATCATCTAACCAATGACTTCTATATTACTTCGTAAGGACAAGGCTAACGCTCCTAGTACGTGGCACTGACGCGCCGGTGTCAAAATTGGAAATTGACACTGTAGTGTATGTGCATAGATACGTTATAGATATAACTAGATCATAGTTATATACACTATCTCGCGTTCATTGTATATGATGGCCACACCGACGGTGACAATACCGGTGGGGGCAACACCGAATGTTGGACACACCGAATGGTGGTCACACTGAACGCTGCGTGGGCCGGAGCCGGGAGTGGACGCGTGTCTTACAGGATATACAGTGAAACTACAGGGCCAGTGTCACCCAGACACCACAGACACCAATGACGGGTGTTCATTCTGTGCGTAGAAGTATACGAAAATGCCTACTTACCAGTGATATGTCCAACCAACCAATCAGAACACTTTACAATAACAGAATACGCCAATAAGAAATAAAAATACGAATTAAGATGGCAATGAAAACAAAATATTTTTAGTAACTAGATGTGCAAATTGGAGGACCATTTTTTTGTCACTAGTAGTATGGTAAGGGCGCATCCTGTCTTGTTTAACATATCACTGCATCTAACATTCAAATAAATCTAACACCTTACAGGTAACCACCTGACAGACGGACTTATTATTATTATTATTATCAATTCTGACGTAAACCAAAATCGGTGACGTAACAATATGGCGTTTGCCCGATTCTATTCTTATTTTGATCGCATATCAAAGATATATAGCTACCTTTGATTTAAAAAAAGCAATAATATCTTTGACCCTTCGATAAGTAACAGCTGGGTGGGGGACAATAATAATTACAGTAACGTCACAGTGACGTCATTACATTTACTTATACTTGACAGAAATAGACCAAGGAGGGGACACGTTTATAAATAATAAAATGGCTACGCGAGTGAATGGAATCGTATATATATTATATGTGTTTGTTTTTCAGCAATAAATAAATAAATAAGGCAGTAAAAAATCAAAAACATTAATAAAATCGGTATTAGCCGTGGTAACAACACAATTACCCTTCGTAGCAGTATTTAGGAACATAAATATCTTCATAATTGTTAGGACATACCGCTGCTTCAAAATCAAAAGTACCACTAATCAAAAAATTCCAAAAATGTTTTTATTGCAAAAATATAATCACAATCCTTTAAATTGTATGTTGCAAAAAGAATTATTCAGCGGTGGGGTGAGCGTCTACAGGCGTTCAAAATTTTGTAGGCGCTGTATTTAAAAAAAAATCCTCCATATAATCGTCAGATTAAGAATCAGTACGATCAGGACTTTAGGCTGAACCGTCTGTATGAAAATCTGACGCGCTCGAGTATTACAAAATGAGAATCGTCAAAAATATTTTTTGCATTTTCACGAGCTTGCGTTACATCCGAATAGTCAGAATTTTAAATGGGATCTTAGTTTAGGTTCACTTAGGACACTGGACCGAGACCTGTGGGGCCGCCCCTACTTCCCTACTTACAGTCAGTTCGGTTTTCGCGCGGGTCGATCGACCATCGACACCATCCTGCGCCTTAAGTCTATCACGCAGGAGACCGTGGAAAGGGGAGGAGTGGCACTGGAGGTGTCTTTAGACATCTCGAACGCCTTCAACTGTATCCAGGAGGCGCTTCGGTTCCACCGATTGCCCGCGTATCTCCAGCTGATTGTCGCAGACTACCTGAGAGATCGGAAGATCCTTTGTCCTTGCCGAGACGGGACGCTCCTCGAGAGTACAATGTCCTGCGGCGTTCCACAGGGGTCGGTCCTAGGACCGCTCCTGTGGAACATTGGATTTGACTGGGCGCTGAGAGGCGCCCTCCCACCGGACGTACACGTCCTCTGCTACGCCGACGATACGCTGGTCGTCGCGAGTGCAGACGACTACAAGGACAAGCGTATTGAGCTGTTGGGCTTGCGGGTGGCACCCGAAAAATCCGAGGCCATGCTTTTCCATGGCCCTCGGAAGGGTCCGCCGCAACAAGCCCACATTAAAGTTGGAAATGTGGACGTCGCCGTCGGAGTGCACATGCGCTACCTGGGGCTCACCTTGGACTCCAGGTGGCAATTCCATGAGCACTTCCGGCGGTTGAGCCCAAAGCTGATCGGGGCCACCTCGGCGTTGGCTAACCTCCTCCCAAATGCGGGCGGACCGAGTGTCGGCTGCCGCCGTCTTTACACGGGGGTGGTGCGCTCCATAGCGCTCAACGGCGCGCCTGTGTGGGGGGACGCCCTGGATCGCCACAACGTCTCGCTCCTGAGAAGATCTCAGCGCGTGATGGCGACCAGGGTGATACGCGGATACCGCACCATATCGTGCGATGCCTCGGACCTGGAGGCCGAGGTTCTGTCCTCGGTCTACGAAAGTCGAGCGGCAGCTTGCAGTCGGGGCATTGCTGGTCCCCTGCCGGAGGAAGTGCGCCGCACGGCGCAACGAGTCGCACTGGCGCGGTGGGCCGAGAAGCTCGCCGAGCCTACCGCCGGCGTTTAATTTGTATTAAAATTGTGCCGATCGTAACCATATGTTATAAAGAAATTAATTTATGAAAATTACTAGCTGACCCGGCGAACTTCGTACCGCCTAGAGCTTTGGTCTCTTGATCGAAACGCACAACGCTGCCGTGAGCGCTATGCTGTGGACGCAAAGATGCTCTTGTGTTTGAAGTTCAGGTCGGTGGACCGAGGATCGAGGAATTTCATGGGGTGTGCTAGGCCACCTTCTATACGATGGGATGTGAACACTGCTTAGGACGGTAAATCGCTTTTCCGAAAAAACCATAAATTTGTATGAAGGGGGGGGGGAGACGGTCCCAAGGGGTGGACCTCTGAGAGAAACTGCCGCCCCCCGAAGACACCGTCCCTCTATCTCCGGTGGTTTAGGAGGTGTTCCACTTGGATGAGTCCAAAAAAGTTGTATGGAGTCAGACTGGCTCAAGACCCTAAATTATAATGAAACCGAATCGTTTGTTAGACTATTACTTGATTAAATTCAATATTTATTATCAAAACATTGTTTTCTTTATGAAATGGGACACGTAAAAACTAGACTTAACTTAGGTATATAGAAAATGCTAGTTCACACACACACATATATTATTTTATTGTATTACCTTTTCATATATTATTCTTATTTGTTATATAAATTAGCCTAATATTAAATAAGATGTTGGAGGAGCGGAGGTCTCCTGATACGAGTATTTTTATACTTAATAGGAGGTCCCCTACACCCTTTTTGTACGTAGGCTTATGTTTTTAAATAAATTATTTTGTATTTTTGTATTTTTTGAGTGTAAAAAAAAAAGTATGAAAGGGTGGGGATGACTCGTTCTGTGGCGACTACCGATCACCCTCTAAGACATTCCGCAAACGCCACCCTTCTATTCCTTATAGTTTCCGAAGACCTCTCACCATCTTTGTACCAGGTCGGTGGACCGAAGATCAAGGAATTTCCTGGGGTGCTCTAGGCCACCCTCTACCGCTTTAGAAAATCTCCTTCCGGTTGAAATAAATCGCTTTTCCGACAAACCATAAATTTGTATAGAGGGGGGAGGGGTGAAGGGGGTGGAGTGACGGGAGGGCGATTATCCCGGGGGTGGACCCCGCGGGGTGATGGTTATCCGCCAAAGTGACCGACCACCTATCCTTGATGGTTTTGGAAATATTGCCATCCGTTTCGCCGAAAATGCCACTTTAGTATGGAGGGGGGGGGGGGCGACGGTGCCGAGGGGTGGACCTTGGCGAGAAACTACCACCCCCCGAAGAGGCCGCCCATCTATCCCCGGTGGTTTTGCAGATATTCCACTTTGATGAGTCCAAAAATGTTGTATGGAGTTTAAAAAAAATGTATGAAAGGGGTGGGGATGACTCGTTCTGTGGCAACTACCGATGACCTCACCTATCTCTCACCGTTTCCGAGGACCACTCACCAACTTTTTACCACAACGGTATATCGAGGATAAAAAATAGATATAATCCTATTCTCAGACCTACCGAATATACACAAAAAATTTCATCCAAATCGGTTAAGCCGTTTCGGAGGAGTTTGGCAACTAACACTGTGACACGAGAATTTTATATATTAGATAGTATAGTATGTATGTATCTGCAACACATATATATTAGGAATTTTATATAAAGCTAGTCTTTCTGCTGTGACGGTGTCCTAACAAGTCTAACAACCCTAAACAATCAACAATAAGTTGTGATTCGTTACGAATTTACGATACGATATAATTAATACAAAGCGACGACCTCTTTCTTTCTTAAATTTTTAACTGAAATCTGAATTCATACTTGTAATTGGTACTTTAATATTATATGATTCCATTTTGTAAACTGGAACCGTGAGTAACTGTAAGCGCCTGTTTCTCAAACGTCAAGTAGGCCAAACTGTCATTTAAAGTCACCGGTAACCGGGGATAATGGAGCTGATATACCTTTCTTTGTACGGTAAACGTTCCAAACATTAAATAGAAAATAATTAAAAAAAATCAGCTATCGAATGATGCAGTAAACCGAGTGAATAATTCAATAAAACAGAAAATGATTTCTAAAAGTAACTAATCAACATTTTACTTGAAGTTTGTGAAAGAGGCCCTAGCCCCTAACTGTAACTAAAGTCTAAACTAATTAACTAAATACACGGAATATGGAGAATTGGAGACAGACACTGCAAAGTAGGAGTGAGGCGTATTTATCGTAACAGGTAAAAATAACAGATATTTTAAAGGAACAGGTTGGAACTGTGACGTCTTAGCCGATTTAACTGTTCCTGTTAATTTTATCTGTGGTTCTATCATGTTTGTACTAGGAACAGGTGTAGGAACAGGAACAGGTGTGTACTAGGAATATGAAAGTATCCAACTGTTCACTGTTCACCTGTTCCGGAACAAGCTGTCTCTCATTCAATTTACCTTAGTTAAAAAGAGATACACCTATTACAGCCGATGGCGTTCGGAAACTCGAACAATATTTTAATGTAACAAGCAAAAGGGTTGCTAGTATGCAATACATATTATTATATCTATTAAAATAAAATTAATAATAAAGCTGAACCTGAACATTATAACGTAGATTAAGTTCACGTTCATATTTATTTTATTTTATTAACGATATATATATATATATATATATATATATATATATATATATATATATATATATATATATATATATATATATATATATATATATATATATATATATATATATATATATATATATATATATATATATATATATATATATATATTTATATATATATATTTATATATATATATATATATATATATATATTGCGTAATAGCGCAAAAAGATAATGAACTATGATTACAGTAATGTATCCGAACGTAAATTTTATGTCAATCAATATTATGACAGTGACATTTCAAAATTCAAATATTTTAATTCAATTTTAAATTTTTCATTCGTATTTCGTTTATTGATTTTCTTTTTCTTGAGTAAATTAATTTTTCATATTTCATTAAAAAAAATTGTCCTTAAATGTTTTTATGTGTTTGTGTAATTAAGAATAACTGTAAATATCTAGTTAGTTTAGTGCCTTTGTTTAAGTCCCTAGTAGTGTAAACCATATTTGTACCTAACCTAATGACTAGTTTCAGTATTAGTTTAAATTATAAATCTGACAGTCCTAAGCCTGTAAAATCATGGAGATTTTTCAGTCCAATGTGTCAAATGTGTGTTGCATGTATAACATGTGGTAGCAGTAGTGAAACAAGAACAGGTTTGGAACAGGTCATCAAGTAAATACTATCTTGTAAAAAATAACAGGCTGTTCTTTAATAACAGGTAAATGGAACTGTTATTTCGATGTCACCGGAACAGTTGGAACAGGTTCCCAATTTTACCTAGTACAGCCCACTACTACTGCAAAGTGCAACAAAGTAATCATTTGGATTTGGCACACCTCTAGAGGACACTGTGACAGGATATCAGGATTCAAATAAATCCTGTCCAATCCAGGTCCACTTCAAAAATTTAATACTTTTTATATTGTATAATCGAAAAATTTACAAAAGGACTATACCAAAACGCATGTACATTTAAGGTAGATACGAAACGATACCATGTTATAACTTCGTGAGACAGCGCCATCTGTTGTAATAAGCATGTTCCACAGAGCGCCGCAATTTGTTTTAGCTAAAAACTACATAGTTCGGAATTTTGCTACACTGGCGCTATTCTGGTCAAGCTTGCCACTTTTTCAGTTAAAACCAAAGAGGTTAAAACCCATGTAAGTCGGTCCTCCTTACCTCTACCCTCCATGTCTTCATTTATTCAATGCCATGCGTCGATCCACTAATGCCATGCCAAGCCATTATCGAAATAATTTTATCTTTCCAGGCATTCAAGTTTACGTAATATTAGATCAAGCTGCAGAGATTTGGTGTGAGCATTTTGTGTAAAAAGTCTTAGAAGAAAACCAACTGCGCTATTGTGTGAAGAATAGTTTCATATTATATACTGACACGTTTTTCACTCGAGTTTATTATTTATAATAACATTGTTATTAACAATTTTATAGAAAAATCGCTGTTTTTTTTAGTTTTTTGCTTATAAAATTGAAACTATCAGGGTAATTACGATGTAACAATAAAAACATGAAGAAAATGAGAGTTCGAATGACTCGATCGGATCGTTAGGTAAGAAGAAAATCGGAAAAAACCGGCCAAATTGCAGGTTTTTCAAAACTTCATAACTCAGTAATTTTTTTTTGTAGCGTTGATATTCCGGCCAGTGTTAGTTATCAATATAAGCTTTATATGTGCAAAAAGCACTGTCCAATGCATAGTTTTCGATCTGTGGCGATTTAAATTTTTTACCATGCAATATTCCAGCAGGCCTGTATGCGACAGCTATGGTCCTATTTCAATTTACAAAAATGATTTTGAAAGTAGAGTTTTCATACTTCAAAACGTATATCTTGGTTTTGTTAAAACGCTGAGAAGTATGTTAGAACTGAAGCTGAACATCACGAGAAACTGTCGAGCGCGCCAGTATTGGGTGAAGGAATATAACATTGTGTGTATTTGCGGTGTTAACACCCATGTAAGATGGCGCTCCTTACTCAATTCTCCTTGGCTTGATCCCTGAGACAGATGTCAGAGTGACATACCTAGTGCTGGGCAACATGTTTTAAGTTTTAATTTGTTCATACTTATCGATATTTTTAGTAAAATATTGTCATTGATAATACATAGTAGTGCATTTATAAAAAAAACTGTACATAATAAATACTAATTAACTGTACATAATTTTAATAAAATAAAACAGGAGGAATAAGATTTTGCATTACACGTAGGTGCCATTAATATAATGGTTTACAACCGAAATTATCGTTGGTATAGAACGGATTTAAATTGTTATTTCAGATCAAGTAACGACTTAAAACGGTCAAAACAATAAATAACAGAAATGTTATGTATATTAGTTTAAATTTGTTTTATTAGGCCATAAAAACAAAAAAAAAAACAATGTCTGCCTGCTACGTAGAGTGAATATTATGTACAGAGCAGCAGTATCGCTCCGGTCGCTTAGTGCGCGTCGTAGACAAGTGAGCTATAGATAATTATATCGAAGAATGTGTGAGGAATGGGGATGTGAATTTCAATAAAACAGAAAATGATTTCTAAAAGTAACTAATCAACACTTCACTTGTAGTTAGTGAAAGAGGCGCTTAGTAACATAGGCTACATTATACGCGGACTAAGTCGCGGGTAAAAACTTTTGAATTTGAACATTTTGAATAATATTAAGCTATAGGTATAGAGTAATTTAAACATACACTTAATTGGTACGAAAATTCTCCAATAGAGCTAAACTTCTTTATTTTAAGCTAGTTCTGCATTTTACTGCATCTATATTGAAAATTAAAAAAATATATATTTGATTTTGATACTGATTCATGCACATAAAAATTACAATAAACTATTACCAAATAAAATCTAATAATAAGACAATTCATGGCGCTAATTCATATTTCATAAAATATTAATCCAAAACGTGTGATTTAAAACATGATTCTCACGTGAAAATATTTATAAATGTAATGATTATCTAATGATCCAAAAATATCGACTCCTGCGCCGAACGTGTCGATCACTAGTATCGTAGCGTAGGTGCGTGGCAGTGCGGGTCACTTCCATCTGCGCCCGTCCCTACACCTACTTCACCCCCGCGAAGTGTAGTTTTAATTCGACTCAAAAATATAATTAGCGACTTACCGATGAAATGTGATGCCGGATTTCTGTTTATTATCTTTCTTAGTATCATTTGTACAACATTTTATGGCACATTTAACCATCGTTGTTTGATAACTAAGCGATTGTTCAGTCGGAACACGCTCGTCATAAGCGTTTGGTTATGACTGGCGAGAGATAGACGACATTAAGTTGTATTTTCCCACCCGTACCTCCTGTTCCCACTTGAACGTTAGCACTCTATACCTACTTGTAGGAATTATACCTTTATGGCCTGCTATTTGAGTAAGGAGGGAAGTGATAAGGAGCGCGATTTTACATGGGTGTTAAACTGAAAAAGTGGCAAGTAAAAGCGATAAAATAAAGATGGCGTTAGTGTGTACAGAGAGAGTTTGAGAGTATGGAATGAAAGTAGCAATAGTTGACGGAGTGAAGTGCGCCGAGTTGAATTTTGGTTGTTTGTTTACTGTCGCTAGTCTCACTAGCGCTATTAACTTATCGTCAAGCTTATCGTCTTTCGACCATCAAACTACTACAACATGGAACCCGCGTGCCATACAAAACACATAGAATAATAACTAAAGCATAGAAGCCAGTCTAAAATAAAAATCAATATTTATATTGTGTTGTTCCTCATGCTTTTGCATTAAGACAATAAGTCAAAAAGAGATAAACATACAAACTTTGTTCTTATTTTTGATCGGCGTACCTAGTACAAACGTCAAACTTGGTTCCTTTACGTACTTTGGTGCCGTTTTATGATACCGATTTAAAGAGGCTGGCTGAACGTTAACAAATCATTTGCGCAATGTGTCAACTTTACTTTACTTATCTGTAAAAACAGTATTTACAGGTTTTGTTAGTGTTGTGCCGAATATCGTCTTATCGACATTTTTATTGATAATCGTTAACGTTTCTACATTTGTATAATCTCATATATGTATAGTCGTATGGATTTTTGTTAATGAAAATTATATGTAATAATACAATAAATAAAATATAAATTGTATTAAAATTCTTTTTTAAAGCATGAAACGGTAACAGACAGAGTTACTTTCACATTTATAATATTATTAGGTAAGTAAAGTATTAAGTATGAATATATTACACATCTATAGTAAACAATCTTGGCACGCCTTCTTATGTAAATTGTCTTTTGAAATAATAAAAATGCTTTATGAATTACTATTAATCTATTTATATTTAAGGGACTAGTATATTTATATTTTTAAATAGGTACTTAGGTAATCTAAAAAAACTATAATGAAAAGATTGTTTACGAAATAAGACATGTTGTATTATACAATTTTATCGACAATTAATAATTTAAAATGACGATTTGTTCGCTACACTAGTGAAATATATATCTATAGATAATTTGTATAGGTCACCCTGGTACGGAACAGCCAGACGAATATCTAGTGACAGTATATTTGTCTCTCTTTAATTTATGGCTTTAATGCAATGGTGTAAGAAGCAACACACTATAAATATTGGCTTTTATTTTAGCCTTACTTCTATGCTTTAGTTATTATTCTATGACAAAACACTACGAATTTTATGGAACATTTAAAAGTGACATATGCGTAGAGCATGAACTGTCATTTAAAACAAAACAAAACAAACATAATAAGTTGATCGTTACTACCTTTTACCATTGACGCGTGAAGGCAAGAGTCCGCCATGATTCTGTCATAGGCGTTCTTTTTATGTGCCGCTTTGGCATTTGTGCAATTCCATTGACGCAAATTCCATTGTAGTATTTCGATGCTTTCGACGGACAATATTAATCGCTTTAATACTCAGATTGCCCTCCTTATCTCTATCCTCCTTGTATTTGAGCAAACTTTAAACTTCTCTTGTCTGTTTTGTTTTCATTATTTGATAAATAAATAATTTGTAGGTAAATGAAAAGGATAAAAACTTTACAAAATGAACAAGTTACAAGTAAAAATTAGAAAAAATAAAAGCTCCAGTCGAGAAGACTTGTTGGAATTGACCCAAAATGTATGTGAATAATATTCTTATTGTACGATTTGTTGTCATAACCTATTCGGGCTATTCGCAATATTTTCTTTTTTGCACATTACACAGGAATTGGTGGAAAGAATAATACAATTGGAAGCACAGACCACGCAATTAAAGAATGTGATCAGTAAAAGTCTATCAAACAACGTTAGTGGTGACACTCGAGGAGGTAGTAAACCGAAGCGGAAGTTTGACTTTTCTAAGTAAGTAAAGAAATATAAATTAATATTTTTGGCGTTTACTCCTTAAGAATCGATTTGCGAATAATATATGAGGGGTTGGCTTGAAAATTTATGGGAGTGAAATCAGAATTGTCTCACGAATGCGTTATTTTATGCGTTATCATTTTTTTTAAATATTTTAGAATATCTCTGAAGTTTCAGAGATATTGCGCCATCTACACAAAAAAAAACCATAATTATTTGTGTTTTTAGATGATCCCTCGGGAATAGTCCTTTTTTTCTGGATGAAAGGTACCCTATGTCCTTGCTAGTGTCCCAGACAACGTGTATGCAAAATTTCATGGTGATGGGTTCAGTAGTTTTTGCGTGAAAGAGTAACAAACAAACAAACTAAACTCACATTCACATTTATAATATTAGTAAGGATAATATCACATACTCACCAGTAGAACTCATTCCAAGTTTGACGAGCCCGTTGGACGAGTGGCAAGGGTGCTTGCCTAATGTCTCAGGTAATAAATGTTTTTCTAGTTTTATATTCATTTATTTATTCTCTTTCACATACCAATATTACACATTACAATCTACTTATATTTCAACAATTAAATTAGAGCACAGACAGAGAGACATTTTTTAATACCACAGACAAATAATATAGACCCAACTCAGAAACACTACCATGAACATTGCCATAGATCTCATGTGATGTGGACATTGCATTTCAACACTCTCCCTCAATGTTCACATCTCTAATTAACATTTACATAAATTAAGCAAATTACACAATTTTACAAATCTCTCCCCCGATAAGGGCTTTGTTAAAATATCAGCTATCTGATCTATAGTAGATACATATTTAACAGTAATAAGTCCCTCCTCTACTTTCTGTTTAATAAAATTAAATTTAACATCGACATGCTTTAAACATTTCTGATCTGGATTTTTTACAACCTTCATAGTACTTTGATTATCCTCGAAAATAACAACATTATCTATTTTAATATTAAAATCAAATAACAATTTCACTAACCAACAAGCTACAACAGATGCCTCACACAATGCAATCAATTCAGCCTCTGTTGTGCTCAATGCTACAGTATTCTGCTTTTTGGTTTTCCACACTATGGTATTACCAAATAGTTTAAATAAATATCCACTTGTGGATTTTCTGTCGTGATCCCTAGCAAAATCTGCATCCGCATAACCCACTAAAATATCACAATTACATTTGCAATATTTAAGACTAAAGTATAGAGTTTGTTTTACATATCTAAGCACACGCTTCAATGCTTGCCATAATTTCAATGTCGGTTGTGATTGGAATCTACTCAAATATGATACAGCTGTAGCTAAGTCAGGCCTTGTGCCCACCATGGCATACATTAAAGAACCAATAAGCGATCTACACTGATGTTCTAAACTCATGTCAATCTCAGTCATGTCAAAGTCTAGCTTATAATTAATGTCCATAGGTGAATTAATTCCTCTACAGTCAGTCATTCCGTAAGATTCAAGAACTCTTTGCAAATATTTATATTGATTAAGATAAATACCATCCGGTTTCTTTTGAATATTAATACCAAGATACATGAGATTATTTTGACCTAAGTCTTTCATACTAAATTTTGTTTTTAAGAAATTCTTGACATACTCAATATCAGTACCACTAGGCCCCACTATTAATAAATCATCAACATATAAAATCAAATAGATATCCCCTTTAGTATATAAACAATAGTCATTTTGAGAACGCATAAAACCACATTCAGTAATTACTTCAGTAAATTTTTCATACCAATATTTTGGACTTTTCTTCAAACCATATAAAGATTTCCTCAATTTTAAAACATGACCTTCTGGAACTCTCAATCCTTGTGGTGGTTTTAAGTACACTACTTCATCAATACGTCCATACAAAAATGCACCTTTTACATCCATCTGGTGGATTTTATAGTCTTTCTGAACTGCAACGCATAAAAGAACTCTTAATGTTTGCAATTTCAGAACAGGTGAGTAAACATCTTCTAATTTATCCTTCTGTTGATATCCTCTCACTACCAATCTTCCCTTACTAATTTCCTGCTCTCCTATGCTTTTCTTTGTGAAAATCCATTTAGTATCCAGTAGTTTTTCATTCTTCGGTTCAGGTACTAGTTCCCATGTCTCATTTTCTTTTAAAACCTTTAATTCTTCTTGTATTGCCTTATTCCATTCTGTTTCATCCTTTCTTCCTACAACGTCTTCAAAATTTCTTGGTACATCCTGATAACTTGATAGCAATGCATATAATGCCGTCTCATCCTTATCTAAGTTAATTTCATAATCTTTATGCCATACTGGTTTTCTCATCTCTCTTTTTCCTCTCCCTCTTTCTAAGCTTTCTGTCTTCTCTGTTATATTTTTTATTTCTTTTGTCTCTTTTACTTCTCTATGTTTCTTACTTCTATCACTCAGTTTCTTTCCCGATTTAATTTCTGTGATGTCATTTGACATATTTTCATCATCTTTTTCTTCATCACTTTCCTCTAATTCCTCACTTACTTCATCCTTCTTCGCTTCCATTCTATCCAGTCTGAATTCCATATCTTTGCAGTTGTCACCTTTTGGTTGCGTCTCATCAAATATTACATTTCGTGCCAATATTATTTTTCTTGTTTCAATATCATATAGTTTATATCCCGAATTAGCATATCCGATAAAAATCATTTTCTTTCCTGAATTATCCATTTTTTGTCTTAACTCTTTTGGTATATGATTATATGCCGTGCATCCAAACACTCTCATATTTGACACATTGGGCTTTCTACCTTCCCATAGTTCTGATGGTGTTTGATATTTTCCTTCAGTTGGGCTTCTATTAGTTACATATGCTGAAAACAACACAGCATGTCCCCAAAATTCTTTGTTCAGTTGTGAGTCTAATAAAACTGTTCTTGCCTTTTCTACTAATGTTCGGTTCATCCTTTCAGCAATACCATTCATCTCGGGATTGTATGGTACAGTAAATTGCATCTGTATTCCTTTGCTATAGCAAAAATCCTGAAATTCTTTTGACACATATTCTCCTCCATTATCTGACCTAAACTTTAATATATTTGCATTGAAATGATTAGTTACATAACAATAGTACTGTTTGAATCTGTCAAAAACTTCATTTTTATTATAAAGTAGATACACCCAAACAAAGTGAGTATAGTCGTCAATAAATGTTACAAAATATCTATATCCTTCTTCAGTTGTCGGGGTGATAGGCCCGCAAACATCACTATGTACTAACTCAAGTGGTCTAGTTGCCCTACATCCCGGTCTGTTAAAAGGTTGTCTTGTCATTTTCCCTAATAAGCATGGCTCACATACTGATTCATTATTATTACATTTCAAATTATTAATTCCAATTACCATATTATTCTTTGAAAGTAAATTTAAATTTTTCATACTAAGATGAGCAAATCTCCTATGCCATAATTGTTGACTGTCATTGTTTTTAATATAATTACATTCATCTTTTAATATTTGCATTACAATAGTATACAAAGATCCATCATTGTTTCCAATCATTGTTAACTGATCATATTTATAAACTCTAACTTTACCATTCAAAAATTCAACTTTATAACCATTACTTTCAATTTTAGAAACTGACATTAAATTTTTTCTTAGTTCTGGCACATAAAATACATCTTTAATAGTACAATCAATATATCTTTTACCTATAAAACACCTAGCCTCAATATTTCCTACACCAATGGCCATTAAATTAATCCCATTCTTGGCCGACGCAATAATTCTTGGTTTACTTAATTTAACATACTCTGTAAAAGCACTAATGTCATTTATCAGGTGATCTGACGAGCCCGAGTCCATACACCACACTAAACTATTGCACTTTTCACTATTACCCGCACTATTTTCATTTTTAGTAAAAAACACACACTCTTTGACCTTTTCCGCTGCATATGACTGATGACCTTTCTCTGAATAGCTCTGTCCTCGAACTTGTCCATAACCTCCTCTCCAGTTTCCTCTGATATGTTGTCCACCTCCATTTGTGAAACCTCTTCCTCTGCTCGGTGCAAAACTTCTATTATTAAATCCTGAATATTGTGGTGCTCGCATACCTCTTCCTTGATTGATCGTCCCGATCGGTCTTATTCCTCCTCGTTCTGGGTATCTCATTCTACATTGGCTCTTTTTGTGTCCTTCCTTTCCGCATTGGTAACACAAGAAACTATTCCGATGGTTCTCCGTTGTGTGTGCTACATTTTTAAGCCTTTTTTCTTCTTCTCCAAGCAGTCTATCCTTGACTATATCTGCTGTTAGGTTAGGTAGGGATTCCAAAGCAGTTACTACCATTTCATATGACTCTGGCATTGATAATAACATTATATTCACCTTTTCTTCTTCAGATAGTGTGCTCCCAGCATCTCTAAGTTGACCAAAAATTTTCGACATAGTTGAAAAATGCTCTGCCAATGAAGTTTTACCGTTAAATTTCATATCACTCAATTGACGTCTGAGGAATAATTTGCTCCTTGTTCCTTTTTTCATAAATTGTTGTTCTAATTTTTTCATCATGTTAAAAGCTGTATTTTCCTCCTGAATGTAATCAATATGGCTATCAGCGACTCCACTTATTAAAATGCTTTGTGCTCGTGCTTCTAATTTTTATTTTCCGGGTTGCTCGCGAACCCACTGTTTTCTATTGCCATTAAGCACTCATTCTCCCTGAGTATACTGCTTATCCTGAATTTCCAAATTGCGAAATCATCGCCTGCAAATTGCTTTAGTTTTATTATTTCCGCCATCTTCTTACTACATGTATGTCACTTTCAATTTTTATTTATTGTTATCTCGTGAATCGCGTAAACTTTTAAACGATTGTAACCACGCTCTGCTACCACTAATAAATGTTTTTCTAGTTTTATATTCATTTATTTATTCTCTTTCACATACCAATATTACACATTACAATCTACTTATATTTCAACAATTAAATTAGAGCACAGACAGAGAGACATTTTTTAATACCACAGACAAATAATATAGACCCAACTCAGAAACACTACCATGAACATTGCCATAGATCTCATGTGATGTGGACATTGCATTTCAACATCAGGGACCCCAGGTTCGATTCCTGGCGGGGTCAACTTTGGAAATTTTAATGTAATTTTCAAAATTGACTCTGGTCTGGATTTGAAAAGTAGTGGTAGGACACACTGCGTTTGCAGTCATTTGGGCAGCCCGTCTGGCGGCAGTAACCACCACCTTACAGAATACCACCGTGAAATAACAGCATATGACCGTGCTGTTGTGTTTCGGTGAGTGAGTAAGGGATGCCAGAGCCCATTACCCCCCATCCCTCCCTTATCCCTTTTCCTTAATTCTATGGTCTACAGCGCACTTTTAGCACTTATGGCGTTGCTTGTGTTATAGGCGACGGTAGCCACCTACCATCAAGTGGACCGTCAGCCTGTCTGTCGACCTTAACATAAAAAAAAAAAAACTTTGTTTTATTATAGAAATAGTAGAGCAGTTTGGACATGTTTCATTAAAATTATTCGAGTCCAATCTGTCATACTGTGCAGTAGAACTAGTTGGAATTTTTTTGTCCAAACTGTTATATCGTAGAACAAATAGTAGAACAGTTTGGAACAACCCAATTGTAATAAAAAAAATCTTAAGAATTCCCAAATAATTTTCAGGTGTAATTTTCGTAGAATATTTCTACGCTTTCTATACTTTGGATGGAATTACCAAGGTCTCGCAGTGCAAGAAGACTCCAACCAGACCATAGAGCATCATTTGTTCCACGCACTCACCAAGTCTTGTCTGATCGAGAGTAGAGAAACTTCTAACTACCACAGATGTGGACGGACAGACAAGGGGGTCAGCTCTTTTGGGCAGGTGTGTCGATGAGTGTGTGTTTGTTTGCATGTGCGTGATATAAAGAAAATAAAATAGCCCCTATATTAGGATTATAATTGTTGAGGTATCTAATTTAATACTGGCTGGTTTTTAAAAATAAACTAGTTTAAATTTAAAATGTTAGAAATAAAATAGAATTTGCTTGACATAAATATGTAGTGAGAAAATTATGAAGTCGTTTTGTAAGACATGTATTGAGAAGTTTGTTTTTTAAAGATTGTATTGAATACTAGCTGGCGCCCGCGACTTCGACCGCGTTGAAAAAGAAAAAAGTAGCCTATCCTGTGTCCTGTACGACTAAATGTTAATCTACCATGTTTCATGAAAATCAGTTGATTCGTTTAAGAGTTATGGAGGAATATACATACTTACATACATATAGAGAAAAATTTTAAAAATGGTCAATTTAGTTTGAGTATCATGTATCGAGCCTATAAATACGATATCTCTGAAAACAAAGTAAATTACTCCATGACCGACCCTAATAGATTTATTATTAGTATTGATAATAAAATGGCAAAATTAATTGACCTGTTCCATTGCACACTGAATGAATTAAATAGGGTGGGACTATTTGTGATATCTTATAATTAAGTAGGTAATATATATTTATTTTATTATATATTTATTTCGTGTTTCTTGTGCATGTTTTTGTAAATTTTGTAATTTTTATAATTTATGTAGGAAATTGATTTATGTAATATAAATAATGTTTATTTTAACTTAGATTAGAAACAGATACATCGAATTAGGATTACTCCTGTAAGGATGTACCATGTGTGTTGTAAATAAATCAATACTAATAATAAATCTATTAGGGTCGGTCATGGAGTAATTTACTTTGTTTTCAGAGATATCATGTTTATAGGCTCTATACATGATACTGAAACTAAATTGACCATTTTTACAATTTTTTTCTGTATGTATGTATGTATGTTCCACCATAACTCTTAAACGAATCAACTGATTTTCATGAAACTTGGTACATAAACATTTAGACGTACAAGACACAGGATAGGCTACTTTTTCTTTTTCAACGCGGACGAAGTCGCAGGCGCCAGCTAGTACGCAATAAATATTTTTCCAGGTTATATCTATAACATTGCGCAGTAGTTTTCCACCGGAACAACAGTTTTCAATAGATAACATAAAAAATGAAATGCCTTATTGTAAAATTTTAAATAGACTACTTCCCAACGATATAAGAGTTGTGTGTTGGATGCCAATACCTGACGATAAACAGGATTACAGTGCCAGGTTAGTACAAAGCAAATCACTTTATTATATTTTATTTTATTTTATTAGGGAAAAAAAAACAATTACACCATATATACCTTTAGCTTAAAAACTAAAAGGCCACAAATCAAAATTACACTTTTTACAGGAGAGCTAAACGAAAAAAAATTAAATTATTTTTTATGTATTTTTTTCTCATTAGATATATATCAAATACTAGTGGGTGCCCGCGACTTGGTCCGTGACCAATTTTTTTTTTAATTCTCGAATCCCCTTGAACACACACAAAAAATTTCATCAAAATCGGTCCAGCCGTTTAGGAGGAGTTCAGTGACATACACACGCACAGAAGAAATATACATATATATAAAGATATGCATATTATACATCGTTGGAAGCGTATATTTAATTAGAATTAAATGTTTTAAGTACTTTTATAATAAACTGAATACTAGAAGAGATATAAGCATATAAGTCACTTTTGAATATATAAAAAATGATCAAAATATAATTAATATGGTATAAAACAACCATAAGTCTTTTTGCAACATACAATATGATGGATTGTGATTGTATTTTTGCAATAAAAACATTTTTGGATTTTTTGTTTTATGGCCCTTTAATTAAAAACGGAGCGATATAGTAAATTTAGAAAAAAGAGAAATATAATATACATATTATAAAACAGAATCCATATAATTTATAAAGTTACGCGGGCGAAGTCGCGGGCAGCAGCTAGTTTAATATAATATGTTTATCTCACGTTTATCTATAGGAATGTTAACAGCAATATCGAAGGTTTAAAAATTCATATTCTCATCGACAGATGTCGCTGAGTCGAGAGGTTATAACACCGTATCGTTTCGTTCTTCATAACTAGCTAAGGTTTTAAAAAAAAATTCCACGTTTTAAAAGAAACTATTTATATTGTCTAATAAATATTTTTGTGTACAAAACTATCGCATCCGCGATACGATTTTGTAATAAAAATAAATGAATTCAGTTAAAAATTTAAGAAAGACCAGGGTTGCCATTAGTAGTGGGCTGTACTAGGTAAAATTGGGAACCTGTTCCAACTGTTCCGGTGACATCGAAATAACAGTTCCATTTACCTGTTATTAAAGAACAGCCTGTTATTTTTTACAAGATAGTATTTACTTGATGACCTGTTCCAAACCTGTTCTTGTTTCACTACTGCTACCACATGTTATACATGCAACACACATTGGACTGAAAAATCTCCATGATTTTACAGGCTTAGGACTGTCAGATTTATAATTTAAACTAATACTGAAACTAGTCATTAGGTTAGGTACAAATATGGTTTACACTACTAGGGACTTAAACAAAGGCACTAAACTAACTAGATATTTACAGTTATTCTTAATTACACAAACACATAAAAACATTTAAGGACAATTTTTTTTAATGAAATATGAAAAATTAATTTACTCAAGAAAAAGAAAATCAATAAACGAAATACGAATGAAAAATTTAAAATTGAATTAAAATATTTGAATTTTGAAATGTCACTGTCATAATATTGATTGACATAAAATTTACGTTCGGATACATTACTGTAATCATAGTTCATTATCTTTTTGCGCTATTACGCAATATATATATATATATATCGTTAATAAAATAAAATAAATATGAACGTGAACTTAATCTACGTTATAATGTTCAGGTTCAGCTTTATTATTAATTTTATTTTAATAGATATAATAATATGTATTGCATACTAGCAACCCTTTTGCTTGTTACATTAAAATATTGTTCGAGTTTCCGAACGCCATCGGCTGTAATAGGTGTATCTCTTTTTAACTAAGGTAAATTGAATGAGAGACAGCTTGTTCCGGAACAGGTGAACAGTGAACAGTTGGATACTTTCATATTCCTAGTACACACCTGTTCCTGTTCCTACACCTGTTCCTAGTACAAACATGATAGAACCACAGATAAAATTAACAGGAACAGTTAAATCGGCTAAGACGTCACAGTTCCAACCTGTTCCTTTAAAATATCTGTTATTTTTACCTGTTACGATAAATACGCCTCACTCCTAGTTGCCATACGTACGAGAAATCTCGTACCGGTACGAGATTTACGGTGTCTGTACGAGATTCGAGAATAATAAAAATCTCGTACTCTTTTGTACGAGATTTTATGACTGCCATGCAAATGAATTCTAGCTAAAAATAAAAATATATTAATAAAATAAATATGTCCACGCTACAAACTCAGCACTCAGCACATCACTAGATTCAGTACTAGGAGTGAGGCGTATTTATCGTAACAGGTAAAAATAACAGATATTTTAAATGAACAGGTTGGAACTGTGACGTCTTAGCCGATTTAACTGTTCCTGTTACTTTTATCTGTGGTTCTATCATGTTTGTACTAGGAACAGGTGAACAGTTAGATACTTCCATAGATCGAATATGAAAGTATCCAACTGTTCACTGTTCACCTGTTCCGGAACAAGCTGTCTCTCATTCAATTTACCTTAGTTAAAAAGAGATACACCTATTACAGCCGATGGCGTTCGGAAATCGAACAATATTTTAATGTAACAAGCAAAAGGGTTGCTAGTATGCAATACATATTATTATATATCTATTAAAATAAAATTAATAATAAAGCTGAACCTGAACATTATAACGTAGATTAAGTTCACGTTCATATTTATTTTATTTTATTAACGATATATATATATATATATATATATATATATATATATATATTGCGTAATAGCGCAAAAAGATAATGAACTATGATTACAGTAATGTATCCGAACGTGAATTTTATGTCAATCAATATTATGACAGTGACATTTCAAAATTCAAATATTTTAATTCAATTTTAAATTTTTCATTCGTATTTCGTTTATTGATTTTCTTTTTCTTGAGTAAATTAATTTTTCATATTTCATTAAAAAAAATTGTCCTTAAATGTTTTTATGTGTTTGTGTAATTAAGAATAACTGTAAATATCTAGTTAGTTTAGTGCCTTTGTTTAAGTCCCTAGTAGTGTAAACCATATTTGTACCTAACCTAATGACTAGTTTCAGTATTAGTTTAAATTATAAATCTGACAGTCCTAAGCCTGTAAAATCATGGAGATTTTTCAGTCCAATGTGTGTTGCATGTATAACATGTGGTAGCAGTAGTGAAACAAGAACAGGTTTGGAACAGGTCATCAAGTAAATACTATCTTGTAAAAAATAACAGGCTGTTCTTTAATAACAGGTAAATGGAACTGTTATTTCGATGTCACCGGAACAGTTGGAACAGGTTCCCAATTTTACCTAGTACAGCCCACTACTATTCAGTACCACATCTCTAAATGAACTTTAGTCTCTGAGCGGGGAATCCCCACTTTGCTTATTTATATCTTGTCGTTCTTATTGCACTAATGGTTACATCGATATCTTATCTCTTTTTCACATACTAAAACGTGTAGGGCGGGCAAATGTTACGTATTTTTACGCATTTAGCTGCCGATAGCACTAAAGGCCCCAATCGCCAAGGAAATTGTATTAAATTCGAACCCACTAAAGAAATGTATTCCAGGATGACATCTGACCAACTATATGATAAAAACAAAGAAGATTGTAGCAATATCCCTGATATTATAATATAAATAGAAAATAAATACCTTTCATTCTTTAAGTGTATATAGTTTGTTTTTGTAAGTATGTAATACAATTATTAGAATATAATAGAAAATAGTCTGAATTATAGATTTTTATAATTAAAAAAAAAAAATTATAGGTATTTCTATGTACGAGATTTTCTACTGAAGTACGAGATTTTTGCCAACCCTGGTACGAGAAAAGAAGTTCGGCATCTGGCAACACTGAGAAAGACAGAGGTCGTCGCTTTGTATTAATATATCGTAAATTCGTAACGAATCGCAACTAATTGTATGGATCAGGATTACGGATTTGTTTCGAGTATCAGTTACAACTCGGGCGAATTAACTTGACACCCGGCTCGAAACTCGACCCGCCTCCCACTTCCCCGCGCGGGGCCCCGCTCTCGCCATGCGAGTCCAGTAGCGTTAGCATATCTGTTTTTGTTGAGTTTTAGTTATATTTTGTTACGTTTGGACTTTTAATTTGTTATTGTTGTTGAATTTTTGTTATCATAAATTACGTTTGGAGATTTCCGATGGAGATTATATCTGTCCTATGATGTTGCAAATGTCATGCAAAGATGTGTAAACAATAATGAAAAATTAGTAATCCCGCATTTCCTAGTGAGTGCTGAAAGTTAATATTTTCTGTGAAAACGTTTAGTTTGATTTAAACCTTTTTGTTATACAGGTAAACGGTTAATAGTCATTAAAAAAGGGTTAAAAACCTAAAAGAGACACTTATTGAACACACCTAGTCTATATTTATGGATAAAAAACTTATTCAATTTCTGTGTTGGCCGAGTTTCCGTGCCGGTGAGTGTATTATAATAAACATATACATATAACATTCTTTGTTTTTTATTTTCCTAAATTAATTAATTGTTCAATCTATTAAAAATATTAAGATAGTATTAAGATACTTGCCGTAACATTATCACTTGAAATCATAAAAGTATAAGAATTTAAGGTATTGTCGCTATTGCATCGTGTTTTCAGGTTATTATTGAAATCAATGGCGATATCGAAAGCATAAATACTAAAATAAAGAAATTTTTCTTGTTTATTTTTTTATCAAAATTTCATGGACTTTTTTTGCACTCAGTACTTTAAACTCACGGCAGTCGAACCAGGTGTCTAGTTAAGTCGCCCGAGTTGTAGGTATTTGTTATTATTTGTTTTTCATTTTAATGTTTTAAATTTTTTAAATTTAATTGTTTTACAGTTACACTTAGTAGTGGGCTGTACTAGGTAAAATTGGGAACCTGTTCCAACTGTTCCGGTGACATCGAAATAACAGTTCCATTTACCTGTTCTTAAAGAACAGCCTGTTATTTTTTACAAGATAGTATTTACTTGATGACCTGTTCCAAACCTGTTCTTGTTTCACTACTGCTACCACATGTTATACATGCAACACACATTTGACACATTGGACTGAAAAATCTCCATGATTTTACAGGCTTAGGACTGTCAGATTTATAATTTAAACAAATACTGAAACTAGTCATTAGGTTAGGTACAAATATGGTTTACACTACTAGGGACTTAAACAAAGGCACTAAACTAACTAGATATTTACAGTTATTCTTAATTACACAAACACATAAAAACATTTAAGGACAATTTTTTTTAATGAAATATGAAAAATTAATTTACTCAAGAAAAAGAAAATCAATAAACGAAATACGAATGAAAAATTTAAAATTGAATTAAAATATTTGAATTTTGAAATGTCACTGTCATAATATTGATTGACATAAAATTCACGTTCGGATACATTACTGTAATCATAGTTCATTATCTTTTTGCGCTATTACGCAATATATATATCGTTAATAAAATAAAATAAATATGAACGTGAACTTAATCTACGTTATAATGTTCAGGTTCAGCTTTATTATTAATTTTATTTTAATAGATATAATAATATGTATTGCATACTAGCAACCCTTTTGCTTGTTACATTAAAATATTGTTCGAGTTTCCGAACGCCATCGGCTGTAATAGGTGTATCTCTTTTTAACTAAGGTAAATTGAATGAGAGACAGCTTGTTCCGGAACAGGTGAACAGTGAACAGTTGGATACTTTCATATTCGATCTATGGAAGTATCTAACTGTTCACCTGTTCCTAGTACAAACATGATAGAACCACAGATAAAATTAACAGGAACAGTTCAATCGGCTAAGACGTCACAGTTCCAACCTGTTCATTTAAAATATCTGTTCTTTTTACCTGTTACGATAAATACGCCTCACTCCTAGTTACACTTATTGTTGATTGTTTAGGTTAATTAATTTGTTATTGTTAGGACACCGTCACAGCAGAAAGACTAACTTTATATAAAATTCCTAAATATATGTTGCAAATACATACATACTATACTATAAAATAAAATAAATAAAAGTGCAGACCAGGTGCAGTGTTGCCATTAAAAAGTTTGTTAAGTTGACTGACCAAGATTCGTTTTACGCAGTACATGATCTCAGTACATCTACCGTCAAGGTAATACATTATTACCTTGACGGTAGATGTTCAATACTAATAATAAATCTGTAAGTGTAGGTATATATTATGTAATGTAATCAGTGATGTTCCAATACCATAATCAAAGTATTATATCAATCAAAATATAGTTGAACCATTATTACTTAAAGTTAAGGTTCAAATCAGTAGTGCAAAGTTTACATTATTCATCTTCTTATCAGAAACTAGCTGCTGCCCAGTGCCCGCAACTTCGCCCTCGTAACTTTGTAAATTATATACTAAAAAACCTTCCCCGAGAACCACTCTATCCATTGGTGAAAACAGCATGAAAATCGGTGCAGTAGTTTTTTGAGTTTATCGCGAAAAGACAAGACAGACAAACGCGGCGGAGGACTTTGTGAGAGAAAATCCAGTGGACACTTTTTCGCACTGATTTTGTTTAAGACCCTGAATCTATTGTATCCTTTATCAAAGTTTTTAGGGGTTTGTTTTTAGTTAGTGTTTTAATTATATCTCCCCTTCCTTGTAGGTTCAATTGCAGGAAACGCCAGTACAAATATTATTTCCCGCGTTCCAATTTGAATTTGGAAGCGATGAGGGACGCTTGCTCGCACCTGATTGGCTCGCATGATTTCCGCCACCTTTGCAAGATGGACGTCGGAAATGGCGTCGTAGAGTTTACGCGGGAAGTGTTTCGAGTGGAAATTGTCGGCGTTGATGGAGATTCGAGTGAGCGTATGTGCACTCTTTGTAAATACAGTAGAAACCGGATATAACGACTTCGGTTATAACGACATATCGGTTACAGCGACCAAATGGCAAGGTCCCTGTGGAATGCCTATAAAGATTTAATATTGCTTATAATGACTATCCGTTTATTACGACCAATTTTTGTGTTCCCTTGAAGGTATAACCGATTTTCACTGTAACTAGCCGTCGCACGCGACTTGGCTCGCGTAACTTTTATAAAATGTAGCCTATGTCAGTCGCTGATAATATAGCTTTCTATAGGTGAAATTTTTTTTTCAAAATCGGTCCAGTAGTTTCGGACTGCAACAATTCATCTATTCAATGCAAACAAACAATCGAATCTTTCCTCTTTATAATATTAGTAAGTATAAACTAGCTGTTACGCGAACGAAGTTGCGTAACTTTATAAAATATAGCCTATGTCACTCGCTTATAATGTACTTTCTATAGATGACAGAATTTTTAAATACTGTCAAATATTTTTTGAGTTTATTCAATACAAACATGCAAAAATACAAATCTCTCTATTAATATTAGTCTAGATAATGTCTTTGTGTTACAGCCACATCGACGATGTGTTTCTTTGTGTTACAGCCACATCTACGATGTGTTTCTTTATGTTACAGCCACATCCACGATGTGTTTCTTTGTGTTACAGCCACATCGACGATGTGTTTCTTTGTGTTACAGCCACATCCACGATGTGTTTCTTTGTGTTACAGCCACATCGACGATGTGTTTCTTTGTGTTACAGCCACATCGACGATGTGTTTCTTTGTGTTACAGCCACATCCACGATGTGTTTCTTTGTGTTACAGCCACATCGACGATGTGTTTCTTTATGTTACAGCCACATCCACGATGTGTTTCTTTATGTTACAGCCACATCCACGATCTATTTCTTTATGTTACAGCCACATCCACGGTGTGTTTCTTTATGTTACAGCTACATCCACGATCTGTTTCTTTTTGTTACAGCCACATCCACGGTGTGTTTCTTTATGTTACAGCCACATCCACGGTGTGTTTCTTTATGTTACAGCCACATCCACGACGAGTTTCTTTTTGTTACAGCCACATCTACGATGTGTTTCTTTATGTTACAGCCACATCCACGATGTGTTTCTTTATGTTACAGCCACGTCAATGATGTGTTTTCTAATAGAAGGAAACGCTTTTCTATGGCATCAAATCAGATGTATTATGGGAGTGTTGATACTGATCGGACAAGGTATGGAGAGTCCTGACATTGTGAAAGAATTACTAGATGTCAACAAAAATACAAGGTATGAATTTTTAACTATTGCTCTTAAGGAATCGCTGATTCTTTAAGAAGCGTTTAAAACATTGTTTGAAAAATATTTTTACTAAATAATTTTCTTCCATACTGTGAGGTAATTTTTAAAAAAACTGACGTTAACATAACCTCAATCATTCAACAAACGACACGTTTGGACTAGTGGCTAGTAACCCTAGCTGTTAACTAAACGGTCGCCGGTTCGAATCCCGCTGGGGGCGAATGTTTATGTGTTAACATTTTACATTTGTACCTGAGTCATGGATGTTTTTTATTTATAATATGTATGTATTTACAAGAAAAAAGTAATATCAACTGTCTGGTATCCATAATACAAGCATTGGTTGCTTAGTGTGGAACTGGATGGTGCTGTGTTGAACTGGATGGTGATGTGTGGAACTGGATGGTGCTGTGTGGAACTGGATGGTGATGTGTGGAACTGGATGGTGCTGTGTGGAACTGGATGGTGATGTGTGGAACTGGATGGTGCTGTGTGGAACTGGATGGTGATGTGTGGAACTGGATGGTGCTGTGTGGAACTGGATGGTGCTGTGTGTAATGGGATGGTGCTATGTGTAACCGGATGGTGCTGTGTGGAACTGGATGGTGCTGTGTTGAACTGGATGGTGCTGTGGAACTGGATGGTGATGTGTGGAACTGGATGGTGCTGTGTAGAACTGGATGGTGCTGTGTGTAATGGGATGGTGCTGTGTGGAACTGGATGGTGCTGTGTTGAACTGGATGGTGATGTGTGGAACTGGATGGTGCTGTATGGAACTGGATGGTGATCTGTGGATCTAGATGGTGATGTGTGGAACTGGATGGTGCTGTGTGGAACTGGATGGTGCTGTGTGTAATGGGATGGTGCTATGTGTAACCGGATGGTGCTGTGTGGAACTGGATGGTGCTGTGTTGAACTGGATGGTGCTGTGTGGAACTGGATGGTGATGTGTGGAACTGGATGGTGCTGTGTAGAACTGGATGGTGCTGTGTGTAATGGGATGGTGCTGTGTGGAACTGGATGGTGCTGTGTTGAACTGGATGGTGATGTGTGGAACTGGATGGTGATCTGTGGAACTAGATGGTGATGTGTGGAACTGGATGGTGCTGTGTGGAACTGGATGTTGCTGTGTGGAACTGGAACTGGATGGTGCTGTGTGGAACTGAATGGTGATGTGTGGAACTGGATGGTGCTGTGTTAAACTGGATGGTGCTGTGTGTAATGGGATGGTGCTGTGTGTAACCGGATGGTGCTTTGTGGAACTGAATGGTGATCTGTGGAACTAGATGCTGATGTGTGTAACTGGATGGTGCTGTGTGGAACTGGAGTGTGCTGTGTGGAACTGGATGGTGATGTGTGGAACTGGAACTGGATGGTGCTGTGTGGAACTGGATGGGGCTGTGTGGAACTGGAACTGGATGGTGCTGTCTGGAACTGGAGTGCGCTGTGTGGAACTGGAGTGTACTGTGTGGAACTGGATGGTGATGTGTGGAATGCATGAAGATATTTAATATATTGATTTCTTTCCATAGGAAACCTCAATACAACATGGCTTTGGGTGCACCGTTGAATCTGTTCAAGTGCTCGTACGACATCGAGGATGAAAATCAATGGGTTTACGATAAAGATGAGCTGAGAAATGTTATTTCGCAATTGCAATCAGACTGGACAATGGAGAGTGTGAAGTGAGTATATTCTTTGATTGGTACTTTTATAGGAAAGTTTTTATTTAAGACTCATTAAGAACTAGCTGGCGCCCGCGACTTTGTCCGCGTTGAAAAAGAAAAAAAAAGTAGCCTATCCTGTGTCCCGTACGTCTAAATGTTTATCTACCAAGTTTCATAAAAATCAGTTAATTCGTTTAAGAGTTATGGAGGAACATACATACATAGAGAAAAAATTTGTAAAAATGGTCAATTTAGTTTCAGTATCATGTATAGAGCCTATAAACACGATATTTCTGAAAACAAAGTAACTTAGTCCATGACCAACCCTTACACATTTATTATTAGTATTGATTGATTGATGATAATACGTCTTTAATAGTTTAAAAAAATTTTTTTAATGATTTATTTATGTTGATCTATATATCTCAATACAATTACGTCAAATATTAATATTAAAAACATGATGAAACATCTCTATTCAGAGCTACAATGATGAAGGATTCGTTCGAGACATTGCAAAGTAAGTACAAGGAGATGTGTGCGAGCGAGACGGAAGATGCGCACGTTCAAGCGAGAGAAAGGGACAGCATATCCGGTCACGCGGACTGTCTACTGCAAGGAGTCAAATCCAAAGTCTACAAGCCGCTGTTGAAGAGGGAAACTTGCTGTAAGTTATGCCTTTATGTTACGGCATCGATCCACTACAAGGAACTCTATGGTACTATCGCGGTCAAGGGAGCAGTCCCACCGTAAGGGACAATTTCGTGTGCACATTTTGTATTTAATTTATCTTTGTTCCTACTTCAAATACCTACTCGTATTATAACATTTACGTTACTATGACAATATCGTCTTATACATATTAGGTGATATTAGGCATGAAGCTAAGAATACATGCTGAACTCTTAGTTCTTAGCTCCATGATATTAGGAGTATAGAGAGGTAAAATAAAACAAATATAATTCAGCGTTAGACACATTTGTATGAAAAGTGGGTCTGCACCATTGACCGCGATAGTACATTTAAAAGTGACATATCGCTGCTTTAAAAAAAAAAAGGGCCATAAAACAAAAAATTTCAAAAATGTTTTTATTGCAAAAATACAATCACAAATCCTTCATATTGTATGTTGCAAAAACATGTATGGTTGTTTTATTCAATATTTAGTATATTTTGATATATATTTTTTTTTTATATTTAAAAGTGACTTATATGGTTATATCTCTTCTAGTATTCAGTTTATTATAAAAGTACTTGAAACATTTAATGCTACTTAAAAATACGCTTCTAACGATGTATAATATGCATATATTTGATATATCTAATAAGAAAAAAATAGACAAAAATAATTTAATTTTTTTCGATTAGCTCTCCTGTAAAAAGTGTAATTTTGATTTGTGGCCCTTTAGTTTTTAAGAGCGGGCATAAAGAGAAATAGCCAATCCTAGATTTGAATTTTATCTAAGTAAACAAAGTCTAATTTAATTAATTTTTTTAAATAGATAAATACATTATAAATGAAAGTGACGTCTGTAACAGAAAACATAATATAATGAAATTTTCTCGATAGAAAAAAATCACCAAGTGAGCTCTCATTTCCATTGATTTTAGTTTTATTTTCAAAATGACAGACATTACAAAGCTAAAAGTGTATCAGTAATTTCACTTCACATATTATCTAAGGCTGTATGTAACAATTTTTCATTTGACATTGTAGTTTAAGAATAATTAATATTTAATACTTTTGGCACTTATAACATTTTTATTGAGCGAGTTGCGCTATCTTCCGTCGCATGTTGTGCGTAGTTCTACGTATTTTGTGTCACTGTCATGTCCAAGGGGCCACGCGGGTGAAATTATAAATTTTGTTTGCTTTATACCCATTCTTAAGCAGAGAATATGCGTAGAGCATCACCTCTGTCGTCTGTCATTTAAAAACCAACCAAACGTCTGTCGTTCAAAGAAAATGTGACTTTACGCCAACGCATTAGAGTTTAAAATGAATAGTAGAAGTTGGTCGTTACTACCTTTCACCGTTGACTCCGCTATGATTCCGTTGGCGTAGTTCTTAGACGGACGGAGTGGCGGCGAAGAGACTAATTTAGTTAACAATTTAAATTCAACCTAAAGTGCTCCCGAACACGACTGTATTTGGTCGCCGCGCGCCTCTCGACCGCGCTTTGAGTCGCTCGCCGTCATTTTTATTTCATTGTACCAAATACAGTCGTATTCACGAGCGCTTTAGGTTAAATTTAAATTGTTACTAAATTAGTCTCTTCGCTGCCACTCGACGGATGGAGTGGCGGCGCGGCGAAGAGCAGTTAAAGTCCACTGAGCGCGCGTTACCGCGAAACTGCTCTCGCCGGCTCTTGGAGTCGATTCGCCGCGCGCCTCTCGACCGCGCTTTGAGTCGCTCGCCGTCATTTATATTTCATTGTACCAAATACAGTCGTATTCCAGAGCACTTTAGGTTGAATTTAAATTGTTACTAAATTAGACTCTTCGCTGCCACTCCGTCCGTCGGCGCTGACCCTTATGCGTCGCTTTGGCATTTGTCACGCAAAATCCATAATTGTAGTTAGTCTGTTTTTTAATCTCAGACAAAAATGACACATGCAAATGTCAAGTTATAATGCATATAATAATGATACCATGTTAATGTATGTAATGCATGTCACATGTAATGTCATTTTTGTCTCCGAGTTTAAAAAACAAACTTTAGATTGATGCGATATGGGATTAAAAAGTACAAAAAGATTATATACCTACTTATTAGAAATTACAGCAGCACCATCTAGTTCCACAGTAAGCAACTAATGCTTGTATTATAATTACCAGACAGTCGATATACTGCATAGATTACTTTTTTTTTGTAAATACATACTTATAAATACAAAACATGCATGACTCAGGTACAAAGGTAAAAATGTTAACACATAAACATTTGCCCCTTTTTTTTTTTTTTTTTTTGTCGAGGAGAAATCGTCTTATTGATCCCCCACCGCTGGCTAGGCGGTAGGGGTATGTGGGACTCGACCAGTCTACTCCGCCGCATGCAGGTTGCAGGCGGAACTGGCCCATACCCACTAAAACTCCCCGGTGTCTCCTTGCCCTTGAATGGGGGGTGGACGGGTTCTGCCGAGGCAATTGCTCCGACCCACCCTCCTCGGGCAGCCTAGCCATTGCTGGCTAGGCTAACGCCAACGAGAGGGATTGCCCGGAGACACCCGAGCAATCCCCAGACGGAGGGGACCCGTGCAGGCACACACAGCTAGCCAGCTGTGTGCGCAGGTCCCCGTGAGCATTTGAAGACGGGCTGGTGCCCGCCTTCTCCTGCCCAGCCATCTGCTTTGAAATATGGGAGGACTCAATGGACACCAATGGTGCCCATTGGTTCCCCCCCCCTGCAACGCGGGCGAAACCTCCCTCGAACGGGCAGGGGACCAGAAGCCACCCCTCCAGGCCTTCCTGGCTCCCTGAACACCAAATCCCTGACGGCAGCTGACGAGAGAGGCATAGAGAGGGATACCAACTCCCGCCCCAGCCGCCAGGGCAACACCAACAAAGAACAAAGGAGGTCCCGCCCAATCAACGCGAGCAGGGGACCAGAAGCCACCCCTCCAGGCCTTTCTGGCTCCCTGAACTCCAAATCCCTGACGGCAGCTGACGAGAGAGGCATAGAGAGGGATACCAACTCCCGCCCCAGCCGCCAGGGCAACCTTCAAAAAGGAGAGAGCGCTCCTGTGAGCACTCCTCTCATTCGTGCACTCCGCCACAAGCTCCGCAGAACGGAGCCCGCTCGGAGCACACAGGTGTGGGCCTTTTTGGTCCCCAACAACAATCCCATGGGACGAGGAAAGGCCGGTGAGAACCACCGGCCCCCGCGACCCCATCGGATTGTCGAGGGTAAGCCCCCCCACCACGACAAGGTCATGGCCCACCTAGGGGGGGATAAACATTTGCCCCTAGCGGGATTCGAACCCACGACCGTTTGGTTAACAGCTAGGGCTACTAGCAACTAGACCAAACGTGTCGTCACAAGACCATTAAATACACTGAATATATTAAATTTTCCCTAAGCACCTTATTTACAATTATTGAGATCGTAGCCATGGCGAACGGTAGCCACTTACCATCAAGTGAACGTCAGCCTGTCTGTAACACCTTAACATAAAAAAAAAGTATTGAAACGATTGCTTCTTTTCAGCGACATTGGACGAAAGGATAGAATTCTACAAACGGAAAAGAAAATTGGTAGAAGTCAAAGAAGAATGTAAATAAGTGTTGCTCTTATGTGAATAAAAAGTTTTTCCTATATATTTTTTGTTTTAATTTAAAAATATATATGAGCTTTAATATATACGTATACTATCTTTCTATCAATACTAATAATAAATCTGTAAGGGTTGGTCATGGAGTAAGTTACTTTGTTTTCAGAGATATCGTGTTTATAGGCTCTATACATTATACTCAAACTAAATTGACCATTTTTAGAATTTTTTTCTGTATGTATGTATGTTCCTCCATAACTCTTAAACGAAATAACTGATTTGTATGAAACTTGGTAGATAAACATTTAGACGTACGGGACACGCGGGCGAAGTCGCGAGCGCCAGCTAGTATATATATATATTTCTTATGTACGTGACTGAACTAAACGGGTGGACCGATTTTAATTCTGTCTTCACTTATGGATAGAGGGGTAATCAGGAATGGTTTGTATTTAAAAAAAAATTGGTCGCGGGCACCCACTAGAAATATATATTATAGCAAGCTATTAAGGACGAAGTCGCATGACACACCTAGTAATTCATAAAATAGTTTTTATTAAAATCGTGAAGATCTTAATAAAAATTATTTATATTAAAATCGGTCAGTTAACACAAGCGTTAACCCAATTGGACTAACGCTCTTCTGACGTACGGTGCCAATTCCACTTAGGGCCTCTTTCACCAACTACAAGTAAAGTGTTGATTAGTTACTTTTAGAAATCATTTTCTGTTATATTGAATTATACACTCGGTTTACTGCATCTTTCGATAGGCGATTTTTTTTTAATGTTTGGGACTTTTACCGTACAAACAAAGGTATATCAGCTGCATTATCCCCGGTGATCAGTGACTTTAAATGACGGTTAGCCTACTTGACAGATGGTGAAAGAGGCCCTTAGCCACAGGCGTTCAAAATTTTGTAGGCGCTGTATTTTAAAAAATCCTTCATATAATTGTCAGATTAAGAATCAGCACGATCAGGAATTTAGGCTGAACCGTCTCTATGAAAATCTGACGCGCTCGAGTATTACAAAATGAGAATCGTCAAAAATATTTTTTGCATTTTCAAAAAGCTGCCACGAGCTTGCGTTACATCCGAATCGTCTGAATTTTAAATGGGAGCTTAGTTTAGGTTCACTTAACATCCCCTCTGAAAATCTGACGCGCTCCAGTTGTATTTAAAATTTTACCCCCACCAACCAAACCGTCAGATTAATACATATCCGTTATCGGAGACACGTGGGGTATATACATTGGCAAGGGCGCCTAAGTCTTGGGACATACAGGGTGTCCCAAGACTATGCGACATAAAGGGGAAAGTACCTTAAATATCGTAGATAGGATATTTTGCTGAAAGAAGACTATGTTATTTTTAAAAGTATGTTACTGCATTGAAAGATTTTCTAAAAATTACGTCGTCGTCAACAATTCCTTTCTTTTAAGATACCTATTGTTAGAAAATTAAATGAGCGAAGAATTGAAAAAGAATACTTGTTCGAAAAAGAATGGGTAATGGTAATACCAACGAGCGGGAGCGACCGCCATTCTGCGCTAGGTCGTGATAGCGTGAAGACGATTGATTTACCTAGTCGGTATTTTTGTAACAAATAGATATGTATATATAAGCAAGAACAAATAAATAAGTGTTCCAACTATGTGGTGTATTTTTACTACTATTATCTACCGTGGTCTACAGGAAAGGCAACACTATGTTACTTAAGAAGAAGTATAATTTTTTGTCCGTTCTTTCGATTCCCAGATTCGTCTGGGATCTGGCAAATAATTTTTAGAAAATCTTTAATCTTAGAAAATAACATAGTCTCCTTTCAACAAAATATCCTATCTGTGATATTTAAGGTACTTTCCCTTAATATCGCATAGTCTTGGGACGTCCTGTGTATTATAATACTAAACATAGTATGAGCTCCGAATCACTTAAATCCAGGCTTAATTCTCGCTTAAATAAATAATCAGTGAAGCCATTGTACAGACAGCATTGCACTTGCAGTAATTACTGTGGCATTGCAAATGCATTGTTAATCTCTAGTGAATAAGTAGTTGTAGTAGTTGCGTTATTATAGTTAACTAAACCGGCTATGATCAAGCGAGCGGCAGTCGACGATATTACTTGATAGTCGACCGTTTTGGCAGACAGTATTAGAAGGCCGCCTATGCGGTTTAGCGGTCTCGCGCCCCGCTCTTACGGTATTTAAATTTAAAACAAAACACAAAAGTAAAACTAGATACTTAATAAAACCGAAAAAAAAACATTTACTAAAAAATTACATTTTTTTTTAATCTTATAAAAATTATATTCTGCCTAAAAAGAAACGTCATTTAATGTTTGACATATTGATATTATTGTGAATTATTTATTATAAGTAATTTTTTTTTCATTCTAACATAAAAATTATAACTTGCCCAAAAAGAAACGTCAATCAATGTTTGACATTTCTTTTATGAGTTATTTATTCTGTTCTGGATATTAAAAAAAAAAGTTGGTTAAATTTTTGACAGTTCGTTCGTTGTTTGGTTGTGTGTGTGAATTATGAAAATATTTTGGAATTGTTTTGGCTTGGTTGGATAGTTTTCTTCGCGAAAATCTTTTGATAAATGTATTTTATTTGCAATGTAAAAACTAAACTAGTTCGTGTGTGCAAATATGTGATTAAAAAAAGTTGTTTTGAGTCGATTGAATCGTAATCGAAGGTGGTACAGGTATGTGTATTGATAAAATTAATAATTTATTTCTCTAATTATCATTTACGAACCAGTAAAAGTTAGTTAAAATAACTTTGATTTTGTTGTATGGAGTTTTTTTAAGGTTATACTTAAACTTACTTTAGTTAGCTATGCTTAAGAGTTATTTAAAACTAATTTTCTTGTACTTTGTTTTAATAAAAGTATACTTAGGTAGTTTATTTTTTGAACATTAATCTTATGCTATTCTGGAAAAAATTGCATTTTAACCCCATTATTGTTACAAAATAACAAACGCGAAAACTTTATTGTAAAATTTTTAATAACTAACTAGTTAATGTACATAATTTAATAAAATAAAATACAAAATATTAGCTACACATTGTGTATCTAATAATTAAGGTGAAATTTGTTGCTCTGTCAATTTTTTCATAACTAGCTGTAGCACGCGACTTCGTTCGCTTAACTTTATAAAATATAACCTAATGTTATTCTTTGATAATGTAGCTTTCTATAGGTGAAAGAATTTTCAAAATAGTTCCTTTAATTTTTGAGTTATTAGTATAGAAAAGTACAAAAACTTCTTATACTGTGATTTTCAAATAATTTTATATTTCCTTAAGAGTATTCCAAAACAGTATAGAGCACAGTATGTTAAACATAAAATTAAAAGGCAGAATTAGACTTTACATTATTAAAGACAGTATTTCTTCTTCTTCTTCTCTTTTAATATCTTGGCTCCATCAGATCTTCTCCGATGATTATGCCTACCTCCGATGATTTTTAATAGCCTTTTAAAAAGACAAAATTGAAATTAAAATCAAAAGTAGCAAATCCCGAGACTAGTCAGTCAAGTCAAGTCTATAATTTTTCTTAGTTTTCCAAAACAGGTCCGTCAAGTCCAAAGCAGTCAGGTCAAGTGAACAAAAGTATTTAACAAATCCTTAAAACATCCTTTATAATGTGCACTGCCAAGGTTTGGAACTCCCTACTGGCGTCTGTATTTCCGAGCTCATAATAATATAATAATACTAGCTGTGCCCGCGACTTCGTCCGTGACCATTTTTTTTTTACATACAAACCTGATTATCCCTCTATCCATAAGTGAAGACAGAATTAAAATTGGTCCAGTCGTTTAGGAGGAGTTCAGTGACATACACACGCACAGAAGAAATATATATATAAAGATGGGTTATATTATAACCCAAATCTTTTCAAAGTTGGAGTGAATAGGCTTCTGGATTGAGAATGAGTTCGCTCCATCATAGGCCTCACCTTCGCTACACAGAGCAATCCCATCTCGAATCTTACAATGCTAAACAAGGAATTCCTGTATGCCACGACGATCTCGCAAATGGCTCTAACGATTTTGACGAAATACTAGGGTTAGGGATTTCTTAGGTCTAGAAATCCATCTGTCAGAGTCTTATCTTCGAGAAAATTCGTTTGTTTTTTTTATGGAACGGTTACAAAAGTAATACCGCTTGCTACAGCTAACGCCATCTAGCGCCGGTTGAACGAACTTAATGCTTTTTTTGCTACTTATTAAAACTACTTGATAAGAGAGAGATTTGGATCGGATAGCCGAAATTGATCTATCCGGGTCTTATCTTCGAGAAAATTCATTGTAGGTAGTTTTTTTAATGGAGCAGTTACAAAAGTTGCTCGTTTTATAATATTTTGATTGAATTAATAATTATTAATTCAAGTATTCTTGAATTTCTTTTTTCTATAATGTTTCATAGACTTTAACTCTCTCATTGTCCCGAGCCAAGCTCGGTCGCCCAGTCCAGTAATAACAAGCAAAGATATGGCTGAGACACCATGGTATCAAATGAGAACTTTTTATTCCCTTTGGTTCAGTTAATTGAACTACACGGAATCACAAAAGCATGTAGTTCGACCGTTTGAACTGTGTTGGTCCGATTATAGTGTTGAACCACAAGAACTGTACAGTTTTTGGTTCAAACGTACAAACAGACCTATAGAAAGCTACGTTATCAGGGAGTACCATAAGCTACATTTTAAAAAGTTACACGGACGAAGTCGACTGCTACAGCTAGTATTAAATATAGTTTCTTTCATACTTTAATCCATTTTTATTAAAGAAATTAATTGATATTATTATTATTAATATATTTTATTTTTGTTTCAGATTACAGCATGGACTTTAAATATCGCAGTGAAAAGAAAATATATAAAACTTCAGTCATGTGATTTTGAGTCAGTATTTTTTTAAAAATAGAATAACATAGCACCTAATAATGTAATCATACATTTAGGTCCTATATTAAGGCCAGTACTAGTTTTAAAGTTAATTATGATTAAAAAGTAATTCTATATTTTCTTTGATTCACTATGATAACATCAAATACTGGGACATATTGTGAGTACTTACTCTTTTTTTTACTTACTCGTATAATTAATTATAATTATATACATTTACAGCAATGTGACCATTATTTCGGCTGAAATTCGTCTGCGTTAAAAAAATTAAAAATGTAACACCTAGCCAAGCCTAGCCAAGTGCGCTTTCTACAGTGCTACAATTTTATTTTGACGTTACAATAACCAATAACCAAGTTTTCACTTAGCGTAAACGACTGTAAAAGTGTGCTTTCTAGCACTATAAGAAAAATTTAATAAAAAAATAAAAAACAAACTATACAGTTGTCACATATTACTTATTGCTTATAAATACATATAGCCAAGATGCAAACGCTTCGTCGTGTACTTCGTAAACGAAGAGAGAACGCTAAGAGAAAGCTTGGTGATTGGTTGTTGTAACACTCATATAAAATTTTGACCAATCAAAGTTTTCTCTTAGCGTTCTCTCTTCGTTTCCGTAGTACGTAACGAAGCGTTTGCATCCTGGCTAGCTAGGTGGCCTGGGGCCCTAGCCAAGAGCAAACCAATGCAAACGCTCTCTTCGCGTACTTAAGAAACGGAAGAAATAAAGCCCGGTGATTGGTTGTTGTAACGCCCACATAAAATTTTGACCAATCACAAACTTTCTCCCATCCTAGCGTAGCCTGAGCGTAGCGTAGCTGACTGTACGTTTGCTCTTGGCTAGGGCCCCAGCAATGCAAACGGTAGCTTTGCGTATTTACGAAATGAATAGAAATAAAGCCCAGTGATTGGTCAAAATTTTATGTGGGCGTTACAACAACCCTGGGGTCCTAGTCAAACTAACAATTTAAAACGATAACGAAACGATAACGAAGTTCGAAAAAAAAATGTATTAGATTGACCTATGCCGTCGCTAAATCACGTGATATTTACATCCCATAAATTTTATTCTTTCGAACTTCGTTATCGTTTTTAAAATGTTACTTTGACTAAGGCCCTAGATCTGCCGAGGAAAATTTTTCATTGTACGATTTCTGAAGACGGCGCAAGACTGAATTTTGAACATAATTATACTATGTACAAACCTACAATTGAAAAGTCTCGAGCGGCTCGTTCCGACCGCTGGAGTTCACAAATTTTAATTTATTATTTACCAGAGGCCCTAGTGCGAGTTTTACTCGATAAAGCGTAAACGTCAATTTGTCAATGGGAATGAAGCACCGCCATCGAATGGCTAACGTTTATCGCTACTTCATTCCCATACAAATTGACGTTTACGCGTTCGACGCGTTTAATCGAGTAAAACTCGCACCATGCCATTGCAAATTTTCAAATTTTGTGCTACTAGTACTGCGATAAGGCCATAAACGTCACGATTTTTTCGCGGCTTGTGTCGCTTTTTCCCTTTTTTGTAATAAAACTTCAAAATTTAACGAATTTCTTCGAGATTACACTCATTTTGGCGGCACAGAAAAACAATTAATAAAATAACGGGAAATCTTTTTAATTTTAATTTTTCCGTTTTTAAAATGTTATTTATTTAATTGTATCAAAACAAGCTGAATACAATAAGTACCTAAGTACAACCAAAGAAATTTTAGTGCAACATTTTTACTTATGAAATAGGAAAAACTTTTTCTCCGACCTATTACATTTAAAGCAGTTATTTTGATATTACAAACAGATAACTATTTTTATTTTATTAGTATAAAAGCATATATTAGCATTAGATTTTAACGGGGTGCCATTTCGTGTGTGCCGATTTACATATTTAAGTAATGTTCTGTTTTTCTACTGTATCAATATCTGTATTTTTTATTTTAAGTTCGTCAGACAGGTTGACGATTCACCTTGATTATATTAAGGGCTAAATCGTAGGTGCTTCCTCACCGGGAGCATTCGCGTGTAACGTAACGTTACAAATTCGAGCATTACATCAGTGAAGGAGGAGAACTGAGCATTACAATGCGCACCTTGTAATGATACAATGTGTAATATCTTGATATAACTTGTAACATCAATGCGCTTCACTTGTAATGTGCCTGGCCGGCCACGGATCCCCCGCCCGCTAAGTCAAATCTATAAGGCGCTACGCCCACATGAAAAGTCGAGGCGCGTCGAGGCGCGTCGCGGCGTAGACGAGGCGTGAAGAGTTGCAGCGGAGGCGGCTATGCTTTCTTTACACAGTCAACTTCACTTACCAAGAAATCACTTACCAGTTTAGTTTAATTGTTGCGCTATTTCACCTCATTTTTGGTCCTGTTTGTTTCTATTGCTATAGTCGGAACGTGTCTGGTCATAATGACACGGGTTACATCAAACAAGTCCGATGATTTTTATATTTAGATCTAGATCGTCTGACATTTTACTTTTATTTAATAAATACACGACCACGTATAAACAGTGGGCCTCTCCAGTGGGCGCACAACCATTGATTTCTATAGGAAAGCTAGAGGCGGCGCGCCGCTTATGCGCCCGTTCCTCGACGCGACGCGACGCGACTCTTGTGTGGGCTTTGCGCCTTATGTTACATTACACCTGAATGCTCGTCAGTCAAGGAGGAGGTAGTATTGTAATGTAATGCTCAAAGTCAAAATCCATAATGTCACATTACACGTGAATGCTCTCGGTGAGGGAGCACCTTAAATAACACAATAAATAACACCTGATCTTTATCGTTGTGACGACGTTGGCGTCACCACGGCGACAATGGCGCCCATTTTTTTTTTTTAATTTTTAGACGACCCCTCGAAAACCTAACAATTTTCCAAGATAAAAAGTAAAAAAGATAATCCAGGTAATAAACTATCTGTGTGCCAAATTTCATCCAAATCCGTCCAGTAGTTTTTATGTGAAACTATTTATGTATTACATACATATCGCTGCTTAAAATCAAAAGTGCCTCAAATCAAAATTACTCTTTTTACAGGAGAGCTAATCGAAAAATATTAAATTATTTTTTGACTATTTTTTTTATTAGATATTTAAGTAGCATTAAATGTTTCAAGTAGGTACTTTTATAATAAACTGAATACTAAAAGAGATATAAGCATATAAGTTACTTTTGAATGTATAAAAAATGATCAAAATATACTAAATATGCAATAAAACAACCATAAGTCTTTTTGCAACATACAATATGAAGGACTGTGATTGTATTTTGACAATAAAAACATTTTTGGATTTTTTTGTTTTATGGCCCTTTAATTTTTAAGCAGCGATATATATACATCCGTCCATCCTCACAAACTTTCGCATTTATTATTTTTAGTGGAATTTTAACATTTTTGAGATTCAATATTTTTTTTCTTTAACAGTTCACGTGAGCAGCACATGGTGGTAATTGGTGAAACGTTGCTTGATGGTTTTCATGGTAAGTGATGGCAATTAAGTATTAGAGTTAATTTTTTATATATATTTTTTTTTTCTAAAATAAATGATGCCCAAGTTACTCCACATGACATCAGCTATTTGCCAGTGAAAGTTTCGTCAAAATCACTCCAGCCGTTTCGGAGATTGTGCCACCTAATCTCCGAAACGGCTTACTAAAAATTAAAAAAAAAAAACTTTTTTTTGTTAAAGTACTTTCATATTCATATATATACATTTAGTAAATAGCACTTATTTTGATATTACAAAGAGACTATTTATTAGTAGATCTATGTAGATTATCAGTACATATTATAAAACAAAGTCCTCCGCCGCGTCTGTCTGTATGTCTGTCTGTTCGCGATAAACTCAAAAACTAGTGCACCGATTTTCATCCTGTTTTCACCAATGGATAGAGTGGTTCTCGAGGAAGGTTTTAGTATGTAATTTACAAAGTTACGCGGGCGAAGTCGCCGGCAGCAGCTAGTGATGTCTATAATACTAGCTGTTGCCCGCGACTTCGTCCCGTCCGCGTTGTAAAATAAAAAAATAGGTACATATATTAAATCAATACTACCAATAATAAATCTGTAAGGGTTGGTCATGGAGTAATTTACTTCGTTTTCAAAGATATCGTGTTTATAGGCTCTATACATGATACTGAAACTAAATTGACCATTTTTAGAATTTTTTTCTGTATGTTTTCTGGAGCGAACCTCATTCTCAACCCAGAAGATGCCTATTCATTCCATCTTTGAAAAGATTTGGATTATGTAAGCTAAGAAATACAGACGCCGGAATATTTTATTTTAGACTAGCTGGCGCCCGCGACTTCGTCCGCGTTGAAAAAGAAAAAAGTAGCCTATCCTGTGTCCCTGTACGTCTAAATGTTTATATACCAAGTTTCATGAAAATCAGTTAATTCGTTTAAGAGTTATGGGGGAACATACATACATACTTACATACAGAAAAAAATTCTAAAAATGGTCAATTTTGTTTCAGTATTATGTATAGAGCCTATAAACACGATATCTCTGAAAACAAAGTAACTTACTCCATCACCAACCCTTACACATTTATTATTAGTATTGATGATCCCTTGGGAACAGTACTTTGATGAAAAATAGGTACCCTATGCCCTTTCTTGTATCCCTAACAACGTTTACGCAAAATTTCATGATGATCGGTTGAGTAGTTGAGACGTGAAAAGGTAGCAGACATACAGACAGACAGGATGGATGGATGTAGATATCTATAGATCAAAGATATCTAAATATAGAATTCAAGTTTTGTGCCTTAAAATTGTAATTAAAAAACTTGATTTTCTGCTACTTTTTGTTGGTATCGCCTAAACGGATATAATTTGACATATGTCATTCTAATTATCATATATAATTTGTTAATGATACACTTGTATTGTATATATGTATCCCACTGGTTTTAGAACAGCATATAATATATTTTACGAGTTAAGTGACAGTTAGTTGCTAAAGCCAATTTTGTACTGACCTTGTAAACATACCATCACCGCACGACGATCTAGTGTTTTGTTAAGGGGAAGCACTTCCAGACATTTTTTTTAAATGTTCATTTGCTTGTCATTTTGTTAATGTTGCTGATTCTTGTACAATACAAGGTACTGGCGACCCGCCCCCGGCTTGTAACGAATGCAATTTTTTTCTATGTAATATATGTTACGGTAAAAGTAGTAAATATGGTAAGTATATCAATAACAACCAATCAGTATTCGTATATACAGTGTGGAAATATAAGTCGGGCCCTGGAGGGAAACTACCTTAAATCCTTAAGTAGGCTCATTTTACATAAAGGAGACATTTCTTTATTTTACAAAAAGAAACAAAACTGCATTCAAAGATTTTCTAAAAATTACTTGCTTCGTCTGGGAATCAAACCGAAGCTTTCGTCTGCACTTATTTATTCTATGGTATGACTGCGTCAACCCGGCCTTGGTGAAAGGCGTGTCCGTGTTCCGGCACGTCTTCCCACACACTGAGACCCGGGGAAGAGGGAGCCTACCATCCCTCCTCCTACCAATGACCTCATTGAGGTGCCCGATCTGGGCTAACGCAGGCGGAAGAGCAGGATGAAATGCTTGCGCTGACACCTCTCTCCCGCCCGATGTGCGTGCGTGGCCAAGGAACACCGTGGGGTTTTTGCGGGTAGAAATCCCGCATATCCTGCCAGTGCCCCATTGCTGGCAGTGAATCAGGATCGCTGATTTTCCCACGTAAAAAAAAAATGGCATGACTGCGTCTCGTTTCCACAGCACTAGAGCGCCATGAAGCGTGTACACTGCCTGTCTGTTGTTGTCTGTCCTTTCCTTTTTCTTTTGCATTTGACTCGTGATAATGAAAGAGCTACAGGCCGCCGCTGCAAGTAAAACGTCGTCCATAGCAAGCGATAGTTTTCCAACTACTCGCACGTGTATGAAAGTATTGCCTAGGTTCTTGGAATTTCTCCATATCGCCTCAATATTGTGGTTGCAAAAACGTAAACAAATATAGGGTCGCCATGGTCACTGGACTGTTTTAAAGATGGAATTTGTACATTAGGCATTATCAAAGAGAGTTGACTTAGTGATTAACTCATTTAGAATTTGTTCGTATTGTTTGTTTAGTTCTATATAGTGAATTGTTTGTTTAACTTTTTGATCAATGAAAAAAGAATACAATATATGCTTGTTGCCGTTGCCGTAAATCGCTTGATATTTTGTCACGTCACAATTGATTGGAAAATGGCTGGAATTGAGCAATTTACACACCTTTAAAATAATAAAAATAGGTTATATTAGCGAGTTTTAGCCGTGTATGGTAAAAGGCGAAGCGCTTCCCCTTAAGATGAGCGAGCGCATCGTGCGGGCGTGTCGCAACTAGGTTTGATTAATACACGCCCCGACCTCTTTAAAGACCTCATGCGCTCTAATAGGTCACTTGCTGTGAGGTCGTCCGTTCAGTTCCTGGTGGCTCTAAATTTCTCACACACTTGCAAGCTATTTACATCTATTACATATCGCTGCTTAAAAACTAAAGGGCCACAAATCAAAATTACACATTTTACAGGAGAGCTAATCGAAAAAAAATTATTTTTTTTTGTCTATTTTTTTTTTTCATATTAGATATATATCAAATGTATGCATATTATACATCGTTAGAAGCGTATTTTTAAGAAGCATTAAATGTTTTAAGTACTTTTATAATAAACTGAATACCAAAAGAGATATAAGCGTATAAGTTACTTTTGAATATATAAAAAATGATCAAAATATACTAAATATGGAATAAAACAACCATAACTCTTTTTGCAACATACAATATGAAGGACTGTGATTGTATTTTGATAATAAAAACAATTTTTGGATTTTTTTGTTTTATGGCCCTTTAGTTTTTAAGCAAGCGATATCATCAATACTAATAATAAATCTGTAAGTGTAGGTATTGTATGTATGTATGTTCCTCCATAACTTTAAAACGAATTAACTTTTAAACTAGTTTATAATAAATTTCTCATATCTAAACCGTATTTGAATAGTTTTTGAGTTTATCCAAAACAATCAAACATAATATTTAAAAAAAAATCAAATCTTTTCTCTTTATTATAATATCTATTAATAATATAGAAAAATGTAACTTGTCAAATCATATTTCTTAGAAAATAATAATAATTATGTTAAATTTTAATTGACTAAATTAAAAGTTTGCCCGCAACATGTATATAGTGTTCGACCTATTGAAACTGGTCTAGCCAAAGGTGATCATGTGAAGAAGATTCGGGTGAAGGCTAATACGGTATAGAAATAATGTCTTCTATTACTTCTTATATAGGCGTAGTAGGCGCAAACAAAAGCTCGAAAATTGCGGCCATGACGTCACAGTAGATAAAGGTCAGTTCACACCAAGCGACGCGCCGCGACTTAATTAAGGCGACACACACGTCCAACTTATAACATCCCGATTTCGGGGGGGGGTTAAAAACAAAATCTTTACTAGTCTTTGTGTCTCTGTGTGGTACAGACGTTAGCACTGCTTAATATTCATACCTAAGCATATCGTTTACCTCATCTCAAAATGGACCTACGCGTAACACACAAGGTTTTAGGCAAAGATACACACGGTCCGTTCGTTTATCAAACCAAGTTTCCAAAAAACGAAAAATCGCTTTTTTCTACTGCGCCATCCCCCGAAAGCGAGAACTCACTCGCCAACAGGAACCGCTGTCACATTTAAAGCGGAAGTTAGTCGTTGTTATGGTAACCGCTGACCGTTGAACGTCAAAGAAAACTACAGCGAAGCGTGGTCGGGTTCAGCTAGTATTTTATAAGAAATGACTTTATTATACAATGAGTTGAAAAGTGCCTATGAATGTTCATATTGTTCATACCTGTCACGGCGCCAACGTAAATTGTCTGGTGAGCCAAAACATCAGCCAAAAAAGCCAACCGAGAACGCATGGTTTAGGCCTGAGGCACGCTGTCCACACCGACCGAGCATTTGCCTCGAGTGGCTTTCGCGCGAATACATTCGCCCCTATTTTAACGTTGGAAAATCCTCTTGGATGCCCGGCAGTGTAGGGGAGACACTGCGGGGATCCGGCATAAGCCGGATTTGTACCGGCTAAAACCCAACGACTTTCTAGCGCGGCCGTTGATAGGTGGAGTCGCGGGGACCTTATGACACGATGTTGGTGCCCTGCCACGGAATCCAGCGCGGGGAGGGCTACGTTCCCTGTCTGAACATCGGCGTACCCGAAAGTGGAGGTACGCCGGGAACCCATTCGCCCTGTGTGGACGCGGCTAATTGGAATTGATAATCTGTTTTTTTCTGAAGTCATGTATCGCTTCGCGCTCGCCGTCCCCCGCGGCCGTGAGTCACGGTTAGAAGGTGCGCAAACGCGTGCGATCTCACGCTCACTAACTGTATCGTGGGAACGTAACATTTTGTGCTTTCACTGGCCGATGACTGCCCGCGTCGGCCAATTGGTCCTTGTAAGATGGACTTCATGTAGTGTTTGAACATTCGTTATTCGGTCCCTTTTACTGCTGTGAACATTTTAAATGGTGCACTATCTGGGTACTGTTTCTCCATCTGTTTATCAAGAGATATATATCGGTATATCGGAAGCAAACTATCCTAAGTCACATTTAGCATGTGTTCAGTATTCAGTAAGCACGATAAACGTCTGAGTGTAAGCATGTAACCAGTTGGACTGAGGCAAGTTGGACAGTTGACCAGAGGCAAGCCTATACTGGTTTTTAAATTAAATTATCTTTCTTATGATATTAGATTGAATTGGTTATCAGATCGGTGTAGTACCTATATTGACTTACCTGTTCACATCTGCTTGCCAGGTAGCCATGACCAGAAATAAGTAGGCAAGCCTACCTAGGCATATTCTGTGTGTTGAAAACTATCAGTTGAGATGAATTTCATTTGGTTATCAAAAATTTGGTTATTTAATTAAAAATAGCCATGAGCACTTTTCGATAGGCAAGTTATCATAGGCATGTTTGTTTATAAATTAATATTTGATCAAAAATATGTCTCATCTGGTCATCAGCTAGGTGAAGGTCGATCTCCCACCGGCTCTCCTATTTGGGGGGGCGTACAAGTATTACGTAACGCAATTTTTGAAGATTTTTGACACCAACCAGTAACGTTTCGTTTTTCTGTAAAAAAGTATTAAGTTCACTCGCTCGGCGTTAGATGGCGTTAGCTGTAGCAAACGTCCCAAAAAAAAAAAAGCAAAAAAAACTACCTAAAACGAATTTTTTTCGAAGATAAGACCCTGACAGATCGATTTGTAGACCTAAAAACCCCTAACCTTAGATTTTCATCAAAATCGTTAGAGCCGTTTTCGAGATCGTCGTGGCATACAAGATTTTAATAGAAACATTTTTTTGTTGCAGGATGAAAGAGAGGGCGCGGGGCGTCAGGACGGCGCCATGCTGCCCAACACTATGGAGGTTAGTATTCCATTATTAACCGAACAGACTTCATGGAACTAAATATTTAAAATCTCTCTCTCCCTCTCACACACACACACTTGAGAATATTTGTATGTTTGTAATGAATAAATTCAAAAACTACTGGGGCTCAGGGCTCAAAAACGCTCAGGCTACGCTACGCTGGGAGAAAAGCTTTGTGATTGGTCAAAATTTCATGTGGGCGTTATAACAACCAATCACGGAGCTTTTCTCCCAGCGTAGCGTATAGCCTGAGCGTAGCGTTTACGACTGTGTTTGGTCTTGGCTAGGGCCCCTGGACCGATTTAGAAAATTTAGGAAGCTATATTTTGAGCGACTAACATAGGCTATATATTTTTTAAAGTTGCAACAGCTAGTAACATAATATAAAAAGACAAACACAACCGTTTACAACCCGGCTCCAACTCAGCATAAAGCAAGTTGTAAAAACCTGCGCTGGTCTTCCGATGGTTTGTGTTCAAAGACGGTAGCTACCTTTTTTTTTACAAGAGGAATCCATCATGGATACCCACCGGCCTGGGGACAGACCGGTGGGTTATGTCGGACTCCCGCCCCGAGATGGTATTGGAGAAGACCTAGCGACTAAACCTCTTTGCGTCCTCCGCGTCCGCCATAAGGCGAAGTTGCGAGGTCGGACGAACACTCTTCCGCAACTGCGCCGTCCTCCCATTCTCTCTCCGCCGCCTCCTTCTGCGAGACGACATCCTCGCAGAAGGATTGAATCTCTCGCCAAGCGGCTCTGCTGCCGACCATAGCTTTAACTACGGCCGGCGGAGAGATATCCAGTCCAATGGCACTCCGCAAGAGTGTGCTGTGCGCTGTCCTCAGCGCTTGCCCACGAGTGACACGAAGCCGTGTCCCGAGAGCACCTACACCAGAGTCTCTCCTCTAAGACGGTAGCTACCTTTTTTTTATAAGACAACTCCATCATGGATACCCACCGGCCTGGGGACAGACCGGTGGGTTATGTCGGACTCCCGCCCCGAGATGGTATTGGGGAAGACCTACCGACTAAACCTCTTGGCGTCCTCCACGTCCGCTATAAGGCGAAGTTGCGAGGTCGGGCGAACACTCTTCCGCAACTCCGCCGCGGTGTCCGTAATCGGACACTGGCGCACCCGAACTGCCAAAGTGCGCCATGCCTCTCAGGATGAAGCGGGCGGTAGAGTCCCTATCTACCGCCCTAGTCCAGTCGGGGATTCAGGTGGCGAGCGTACGCCAGCCGCGAGTGTACGCGTACTGCGTCCAGTTCTTCGGCGACGGAGGGGATGAGACAGGACGTCGTCCTCTCGATCTCTCTCCGCCGCCTCCTTCTGCGAGATGACATTTTCGCAGAAGGATTGAGTCGCTCGCCAAGCGTCTCTGCTGCCAACCATAGCAGAGAGAAGTCCAGTCCAAGACGGTAGATACCTAGAAGTCATACTGTCATTAAAAATACTAGTAAATTAACGTTACTATTGGATAATTGGCAAATAAAAGCATCAATTTTCGACGATAAACATAATTGCTTCCATATATATCGCGTGTGTCAAATTAGATCGTTCCAAATTCAAATGGAGACCATTCAAAGTGGCGTTAGGAAACCACTTTGTTTGGAAATATCCTCCATTTTGCTGTCGAACCGTGTTACCGTTTTAAATGGTGTTATCTTTTTCGCTAAATTCAATCGTAGTTCAGAGGAACTACGATTGAATCTCTATATAAACTTTTCTTCCCAAAATGGATTCATTCATTAGTATAAAATTCAAAATAGGTAACATTACTGGTGTCCGCGACTTCGTCCGCGTTGAAAAATTAAAAAAAAAAAATGTGTGTTCAGCTCCGACACACGACTGAAGTTTCCCCTTACGAAAGATTATAAAATTTAAATAAATTTTCCCAATTCGTACACGCCGAAAGAACAACATTGTTCTTTCTTTAAATAATATATTGTGTAGATGGCGCAATATCTATGAAACTTCAGATATCAATACTAATAATAAATCTGTAAGGGTCGGTCATGGAGTAAGTTACTTTGTTTTCAGAGATATCGTGTTTATAGGCTCTATACATGATACTGAAACTAAATTAAGGATTTTTAGAATTTTTTTCTGTATGTATGTATGTTCCTCTATAACTCTTAAACGAATCAACTGATTTTCATGAAAATTGGTAGATAAACATTTAGACGTACGGGACACAGGATAGGCTACTTTTTTTTTTCAACGCGGACGAAGTCGCGGGCGCCAACTAGTAATAAAAAATAATAATATTATGTCCACATATTCAACCGACAAACGTGCAAATTAAAAAACAAAAAAATAATTACTCATAATTAGACATAAGTATTGTACGCATCGTTCGCGTAAATACGTAATAAATATGTAGGTAGTCTCATAATTTAGGAACTCATTGACGTAATAATAAGCTTTTTCCACCGAAATAATGCGTAAGTGTTATTTGCACAATGGCAGCTTCCTGATTTTCTTCATATTTTTGAAGTGAAAACTTCTATAGCCGCGTTATACGACTGGGTAGGAAAAAAGTGTATAGGTTCGCGTCAGCAACATGCTATTTCTCACAGTCAATGCGCGCGCGCGTGTCATCTTAAAGTCGACTTTTGCTTGCACTATGGTAGTTATCGCTCATGCCAAAATTTCATTTCAAACGTCTGTCACTTGTATGCTTAGTGCTTTAGCTTCAAAAGGTACATACGTTTTTGATAAAGGAATGAATTTGAAAATTGACGAAGGTTTTCGTACCCCGACTGTACATACAGAAAGACAGCGAAAAGCGACTTCAATTTATACTATTTAAAGATTAGTAGAAATTTAACTTTAATTAATTTAAATAGAAATTTAAATTAATTAGAATTAGAAATCAGCTATAATTAGTTCGCTTAAAACTTAATTAAACTTAAATTAATTCGCTTAATGTATAAACTTATGTATATTAGGTAGCAAGTATATCCGACATATCAAAACATGTTACACACTTACCGCGCAACGAATGATGAATAAGTTAGGTAATTCAGTCAGCTTTACATTAAGGCGTGTGTACACTTGAAGTGTGGGAATCCTGCTTTCAAAAAGTTGTCTTTTTAGGACGTGGACATTTTAAGAAGTTGTCTTTTTAGGACGTTGACATTTTAAAAAGTTGTCGTTTTAGGACGTTGACATTTTAAAAAATTGTCGTTTTAGGACGTTGACATTTTAAGAAGTTGTCTTTTTAGGACGTTGACATTTTAAAAAATTGTCGTTTTAGGACGTTGACATTTTAAAAAGTTGTCGTTTTAGGACGTTGACATTTTAAAAAGTTGTCGTTTTAGGACGTGGATATTTTAAGAAGTTGTCTTTTTAGGACGTTGACATTTTAAAAAGTTGTCGTTTTAGGACGTTGACATTTTAAGAAGTTGTCTTTTTAGGACGTTGACATTTTAAAAAATTGTCGTTTTAGGACGTTGACATTTTAAAAATTTGTCGTTTTAGAACGTTGACATTTTAAAAAGTTGTCGCTTTAGGACGTTGACATTTTAAAAAGTTGTCGCTTTAGGGCGTTGACATTTTAAAAAGTTGTCGTTTTAGGACGTTGACATTTTAAAAAGTTGTCGTTTTAGGACGTTGACATTTTAAAAAGTTGTCGTTTTAGGACGTTGACATTCTAAATAGTTGTCGTTGTCACCCTGAGGAATTTTATGTACTCTGTGTAATTTTCCCATCTCCTTATCTTTTCCTAATCCCTAATCATTAATTCTACTGAAAACCCTATTAAAATCTGTGTTGCGTAGTTTTAAAGATTTAAGCGTACATACACAGAGGGACAGGTGACGTGAAGCGACTTTGTTTTATACTATACTAGCTGCTGCCCGCGACTTCGCCCGCGTAACTGTAAATTATATACTAAAACCTTCCTCGAGAACCACTCCATCCATTAGTGAAAACAGCGTGAAAATCGGTGCAGTAGTTTTTTGAGTTTATCGCGAACAGACTCACGCGGCGGAGATCTTTGTTTTATAATATGTAAGGGTGAAAAAGAAGCATCTGGCTACAAAGGATTTCAGAAACTCCATAAAGTTGACATAAAATCTGATCGACCTCTGAATCTGATCTGACTTCTCAAAAACACTGTCCAATTGGAACGCACCTTTAAAAATGATTTCGCATCGAAAACGGAAATGTTAATAAGATTGTTCGCTTACCCTACAAACGTACACATGCACATACTGTGTCTATCAATCGCAACGTCATGTCGGTTTTTTATATAGATTGCTGTGGGCAATAATTATAAATTAAGGAGGTAGATACACAAATTATACGCTCATTGAACATTGAACGTTCATTTGACGTCTGATTTGCGCTGTTAACCCGTTAATTATTGCAGTTTTTCAAATAGAAAATGCGATAGACCGGCACACAATGCCCAATAGGAATAAATGAATTCATTAATTAATAGGTATATTACTTAGTAAGTAGGTTCGTTGTAAATATAGGTAATATTGGCAATATATGTAATGTTAACTCGCTGATAATTATTAGCTTCCCAACAGTGAAAGAATTTTTCAAATCGGTCCATTAGTTCGGAGCCTATTCAATGCAAACAAGCAAACAAACAAATCTTTCCTCTTTATAATACTAGTAAGTATAGATAGATAGGCAAAACATAGGCACCTGTAGTGTTGTGCTAACGGAGCCGCATTTTGATGCGGCAAATCCGTACTTAATATTATAAATGAAAAATTTTGTATGGACGAATGGATTTTTTTTTACGAAAAAACTGACTGAAACCAGTGATATGTTAAGTACTACGTATTAGATGGAACACTCAATACGCGATGAGTGTTCCAAGTGATTGGAGTTCCGACGTCCTACCCGTTCACAGTCTGTCATACGCGCTCGTAGAGATTAGGCGCTTTATTATTTTCAAAACCAATAAAAATTCCGTCTTGTGTGATGAGATATTGCAAAAATACAACAAAAATATTGGTAAAACTGCTGGTGTGGCGTTCCATAGGTAAGTTTTATTAATATTGAAACGTTTAATAGGTTAATATTTAATTTGTTAAAACCGACGTGCTTATCGGGTCGGCCATATTAATATTCAGTTGTCTACGACTTGACGTATTGACCTCGACACTACTGTCGCGCCGTCCCCCGCGCACCTTCCGCGTTGGAACATGAATTTAGCAAGAAATCGTAGGGAGTACTCAATCTAGTACTTACTTAACATATCACTGACTGAAACGTATATTTTTGTGAATGTGTTTGGTATATATTCTTGGAATCAATCGGCTCACGGAGCTCTTTCAGTTGATACATTGCTTGAAAGGTTTCTGAAGAAGACCTTTTGGAATAATGTACCTACATAGGTTTGCTTTTGTCACCAGGCTTGCTGTCCACCTGAGCAGCAGGAACCGGTGGACCTCAGCGTGAGAAGGCATTCACCGACGCACCGCAAGACAAGAGTCACTGGCAAGTGCCTATTCATTTCTTTCTGACCTATTTACTGTCCTATTATTTATATGCTGGTACACAACTGTCCATAAAGCTCACGCCACATCAATATACTAATAATAAATCTGTAAGGGTTGGTCATGGAGTAAGTTACTTTGTTTTCAGAGATATCGTGTTTATAGGCTCTATACATGATACTGAAACTAAATTGACCATTTTTAGAATTTTTTTCTGTATGTATATATGTTCCCCCATAACTCTTAAACGAATTAACTGATTTTCATGAAACTTGGTAGATAAACATATAGACGTACGGGACACAGGATAGGCTACTTTTTTTCTTTTTCAACGCGGACGAAGTCGCGGGCATCAACTAGTTACCCTATAAGCCTGGACCTGACTGTAGTCCTGCAGGAAACTTAAGAGAATGGAGTATTTTAATGAAAAAAAAAAAAAAACTTTCTACACACAGCTAGCCAGCTGTGTGCGCAGGTCCCCAAGGGCATTTGAAGACGGGCTAGTGCCCGCCTTCTCCTGCCCGACCATCTGCTATGTTGTTAAGGGGGGACTCAATGGACACCAATAGTGTCCATTGGCTCCCCCCCGAGCTCCGCTGAACGGAGCCCGCTCGGAGCACACGGGTGTGGGGCCTTCTTGGTCCCCAACAACAATCCCATGGGACGAGGAAAGGCCGGTGAGAACCACCGGCCCCCCGCGACCCCACCGGATTGTCGAGGGTAAGCCCCCCCCCACCACCACGACAAGGTCATGGCCCACCTAGGGGGGGGGGGGGTCGTGGGCTCCCCTACCATAAAATGGATGAAAGAAATCAAATGTCACCGTACTCGTGCTATGGGAAGAACGCAAGAAGAACGCAATAATGTTGCATTTAAAAACCACATAGATACTGTAAGGTCGACGAGATGATGCGGACGTGCAGGTGCCGGACCTTCGTGACTTTGATTTGAATTATACAAGCAAACAGACACTCCGTTATAAAATTGCACCTTGGAACTATCTAATAGTCTATAGCTGTAGTAACTTTTTATCGGGACCGTGCCACAGCTATATATCCTTTTTATTTATTTATGACTTTACTCTAGGCCAAGGATAGCGAACATCTAACCTGACCTGCGTGCAATTTTAACCGAAGATGATTTTTTTTAGGACCAATATGTTATTTATGTTAATCTGATAAAGCTTTTGATGGTAGTAAGGTAATAATAATTATTGAAGACGTGAGTGGATGAAGGTGATATGTCGCATTTTTAGGTTTTCTCGTTTTTTTGCGTTGATGAAGGTAATAATTTTATTATGTCCTTATAAATGATTACAGACCTTAAGATAGTCGATTTAAAACATTTTTCGAAAATAAAAAGTTGAAAAAGATGTTATGTACAGTTAATTTTAAAAAACAAAAGGTGCAGAAAAGTTTACTTTTGTTAATGGAACAGGGAGCTATGATGTTAACTTATTTTTTTAATTAAATAATAGAAGTGTTTACTTGCTATCATACCATTAATATTTTAGGTTGTTTACATAACTTTGCATCATAATTTAGTAAAAAAATCAGTTCCGTGGCGACTTATCTCAAAAACTAAAAGTAAAGCTTTAACCTCGATTTATTCAAAATTGGAATTATGCGACATATCACCTTCATCCACTCACGTATTCAATTATTTTTGTAAAAAAATATAGCTCCACATTTGATCAAACTGCTTTTACTCACAAAAAAATATCTGATGACAATCAGGTAAATTTTGCATCCTAAAAATAAAATCTATATCATCATCAATACTAATCAATATCAATACTAATAATAAATGTGTAAGGGTTGGTAATGGAGTAAGTTACATTGTTTTCAGAGATATCGTGTTTATAGGCTCTATACATCATACTCAAACTAAATTGATCATTTTTAGAATTTTTTTTGTATGTATGTATGTATGTATGTTCCTCCATAACTCTTAAACGAATCAACTGATTTTCATGAAACTTGGTAGATAAATATTTAGACGTACGGGACACAGGATAGGCTACTTTCTTCTTTTTCAACGCGGACGAAGTCGCGGTCGCCAGCTAGTTTAATAAATAAAATTGAAGCATTTGAACAAAGCCACATTTGAAATCAAACACCTAAACTGTACACTATTATTATTATTATTATTATTTCAACTTCCTCGTGTCTGTGGTGGGTGTCTGACACTGTTTATTAATTATTATTTATTAATGATCTGCGACATTATTGGAGCGCAATAAATCAAAAACACTGCGTGAGAGTTAATAAATTTATGCAACGTACTCGCACCTCTACTTACGTACAGTCGGATTTATTTGATTCACTTTTATTTAGAACTAGCTGTCGCCCGCGACTTCGTCCGCGTTGAAAAAGGAAAAAGTAGCCTATCCTGTGTCCCGTACGTCTAAATGTTTATATACCAAGTTTCATTAAAATCAGTTAATTCGTTTAAGAGTTATGTAGGAACATACATACATACAGAAAAAAATTCTAAAAATGGTCAATTTAGTTTCAGTATAATGTATAGAGCCTATAAACACGATATCTCTGAAATCAAAGTTACTTACTCCATGACCAACCCTTACAGATTTATTATTAGTATTGATTTTCAACCGACGAAAACGAAAAAACAAAAACGGAGAGGTTCTCAATTCGACGCGTATATATTTTTTTATATTTTATGTATGATCACGCATAACTTTTGACAGGGTGGTCCGATTTTAATAATTCTTTTTTTATTTGAAAGAGTGCACCCCCAATGGGGTCCCATTTTGATTTGGAAAAAAAATTCCAACCCTAAGGGTAGGAAAACAGGGGATGATTGATTGTTCACTCACCGATTGTAGCGTATAACCACGCATAACTTTTTACATTGTAGTCCGATTTTGATAATTCTATTTTTAATGGATACCTTGAAGTTAGTCTCGTATAATTTTGGAAAAAAAATCCTACCCTAAGGGTGGGAAAATGGGGGTGGGAAAATTAAAAATTAAGCATGTAGTAAATATTAGATAATAGCCACAAAAAAATATAAAATAAAACTTTTTAACAAACAAGTCGGCGCCAAACAAGCAAAAATTACGTAATTTGAGTGATGCGCGGCGGCGACTCAAAATTACTTAGGTAAAATAATAAGATTATTTTATGCTTTTCAGTTTTTTCGGCGGTTTATTTTTTGTTAAAAAGTTTTATAAATAATAAAAATAAACAAATTTTGCAAACATTGTGAATTCCTGCCAATGCCAAGGAGTGGTCTAGCGCATATTATGACTTACCTCCTCACATTGAGAAGAAATTTGAGCGAAGCAGTTGCACTTAAAAAAAGTTCTTTTAATTTGAGTAAAAAATAAAAAATCAGATTTTTTTTTTTTTCAAAATAGTCACCTTGTTATAGACTAACGTTTTTCATTTTTTTTTTCCATAATAGAAGCTTTTTCTTGAGTATCGAAAAACTCCTCTATACGGCAGTCATGACGTATTTCTAGTATGTAATATATTTGTTTCTAAGTAGACTAGCTGTTGCACGCTACTTCGTCCGCGTTGAAAAAGAAAAAAGTAGCCTATCTTGTGTCCCGTACGTCTAAATGTTTAACTACCAAATTTCATTAAAATCAGTTAATTCGTTTAAGTTATGGAGTACATACAATACCAACACTTACAGATTCATTATTAGTATTGATGATAATGTGACATCATGCTGTATGTAACAGATCCCTGTTAATTAAAGGAGAGAGGCGTCAGTGAAAGGGACGCTTAGCTGTACAAAAGGACCGCTTTGTACTCGGTAGGGTCAGTGTAAAAATGTATGTGATCAAATAAAGAAAAATAAATTTATTTCTCCGAAAAAAAAAAAAAAACAAATATAATGCTGCGGGAAAAGTATCATCTGGTTGGGTATTATATATAATACTATCTTTTTTTTTTTAAATATAGCCTACTAGCTTGTGCCCGCGACTTGAAGGTCGCGTTCGTCCGCTTTGAACGATGAAAGGTTTTCGTTGAAAGATAGTAATTATGTAAATAAATTAAAAATATTTATCTGGTTACATTTTGTAAAATTATATTGCAATAATTTATCTAAATTTTAAAGATTTTTATTTTCTCTGGAAAGAAACTTGATAACAGTATTATTCCTGTTATTCGTTTCCTTTTATTCTAACCGTACCTACCGCGATAGAGCTAACGTTAAAGCTGTCGCCTCACTACACAACACGGTACAAAGATATACGGCCTTTCTAAATCGTGTTAGCTCGAATTAGAGCACATTTGTTTCAGAATCTTATGTGTTCAAATCATCAAACTACTACAACATGGAACCCGCGTGCCATACAAAACACTACGAATTTTATGGAACATTTAAAAGTGACATATGCGTAGAGCATGAACTGTCGTTTATAACAAAACAAACATAATAATAAGTACGTAATTTAAAGAAAATGTGACTTTACGTCAACCCATTAGAGTTTAAAATGAAATAGTAGAAGTTGATCGTTACTACCTTTTACCATTGACGCGTGAAGGCAAGAGTCCGCCATGATTCTGTCAAAGGCGTTCTTTTTATGTGCCGCTTTGGCATTTGTGACGCAAATTCCATTGTAGTATTTCGATGGTTAGCTCGAATTAGAGCACATTTGTTTCAGAATCTTATGTGTTCAAATAGAGATATGTTTTGACTAAAAGTTTTAAACAACTTTTGTTGCTAATGTCTGCGAGACTTTTGTTGTTGTGAAAATTAATCTACACTAAATATACTTACAACCCATACCCTTACAGAACTCTTACAGAACCCTTACAGGATCATTTACTTGTCAAACCTTTACAGAAAACCACTGTGAAATAACAGCAACATAAATTTAATCAAGAATTATATCTGCTAGTATGTTAGCATTGATATAATTTATATGTCACAGAAAAGTTAAGGGTGCGGGCTGCTCTATGTTCAATCAATATATGTTGTAAAAGGATAAATCACCGCTCTGGAGATTTTTACTTTTAGGAAACAATTTGGCTTGAGAATTTGCTTTTTAACTTCCGACGCCCGGCGTAAAAACAGGGTGTTATACTTATAACACCCTCCAGACACATTCGTAACAATTTTTCAATACCAGATACGAAAACTTTATTTATGTCTGTCCGTGTATGTGTGTATCTTTGTGTCTGTTTATGGAAGCTCCCAAACAGAGATAGGTCTCATCTATAGTTTATGAAGATCTGTTGGAAAAACATCACCCCCATTTCCTAGTTGTCTTCGATCATTAACTTCGATTGTTTCTAATTGATGTGAAATTTGGTATACTGTTACTTCGAAGATACGTATTTCTATGACAAGCTGCAGCATCAAGTAGTCTGCGGGACACCCAACTCCTCAGCAACTTAGCAGATTTATAGTGTTTGGGCTCAACAGAAAGTCTCGGGAGTTAGTTTATTAATTTTAATTATAGCTTGTTTTTTACTATCATTACTTGGTCAAATAGTTTATTTGCAGTGAGTACACACATGCAAGTCAAGAGTGGTCCGATGTACACCGGGCTTTAACCGTTCGTCCGTAGCCTTGTTTTCTCTTGTTAAACTGTTATCTGAACGCGGTTTTATATACACGCCGTATATAAATCAGGTTTTGCACCTGAACTGTCTACGGTTTAGTGCTGTAATTAAACAGTATATACATACAACAGTTTTATGGTGGTCGGTAGAAAGCATAAAGTGGTCGTGATAAGGGGCGCAGTAAACGGGCGCCAATTTCTATATACCACGAATTATTCTATGGACTTTGTACACGTATTGAAATCTATTTTCCAGTATTGAAGTATTACGAAGTTAGCAATGGTAACGCATAGCCCTCCCCCGCGCTGGATAGCCGTGGCGGGGCACCGATGTCGTGTCATAAAGTCTCCACGGACGAGCCCATCAACGGTCGCGCTAGAGAATCGTTGGCCCCTCTTCACGATGGGCCAGCGCTGGCCCAGCGAAATGGCCATGCGATGGTTGAAACGCAACTACACCGTAAACCGTAAACCGATTGATGTGGGCCAGTAAACCGACATGACACCATCGCACGCGCCATAAGCCATCCTACATCACTACGCCCTCTTCACGCTGGCCCATCATAGTAGGTCATAGGGATGGCCCATAGTGAAGAGGGACCATTAAACGGTACGAATCCGGCATAACCCCGCAGTGTCTCCTACACTGCCGGGTATCTAATAGCTCCTCTACATGATGGGCCAGCGAGATGGGGATGCGATGGTTGAAGTGCAATTACACGATGGCGACATTCAGTTGTGATTCATGCCATCCCATCCCACGACCATCGCACGCGCCATAAGCCATCCGACATCACTACGCCCTCTACACGCTGGCCCATCATATTGGGCCATAGGGATGGCCCATAGTGAAGAGGGGCCATTAGACGGTACGAAACCGGCATAAGCCCGCAATGTCCCCTACACTGCCCAACGATAATAAAAGGCGCACTGCTGATTGATTGATTGACAGCATGGCACTGCACGGTACAGCAAAGGATTTTTATTCTAAACATATTATTTTTCACATATGTAATTGCAAACCACGGATCTATTTAATTTACTACATAGCTGGTGCCCGCGATTTCGTCCGCGTTGAAAGGAAAAATATGTGAGTGGTAATGCCGGACATCGTTATCGCTGTGACGACGAAATACCTTTTTTTTTATATTTTTATCTTTTTTATGTCTCTTACATATATAGCCTATGTCTTATTCTGATGTATAATCTATATTAATGTAAAGTTTCATTGAAATTCATTCAGTAGTTTTTGCGTGAAAGAGTAACAAACATCCATACATACAAGCTTTCGCGTTTATAATATTAGTAACGAAGGATATTGCAACTTTTTTTAAAGTTGTTTTTTTTTTTTTTTTTTGTAAAGTTTTGTTTATATTAGAATGTTAGAATCAATTGGCACTTCGCCGTCGATTTATAAAATTACTCGTACCTAAGTAGAATTAATAAGGAGGTTTCTTTATAACTGGACCTACTAATTATTATTTATCGGTGAATTATAAAAAGTACGTTTTCAGTGGAAAAAAAGCAAGGTGCGCGCGTGCGCAATTTGCATTGTGACATCTTTACGTTAATCACGAGCAGATAAGACTGATCTATACACAGATCGATCACGAAGACAGAATCACAATGTGAACGTCGCGTGCGCACCAAAGGAGAATTTTATTATCATCTCGTTATGTTGTCAATGTTCGCGTTTTTCGTTTGTGGATGACACAGTTTTCATGAGGCCGTAGTTAATCTTATTTTAATTTCAGTAACAATTACTGAATAACAAACAGCTTATTATTAATAGTTAGTTTAGGTTTAAGCATTGTACATTCAGACGTACGGCTGGTCATCTGGTCGAAATCCCTCTTTTTTAAACACTGCCAAGGTTTTGTATGTGTTTTCGAACTCATATAATATAACCCCAATTATTTTCAAAGTTGGAGTGACTATAGGCATCTTCTGGATGAGTTCGCTCCATCATCGATCTTATTTTCGCTTCACGACTGGATACTGGCCAAGAGCAAACCCATCTCTAAAAAAAAAGGTAGGCGTCAATCTAAAAATGCTCAATTTAGTTTCAGTATCATGTATAGAGCCTGTAAACACGATATCTCTGAAAACAAAGTAACTTACTCTATGACCAACCCTTACACATTTATTATTAGTATTGATTATCAAACTACTACAACATGGAACCCGCGTGCCATACAAAACACTACGAATTTTATGGAACATTTAAAAGTGACATATGCGTAGAGCATGAACTGTCATTGAAAACAAAACAAACATAATAATAAGTACTTAATTTAAAGAAAATGTGACTTTACGTCAACCCATTAGAGTTTAAAATGAAATAGTAGAAGTTGATCGTTACTACCTTTTTCCTTTGACGTGAGAAGGCAAGAGTCCGCCATGATTCTGTCAAAGGCGTTCTTTTTATGTGCCGCTTTGGCATTTGTGACGTAAATTCCATTGAAGTATTTCGATGGTATTGATTGAATATATACAATAGATTTGCATTAAGTGTAAATATAAACCTTTAAACCACTGTACGTTTTAATAACGTGATAATGAAAATATTGCATTTGTAGGACACCGCGAGGTAGATTTTACATTTATGATATTAAACGGCGTGCCAAATCGAGGTAGTCGCCGTCGCGTGCCGTTTTATAAATTTACATTGTAAATTTATTGTTCTATGGCTTTTTATACTAATCCAAATACTGGATTTTTTTTTATTGGCTGAGTGCGGCGCAATCGAAAGAGAACAACTCGCAAGACAGAAGATGTCTTGTGTGGTAGCGAGCCTAGAGAGATAGGCCTACATCCAGCAGTGGAGAGACACAGGCTGATGATGATGATGATAATTTTAAATCAAATGAAATCATTTATTTGCCTGTACATGGGTTACAAACAACATAACCCAGCATGTACTACCATAGTACTACCATTTAGTTTAGTCAATTTTATAAAGTCAAACATAAAAATAAACCAATTTACAGACACAAAAAAGTCACTGAAAATGTCTGAACATAAAAGTTATTTGAAATTAAGGTAGGCGTTCACCCAAAAATACTTTCTTTTCAACCCCAATAAGTCGCATAGTTTTGGGACATCCTGTATATTTTTTTTTTCTACTAAATCCAATAGGTCCCAACGATGAGCATCGTGGGCTCCCATACCAATAACAGCATATTGCGATGAGTGAATGAGGAATACAACAGTCAAAAATATTAATCAATCAATCAAAAAATATACTATTGAAATATCCTAATATGATTATATTAGCATCGGCAGCGAATTTGTAGTACCTGTGGCGTGTTAATTGGCGACGGTTGCCACTTACCATCAGGTGGACCGTCAGCCACTGTCTCACGACTTTTACATGAAAAAAAAAAAACTAAGGAAAAATCGTCTCAATCTTGTCTCACAAAATCACTGATCTGCAATAAAGCACTGGATAGGCTGCTGTCAAATTATTTTTATGTCTATTTTAAAATCGTTATTTTGGCGCTGTATGTCCGCATGATAGGGACATTTACAGAATACACATTTCTTCATGTTTCAAAACTCAAGCGGACACAAATAAGCTTAAACAGTCCCTAAGACATCAACAAATAGAATAAAACAGACACTGTTATACTTATCTATGGATTAAAAATACGCAAACGTAAAAATTAGTTCCTGTACTTTCTCGTATGGCGGCGCTTCAAAATGGTACACGAAATTGTCTGTAATTTGTATGGGATAACCTGTCCAGGTTTATTGAAGTCAATCATCAAACTACTACAACATGGAACCCGCGTGCCATACAAAACACAACGAATTTTATGGAACATTTAAAAGTGACATATGCGTAGAATATGCATGAACTGTCATTTATAACAAAACAAACATAATAATAAGTACGTAATTTAAAGAAAATGTTACTTTACGTCAACCCATTAGAGTTTAAAATGAAATAGTAGAAGTTGATCGTTACTACCTTTTTACCATTGACGCGTGGAGGCAAATTACATTGTAGTATTTCGATGAAGTCAATGCACAAAATGCATAATTCCGTAACTTAAAAGGTGTATCCGTGTTAATTCGACAGTACGCCGTCGCGTCGCCGCCGCAGAGGTGACAATCGAGTGTCGACGTCACTTTATAGACTTTGTAATTACGCGGCTCAAGCAATTACTACTGCGACAGCTAATCGTTCCGATTATCGAATTATGTAAATTTGCAAACGATCCTGTTGGCGCCTTAAATGTCGTTTATTGTTAAGGTTACAGTCATAAAAATTGGTACACTAACGACCCGCTCCCGGATTTGCAGATGTTTTTTTTTATGCAAATTGTGTACGCAAATTAAAGAAAAATTAGTAAGATTAGTACTAAGCATGTGTACTATTTTGAAATCTTTATTAAATAGGCCAATTTAATTTTTTTAATTATTAATGTGCTCTTTTTGTATGTGTTCTTTTTGCGTTTAGGGCATTTTGCGTAAAATAGGTCATTGTGCGACGGGGACTTCTTTTTTAAAAGACGAAGTTTAGTGTCAAAAGATGGCTGCAAAAAGATTTTTAACTATGATTCAATTAAACTTTATTTTTTATACAAAACTCACAGAATGAACTAGAGTTTATAACTGCATTCAATAGCACAGTTATTTAGGATTACAAAAAAGTGCAGAATTGGACAATTTGTGATCACAGTACCCAAAAATGTCAATTTTCCCCGTTTTCAAATGTATCTCCATTATCTCTTAACCAATGAAATGGAAAATTATAAAAGAGAAAGTTATAATATCATTTGTGTGTCTCTCTGTGTTTGTATTATGGTCTAGACTTCTAGAGTCTAGATATTGCACTAATTTATTACACCATGATCTGTCCATAAAGTAAACTTGCATTGTCAACTTGAATGCTAATTATAATATTTTGCATAATTTAACCGTTTCACTCAGCTATTTGGGTTTGTGCCTAATTTGGTTCGATATGGAGACGGTGATGAGCGGAGCGACGAGCGCGGCGATTTTTAACCTTACATTCTCTTTTAAAAAGTTATGAATCCCAATAGCACTCGTTATTGATAAGTACGTTCTACTAAGACACTATCTTTTTCATAAAAAAAACGATATCATCTATGTTATATCTATGAATAAAAATGATTATTAAAACTGCTTCAAGAAGGGTTGATGGGTTGTTTACTCTGCTTATTCAGACTATAATATTACTAAAATGTATCCATAAAAATAATAAATAAATAAATAAATATTTTCACACATTCCACACAGCGCCATCTAGTTCCAAAGTAAGCAACTAATGCTTGTATTATTGATACCAGACAGTTGATATACTACATACATTACTTTCTTTTCTGTAAATACATACATATTATAAATACAAGACATCCATGACTCAGGAACAAAGGTAAATGTTAACATATGAACATTTGCCCCTTAGAGCTAGAGTTACTAGCTACTACACAAAACGTGTCGACAATAAAGTAGATAAAGTGTTAAAATCTGTCTGTTAAGTGAAGACGTGAGTGGATGAAGGCGGTAAGTCGCATAATTCCAATTTTGAATAAATCGAGGTTAAAGTTTTACTTTTAATTTTTGAGATAAGTCGCCACGGAACTGATTTTTTTACTAAATTATGATGCAAAGTTATGTAAACAATCTAAAATATTAATAGTATGATAGCAAGTAAACACTTCTATTATATAATTAAAAAAAAGTCATACATAGCGCCCTCTTCCATTAACAAAAGTAAACTTTTCTGCACTTTTTGCTTTTTAAAATTAACTGTACGTAACACTCTTTAAAACTTAAGATCTGTAATCATTCATATGTACATATTACCTTCATCAATGCAAAAAAACGAAATAAAACCCAAAAATGCGACATACCACCTTCATCCACTCACGTCTTCAAGTGTTTGTATGTTTTAATGTTAATGGACCTTAACATAAAAAAACCTACACCTACACAAGACTTTTTGCAATGACGCAATAAACCCGCTCCGCTCAACACTCAACCCGTTACCTAAGCAGTAAGATTAAGTTATAAATAAGCTTTGTCGTGGCACTAACAAGACCCTAACTTATACGAGACGTAATATAACAAAGCATTGTACTCGCAACCACTTAGCGATGCACTTAACGGAGTTAACAATGGATATATCTATAATTTGCTAGGGTTGCCTACCAACCCGGCGTACCTCCACTTTCGGGTACGCCGAGGTTCTGACAGGGAGCACAGACCTCCCCGCGTTGGATAGCGTTGGTACCGAAGTCGTGTAAAAACGTCCCCACGATCCCGCCCATCAACGGCCGCGATAGATAGGGCGTTTTTCCATTAGCCACGGTACGACACGGCACGGCACGAAACGGCACGACACGACACGACACAGCATGGCACGGCCCGGCCTTTGACTCCCGCCGGCGTCGGCCGGCGCCGTCGTAACTGCATGGGTGTTGTATAGATAGGGCGTTTTTCCATTAGCCACGGTACGGCACGGCACGGCACGGCACGGCACGACACGGCACGACACGGCACGGCACGACACGCACGGCACGAAACCGCACGACACGACACAGCACGGCACGGCCCGGCCTTTGACTCCCGCCGGCGTCGGCCGGCGCCGTCGTAACTGCATGTGTGTTGTATATGAATTGTAGCCGTGTGCGTGTGTGAGTGCGCGAGGCGGGTAGGCGACATCCCTACCAAGGACGTAAACCGGCCGATCAACACCGGCTCAGTGGAAAAACGAAGCCCCGGCGTGCCGTGCCGGGCCGGGCCGTGCCGGCGCTAATGGAAAACCGCCCATAGAAAGTCGTTGGGTTTTAGCCGGTAGGTATCCGGCATAACCCTGCAGTTTCCCCTTCACTGCCGGGTATCCAAGAGGATTTCCCAACGTTAAAAAAAGGGTTGCCTACCAAACAAAAAATAATAATAATATAAATACACGCTGTTTGTTTTTCTTATTGCAACTTCATATTTTTACAACTTGTAATTATCTCTTAAATTTGGACTCTGTATTTCGTTTCGAAGCACTCGTTCTGAGAGGCATACTTTCGTTGCAATTAAATGTCTTTATTATTAGAAAGTAAGCGACTCACTCCCGGCTTCGGACGAATGTAATTTTTTTTTCTGTAAATCGTATCAAAATCGATTGGGCGATTTAGAAGAATGGCGGAGACACAGATAAAAGCGGGCGGCGACTTTGTTTTATAATATTTTATTAATAAACTGGCTATTGCACGCGACTCCGTCCGCGTAACTTTGTAAATTATATACTAAAATCTTCCTCGAGAACCACTCTATCCATTGGTGAAAACAGCGTGAAAATCGGTGCAATAGTTTTTGAGTTTATCGCGAACAGACAGACAGACAGAAAGACGCGGCGGAGGACTTTGTAAGGATAGCCTATGTCACGCGCTGATATTTGTACATTACTGGTAATGTTACTCGGTAATGTACGAGTAAAAAGCGATAATTCTATAGGTGAATTTTTTTTTAAAATAGGTTCAACTGTTTTTGAGTTTATTCATTACAACCGCCGCCCTCGGTTTAGCATGGATTGCATTTTTGTCAAAATCGCTTGCTAACGGAGGTGCTAGTAAAATGGAAGGCAAATATATTCACAATAATAAAATCGATCCACAAAAGGTAGTCTACGATACGCACGATGTAAGAGATACAAAACGCTATAAACGATAAAGAATGACCGGCCATAATAACATCGGTGATACATATCTACCGTACGCTTGCGTCCGTTGTCCAGTGAAAAAGCTGAGATATTGAGAAGATATGTGGCGCTGATATTTTAGAATCTAACCACCATTAAAGAAACGTTTTGCTCTACACGTGATTTATCCCATCTTGAACTCAACCACTACTTCAAAATATCATTATCTTCAACACAGCCGGAGAATTCACTCCCCTATTATTCTCCAACCGGCTTAGCATAGTGCACCCCCTACGATTATGATTATTAGCTAAGACAGACATAAAAACCAAGAGTTAGCAGCAGCCAAAGATTTAAATCGAGAGATGCGGCATTACTAGCGAAAGTGTGTTACAAAATGCAACATATATTATACTAAAGACCAAAGTATAAAATACATATACTTTTGTCTAAACACACTTTTAAACACAGACAACACATTCTTTACTTCAAACGTGACTGTGACGATAGCGACGCTCTCAACAAGCGACCGTCACTCACTGTAGCTGGCGTGCAACTGTATTTGGATTGAGCGCCTGCGCCCAACCCATTGTTAACAATTTTCGGTGTGTTATTAGTATGGCGCGAGGAGATTACGCCGCATCTTTCGATTTAAATCTTTGGCAGCAGCGCTTTATGAAATTGCGCTCGCCAACCTGCCCATCAATTTTGGCAAGTGTTAGCTTAGCAAATGTCCTTTATGATGATTTTCTTAGTTTATCCATACTAATATTATAAATGTGAAGTAACTCTGTCTGTCTGCTACCTTTTCACGCCTTACACGTTGTCAGGGATACAAGAAAGGACATAGGATAGTGATCGTCTAAAAATATAAAGGAATTGATGTCAGGCGTTATTACTCATTTATTTTCTTTTTCAACGCGGACGAAGTCGCGGAAACCAGCTAGTATAGAAATATATACCTTAGCTTATAGCATATTAATCTAGACATTCCTGAGATGCCGCGATGAATAGCGAAAGTATTCTTTTCAATGATGACCAAATCAAAGTACAATTAAATCACTTACAACGATTATTACTGTTTACATGATTATAGTTTTGTCTATAGCTATCTCGTAGCTTTCTCTGTGGTGTACTATAGTAAATTTCGTAACAAAATGCCGTAACAATGCCTACCGAATGTATAAATTCACGCGTAATTGTAGAGAGTACAGTGTGAGAATCAATTCGTGTGTGGTACAAGTTATGGGAATTGTACAATTCATGGAAATTCTAAGGTCTGAAAACCATACCTATTAAAAGACTCAGACTTGAACTGCTGGTGATGTATGTAAGTATGTATAATACACACACCTACATTAGTGTAGATGGGTAGGGTGTATCAAAGCGTAGGTTACTGCCAGAAGTATCCAGAAGGATCGGGGCGGGAATCAAAGACTTCGCACGCCGCATTTTTCTTTTGACAAAATACCGCGCGTTCTTTTGATAAAACACCGCAAGGGGTTACTACGATATAAAAAGTTAAACATTTAATATAGTATTCTGGCTTAAATGTGAATCATATCGCCGCGAAACATACATTTTGAATCAACCGGTACCTTTAATACTGTCCTACAGTGTAAAATTAGTGTCGAAGGAGAGTTGCTATTAAAATATCTGCGCATAATGGACACTAAAGTAATTATTGTCCAACGAGCTCAGTGTTAGTGTTAATTCACTCTCGAATTTTGAACCACATCATCAAATTACTAGCCTATGCCCTTGATTTCGTTCATTCTACATCAATCTTTTCAAAGTTGGAGTGAATAGGCATCTTCTGGGTGAGCTCGCTCCTTTATAGGCCTCATCCTTGCTACACAGCTGGATGTTGGCCAAGAGCAAACCCATCTCTAATAATAATAAAAAAAATCAAGAACTTTTGTACAATCTTAAAAATCGCTGCGCCTATGAAATTGCACCACACCCGCCCTTCCAATCAGAACACCCAATCGCAGCAGTTAGTAGGCTGTAGCACTAACCAATAGCCTGGCTGAAATGTTACCTATGTAGATCCAGATCTAAGTGTAACTGGAGAAAGTCTTGATTTATATACCTACTATATAGCATGGTAGGTGATGGCGTTGTTGGGAGAGCACTTATCTTCCGAAGACAGATTTCGCCACATCCCGTTTGGACTTCGTAAGGTCGTTTTCATCTTTGAGCTAAGTTTTTAGATCCTTACAAAATTGGACGAGCCGTTGGATGAGTGGTTGAGGTGCTTGCCTTAACGCTCTGTTCTAGGGTATCCAGGTTCGATTCCCGGCATGGTGGGTCAACTTTAGAAATGAAACATTTAAAGTTGGCTCTCGTGTGGATGTCAAAGTAGTCCTTATTCCCTATCCGTTAAATCCTTCCTTATCCGGCTGCACTCTTTCAAATTATTTGTTAAGACAAAGGACTAACCTCAGACCGAACACAATTCTTACCAAACTGACCGCAACCTAATATCCTATGAATTAAGGTGCAATATTGCGCAACAATTTTTTGTAGCTCTTCGGAGATAACCGAACAGATTTAAAATTGGAAGGTTTTTCTTAAATATTGTGTAAAATATGAAAAAAGAAATAAAAGTAGCCAATTCAAACTTTAGTGTAGACCGTAAGTTAATTGATAAGCCTAAAAACAAAAGTTGTCACGGAAAATATTTATTACTGTGAACAGTATGTTTTTTTAGCAGTATTTTACTATAATTTTTTTCTCAGAAAATGGATTTTTTTTTTTATAAATCTGCCCGATTTAAACTTTTTTCCATATTATTATCTAACTTGTAATTTTACTCTAAAAAGTCAAACTAGGCGACGAAAATAACGCTTTTCTGCTAAGTCCTCGCCTTAATGAAAAGCCGCATCACCCGAAGTCCTTGATTTCCGCCGATTCTTTTGGAAATTTCTGGCAGTGAAGTGACCTACATACCTATGACCTATCTAAGCTATGATACATCCTATCTACGTACACTACTTAAGTGTCTGCGGCATCTACAGTCGCACTTTTGCAGTCTAAAAGTTTTGAAGATAATCTCTTATACTAAATCATACTAATTTTGGCTGCGCCCTTACAGTACCGGTGATGTTAATTGTGATAATAGGCGACGGTAGCCAACTACCATCAAATGGGGTGAGTCCACCAGGATCCCCTAACTGCATCGCCCAGGGGATCCTGATAAACTCCTTGGTTCATCAGAATCCCCTCAGGGGATCGACATGGGTTATTCGCATATATGCCACAGTTCACTAGGATACCCTTCTTTCTTATCAAGTAAAGATGTGAGAGTCTTAAAGCTTTAAGACTCCTAAAGATCTAAAGATCCTAAAGATTGCGCAATCAAATGGACCGTCAGCCTGTCTCACGACCTGAACCGTACCCGACGAATCATCAACGCCTTAGAACAGTGGACGCAGACGAAGTCGCGGGAATAACTAGTTATAAATCGCACCGTGTCGTTTTCATGCAGAGATTTTGCTTTGGAATCGAGGTAATGAATGCGCAATAAAAGCTGTATCGGCTATATATACCTATATATATATACACTAACAGTATCTGTGCATTTACAAAGTCATCCGATGCACGCTGCGAGGGTGTGTCACAACATACTGCTAAACGCAGATATAGAGATGAGCAAAAACTGGAAGAAATCTATCCAAATCTTTACTAATATTATAAACTAGCTGGCGCCCGCGACATCGTCCGCGTTGAAAAAGAAAAAGTAGCCTATCTTGTGTCCCGTACGTCTAAATGTTTATCTACCGAGTTTCATGAAAATCAGTTAATACGTTTAAGGTGATTCTAAGAGTCGATGGATTTTGCGCGAGTAGGCGGAGCTAAGATGTAGCCCCCGCACCACCCGTACTTAGAGATCGCGTGAAACGAGTCAAAGACTAAATAAAGTAGAGTGGTAACATTTGATATTGAACATATTATGCCTAACTTCACAAAGCATTTTTGAGATGCGTCAGCAAAAAAAAAAAATGCTTAACTTTTATTAATACACTATAATTTATTTATATATTTTAATAGTATATTTTATTTACAATTCTAGTTTTATATCATATGGCGTGTAAATAGACAGCTAATATTTACTGAAATTAACTATGACATATTTAGCAGATATTAATGACCGGTTTTATCAAAAAACATAATTATGGATTCCATGTTAATTTTATATTGGATATTAAAAATTAGAAGTAAAATTGAATAATTCTCAGGGAGTTCTTTTTAGGGGGTTGTCGAGATTAACATTTTAACAAAATAAATGATTAAAATCGGTTCTTAATCAGCGGGGATATAGCGTAAAATATAAAAAATATATAGGTATGTAATAAATTTATCAAAAAAGCTTATTTTAATACTAAATATGAAAACACAAATTACAAATTGAAATTCATTTATTGTGATCTTTGCTTACAAAGTTTTTGTTCATCCATATTCATAATATGCACATGTTTCCACGCCACCAGTGAGGTGTGTGTATTTAGCGCGTTTTTTTACGTGGTTTCCCCGGTAGGCCTATTCCACGATCTATTGTGACTTAGACCTGAAAAACTATGTGTGTTGTGGGGAAATCTTTAGAATCATTTGGAAAGCTTTTAGGGTATTTGAAGACTAAATTCGTTAGGAATGTGTAAGTTTTGTAAAAATATAGTTTTTATGGTGAGGAAATCCATTTACAAATAATTTTATAAAGATTTTATTTAAAACGTAAATTTGTTTATATTGTATATATGTAAATATTGATTTACAATATAAAAATATGTACAATATTATAATATAGCTCTCCAAATTATTAAAAATGTCTGCACAACAAACTATTAACTTCACTTCAAAACAGTGGCGTATCTGTTTATCACCTGCTCAATGATAAAAACTATTCGAACCCGGCGCTGCGACGAGACGCACAACCTCCCCGTACGACGTTCAGCGCTACACTGCCGCCCGTCGCCCGCGCACGGACCCGCTAAATCTTTGTTTAGGTAAAATAAGATAAATATGGATAATGACTTGAAAAACTATTATATTAGTTCATTAATTGTACAGTATATAGGTCTAATCCATACCAAAATTTAAAAAAAAGAATCATGTAAATATTCCTTGTCGTTTAAAAGAAGATACAAGTTTTCAGCCAAAAACGACTTCCATTTAGATTTTTTTTTCACATAGTAGTTAAACAGTTTGACCAGTATTATTTGTACCTTATATAGATAAAATATCAATAAAAAGCATATATTTTTTTCGGAAATTTATGTTGATTTATGAAAGAGGAGTTAGCCTCTGAATATCCCGTTTTGGCTCTTAGTATCGCCTTAAGAGTTATGGAGGAACATACATACACACATACATACAAAAAAAAAAATCTAAAAATCGTCAATATAGTTTAAGTATCGGGTATAGAGTCTATAAACACGATATCTTTGAAAACAAAGTAACTTACTCCATGACCGACCCTTACAGATTTATTATTTGTATTGATGCAAAAGGTTGTGAGGATAAAATGTTGTTACTCTTTCACACAAAAACTGTTTAACATATTTGGATTAAAGGCTCACAAACAAATAGTTTATTACCTGGATTAACATACATACTCGTATATTATTGATACTTTTCATGCTGAAATTTTTTTAGGTTTTTAGGTCTAAAAATACAAAAAATTGGGCGTCAGGAGTCTTTATATTCTCAGATATTTTAATTTTCCTCAGATTGTATATTATATTATTAATATTATAATAATTTATAGGTACCACTTTTAAGGTGATAAGAGTATTTAAAAGTGTGAAATACTTAATATAAGTATTAGAGACGTACAAAAAGACAGTCTGTCTAGTCGTTTATATTGTTTAAAAATTAATTTGAAATTATTATTTTTAGGGTAACTTTTATCAAGTATCATTTTATAGTTGAGGTCCACTCGCTTATCGATTGTAGGCTCAAAATAAAGTCGGGGGTTGGTTTATAATTTTAATTAAAGCTTGTTTAATATTTATCGAATGGGTCTGACCGATGGGTTTGAAAATGACTATAAAACACACGTAATATCAGAGCTATGGTTATGTACATGTGAAAAGTTTTTGTTTCATCAAAATCGATGCAGTATTTCCGAAGTTATTGACACCGAAACTTTGGTCGCTATTCAAATTTTCAAGTTCGCCCGTGCTAAGTGGATGACGTCACAAGGGCCGATGCTAGACGCAAGTTCATAGTAAAAAGATAGATTTGTATTTTGTAATTAATTAACTCAAAAACTACTGGACCGATTTTAAAAATTCTTTCACCTATAGAAAGCTACGTTATCAGCAAATAATATAGGCCATATTTTATAAAGTTACGCAGGTGAAGTCGCGTGCAACAGCTGGTAACATTATAGAGTAGATTTCTATTTTTGTTTACGAGTATAATGATTAAACTTAAAAACTACTAGACCGATTTTAAAAATTATTTCTCCTATAGAAAGCTACGTTATCGGCGAGTAACTCAAGCCATATTTTATAAAGTTGCGCATGACGAAGTCGCATGAAAACAGCATGTTGATTATAAATTATAAAAATATTCTTAAAATGATTATTGAGCGGGACTTACGACAAAGATTTCCTTAATACTATCTGAAGTTATCGGGTTCGGAATATCTTAATGAAGTAGGTATCTTGCGGGTCAGTTCTTTTTGTCTACGTTTCTGTACTACAGATCATTCATTTGTTTTAACTGTCTCTCGATGACACAAAATGTAAATGTACGTTTTGTTGTATCAGCTAGGTTGCGGTTTGCAACTCTACTTGCAACTTTGCTTTGCAAGCATATACATGGTTGTAAGTCATCATCATATCATATAGAGTGTAATAGGTATTTTTGTTAGTATACTAGGCAGGTAAGTATATTTTTTAAAGGGAGAAAAGTGACGATGTCTTACACACACTTCATGGTCATCCACTTTTTACGTCTTTTCGTATCCATTGGCACTTGGAAAAATAATTTAGAAGGTGTGTGGATGGTTGAATTTGTACATAATATATAGGCACTATATATTATGTACAAATTATTAGTATTTTTTATTATTATTATTAGTATTTATTATATGGCAAAAGTAACGGTCATTATTTAAATTTTCAAATGCTCCGGCGCCACTGACCTATAATAAGCACTGGACTTTTTGTACCATTTTGAAAATTTTGAAAATTTTGACGTTTTTATTCCGAACCTGATAACTTCAGAAAGTATTGAGGAAATCTTTGTCGTAAATCCCGCTCAAGAATCATTTTAAGAATATTTTTATAATTTATAATCAACTTGCTGTTTTCACGCGACTTCGTCCCCGTAATTTTATAGTCTATGTTAATAGCCTATGTTACTCGCTGATAATGTAGTTTTCTATGGGTGAAAGAATTTTTAAAATCGGTCTAGTAGTTTTTAAGTTTATTCATTACAAACAAAAATAGAAATCTACTCTCTTTATAATATTACCAGCTGTTGCACGCGACTTCGCTCGCGTAACTTTATAAAATATAGCCTATGTTATTTGCTGATAACGTAGCTTTTTATAGGTGAAAGAATTTTTAAAATCGGTCCAGTAGTTTTTGAGTTAATTAATTACAAACAAAAATAGAAATCTATTCTCTTTATGATATTACCAGCTGTTGCACGCGACTTCGCCCGCGTAACTTTATAAAATATACCCAATGTTATTCGCTGATAACGTAGCTTTTTATAGGTGAAAGAATTTTTAAAATCGGTCCAGTAGTTTTTGAGTTAATTAATTACAAACATACAAATCTCTCTTTCTTGCATCTAGAATCGGCCCTTGTGACGTCATCAACGTTCGCTAGTAGTATTAAAAAATTTGGGTGGCGCGCGTACTTTGAACGCTTATAACTCGGTCATTTTTTAAGATATCAAAAAAATAAAAACACTGCCGTATTTGTCTAGTGAGCTATATTTGAGCGATATCATTAACTAAAATCGATGGTCAGACTCATTTGTTAAAAACTCAAAGGTTGGTCACATCCAGCATATGCTATGTCGCTTTTAAAGCCATCGCCATGATTATGGTCATTAGAAAGGACGTCGGTTGCGTTCGACAATACCGCTCGCTGCCCTTCTACTAGAGAGCCGAAGCGCACTAATTCGGTGCGTTCTCCACTGTTCACGACTGCGTTGTATTTTTATACAACTTTATTGGACCAGTTTTGATTGTATCAATATTTCACAATGCATCAAATACGATTGAAGTCGTTCTCCATGTTGCTAATGTCCCTAAACGACAAGCTGCGTACGTTAAACGAGTCGTTATCCTAACTTTTTTAACGTTGCCAAAAACCTCTTGGATACCCGGCAGTTTAGGTGACACTGTGGGATTATGCCGGACTCCTATGCCGTTGATGGGTGGGGTCGCGGGACGGTCCTGCCACATTGTGTTGGTATGAAAAATAAATAACAAACCCACATTCCTAATCTTATTATGGTCGACAGTTGACAGTGCACTTAGCGCAGGTGTTGCTTATGTACTAGAAAACGATACTATAGCCATCAACCTTAACATAAAAAAAGTTTATTATCTTTGGACTTGTCGCAAATTTATACATAATTTGTTTATCGGCTTCTATTAGAAAAACTTAGATATATTATTTTATAATAGGTGTTTTCATCGGTTAGTTTTAGAGTTTTGTGGACATTATACAATATTTTATATGAGGTGCTACAGACAGTTGAATTTTTAAATATAAAAAGATATATAGCTTTTGTTTCTTTCCAATAGTGAAAATCGTCACGAATACAGTTGAGTGGTTTATAGAATGTTAGCGGAGGAACATACAAAGGCGGACAGCGACTTTATTTTATACTAGCTGGCGCCCGCGACTTCGTCCGCGTTAAAAAAGAAAAAAGTAGCCTATCTTGTGTCCCGTTTATCTACCAAGTTTCATGAAAATTAGTTAATTCGTTTAAGAGTTATGGAGGAACATACATACATACATACATACATACATACATACATACATACATACATACATACATACATACATACATACATACATACATACATACATACATACATACATACATACATACATACATACATACATACATACATACATACATACATACATACATACATACATACATACATACATACATACATACATACATACATACATACATACATACATACATACATACATACATACATACATACATACATACATACATACATACATACATACATACATACATACATACATACATACATACATACATACATACATACATACATACATACATACATACATACATACATACATACATACATACATACATACATACATACATACATACATACATACATACATACATACATACATACATACATACATACATACATACATACATACATACATACATACATACATACATACATACATACATACATACATACATACATACATACATACATACATACATACATACATACATACATACATACATACATACATACATACATACATACATACATACATACATACATACATACATACATACATACATACATACATACATACATACATACATACATACATACATACATACATACATACATACATACATACATACATACATACATACATACATACATACATACATACATACATACATACATACATACATACATACATACATACATACATACATACAGAAAAAAATTCTAAAAATGGTCAATTTTGTTTCAGTATCATGTATAGAGCCTATAAACACGATATCTCTGAAAACAAAGTAACTTACTCCATGACCGACCCTTACAGATTTATTATTAGTATTGATGATACTTGTTGCTGCGGGCGACTTCGCCCGCGTAACTTTGTAAATTAGTATATACTAAAACCTTCCTCGAGAACCACTCTATCCATTGGTGAAAACAACATGAAATTCGGTGCAGTAGTTTTTGAGTTTATCGCGACAGACAGACGCGAAGGAGGACTTTGTTTTATAAAATATGTGTATATAGTTTTTCTTTATGTTTGCTTTGCCACAGTATCTTGTGTCGGCGCCATTGGAAAACGCATGCGTAATTCGGTGGCTAGCGGCTCGCCGCGATTCACTCATAATGACGCGGCCCCGGTATCTGTGTTACGTTATAAGTATGGGCGAGGCATTAGCGCGGTGTTCACTCACATGCGCCTGGGCACGCTTGCAATAAGGTGTGGCATTAGAGGGGGGGCGAAGTACGCGATGTGTAGGAAAAAATGGTAGTGTAATCTACAGGGCGTCCCAAGACTGTGCGACATGAAGGGAAAGTACCTTAAATATCGTAGATAGGATATTTTTCTCAAAGAAGACTTTATGTTATTTTTAAAAGTAAGTAATACTGCATTCAAAGATTTTCTAAAAATAACTTGCTTCGTCTGGGAATCGAACCTGTGAAAAAAATAATCACCCGTATTTTTATGATGCCAATCGAAAGAATGGACAAAAAATAATAATTCTTCTCAAGTAACATAGTATCTTAAAAGAAAGGAATAACGTAAAATGTTTCATTCAAATTTCAAGAATATTATTTATAGCCGTCGACGATGACGTAATTTTTAGAAAATCTTTGAATGCAGTATTACAAAGTTTAGCAAAATATCCTATCTACGATATTTAAGGTACTTTCCCTTCATGTCGCATAGTTTTGGGACACCCGGTATACTTATAATAATAATAATAATAATCATTTATTTCAGACATAGAACATCCATAATTATTAACTATGTATTAAAAAAATAATAACAAATATCTACATCTATGTAAAATATACATCTATGTGAATTATAATATAATAGGTTGGGGAAAAAGTCTTTTCGCATTATAGTATGTATGAACTTGTAATACTTTGGCTATACTATTTGTATCTGGCTGGTTTTGGTATTATTGAAAGTTTAAATTTTAAAGAACATAATTCCAAATTCAAATTAGGAAAATGTGTGATTTTCATTTGTTTTTCGTACTGTCAAGATGAGTGAATCTAATGAAGAAATTCGATACATTTTAAAATTTTACTACAAAAAAGGTAAAAATGCAACGCAAGCCGCGAAAAAAATTTGCGATGTTTATGGATCTAGTGCAGTGTCTGTGAGAGTAGCACAAATTTGGTTTAAGCGTTTTCAATCCGGAAATTTTGATGTCAAAGATGCACGTCGCTCTGGTCGCCCTATTACGGATAAAATGGATGCCATTTTTGAAAAAGTGGAGCAAGATCGGCATATCAGTAGTTACGACGTAGCTGAAGAACTGGGAATTGACCACAAAACAGTTTTGGCGCATTTGAAAAAAAGTGGTTACACAAAAAAGCTCGATATTTGGGTACCTCACGAGCTCACTGAAAGAAACCTAATGAACCGTGTACTCATTTGCGATTCTTTATTACGACGTAATGAAACCGAACCATTTTGGAAGAAGCTGATAACTGGTGATGAAAAGTGGATCACGTACGACAAGAACGTGCGAAAAAGGTCGTGGTCAAAGGCCGGTCAGGCTTCACAGACTGTGGCGAAACCCGGGTTAACTCGCAACAAGGTGATGCTGTGTGTGTGGTGGGATTGGAAGGGCATTATTCATTATGAGCTGTTACCACCAGGCAGGACCATCGATTCTGAACTCTACTGCGAACAACTGATGAGATGAAAGCAAGAAGTTGAGAGAAAGCGGCCGGAATTAATCAACAGAAGGGGTGTGGTTTTTCATCATGATAACGCTAGACCTCACACATCTTTAGCCACTCAGCAAAAATTAAGAGAGTTTGGCTGGGAGGTGTTAATGCATCCGCCGTAAAGTCCTGACCTTGCACCTTCAGATTTCCACCTGTTTCGGTCTCTTCAGAATTCTTTAGGCAGTGTCAGGTTAACATCACGAGAGGACTGCCAAAACCACTTGTCGCGGTATTTTGATCAGAAGTCCCAAAATTTCTACAGCAATGGGATCATGTCCCTACCTACAAGATGGCAAAAAGTTATCGAACAAAATGCTACCTACATACTTTAGTTAAATGTAAATAAACTATATTAAAAAATGTTTTGAATTTTCTTAAAAAATGCGAAGAAACTTTTTCCCCAACCTAATATTATTATATCCTTACTAATCCTTATGTGAATGTGAGTTTGTTTGTTTGTTACGCTTTCAAGCAAAAACTACTGAACCGATCACCATGAAATTTTGCATACACGTTGTCTGGAACACCAGAAAGGACATAGGGTATCTTTCACCGTTCAATGCGGACGAAGTCACGGGAACCAGCTAGTATAAATATACAAATGAAACAAAGATACTCTTGCAGCATCTATGGCTGCAAGTGCGCTGCCACAGATGCTGCAAAAATATATATAAATACCTATCCTATTCACATATTAATTTTGCTATATGCTATTGCTATATAAGCAAACTTATAAAAAGTTTGCTGACCAAAAGCCAAAAGTCTAGAAAGCTAACGTTTGGAATATAGGTTTATTTTAAAACGTAAGCATCCGCTAAGAAATCGGTTCGCAAGTGTTTTGATAGTACTTGTTATCATCATCTCAGACGTAGACGTTCACTGCTAAACATAGGCCTTCCATGTCCATAATGGAATTTTTCATAAGGACCTATTACAGCCTGGGTCAACCTACGTTTGTCTGCGATTTCCCTATCCCATCCAAATCCGATCACGCAGGTATAAAAGTAGGCAAGCAGGCTTACGGTTTACTTGATGGTAGATGGTTGCCGTCGCCTATTGACACTTGCAAACAAAGCCACAGTTGCTGCAAGCCTACCTTGGTAGGATTAATACTTCTAATCAAACTAAGTTCTTACTCGATCACCGATACATAACAGCATGCATCGCTGCTTAAAAACTAAAGTGTCACAAATCAAAATTACACTTTTTACAGGAGAGCTAATCGAAAAAAACTAAATTATTTTTTGTAATTTTTTTTCTTATTAGATATATATCAAATATATGCATATTATAAATCGTTAGAAGCGTATTTTTAAGTAACATTAAATGTATTAAGTACTTTTATAGTAAACTGAATACTAGAAGAGATATAAGCATATAAGTTACTTTTGAATATATAAAAAAAAATGATCAAAATATACTAAATATGGAATAAAACAACCATATGTCTTTTTGCAACATTTTTGCAACATATGAAGGATTGTGATTGTATTTTTGCAATAAAAACATTTTTGGGTTTTTTGTTTTATGGCCCTTTAGTTTTTAAGCAGCGACATGCTGTTATTTCTCAAGGAGTATAAATAAATAAATAAATTAACACATTCCACACAGCACCATCTAGTTCCACACTATAAGCAACCAATGCTTGTGTTATGGATACCAGACAGTTGATATAATACATAGATTAGTTTTTTTTTGTAAATACACACATATAAATACAAAACATCCATGACTCAGGTACAAAGGTCAAATGTTAATAAACATTTGCCCCTAGCGGGATTCGAACCCGCGACTGTTTGGTTAACAGCTAGGGTTACTAGCCACTAGACCAAACGCGTCGTCGTATACCTACGTGGTAGCAATATATTTGTATCAACCGCGGCGTATGAAGCCCCTTAAGGAAATGGAGTGTAGGTAAAAAAAACTAGCCGTAGATTACATCGCCTTAAAAGTAATGGGATTCACCAATTATCCAATTTACGTGCTCCGCAGATTCAACGGAAACTATTCTCTAACAAAAAGTTCTAAGTTCAATCTCGCATTGCGACGTGAAAGATAAATCTAGAGGCGGTTTATCTAACTAACTTGTTCGGTGGTAAAAACGTTTAAGGCCTGGTGCCCATTATCGACATGGGCAAGTAAAAGGATCCTTCGGCATCCCTACATGCAAGCGCACACTGTCGGAAACTATGCCTTGGCATACTGCAACGTCCTTAGGGATGCCGAAGCGTCCTTAAGAATGGGTATAAAGCAAACAAAATTTGTAATTTCATCCGCGTGGCCCCTTGGACACATGCTACGCACAACATGCGACGGAAGATAGCGCAACTCGCTCAATAAAAATGATAAGTGCCAAAAGTATTAAATATTAATTATTCGTAAACTACAATGTCAAATGAAAAATTGTTACATACAGCCTTAGATAATATATGAAGTGAAATTACTGATACACTTTTAGCTTTGTAATGTGTGTCATTTTGAAAATAAAACTATAATCGATGGAAATGAGAGCTCACTTGGTGATTTTTTTCTATCGAGAAAATTTCATTATATTATGCTTTCTGTTACAGACGTCACTTTCATTTATAATGTATTTATCTATTTAAAAAAATTAATTAAATTAGACTTTGTTTACTTAGATAAAATTCAAATCTAGGATTGGCTATTTCTCTTTATGCCCGGTCTTAAGCATGCCGAAGCGTCTCAACATCGTATTTGTAGCTCGCGTCTCTTCGCGTTCTCTTCGGGGCAAGCTATCCCCGAGTGTTGCCTCGGCGTGCCGAAGGATGCCGAAGCATCCTCATGGCTGGCCGGTATTTTTGTTACTACGACCGTATATTATTGGAAATTTCTACTTTATTACCATGACGTTAATGTATATTACTATTTGTCGCCTAAAATCCTCAGCCGTACCGATAGTTGGCGCCGGCCCTAAGGGACCAAATACACGGTCAAGCGTTTGACGTGGCTCCAGACGATTTAAATCAAATGGAGCCACGCCAAAAAATTTGCCCACACACGGTCAGTTCATTTTTCTGTCATTTATGCGTTTGACTGGGTCGAGTGACATTGACATGAGCTCTGATTCGGAAGCGCGACAAGATGCCACGGCGTAGTGTTTCTACCAAGGAGGATAGAAAATGTATTCTATCCTCCTTGGTTTCTACACTCACGATCAGTTGGCGCGATTAAATGACGTGACGCAATGGCGCGATTTGAAATCCAGTGTTTGACATCAAGCCATCAGTTTTTACCATTCACGGTCAAATTTTGACTTCACGCCAGTTAATTTGACGCGATGAACTGACCGTGTATTTGGTCCATTACACTCCCTTTGATGTTGTTTTCTCTATAGTACGTGTGGGTATGTCTATAGTATAGCTCCCTTCGTGAAAATCCTTTGTCGGCCAGTCTTTCTGCCTGTTTGGATGTATTTATGTTCGCAGTGATCTCAAAAACTACTGAACTGATTTTCATACGGTTTTCATCTATCGAGACAGATAGATGGACAGACAGACATAGTTACTTTGACATTTAACATTATAAATATTAATATTATTATATATTAGTAAATATGCCTATATATTTACTTTTTTTTTTCAGGTGGCCCATACCCGACCTCATCAAAGAACAAGGAGGAGTCGCCTTCGACTTTTATATCATTCGAGTAAGTACCTAATTAAATAACTAAATCTTAACAAAACAAAAAAGTAGTTTTAGATGCCTGTATCTTGTAAGTTGTAAATTTTAACGGGGTGCATGGAAAGTGGATGCAACTGCAAAAAAAATTATGACGTCATAACTGGAAAACGAGCCCATGCGAAACCGAAGGCGGTAGCTAGTATAGTATTAAGTTATTGTGAGCTATAATAAATTAAATAATTATTTAATGGAAAAAAAAATCTAATAAATTTCAGGTCAAGTCGTCAAATGGGCAAAATAAAAGTCGGTCCAGATCTTCGGAGTGCAAGAAAACAGAAATATCAAATTCATAAGTAAGATTTTATAAGATTTTGATTTATTGAATATGTTTTGGAATTTCAACAAACCGCTTATTATATTTTCTGTATGAAACTTTAAAAAAAAAAAAACCTAAAATATCGACCGACAATGAATGTAAAAATATTTTGACAGCCTTAGAATTGAGGTACTATGAATATATAAATCAAAATATATATAATTATCTAAATTATCATCATCAATACTTACTAATAATAAATCTGTAAGGGTTGGTAATGGAGTAAGTTACTTTGTTTTCCGAGATATCGTGTTTCTAGGCTCTATACGTGATACTGAAACTAAATTGACCATTTTTAGAATTTTTTTGTATGTATGTATGTTCCCCCATAACTCTTAAACGAATTAACTTATTTTCATGAAACTTGGTAAATAAACATTTAGACGTACGGGACACAGGATAGGCTACTTTTTTTCTTTTTCCAGCTCCAGGGCGCCAGCTAGTATATAAATAATAAAGAAAGTCGTGTTATCACACCATCTATAACTCGAGAACGGCTGACTTTTATGATTTTTTATGATCTTTGATTTGTTGATTTTGGCTCTGCCCCAAATAGCCGAATAACTACGTATTAAAACATCTGAAATATCCAGGAAAAAAATTTTTGAATAAAATTCGTTTTTCCATACCTTTTGAATGGAACGGGTTTTTATTTTGAGGTGGTATGAAGTTCGCCGGGTCCTTACTTATTATAAAACTAGTTATAAATAAATCAAAAACCATAAAATAATCACAATTGAACGCAATGCGCTTCTGCGTTCTCGAATTAACACTCGCTAGAACAGAAAGAACAGTAGCCTTAAAAACTTTTACATATCTCCATTTCAGAATCAAGCACGTCCCGCAGATTTCGTCCCCCGACCCGCCGTCCCACTTGCGAAGCCTAGAGATGTCCAAGCCGCCTTACATCTCTCCCATCATGCCCCCATTCGCCCCACCCTCATCCCATCATCCCTCCCTGAAACCGACCGCGAATCGCGAAGTAGAAATCAAGAATTTCCTACTCAACACCGCTCTGCAGAACGCCCTCGCCGGTTCCCTGAACCAGTTGGCGAAAACGAAACCGACCGTCTCGACGAAAGAGACGGATGTATTGCAGAAGGTGAGAGAGAAAGAGAGACAGAGAGAGGAAATGACGAACAACAACGAAGAGGTCCTCCCGAACAGGAAGCGCTTGCACAAGTGCGACGTTCTCGGATGCCATAAGGTCTACACGAAGAGTTCACATCTGAAGGCTCACAAGAGAACTCACACAGGTAATAGATTTGGGGGGTTGTTTGGTTTAATTGACGCCCGATGCAAAATCGGGTTATAACTTTTGACGTAGCTCCCAAACGGATGGACGGAATTTGATCCGCTATTTTTATTTGAAAACTGACGTGATCTGTTCACGAAGACCATCAGTCCATTTTTCCTAGTCGATCGAATCGGATTTCACTAACATCCACAGGTTCGATTTCTTTGAAATTTGTTGTACCTACCTAGGTGGTATTTCAATGACATGGTTCTTGACATGTTCCTTGATCTGATGCTGCAGCATCAAGTTATCTGCGGAACACCCAACTCTTCAGCAAATTAGAGAAGATATAGCGTGTCCACTTGACGGTAAGTGGTTACCGTCGCCTATAACACAAACGACGCCACAGGTAAGGGTAAGGGATAAGGAAGGGACGGGATGATAGGCTCTTCGATGGAAGAGCCTATCATCCATCAGTGAGTGAGGGATGCCTCACTCACTCACCCACCGAAACACAACAGATAATCAAATCGGAATTGAAAACGTCACAGAGGACGCCACCGAGCTATATTCTATTCATCGAAGTACTACAGTATGCAATTTGCGTGACAAATGCCAAAGCGGCACATAAAAAGTACGCCTGAAACGGATTCATGACGGAGTCAATGGTGAAAGATAGTAACGACCAACTTCTACTATTCATTTTAGACTAATATGTTGACGTAAGATGTATTCTTTTTTCATTGATCAAAAAGGTAAACAAACAATTCACGATATAGAACTAAACAAACAATACGAACCAAAATCTAAATGAGTCAATCACTGAGTCAACTCTCTTTGATAATGCCTAATGTACAAATCCCATCTTTTAAAACAGTCCAGTGACCATGGCGACGCTATATTTGTTTACGTTTTTGATCAATAGAAAAAGAATAGCTCATAAAGTCACATTTTCATTAAACGACACATGTTTTGTTGGTTTTTTTATGACAAACGACAGAGGTGATGCTCAATGCATATGTCATTTAAATATTCCATAAAGTTCGTTGTGTTTTGTATGGCACACGGGTTCCATGTTGTAGTACATTGAAGGTTCCGTTGTAAACAATAAATGTACAATCTCATTTCCAGGGGAAAAACCGTATTCGTGCGGGTGGGCCGGTTGCGAGTGGCGTTTCGCACGATCCGACGAACTCACCCGACACACTAGGAAACACACCGGGCATCGCCCGTTCACTTGTCCGCTGTGCAGGAGGTCGTTCGCACGATCTGACCACTTGGGACTGCATATGAGGAGACACTGATTTGATGGAGGTTTTATTTAAAAAAGAAAAGTGCATTCACACCTGAGTACTTATAGCGTTACGTAATGTTGCTCCACAAAAATAGCTTCGGTGTGAATGTGCCTTAACCTTGTTTTTGTTGTATTCATGACGAATTTCTTTAAAAAAAAGGTGCATTCACACCTGAGTACTTATAACGTAACGTAATGTTGCTCCGCAAAAATAGTTTCTGTGTGGATGTACCTTAGCCTTGTTTTTGTTGCTTTAATGACGGTTTTATTTTAAAAAAATAAGGTGCATTCACACCTGAGTACTTATAGGTTTACGTAATGTTGCTCCACGAAAATAACTTCGGTGTGTATGTGCCTTAGCCTTGTTGTTGTTGATTTCATGACGAATTTCTTAAAACAAAAAATAAGGTGCATTCACACCTGAGTACTTTTAGCGTTACGTAATGTTGCTCCACAAAAATAATTTCGGTGTTGATATATCTTAGCCTTGTTTTTGTTGATTTAATGACGGTTTTCTTTAAAAAAAATAAGGTGCATTCACACCTGAGTACTTATCATGTAACGTAATGTTGCTCCGCAAAAATAGTTTCTGTGTGAATGTGCCTTAGTTCGTTGTTGTTGACTTATGACGGTTTTCTTTAAAAAAAGGTGCATTCACACCTGAGTACTTGTAGCGTTACGTAATGTTGCTCCGCAAAAATAATTTCGGTGTGGATGTCCCTTAGCTTTGTTGTTGATTTCATGACGAATTTCTTAAAACAAAAAATAAGGTGCATTCACACCTGAGTACTTATAACGTAACGTAATGTTGCTCCGCAAAAATAGTTTCTGTGTGGATGTACCTTAGCTTTGTTTTTGTTGCTTTAATGACGGTTTTATTTTAAAAAAATAAGGTGCATTCACACCTGAGTACTTATAGCTTTACGTAATGTTGCTCCACAAAAATAACTTCGGTGTGTATGTGCCTTAGCCTTGTTGTTGTTGATTTCATGACGAATTTCTTAAAACAAAAAATAAGGTGCATTCACACCTGAGTACTTATCATGTAACGTAATGTTGCTCCGCAAAGAATAGTTTCTGTGTGAATGTGCCTTAGTTCGTTGTTGTTGACTTAATGACGGTATTCTTTAAAAAAATAAGGTGCATTCACACTTGAGTACTTATAGCGTTACGTAATGTGGCGTATTTCCAGTTATTTTTGATTTTGGTGTTTGATGCTTTTGAGATACTAGAAATATTTTTTAAGCGAATACAAGAAAGCAAGCAAGACTTGTGTTGTGTTAGCTTCGTTTGCAATATTATTTTTTTTACATATACTTAGTTTCTTTTAAAAGAGAAGAATCTTTTAAAAGTACATAGAATAGTTTTTTATGTCCGCTATTCGGACGTGAAGTTTTTGTGGCATTATTAAAACTTAAGGGCCAGTAAGAATTTAACATTTATTAAGTATATTTTTTTAAAAATATTTATAGCTATTTAAGTTAGTGTGATATTTTAGTTTTTTTTTTTAATATTTTATTGTTACTTAATTCGCAATAATTTTATTGAATAATGTACTTAAATATGTTAGTTGCATGGGTTGACTCGAAAATTTTGAGAGAAATTCTTTTGTGATTTTTTGATATTTTTAGAAAAAAAAAACTTTTTTTTTTACATAAATTCGTGACTTTGCCCGCGTTAACTTTGTGAATTATTTACTAAAACCTTCCTCGCAAATCACTCTATCCATTGGTGAAAACAGCATTAAAATCGGTGCACTAGTTTTTGAGTTTATCGCGAACAGACAGACAGACAGAAAGACACGGCGGAGGAGTTTGTAAGGATAGCCTATATTACTCGCTGATAATGTGTAGCTTCCTTTATATATCGCTGCTTAAAAACTAAAGGGCCATAAAACAAAAAAATCCAAAAATGTTTTTCTTGCAAAAATACGATCACAATCCTTCATATTGTACGTTGCAAAAAGACTTATGGTTGTTTTGTGTCACTGTCACTGTCATGTCCAAGGGGCCATGCGGGTGAAATTACAAATTTTGTTTGCTTTATACCTACTCTTAACACATTCAAAAGTGCAAAACAACTGAACACTCAACTTACTTACTGAAGCTTTTTACGATCGTTTGTACGTGAAGTTTATTTTGTTCTCTAGTCGTGACAACGACTTATGGCGCGTTGGGTGTTACGTTGTTTTGCACTTTTGTATGTGTCAATCGACTTATGCGGCCGACTGTACACATAGATAAAGTTACGCGGACGAAGTCGCGTACAACAGCTTTTGTGACCCTTTTGTTGGCGCAGGAATTTTCTCAAAATTTCCGAATGAGACCTGTTAGGCGTTAAGAAATTCATTGCTCAAAAAAAAAGTTCCGAAATGATTTTTCACTATATATTATTTATACAGGGAAATCGTGGCAATATTAGAGAGTAAAAAAATATATATATATAATATAAAAAATATATATCTATATACATATATGCAAAGAAACAAATAAATAATTCATCTATGCATATATACATAGTTGTGTTAGTATTGAAAAATTTAATAATATTTATTTTAATACGTCGTAGATAATATTAAGAGAGGCCGCATAAATGTAAGATAATATCCAACTGATATAGCTTAGGGTAGGGATGCGCCTGCGCAGAATTTTTAAAGCGCGGGAAATGCCGTCGACCAATGCGCACACTTGGCGGCATCTTCCAGTATCGGTCGCCAGATGGCGCCATGCTGGCGGCAGGTCACTCTCGTGCGAGCGAGACAAAAAAACCAACAGTTGCATTCTATTATGAACCTTACGGATATTGTGTCTAAGGTTGATTGTAAGTTTTAAGGTTTCTACGTTAATCGTCACAGTCGTACTTTCTTTTCGTGTACTATTGTTAGTGTCCAAACAAAGTTTCCACTTCGGCCAAAAAACCACTTTCGGCGAAACCTTCGGCTTCGGCCGGGTTTTGAGCCGAAGTCGAAGGTTTCGCCGAAAATTCCTAAATCAATACTAATAATAAATCTGTAAGGGTTGGTCATGGAGTAAGTTACATTGTTTTCAGAGATATCGTGTTTATAGGCTCTGTACATGATACTGAAACTAAATTTACCATATTTACAATTTTTTTCTGTATGTATGTATGTATGTATGCATAACTCTTAAACGAATCAACTGATTTTCATGAAACTTGGTATATAAACATTTAGACGTACAGGGACACAGGATAGGCTACTTTTTTCTTTTTCAACGCGGACGAAGTCGCGGGCACCAGCTAGTAAATAAATAATGTTGTAATTCACATTTTATCTCTAAATCAACATCTGGAGATGATTTAAATTAACTTTCTATATTCTATATTATACAATACAATCAATATAAACCTTCAATATTAAAGTTTTAAACTCCTTTATATTAATTTAGCTTCAAGCCAATCTTGAACAAAATTTCTTAGAGCTTTTAAGCCTTCGGCTTCACTTATAGTACAATAGTACTTATAGTACTATAAGGGTGTACTTTTGCACTATACGTGTGTACTAGTGTACTATTGCACTTTAAGTGCGTACTATTGTACTATAAGTGCGTACTATTGTACTATAAGTGCGTACTATTGTACTATAAGTGCGTACTATTGTACTACAAGTGCGTACTATTGTACTACAAGTGCGTACTATTGTACTATAAGTGCGTACTATTGTACTATAAGTGTGTACTTTTGTACTATACGTGTATTTTGTTCATTTGACACATTTGGATTCAAACATTTGCGGCCTTGCTTAATATTATCTCTAACCGAATTTTCGAATGGGATAATATATTCCTTATTAATTGTAAGATATTTTTTTTGTACTTAAAATATAATTATTATGATGTATATTTTTTGTTTTGTTTTCAGATGTTTATAAAATAGATTGTAATTTTTTATATTATTTTACGCAGTTAGTTTTTAAATATTTTAGATTTTAAAAAAGACATGTGTATATCGTAACCTTGGGGCCAGTATTTGAAATTATTCAAGGTAGGGTCGCGTTATTATGATCCTTTTGAAGAGGTTGTAATATTTGATTAAATAAATCTGTCCAAGAACGCTCTGCAAATTAGCCAGTGTTTATGGAATATAAATAAATAATCACCCAACCTTTTGTTTGTTTATATCATCCCTTTGAAGCCCTCAGGGTGGCGACAACTTCCCAAAATGACAACTTCCTAAAAAGACAATTTCCTAAAATGACAACTTCCTAACATGAAAACTTCCTACAATGATAAATTCCTAAAATGACAATTTATAATTTCCTAAAATTCCTACTTCCCAAAATGACAACTTCCTAAAATGATAATTTATAATTTCCTAAAATGACTACTTCCCAAAATGAAAACTTCCTAAAACGACAATTTCCTAAAATGACAACTTCCTAAAACGTCAATTTCCTAAAATGACAACTTCCTAAAACGACAATTTCCTAAAATGACAACTTCCTAACATGATAAATTCCTAAAATGATAATTTATAATTTCCTAAAATTCCTACTTCCCAAAATGACAACTTCCTAAAATGACAACTTCCTAAAATGATAATTTATAATTTCCTAAAATGACTACTTCTCAAAATGAAAACTTCCTAAAACGACAATTTCCTAAAATGACAACTTCCTAAAACGACAATTTCCTAAAATGACAACTTCCTAAAACGACAATTTCCTAAAATGACAACTTCCTAAAACGAAATTTTTTTAAATGACTTCTTTTGTTACAAAACTATACTTATTTTTTTGCCTTAAAAAGAACGATGCAATTTTCATGCACGTCATTAGGATCATAATGGCTTGACCGTACCATAAGATAGTTGTAAGTAAAGTAGTGAAACATATATATTTTTAAAAAATATATAAGTATTTGTACCCAAATAAGACTTAAAACTGTATGTACTTAAAAAAATTACAAGTGTCAAAATATTGGATTTTCATTTTGAAAATTTTCGATAAAAATACACTAATTAACGCTAGGGGCGAAAACTATTACGCGCTCTTAAATCCAGAAATTACGCTGTAAATTAAAATTATTTTAAATATTTCCAGCTAATATTTTTCAAAAAGGAAGCCAATATTTTTGACATTAATTTTCATCAGACTTACGGCCTCTTTCACAAACTACATATAAAGTGTTGATTAGTTACTTTTAGAAATCATTTTCTGTTTTATTGAATTATGCACTCGATTTACTGCATCATTCGATAGCCGATTTTTTTTTATTATCTTCTATTTAATGTTTGGGACGTTTACCGTACAAACAAAGGTATATCAGCTCCATTATCCCCGGTTACCGGTGACTTTAAATGACAGTTTGACCTACTTGACGTTTGTGAAAGAGGCGCTTAAGCATATAAAGCATCGAAGTATTACAAGTGTGGATTTTGCGTGACATAAGAAATACGCCTAAAACGGATTCATGGTGGAGTCAATGATGAAAGGTAGTAACTAACGACCAACTTCTACTATTCATTTTAAACTCTAACGTACGTAAAGTCGCATTTTCTTTAAACGACAAATGTTTGGTTGGTTTCAAATGAAAATGATACTCTAAATGATTGTTCCAATGCACTACGCATATGTCACTTTTAAATGTTCCCATGCTCTACGCATATGTCACTTAAATGTTCCCATGCTCTACGCATATGTCACTTTTAAATGTTCCCATGCTCTACGCATATGTCACTTAAATGTTCCCATGCTCTACGCATATGTCACTTAAATGTTCCCATGCTCTACGCATATGTCACTTAAATGTTCCCATGCTCTACGCATATGTCACTTAAATGTTCCCATACTCTACGCATATGTCACTTAAATGTTCCCATGCTCTACGCATATGTCACTTAAATGTTCCCATGCTCTACGCATATGTCACTTAAATGTTCCCATGCTCTACGCATATGTCACTTTTAAATGTTCCCATGCTCTACGCATATGTCACTTAAATGTTCCCATGCTCTACGCATATGTCACTTTTAAATGTTCCCATGCTCTACGCATATGTCTCTTTTAAATGTTCCCATGCTCTACGCATATGTCACTTTTAAATGTTCCCATGCTCTACGCATATGTCTCTTTTAAATGTTCCCATGCTCTACGCATATGTCACTGTTAAATGTTCCATAGAGTTCGTAGTGTTTTTTATGGCGTGCGCAATCCATAGTTGTAGTACATTGATGATATTTAAAGCCACAGTATTTCTAGAACAATGTTTAAGGCCCATCACATACGTAGCTATAAAATATATTAATATAAATTATAGCATGCCAAATTACGATATATTTTCTATACAAATATTGGAGTGACCGCACACGCAGCTATAATATAATATATTTCTATGAAGTCACCAACGTATACTGTAATTTATATTATTATATAGCAAAACATATTACGACCATTAATGAAATGAAGGCGAAAAATATATATTATAGTATAGTCTGCTTGCTATAATATGCCGGGTGTCCCAAGACTATGCGACATGAAGGGAAAGTACCTTAAATATTGTAGATAGGATATTTTGCTAAAAGAAGACTGTTATTTTTAAAACTTATTAGTAATACTGCATTCAAAGATTTTCTAAAAATTACGTCGTCTTTCGGCAATAAATAATATTCTTAAAATTTGAATCAAACATTTTACGTTATTCCTTTTTTTAAGATACTATGTTACGCTTAAGAAGAATTATTATTTTTTGTCCATTCTTTCGTTTGGCATCATAAAAATACGGGTGATTTTTTTTTTTTTACATTTAAGTCGGTTCGATTCCCAGACTAAGCAAGTAATTTTTAGAAAATCTTTGAATGCAGTATTACTTACTTTTAAAAATAACATAAAGTCTTCTTTCAGCAAAATATCCTACCTACGATATTTAAGGTACTTTCCCTTCATGTCGCATAGTTTTGGGACACCCTGTATATTATAGTTGCGTGTGTGACGGGCTTAATAATCTTTAATAAGAAGGAATCTCTATAGATTCGATATATATATTATTTGATTGATCTCAAATCGGACATTTCTTCTCTCTACTTTGTATTTTTTGATCTCATTTCATTGTGAAAAAAAAAATATTAAATTGAAATGTATATTTTTTTTTATATAATATTGTACACCTAGTAATTAGTTGTAAGAAAATATATAAGTTTTAAATAATAATAATAATATATTGATACGTTTGTATGAAATGGAATGATGTTGTTTTCCGTGCATTTTGACGGCCAGTAAATAAAAATATTTTTCTATACATTAAATTTTGTTGTTTTATTTTGTTTTTGTGTAAAACTATAAATTAACCTTATAAAAAATTTATAAATTTAATTATAGCTTCTATCTCTGTCAACTGAAACACAACAGCACGTGTGCTGTTATATTTCAGTGAGTGAGCCATAGCATATTTCCCTATCCTATCATAATTACCTTATCTTTATCGCTGCTTAAAAACTAAAGGGCCACAAATAAAAATTACACTTTTATACAGGAAATACATTATTTTTTTGTCAATTTTATTTCTTATTACATATATATCAAATATATGCATATTATACATCGTTAGAAGCGTATTTTTAAGTAGCATTGCATGTTTTAAGAACTTTTATAATAAACTGAATACTGGAAGAGATATAAGCATATAAGTTACTTTTGAATATATAAAAAATGATCAAAATATACTAAATATGGAATAAAACAACCATAAGTCTTTATGCAACATACAATATTATGAAGGATTTGTGATTGTATTTTTGCAATAAAAACATTTTTGGATTTTTTTGTTTTATGGCCCTTTAGTTTTTAAGCAGCGTCGTTTTGTCCATTGGCTAGTAACCCTAGCTGTTAATCAAACGTTCACGGGTTCGAATCCCGCTAGGGCCAAATGTTTATTAACATTTTACCTTTGCACCTGAGTCATGGATGTTTTGTATTTATAATACTAGACTGGGCGATGGATGAAAGGTTTAAAGTTTTTTACATTACATTAAAAAAACTACCTACAACGAATTTTCTTAAAGATTAGACCCTGACAGAACGATTTTGGGTATCCGAATTCCGGTCCAAACGCCATCTCTTATCGAGTAGTGTTATTAAGTAGCAAAAAAAAGTATTAACTTCGTTCACTCGGCGCTAGATGGCGATAGCTGTAGCAAGCGGTATTACTTTTGTAACGGTTCCATTAAAAAGACAACCTAAAACGAATTTCCTCGAAAATAAGACCCTTACAGGTCGATTTCTAGACCTAAAAACCCCCTAACCCTAGATTTTCGTCAAAAAGATCGTCGTGGCATACAAGAATTCGTCGTTTACTATTATCATAATATTATAACATAATATGTATTTACGATTACTAATTATAGTACTTTTAAATTACTATAATTTAACTAACTAACCTACTAAACAAATAATTATATATATTTTTTTAAGTTTCATATTGTAGCTACTTCACAATGTGTTTACTAGAACTTTGTAAAAACAAGAAATAAATGGCTTATTTATTTATGTATTTACGAAAAAAAAAGTAATGTATGTAGTATATCAACTGTCTGGTATCCAAAATACAAACATTAGTTGCTTAGTGTGGAACTAGATGGAATGTATGAATATATTTATTTAATATTAGTAAGGTCGGTAGAGCACTTGCAGCAACTGTGGCGTTGCTTGGGTTTTAGGCGACGGTAGCCACCTCTTCAAATAAAAATATAGTTACTGGCACAAAAAAATATTTTATGTCAGTGCTATTAGTAGTAAGGACATCCATACTGTCAAATTTGTGTGTCACAAACGAGCTCTGCTCAATTTTCTTATAAAATGTTATAGAAATCCGAAAAAAAGACGCCAACATTACTATCCCAATGGCGTAAGTACTTTTTTTTACGAAGAAAGACCATAAACCATAGTTACAGTGGTGTAACTTTATATATTGTAACTTCTGAGGGTAATTCTTTCTTTTAAATGTATAGATAATGTTTTTAAATTATTTTTAGGGGAAAGGTTTTGAATTAAGTGTGGTAGTTTTTTAAGGTGTTTTTGGCTAAATTAGTTAGGAATTGTCATAGTTTTATAAAAATATAGTTTTTATGTCTAGGAAATCAATTTACAATTAATTTTATAATTATATTAAAATATAACCTAGAGTCATTAAACATTACGATATACTAACCACAGAGTAACACATTTTTTAAATAAGCGCACAATTGTTTTGCTACAACCACTATTCCAGTACCCAATCTAACCTATTTTCTGCTAGCAAAGTCTTGTAACACATTTTGTAATCGGGTGAGCTCGCTCCGCTGCGCTCCGCTCGCATTTATTTTCATAACATTCCGGAACCTAACCTAACCTATTTGTTTTCAGTACAAATAAGTCTTGTAACACATTTTGTAATAAACGCACAGAATACTAATATTAAGTGAACAATAAAGACCATAAAGGGATAATACCTACTTAATTGTAAATTGATTTCCTAGACATAAAAACTATATTTTTATAAAACTATGACAATTCCTAACTAATTTAGCCTAAAAACACCTTAAAAAACTACCACACTTAATTCAAAACCCAACCCATTTTTAGTTTTTGCGTTACCCTCAAATTTTTATTTTTATAAATTTTTAATATATTTTTTTTCGTACTTACACTAATTAGTGTGTACTCATGTATGGAAGAATCCAGCGTCTAAGATACGGGCTCGGCCTAGTTTAGACGCTGGTACTCAACATAATTGAACTGTATGTTTATAACAATGATTTGTGAATAAATAATAATAATAATTATAAATAGGCAGACTTTCCACTTGTTTTCATATGGCTACTAGGAATATGCAAGTAGGTACAGTCGGGGTAAGAAAAGAAAATTTCAAGCGTCTGTCAGTTGCCTGCTTGCTTTAGTTTCCAAAGGTACTAAGAGTCTACGATTTTGACATGGGAATGAATTTGAAAAATGCTAAAGTTGGAGTGACTAGGCATCTTCTGGGTGAGCTCGCTCCGTCATAGACCTCATCTTCACTAAACGGCTAGATTCTGGCCAAGAGCAAACCTATCTGTAATAAAAAAAAATGTTTTAACAGTTGTGAGGTGTGCGAACACTGCCAAAATCCTTTGAAGGAAGAACAGAAGGTTATCACCAGAGATGAACATTCTTACCACAAAGAATGCCACAAGTGTTGTAAGTCTACCTATATATATATATATTACTAGCTGGTGCCCGCGACTTCGTCCGCGTATTCTCTATAGCCTAAAGCCTTCCTCGATAAATTGACTATCCAAAAAAAAAAGAATTTTTCAATTCGAACCAGTAGTTCCTGAGATTAGCGCGTACAACCAAACAAACAAACAAACTCTTAAGCTTTATATAATAGTACCTATAGATGGAGTATATATTATTAATCATCAATACTAATAATAAATCTGTAAGGGTCGGTCATGGAGTAAGTTACTTTGTTTTCAGAGATATCGTGTTTATAGGCTCTATACATGATTCTGAAACTAAATTGACCATTTTTAGAATGTTTTTCTGTATGTAAGTATGTATGTTCCTCCATAACTCTTAAACGAATTAACTGATTTTCATGAAACTTGGTAGATAAATATTTAGACGTACGGGACACAGGATAGGCTACTTTTTTCTTTTTCAACGCGGACGAAGTCGCGGGCGCCAGCTAGTAAGAAATATATTTTGCGACGGGTGGGGCTGGCTGTTGGCATAGCGACGCCAACGTTTGGCCAAACTTTGGCCAACATTGTCGGAACTCCAAACTTCACTTCACTGCACTGAGCTAGTACACCTATTAGCGATGTATGTAGATTTCAATATAAATTTTGATTATTAAATTATGTTAATAATCAAAATTTTATATAATTTAATTTAATTATTTAAAAAATATAACTTATTTATTACATGGTTGGATTGTTTGTTTATGTTTTGCCTAATAAAATAAGTTAATAAACCAACCTGCAATTATTATCGATACAAAATACTTAGTTTCGATGTTTCATATCTCGCGAAGGCTCAATTTTTCTTTTAATTTTTTTGTTTGTAATTAATTTTGTTTTGAATTTTTTTTTCTATTTAATGATTTTGAATTTTTCAAATTTATTTGTTTGATTTTGTGTACCATATTGAATTAAGTATGTGTTCAGCTCTAATTGGCTTGCACACTGGACCTAGATGTTGAGCGATAGGTTAGAATGTTTAGTGTGCTATACTGTCACTATTTTAAAGAAATAAATAAATATTATATTATAAATATTGTTTATAATTTCATTTTCCTGCAGATGTATGCAGTGAAACTGATTTGAAAAACGCCGAACTGTTCAAAGGCGTCATATTTTGCTCTGATTGTTCTCAAAGGATATTTCAAACTTGTTCTACGACCCGTAGACAGAAGAAAATCAATAAAAGGTAATACTTAAACACAGGCATTTCTGCTGAGATTCTTTCTGAAAGTGTCTCCTTCGTGAGGATCTTGAATTTATATATGAAACTAGCCGGTGCCCGCGACTTCGTCCGCGTTGAAAACTAAAATATATATGTAGATTCACCCGCACCGGCACAAAATGTGGCCCAAAGTTCACGCCTTAACTAGGTACTCAACCGATCATCATGAAATTTTGCATACACGTTGTCAGGGATACAAGAAAGGACATAGAATACCTTTCGTTAAGAAAAAAAGTACTTACTGTTCCCGATTGATCGACTAAAAATGTAAAGAATTGTGCGCCACTTTCGCGTGGCGGCGCCACCGTCGTCACAGCTTAACGATGTGAGGTGTTATCCTTACATATTATAAAACAATGTCCGTCTGTTCGCGATAAACTCAAAAACTAGTGCACCGATTTTCATGCTGTTTTCACCAATGGATAGAGTGGTCCTCCAGGAAGGTTTTAGTATATAATTTACAAAGTTACACGGGCGAAGTCGCGGGCACGTAACTTTAGTTTATTTTAGCTTGTATACATTTAAAAAATGGTTTTAATTTTAATAAATCTCATTAATTTTTCGCCTCAGGTCAAGAGATAGAAGCCAGGTTAGGAAACGGAAGCAGAGGACTCCAACGCGCAAAAGGAACGTAAGAAGAGATGTCGACCGAGTCATAGAATTGGCGACGCTGACCAGCTTGCAACTTTCAAGCGATTCTGGGTCTCAACATAAAAAGTCATCGTGAGTTATATATATATCTATATTTTATTACAAGCTTTTTATTAACTTGCAATGTAAGTATGTATGTATGTTTGTCCGGGTGGAATCTTGCAACTGAATTTTAAATCTTTAACCGATTGAGCTGAAATTTGGTGTACACGTTTATTTTAGATGACAATGCATGCTTAGCTATTTGACGTCATTCTAATTCCAATATGGCGGATCATCCAAGATGGCGGACTAGTATTTCTTTCTGCACTACCACAATATGGGTATGAAATGAAAGGGCTTGCTGAAGAGAACACGACAACTAATACAACGTCACATTAATTCCAATATGGCGGATCATCCAATATGGTGGACTATAGTTCTTCTTTTTAGGGCACTTCAATAAAAGCTTGTTTTTAAAAAGTTTTTTTACTATTAATTTATTATCTTTGACGACACGTTTGGTCTAGCTAGTGGCTAGTAACCCTAGCTGTTAACCAAACGGTCGCGGGTTCGAATCCCGTTAGGGGCAAATGTTTATGTGTTAACAATGACTGCGAAACGCAGTGTGCCCTGCCACTACTTTTCAAATCCAGACCAGAGCCAACTCCTAAAAGTTCATTTTCAAAATTGACCCAGCCGGGAGTCGAACCCAGGCCCCTGAGACGTTAGGCAAGGGCCCTTACCATTCAACCAAAGGGCTCGTCGCAATCTCTACTATTAGCTAGTGCCCACGACTTATTTTTTTTTCTTTATGTTAAGATCGGCACATATGCTTGAAATAAAAAAAAAGCCAATATTGATTTTATTATTCTTATATTCCTGAATATTTACCATCAAGATTTAAAAAATATTCGGGGATGGTAACAAATCATCTTTTTAAAGGTGATGTGATTGAAATATATTTCATTTAATATTTTCAGAAAAACATTAGTTGAATCTGTCGATTCTACTCATCGGGAAAGCGGAAATGTAAGGAACCTATTTTATATTTTATCTTTTGCTAACCAATTATTCATAGTATTTTTTTCACGACAGCTTGAATTGTTTTAAAAAGAAATTCTAGACTTTGACATATTTTTTTTAATAATAAAATGACGGTGTATATCTGTCTTGAAACCAGTAATAGACTAAATTATTTAATAATTGAATCACAGACGAATGATACTACGCACAGTAAAATGATAGATGGCGCCACTTGTTATTGCATGTTATCAGTTAGTTTATAACATTAAGGGCCTCTTTCACGAACTAAAAGTAAAGCGTTGATTAGTTACTTTTAGAAAACATTTTCTGTTTTATTGAATTATGCACTCGTTTTACTGCATCATTCGATAGCCGATTTTTTTTTTATTATTTTCTATTTAATGTTTGGGACGTTTACCGTACAAACAAATGTATATTAGCTAAATTATTCCCGGTGACAGGTGACTTTACGTGACGGTTTAGCCTAATTGACGTTTGTGAAATAGGCGCTTATACTTTTTATACGTGAAGTGAAAATTCCGGATCCCTATTTTTCAATTCATTTTATTCTTGTATTCGTAAAGTATAATTTCAAAATATTATAGAATTTTGTGTGACGCTTCTTGTAACGTTTCTGTATGACTAGGTAATCTAGGTATATACATATTTGATCGCCAAAGAAGTTTTACTTTTGACACGCGTAACTACTTACTTCATTCATACGCGCACATGATTTTTTTTTATATTAACAAAGTTATTAGTATTTTTTGTTTAGTAGCTTTTTTCAGATAATATAGTATTAGTTACTATGTGGCTATTAGTCTATACTCTATCTATACGAATATTACTAAAAAGTTACTACGTAACAAATATAAAGAGGGAAAAATTGTATTTTTTTTATGTTTGAAATGAATAAACTCAAAAACTATTGGGCGTATTTTAAAAATTCTTTCACCCATAGAAAGCTATAATTATCAGCGCTTTATTTTATAAAGTTACGCGGACGAAATCGCGTGCAACAGCTTGTATAAAATAAAAAGTATTTTTTTTACAATGTACCTAATTCGAGTTTCAATTAAATATTGCGCTTTATTTTTCAGACGTGGATTGAATCTGAAAAGAAGGAACTTAAGAAAGACAGTATTGGTAAGTCAATAATCAATAAATAAATAAATATCTTGACACATTCCACACAGCGCCATCTAGTTACCCAGTAAGCAACTAATGCTTGTATTATTGATACCAGACAGTTGATATACTACATAGATTACTTTTTTTTGTAAATACATACATATTATAAATACAAAACATCCATGACACAGGTACAAAGGGAAAATGTTAAAAACATAAACATTTGCCCTAGTGGGATTCGAATCCGCGACCGCTTGGTTAACAGCTAGGGTTATTAACCACTAGACCAAACTTTTGTCTTAGCGCCTCTTTCACCAACTATAAGTAAAGTGTTGTTTAGTTATTTATTGAATTATGCACTCGGTTTACTGCATCATTCGATGGGCGATTTTTTATTATTATTTTCTATTTAATGTTTGGGACGTTTACCGTACAAACAAAAGTATATCAGCTAAATTATTCTCGGTGACAGGTGACTTTTAAGTGACGGTTTAGCCTACTTGACGTTGGTGAAAGAGGCGCATAGTCTCTTAAGGGCTTTCTGAAAAGTAATATAATATGATTGTTTGCCTTGTAGTTGTAAGTAAACTAAATATCACATCAGTGTAAAACTTTAATAATATGTTTTTTTAAACCTTTTTCTAGATATTTTAAAAACGGGACCACATATAATAGATTTTTTTTTAATGAAACCTTTTTTCAAGATTTCTATCAGGGTCAAAGATTTAAATCGAAAGATGCGGCGTAATGTCCTCGCGTCATACTAAAAACACACCGAAAATTCTTAACAATAGGTTTAGCGCAGGCGCTACACCCAACTACAGTTGCACGCCAGCTACAATGAGTGACGGTCGCTTGTTGAGAGCGTCGCTATCGTCATAGTCACGTTTGAAGTAAGGAATGTGTTGTCTGTGTTTAAAAGTGTGTTTAGACAAAAGTATGTGTATGTATTTTATACTTTTGTCTTTAGTATAATGTATGTTGTATTTTGTAACACACTTTCGCTAGTAATGCCGCATCTCTCGATTTAAATCTTTGATCAGGGTTAAGTTACGATGCAGCGCCACTAGTACCGTATATTAGCAAAAAATCGGAAAAAATACTTTTGAGAATGTATTTTTTTGTTATTCCAGAAACTGGAACTTGTACAGAAATAACTTTGGAATTGTTGAGACAGTTCAATCCATCTTCTATTAAATACAATTGGTTAGTACAATTACTTGCTCACGAATAAGTACCTAATATTTTGTTTCGCTTGAAGTAACTACAAGCTTAATAAAATTATTCTTTGTAATTTCCATAGAAACTAAGGGTAGAACGAAATACAATAATATATTGTATGTATGTGGCTGTAATTTAAATTTATTAATTAATTTCAGCAATCAATAGAAAAATAATACTTATTCAGACCAGTGATATGTTAAACAAGACAGGATGCGCCCTTACCATACTACTAGTGACAAAAAAATGGTCCTCCAATTTGCACATCTATATGCAAAAAATATTTTGTTTTCATTGCCATCTTAATATGTATTTTTGGCGTATTCTGTTATAGTAAAGTGTTCTCATTGGTTGGTTGGACATATCACTGGCAAGTAGGCATTTTCGTATCTTTCTACGCACAGAATGAACACCCGTCATTGGTGCCAATTTCCGACTTTGACACCGGCGCGTCGGTGCCACGTACTAGGAGCGTTAGCCTTGTCCTTACAAAGTAATATAGAAGTCATTGATTCAGACCTTTCTTATGTCTTATAACTATAGTTGCTGCCCGCGACTTTACCTGCGTAACTTTGTAAATCACATACTAAACCTTCCTCGAGAACCACTCTATCCATTGGTGAAAACAGCATGAAAATAGGTACAGTAGTTTTTGAGTTTATCGCGAACAGACAGACAGACAGAGACACGGTGAAGGACTTTGTTTTATAATATGTAAGGATATAATATTATTGTGAACTAAGTAATACCTATTGTTCAGAAATAATTGTTATTTATTTCTACGTTTAGCGTTCAAAATTCGCCGCCGAACAAGCCACAGAGGAAAAAAAGAGACATACAAAAACAAGTAAGTGATTTTTTTAATAGATTATCTTTATCTATAACTATAGCCGGTGCCCGCGACTTCGTCCGCGTTAAATGGACTATCCAACAGAAAAAGAATTTTTCAATTCGAACCAGTAGTTCCTGAGATTAGAGCGTACAACCAAACAAACAACCAAACAAACAAACTCTTCATCTTTATTTATTGGTATTACTCGTAGATAGATACCTAATATAGTATAAAAACTTTGCTTCCGTATGTTAGTGTCCACAAAACTCGAAAACTAGCCGAATGATTTACTTGAAGATTTTACACAACATTTCATTTTAACAAAAAAATACTTTTTGTTCCGAAAATTAAAATAATAAAAAAAAAAACGAAAATAATAAAATATTCAAATAGCAATGTTTGAGCAAGTTTTACAAATGTATATATTTTTTTTCAGTTGTACAAGCAAGTCCCTTATTACAGCGATTTAAGGATAGCAGGTACATAATTGAAAAAAATAAATACCTTAAATTACTTTAAAGTAGAGACTATAATTCGCTGCTTAAAAACTAAAGGGTCATAAAACAAAAAAATCCAAAAATGTTTTTATTGCAAAAATACAATCACAATCCTTCATATTGTATGTTGCAAAAAGATTTAAGGTTATTTTATTCCATATTTAGTATATTTTGGTAATTTTTTTTATATTCAAAAGTAACTTGTATGCTTATATCTCCTCTAGTCAAAGATTTAAATATTTGCCTCTAGTATACAGTTTATTATAAAACTACTTAATACATCTAATGTTACTTAAAAATACGCTTCTAACGATGTATAACATGCATATATTTGATATATATTTAATAAGAAAAAAAAAATAGACAAAAATAATTTAATTATTTTCGATTAGCTCTAATGTAAAAAGTGTAATTTTGATTTGTGACCCTTTAGTTTTTAAGCAGAGATATCGTCTTATAGATAACGCTACGCTAAATAACGTACTCGATATCGATACCATATCGATGAGCTGTGATGAAAAAGGCTTTTGTCCAATGGACATTTTGAAAAATTAAATAAAAAAATTAAAATGCACATTTTACATGTTTTCAGAGCTCGGTACGTCTACGGAAATAGCCCATATGGCGTTGCGAAACAAATCAGAAATGCCGGTCTTAATAAATTCGGTGTAAGTTTTTTTTGCATTTAATTCTTTACATTCTATATTGTAAGAAAACTTAATTTATATACCTATCTTACTTGAGTTTATATAAGTTTTATCATTATCAACAATATCAATTTTTTTTTATTGCGAAACCATAATGTACAAAGATGTTATATAAAAATAAAGACCAATGTTATGGACCCTGTTGGGCATGCAACTTAGGGACTAGGAGAGAGGAAGATATATATATATATATATATATATATATATATATATATATATATATATATATATATATATATATATCATTTGAGTCGAGTAACATTTATTATTTAGATTTTTTTTTTAATTTTTTTATAAATATCATTTTTTTCTTTTTTTAAATTATCTGGTAATTTGTTATATATTTTTATAGAAGAACTGAAGGTATTTGAAGAATTTAGTTTTAATCGTGATGTTGGTAATATTAGATTATTTTTATGTCGTAGCGTATAAATATACGCATGGTAAGTCTTCTATCATGCTTATTAATAGTATATTAATATCAATACTAATAATAAATGTGTAAGGGTTGGTCATTGAGTGAGTTACTTTGTTTTCAGAAATATCGTGTTTATAGGCTCTATTCATGATACTGAAACTAAATTGACCATTTTTAGAATTTTTTTCTGTATGTATATATGTTCCCCCATAACTCTTAAACGAATCGACTGATTTTCATGAAACTTGGTAGATAAACGTTTAGACGTACAGGACACAGGATAGGCTACTTTTTTCTCTTTCAACGCGGACGAAGTCGCGGGCACCAGCTAGTTATAAATAAACATACATTGTTTAGGAGAAATTTTAGACAAAATATGAAAGAAATACGTATTATGATGAAATGAAATTCTGGCCTGGGACGGGTCGCTACTAATTTATAACACTACTAGTTGTCGCACGCGACTTCGCCCGCGTAACTTTATAACGTAGCTTTCTAAAGTCTGTTTTTTAATCTCAGAGACAAAAATGACACTTGCAAATGTCAAGTTTGCATATAATGATACCATGTAATGTATGTAATGCATGTCACATGTAATGTCATTTTTGTCTCTGAGATTAAAAAACAAACTTTATAGGTGATTTTTTTTTTATACCGGTCCACTAATTTTTGAGTTTATTCATTGCAAACATACCTAAAAATCTTTTATAATATTAGCACATATAGAAGTGTGATGTTATAAATATATTACTAGCGACCCGCCTCCGGCTTCGCATGGATGCAAATTTTATACACAAACCATCCTCGTATATTATTAGCTCTTAACAACGTCTCTAATTTTTTTTTCAGACCCACTTTGAATCAGAACGATTCACAAAGTGTCAAAACACCCAATCAAGGATCAGGTAGGTATTTGGTAGTAAGTAATATTTGAAATGCGAATGTGAGTTTGTTTTTTTATTTTGCTGTTTCACACCTTAACCACTCAACCGATCGTAGTAAAATTTGTCATACACATTGTCAGGGACACAAGAAAGGACATAGGGTACGTACCTGTTACCCTGTTAGCGACGTGTTCATTATTAGTTTTTGGACATTTTACCATTTGTATTTGATAGGGTACCTACTTGATGAATTTTGCTATTAATTTTAATTGTGTAGGTAGTTTTATGTTTCAAGTGGAATTGTATAGATTTAATTTGTGTAATTATTAAAAAGGTGAGGGTAGGTACGTGCGACGCGGCGATTCAATAAAACCGTTAGTTGTTTTTTATGAGAGTCAGTGCCTAAAGTCTATCCGCGCGCGACACGCGTACCTCTCTCACCGCGATTTTTGATTACGTGTCGCCAATTTGTATTTTAAATTCGCAAAATTTAAAATGCAAGTAGCACCATACCACCTCCGAACATCTTCAGTACCTTTAATCGAAAAAAAAAGTAATATTTCCGGGAGATCGGTAAGGAAATCTATAAATAAAATTCAACGTCATATATAAAAATGAATGAGCAATAACAATATGTACTTAAAAAGATTCAAGGTTTTTAACAATTCTATTCAACAATTTGAACGAAATTCATTTGAGGGACGCGAACAAAGTTGGGGGCAAAATTTAGTGTTAAACAAATAATAATAATAATATTTCATTATTATTATTATTTGTTATTACGAAAGTCTCTGTTTAAAAAATGGAGGGGCACATTGCGTTTTTCAATCATTTGAGCAGTGCGTCTAGTGACAGTAACCACAGTAACCCTTACAGAAGACCACCGAGAAATAACAGCACGTGTGCTTTTGTGTTTCGGTGCGTTATTAAGGGATGCCAGAGCCCATTTCCCTATCCTTTACTAATAATAATCGGCAGCGCACTTACAGCACCTGTGGTAGAGCGACGGTAGCCACCTACCATCAAGTGGACCGTCAGCCTGTCTGCAGATCTTAACATAAAAAAAAAAACATGTAAACTCTTAATTTCAGATATATTTGAAGAAGACGGAGATTGGACGCAGGATTCAAAGAGCACAACGGCACTATCAAAGTGAATATGATTCATATTACCTATATGTACTTGTTTTTGTTTGCCCTTTAGGGTGACAATGACAATTTCCGAAAACGACAATTTCCTAAAACGTCTTTCGCAAAATAGACAATTTCCGAAAACGACAATTTCCGAAAACGACAATTTCCTAAAATGATAATTTCCGAAAATGACAATTTCCGAAAACGACAATTTCCTAAAATGATAACTTCCGAAAACGACAATTTCCTAAAATGATAAATTCCGAAAACTACAATTTCCTAAAACATTTGCCAAATAGACAATTTCCTAAAATGACAATTTCCGAAAACGACAATGTCCTAAAATGAATTTCCGAAAACGACAATTTCCTAAAACATTTGCCAAATAGACAATTTCCGAAAACGACAATTTCCTAAAATGACAATTTCCGAAAATGACAATTTCCTAAAATGACAAATTCCTAAAATGACAATTTCCTAAAACAACAACTTCCGAAAACGACAATTTCCTAAAATGACAATTTCCGAAAATGACAATGTCGCCGGTGATCGCTGTGTGTTTAGTAGGTAAAAATCTTTTATTTATCTATATCAAATTATTTTGAATTTTAGAAGAATTCTAGACAGACATGTGGGAAGTATTGTGAAGTTACCGCTACACTATTGTAAGTATTTACATACCTATTTAATGTTATTAAATAAATTCTTTCACTTATAGAAACCTATCAACGAGTAACTTAATAATAATAAACGACACGTTTGGTCTAGCGGCTAGTAACCCTAGCTGTTAACCAAACGGTCGCGGGTTCGAATCCCACTAGGGGCAAATGTTTATGTGTTAACATTTTACTTTTGTACCTGAGTCATGGATGTTTTGTAACTTTTTGATCAATGAAAAAAGAATATAAGTATATCAACTGTCTGGTATCAATAATACTAGCATTGGTTACTTAGTGTGGAACTAGATGGTGCTGTGTGGAATGTTTGAAGATATTTATTTGTTATTTATTTATTTATTTATTTATTTATTTATTAATGTTATGCGGGCGAAGTCGCGTGCAACGGCTAGTTATTCATAAATATCCAAAAACTGTTATGTTTTCATCTGTACTCATCAAACTACTACAACATGGAACCCGCGTGCCATACAAAACACTTCGAATTTTATGGAACATTTAAAAGTGACATATGCGTAGAGCATCAACTGTCATTTAAAACAAAACAAACATAATAATAATAAGTACGTAATTTAAAGAAAATGTGACTTTACGTCAACCCATTAGAGTTTAAAATGAAATAGTAGAAGTTGATCGTTACTACCTTTTACCATTGACGCGTGAAGGCAAGAGTCCACCATGATTCTGTCATAGGCGTTCTTTTTATGTTCCCATTTGGCACTTGTGACGCTAATTCCATTGTAGTATTTCGATGTCTGTTCTCTTAGTATGAATTATGATGAATAGTTATAACTTTGTATAGATAATAATTATGAAAATATTCTTTCAGTTAAATACAATATACTGCGACGCAGTTCCTTGGTCAGCGTGATTATGGAAACAGATGAGTACAACTTGTAAGTACCTACTTGCTTTTCAATGATAATGTGTGTTAGACGGGCAGACGCTTCGGGTGTCCTATGTGACTTCACTTCTCCTCACCTTTAGTTGAGTATAACAGAGTCAATTTCCCTCAAAATCAAAATCAAAATAAAAAAATATATTTATCAATTAGGTTTCTACGAGAAACTCTTATGATCGTCATTATAAATTTAAATTTACCAGGGTTTCGGAAAAAAGCCAAGATGACGATCCTGAGAAGAAACCCCGAAAGAAACTGTTCGTTTTGTCGTCTTTAAAATATAAAATTACAACAATTACACATAATTTTAAACAAAATCAAAGTAAAGTCGGGGTACGAAAACCTTCGTCAGTTTTCAACTTCATTCCTTTATCAAAGTTGTAAACTCTTAGTACCTTTTAAAACTAAAGCACTAATCGGAATACTGATCTGTCAGTGAAGTTTGAAATGAAGTTTTAGCATAACTGACAATTGCCCTGGTGCAAGCAAATGTCGACTTAACTCCTTATTGGTTGCATTTCTAGATTATTTATTTGGCATTATGTTTGTTCAATTTTAAACCCTATTTATATACCCATAATATTTAAAATCGAGTGAAACGACAGACTTTCACTTGACGCAGATCTGCGCTGCATACCAGACGAGACATTAATGGTGACGAACCTTTTCTTACCCCGACTGTACATCAATACTAATAATAAATCTGTAGGGGTCGGTCATGGAGTAATTTACTTTGTTTTCAGAAATATCGTGTATATAGGCTCTATACATGATACTGAAACTAAATTGACGATTTTTAGAATTTTTTTCTGTATGTATATACGAGTATGTATGTTCCTCCATAACTCTTAAACGAATTAACTGATTTTCATGAAACTTGGTAGATAAACATATAGACGTACGGGACACAGGATAGGCTAATTTTTTTTTCAACGCGGACGAAGTCGCGGGCGCCAACTAGTATAATATATATGATTACAATAGTTTAATAATACTAAAGATAGTATGAGCTCCGAATCGCTTAAATTCAGACTTCCTTATCCCTTATCCTTAGTCTACAGCGCACTTGAGGCACCTGTGGCATTTCTCGGGTTAAGGTGATTCTAAGAGCCGATGGATTTTGCGCGAGTAGGCGGAGCTAAGATGTAGCCCCCGCACCACCCGTACTTAGAGATCGCGTGAAACGAGTCAAAGACTAAATAAAGTAGAGTGGTAACATTTGATATTGAACATATTATGCCTAACTTCACAAAGCATTTTTGAGGTGCGTCAGCAAAAAAATGATTAACTTTTATTTATTTATATATTTTAATAGTATATTTTATTTACAATTCTAGTTTTATATCATATGGCGTGTAAATAGACAGCTAATATTTACTGAAACCAACTATGACATATTTAGCAGATAGTAATGACCGGTTTTATCAAAAAACATAATTATGGATTCCATGTTAATTTTATATTGGATATTAAAAATTAGAAGTAAAATTGAATAATTCCCTGAGAGTTCTTTTTAAGGGAGTTGTCGAGATTAACATTTTAACAAAATAAATGATTAAAATCGGTTCTTAATCAGCGGGGATATAGCGTAAAATATAAAAAATATATAGGTATGTAATAAATTTATCAAAAAAGCTTATTTTAATACTAAATATGAAAACACAAATTAGAAATTGAAATTCATTTATTGTGATCTTTGCTTACAAAGTTTTTGTTCATCCATATTCATAATATGCACATGTTTCCACGCCACCAGTGAGGTAGTGTGTATTTAGCGCGTTTTTTTTACGTAGTTTCCCCGGTAGGCCTATTCCACGATCTATTGTGACTTAGACCTGAAAAACTATGTGTGTTATGGGGAAATCTTTAGAATCATTTGGAAAGCTTTTAGGGTATTTGAAGACTAAATTCGTTAGGAATGTGTAAGTTTTGTAAAAATATAGTTTTTATGGTGAGGAAATCTATTTACAAATAATTTTATAAAGATTTTATTTAAAACGTAAATTTGTTTATATTGTATATATGTAAATATTGATTTACAATATAAAAATATGTACAATATTATAATATAGCTGTCCAAATTATTAAAAATGTCTGCACCACAAACTATTAACTTCACTTCAAAACAGTGTCGTATCTGTTTATCACCTGCTCAATGATAAAAACTATTCGAACCCGGCGCTGCGACGAGACGCACAACCTCCCCGTACGACGTTCAGCGCTACACTGCCGCCCGTCGCCCGCGCACGGACCCGCTAAATCTTTGTTTAGGTAAAATAAGATAAATATGGATAATGACTTGAAAAACTATTATATTAGGTCATTAATTGTACAGTACATAGGTCTAATCCATACCAAAATTTAAAAAAAAGAATCATGTAAATATTCCTTGTCGTTTAAAAGAAGATACAAGTTTTCAGCCAAAAACGACTTCCATTTAGATTTTTTTTTTTCATATAATAGTTAAACAGTTTGACCAGTATTATTTGTACCTTATATAGATAAAATATCAATAAAAAGTATATATTTTTTTCGGAAATTTATGTTGATTTATGAAAGAGGAGTTAGCCTCTGAATATCCCGTTTTGGCTCTTAGTATCGCCTTAATAGGCGGTGGTAACCATCACTTACCATAAAGTGGACAATACCATCGAGTGCCTGTTTTGACGTCCTTTATAATTATAAAAAAAAATCAATTTTTTTTTCAGTCCACTTGTCCAGAAAATGAAGTCGTTGTTTCAGGACGAAATAAATGAACACCAAGGTATATTTTAACACGTTGACATAGATAGAACATAGGAAATTGATATTAAAATCATATCAATATCAATACTAATAATAAATCTGTAAGGGTTGGTGATGGAGTAATTTACTTTGTTTTCAGAGATATCGTGTTTATTGGCTCTATACATGATACTGAAACTGAATTGACCATTTTTACAATTTTTTTCTGTATGTATGTATGTATGTATGTATGTATGTATGTATGTTCCTCCATAACTCTTAAACGAATAAACTGATTTTCATGAAACTTGTTAGATAAACATATAGACGTACGGGACACAGGATAGGCTACTTTTTCTTTTTCAACGCGGACGAAGTCAACTAGTCAACTATAGTTTTATAAAGTTAAGCAGACGAAGTCGCGTGCAACAGCCTAGTTATTTATAATGTCACTGACACTAAAGAATAGGTCTGAAAATAGGTATTTTCGCGTCAGCTCGGATGCGCGCGCCTTCCTTGAATATATGAACTCAGTAAACTGAATGATTATATATATTTTTGTGATTATTTTGTGTATGTTGCATCAAACTACTACAACATGGAACCCGCGTGCCATACAAACTACTACGAATTTTATGGAACATTTAAAAGTGACATATGCGTAGAGCATGAACTGTCATTTAAAACAAAACAAACATAATAATAAGTACGTAATTTAAAGAAAATGTGACTTTACGTCAACCCATTAGAGTTTAAAATGAAATAGTAGAAGTTTATCGTTACTACCTTTTACCATTGACGCGTGAAGGCAAGAGTTCGCCACGATTCTGTCATAGGCGTTCTTTTTATGTGCCGCTTTGGGGCATTTGTGACGCAAATTCCATTGTAGTATTTCGATGGTACTCGTATGTTGCAAATATTATATTGAAATTGGTTTAAGATGATTTTAACTTTCTACCTCGTTTTACAGGTCGCGGTGTGAGAAGATTATATTCAACAATAAACCGCAGGAGAGTTCCATATAAACTTGGCTGGTATATATATATCGCTGCTTAAAAACTAAAGGGCCATAAAACAAAAAATCCAAAAATGTTTTTTATTGCAAAAATACAATCACAATCCTTCATATTGTATGTGACGAAAAGACTTATAGTTGTTTTATTCAATATTTAGTATATTTTTTTTTTAATTTCTTTATATTCAAAAGTAATTTATATGCTTATATCTCTTCTAGTATTCAGTTTATTATAAAAGTAATTAAAACATTTAATGCTACTTAAAAATACGCTTCTAACGATGTACAATATGCATATATTTGATATATATCTAATAAGAAAAAATAGACAAAAAATAATTTAATTTTTTTCGATTGGCTCTCCTGTAAAAAGTGTAATTTTGATTTGTGGCCCTTTAGTTTTTAAGGAGCGATATATTTATTTACATATTTACTTACATTAAAGATAGCGAACGTAATAGTGTACAGTTATAACTCTTTTTAACAAAAAAAAACCGACTTCAAACCGTCTCATGGTCTTTTCTCATGGATGCCACTGTCACAACTGGACCAAATTGAAATGGGACCACACTGGAAGCACCAGCTTTCAAATAAAAAAAGAATCATCAAAATCGTTTCACTCAGTCGAAAGTTCTGAGGTAACAAACATAAAAAAAAATACAGTCGAATTGAGAACCTCTTCTTTTTTGTAAGTCGCTTGATAAAAACAAATTGCACATTACAGCTCAACTTGTTCAAATTAAATCTTGATTTCAAATACATATTCAGTTCAGTTAAAAGTACACAATATCTTTCATTCGCTCCAGTTTCCAAAAAAATAAAAAGACACATAAAACAGACAAAAAACACATAGGCAAAATAAATTTAAGTGAATAAAATTCATTACAGTTGGAACGTCTTGTTGGAATAATTAATATTTAAAATTTCACTTACAAAATAGTATAACGACATATTTTTATATATTTTTTATTGTTTGACAAGTGGATAATAATGTGAAGAATAATTTTAATTTCAGGCTTGCGGTGAATAGGATTTTGACCAATCCACCCGAAGTTAATTCAAGGTAAGTAAATATTCATGTTTAGTCACCTTGGCAATATAATGACGGACACGTTTGGTCTAGTGGCTAGTGACCCTAGCTGTTAACCAAACGGTCGCGGGTTCGAATCCCGCTAGGGGCAAATATTTATGTGTTACTCGTAACATTTACCTTTTTTATTTACATTTTGTACCCGAGTCATGGATTTTGATATTTATAAGCATTGCTTGTGCTTATAAGTGACGACATACTCGTACACAGTTTTATTGTTTTTATACTTCTATCATCTTATTAAAAAAAAAAAATTTTTTTCAGGCGTAGCCATCTGTGTGTGCACAAAAGGTAAGTTACATTTGAACTTCTACTTACATTAAAAATATCTCTTTTCAAACACTCCACATATCTTCATATTAATAAAATAGATGTGTCTAAACCTTATTCACTGAAACGAACTTATAGGGAGATAAAGCGTTCGGCTGTGATTGGTGGAGATAACAGACAATGTGAGTGTACACAGTACAATGTACTTTTTAGTCTGTTCGTAGAACTCACTGTTTAGACGCTCTCGCTGTTATTATACTGAGTTTTTTTTATTTTAATTCGTATTATTGTTATTTTAAGGTTTGAATTTCGTTTAACTAAAGTTTAACGTATATTAACTAATGTATATTTTTCATTTTATGATTATATCAGGAACCAAAATGTCTATTATCTTAATTAATAAATAATTCACAACTTAATAGCTAGAATAGGTTATACAAAATAAAAAGTGTAGGGTTGTGGGTAAGTACGTAGGTATTACTATAATATTTTATTATAGTTTACAAAGCTAAAAGTAGCGTAGAATGAACGTTCACCTATTATTGTATACGCCCACTCGAGATTTGCTGTCCTTGTCTTTTGTATGGAATTGAGTGAAAGAGAAAGCGCTATATTAACTCGCTTCAGTGAATCGGGTTTAGGTTAGATATGTTAGGAAAACCGCTGTAACATTTAAAGTGGAAGTTAGCCGTTGCTATGGCAGCAGAGTTAACATACCTAAGACTGAGCCACAGCGAAGCGTGCAAGGGTTCAGTTACAGCCTCTTTTACCATCTGTCAATTAGGCTAACCGTCATTTAAAGTCACCGGTAACCGGGGATAATGGAGCTGATATACCTTTGTTTGTACGGTGAAAGTCCCACATTAAAAAGAAAATAATTTAAAAAAAATCGCTAAAGAAAGCATAACCGAGTAAACCGAGTGCATAATTTAATAAAACATAAAATTATTTCTAAAAGTAACTAATCAACACTTTACTTGTAGTTGGTGAAAGAGGCCCTTATTATTATAATATTTTGATTTTCAGATGTAAACATTTCAAACGATCGCATAGTTATCGTTGCATGCGAGCCAAGGTTATGAGATTGGCTGGACCTACGAAAAGCGAGTGAGTATGTAAAACTAGGTATTAGAAGGCAGTTTTTGACATTGTTGCCTAACCGTATCTAATTATGGTTATGTTAGAATAATATACGATCTCTTTAAAACTAAATGCAAGTTGTCTTAATAATTTATTTACATTGTTACTATTTCAGACTCGCCAACTACAGGTTGAAAATCAAGGGAGCATTATTACCAAAATGCATGCATAACATGATCTGTTACAGTAAGTATACAAATTTCAAATAGTTATATTATTTGTTATATTTATTTGAGTAATGAATGAATAGCTATTTTGATGACTTCTAGTTTTTGCTTGTTGTTGTTAAAAGGTCTATTTCGGCGTATAAGAATAATACTTTTTGCCTATTAAATGCAAGAATTTGCCTATTGAAAAACAAGAGCACACGTGCAGTTATTTCACCATTATTTTTTATAACGATGATAACGATGATTTGGTCTACAAATCATTTTGCGAAAGTGACATTTTGCGAAAGTCACATTGTGCGAATGTGACATTTTGCGAAAGTGACATTGTGCGAATGTGACATTGTGCGCCGAGAAGAAATCAAAATCAATAAACCACAAAAAGTTTCTATTTTTAGCAACTTTATTTCACATCTAATGTCTCTCACTGTGCTGCATTGCTTTTCTACTGAAAATCTTGGGAAAACATCTTCTGTTTGCTTGAGCTTTTGATTGAGTGCTTTCATGTAAAGCAGAGGTTGAAGTCTGATTATGACCATGATGGCAAACTATTACAATAACAATACAGTTTGAGCTGATAATCGTGAATGCAAATGCTCTGATCACCGTAAACGTTGAGACGGCTGACAGTTCCGACCACATGCCACTTGTGACCGTCGTAACGTACGGTCGCTTCGAAAACACCATTTCCAGGCACTGTGCTCAACACCACCACAAATTCCCTCCAACCGACTTCATTATCTCTTGCTTCCCCGATCAACATCTCATTAAAGTCCAAAATCTTCTTTAAACTGAGCCTGGCACATTGTGGGTACAGTTTCACTAGGTCGTTTAGGTATTGTACAAGAAAACTAGACACTTCATCAGCTTTTAAGCTCGTCCTTGATCTTTTTGTTATATTGTGACAAGTACACCAGTGATCCTCAATGCTTGCCGAACGACAAGTCCTGTTCTTGGGTATTTGACGGAAGAGGCTCACGCCTCTTGAAATTGTAGACTCCTGTGTATCCAAAGTGTCTAAGTTGTTTAAACTTTCAGAGTCTACAAGGTCCAACAAAGTTGCGTGAATATCGAATGGTGTGGTGAGACGAAGGGAGTTGATTTTGAGATTGTCGTAAGCTTTAGAGTAATTACTTTTGAAAGAAGTAGGCAGAAGTACGAAAACGAATGGTAAACGCTCCTCTAGGCGACCTTGTTTTGTGAACCTGATATCGCCATATCTAATACCGTGATCGCTAACTAGAAATAACACAGTCTCTTCCAAATAGTCTCGGCGATCCAACTGGCGAAAGAAATGTTCATAATCCTCATCCATTACCATTGGATAATTCAAATGATCGTGACTCATGGAAATCTCCCAGAAAAATCCAAACAGTCTCGAAGAGTTCAAAGTTTCCGTGAGGTCTTGAATGTAGTCCAACATAATTTTATAAACATATCTGTCGCTCAGACACAAGTATGAGTTGAAATCTTTATTATTGCCAACAACCTTCTCGGCTTCGCTTATAAAGGTGTGCATGTAATAATCTGTTGGAGATTTGAGAAATCCATTTCTTTCATAATTGAATGTGCCCATCCAAGCACTGTCTTCGGCTAGAGCCGTGTAATATCCTGCTTCTTTATACCTTTCCCATACAAAAGGGCAATTGTCAAACGAAGATTTTCGATTCGGTAAACAAGTGCTCTTTAGATCTTTATCTTTGATTCCCAATAACATTGGAATCAGATTTGGAAAAGTATTATCCCCGACTTTGTTGTAACCGAGCAGTTCCACCGCGCCTTTGCTCTTCAATAGAGCCACGGTTTTTGGCATAGTTCTGTGCAAATTCAATCTAGACACCCCATCTATGCCCATGACTATAACATTATAACCGGACTTTGTTTCCACGTAGGCATTTAAATCTTTTTTCGGGGCAAAAGCGAAAAATTTTTGAAACAAATGTCGCGTTTCGTAATTTTTGCATACGACTCTGACAAATTCGTGTTCAACTTCGACTATGTCGTCAAAGTATACGCATTTATCATACGCGACTCTCTCGTCGAATTTTCGCGATTTGACATTGACCATGTCTGGTCTATAGAAGGATTTGTAGCAACAGAGAAATTTGCTGTCTTCAGTTACAGAGTTGTAAATTTTAACGTCTTTATTAATCCATATATGGGTTCGATTGCTAAACAGTAAAGTGTGACTGCTTTTCTCACATGGTTTCAAGGTTTTTGGTAATCCAACGAATTTCTTTATTGATTCGTCTACAGTATGCATAAATGGTATACTGCATCCTTCGGTGTTAATAGTAAATCTGTTATCCTTAATTTCTCCATCATCTTGCAACTCTATAGATGTGAAATCGTCTAAGATGATCGTGAAATAACCGTTGAATGAATGAAGTAGAAATATTCCTCCGAAAATTGTGATGAAGATTATTATATATTTTAGGCGAAATCCTCTCGAGTGACAGCTGTTGTGTACAGGTACAAGACGCATTCTGAAATTTTATACAAAAAAAAATAATTTTTACTACTTCGTCATAGGTACGCGCTTTAGTTCATTTTTTGAAAATTTCTCGGAAACCTAACTTTTTTTCCATAATAAAATGTATCACAAAACTTAAACGAGTTAATAAACTATCTCTATATCAAATTTCATCCGAATCCGTTCAGCCGTTTTTGCGTGATTGATTAACAAACGTCCAAACATGCAAACTGGCATTAATTATATTTGACGACACGTTTGGTCTAGTGGCTAAGTAACCAAAGCTGTTAACCAAACGGTCGCCTGTTCGAATCCCGCTAGGGGCAAATGTTTATGTGTTAACATTTTTACCTTTGTACCTGAGTCATGGATGTTTTGTATTTATAATATATATGTACTTACAAAAAAAGTAATATATTTAGTATATCTACTGTCTGGTATCCATAATACAAGCATAGTTGCTTAGTATGGAACTAGATGACGCTGTGTGTAATGTGTGAAGATAAATGAATAAAATTATGATATTAGTAGGATTGTGAATCATTGTTATCTTTTTTATGTTTTAGGTCGACAGACAGGGTGACGGTCCACTTGATGGTAAGTGGCTACCGTCTGAGTCGACTAAGTTGAGTGCAACAGCTAGTTTATTATAAAAAATATGTATTTTGTTTGTCTATACAACCTAATATTAAGATTTGTATGTTTGTATAATGAATAAAGTCAAAAGCTACTGGACCGATTTGAATTCACTGTTAGGAATTATCGGCGAGTAATATAGGCTATTATTAATCAATACTAATAATAAATGTGTAAGGGTTGGTCATGGAGTAAGTTACTTTGTTTTCAGAGATATCGTGTTTATAGGCTCTATACATGATACTGAAACTAAATTTACCATTTTTACAATTTTTTTCTGTATGTATGTATGTATGTATGTATGTATGTATGTTCTTCCATAACTCTTAAACGAATCAACTGATATTCATGAAATTTGGTAGATAAACATTTGGACGTACAGGACACAGGATAGACCTACTTTTTTCTTTTTCAACGCGGACGAAGTCGCGGGCGCCAGCTAGTGATATTATAAAGTTACGCGAAAGAAGTGGCGTGCAACAGTTAGCGCCTCTTTCACCAACTACAATTAAAGTGTTGATTAGTTACTTTTAGAAATAATTTTCTATTTTATTGAATTATGCACTCGGTTTACTGCATCATTAGATGGGCGAATTTTTTTTATTATTTTCTATTTAATGCTTGGGACGTTTACCGTACAAACAAAGGTATATTAGCTAAATTATTCTCGGTGACAGGTGACTTTTAAGTGACGGTTTAGCCTAATTGACGTTCGTGAAAGAGGCGCTCAGTTTTATTATAATTGATTAATTTTACCTTTATATTTATTTATCTGTTGTGTGGACGGACGCCTTAATTTGCAAATTTTCGTTATAAAAATACTAATTCTATTTGTTGTATGTACAATTTAAACGATATCATTTGTTTATCAGCGTTCATTTCCTATGGCGTTTTAAGAGTAGGCAATTTAAAAAAAAATGTAGGTATATATATCAAATAAACAAAGTTTGGGACAAGGTTATTTTGAATTAATAAAAACATGCCTATAAGAATTCTAGATTCTATAAGTATGTCTATATTATATAGATACTAACATTCTTGAAGCAATAAAAAAGTATAATAATAATATCTTATTATACTTTTTTATTGATATTGAACTGATAATATAACTTTCCAACAGTGAAAGAATTTTTTTAAATCGGTCCACTAGTTTTGGAGCATGTTCAATGCAAACAAACAAACCAACAAAATCTTTCCTCTTTATAATATTACTCGTAGTATAGAAAAAGGTAATATAAAAGGCGAGAGTTTGTGACGATTGGATGTTTACTATGGTTAGGGAGCCCACGATGCTAAATGTGTAGTCACTCGAGCGTCGTGGGGACCTTTTGGACTTTGAAGGTTGGTTGGTAAGAAGAAAAAAAGGTTATATAAAGTTTTTCATTTCAGCGGTGGGGTGAGCGTCTACAGGCGTTCAAAATTTTGTAGGCGCTGTATTTAAAAAAAAATCCTCCATATAATCGTCAGATTAAGAATCAGTACGATCAGGACTTTAGGCTGAACCGTCTGTATGAAAATCTGACGCGCTCGAGTATTACAAAATGAGAATCGTCAAAAATATTTTTTGCATTTTCAAAAAGCTGCCACGAGCTTGCAATTACATCCGAATCGTTTGAATTTTAAATGGGAGCTTAGTTTAGGTTCACTTAACGTCCCCTCTGAAAATCTGACGCGCTCGAGTTGTATTTAAAATTTTACCCCCACCCCCGCCAACCCCACCAACCAAATCGTTAGGTTATTAAAATGCACACTTTTCAACATGTAATTAATCTACCATAGCTTAATCTGACGCGCTCGAGTGACTACAGAAATCCACTCTTGGACTTCCCAACCATTACTAGCTGTTGCACGCGACTTCGCCCGCGTAATTTTATAAAATATGGCCCATGTTACTCGCTGATAACTTAGCTTTCTATAGGTGAAAAAAATAAAAATCTATATTAGTATAGATAAATGATATAGGCTATGTTTAATAAAGATATGCGGACGAAGTCGCAGACAAAAGTTAATAGTCAATTTAAAAAAAATTGTTACCTTGCAACCGGTGAAAATTTTGACAAGATTTTTTTATTTTCACAAGCCAATATATATTTGTGACATTCGGTATTGTTTATTAATTACACTAATTCTGCTTTTAAAATTTCACCTAACTCATTTCTAACCGTTTTAATGATAACTTGAACTTGTGGTTGTATTGATAAGAAAAACTTTAAATGCGATTTTCAAAAAAAAAAATTTAAATTTTGAGTAAAGGTGCGTATAACAAAATAATCTGTTCCGATACTAACTTCGACACAATTGCTTCCAATTAGTGACTGGTTTCATTTTTAACTGAAAAACCTGTTGAAAGTAACAATTATTTGCGTATGTACGGTTGATTAAAAGTAAAACATGTGTCCTTCCTTAGTGACAAATAAACCATTGTGTTTATGTAAAATTTTTGTTATACCGTTCAGACAACAAATTTCACGGTAATTTATCATTATACTAGCGACCAGCTCCCGGTTTCGCCCGCGTCCGATCGCTACCAAACTTGACAGGAACACCCGCAGAACTAATCTGAAGATTGTCTGTGAAAGTTTCATCAAAATTGCGGTTCAGCGGTTTTGGAGTCCATAGGGAACACACACACACACACACACACACACACACACACACACACACACACACACACACACACACACAGACACGCACGCACACACACACACACACACACACACACACACCACACAACACAACACACAACACACACGCACGCACACACAACACACACAGACACACACAACACACACACGCACACACACACACACACACACCACAACACAACACACAACACACACGCACACAACACACACACGCACACAACACACACACAGACACACACACACAACACGCACACGCACACGCTCACACACACACACACACACACGCGCTATCCAATATCAATACTATCCAACAGGAGAACGAATATTTCTCCAAATTTTTGAAGTGGACCTGGACAGGCATTTTATTTAAATCCTGTCAGTGTCCTCGTTAATTTGTTTTGATATTAAGTTCGTCGTTCCGCTTCCTTCCGCTGTGAGTGAGTACTTGAGTATTAGTAGGCGTGTGTCGCTCTTTACTGAGTAGACTCAGTGATACGCTTCTTTCTTTAAAGTGATCGACTGATTCGAATCAGTGAATCATTTGCATCTCCATCTCCAGATAGCTGAGATGTTGAGATTATTAGTCATGACTCCATGACTCCGGGCCGGGAGCTTCCGGTCCGGTCCATTCATTACAACCAAACCAATACATAACAATAACATACTGTCTGTCTGTATTATTAGATTGAATTTTAATAAATCGACTAAATCCCAATTCGACTGAATTTGTATCGATATTGTAAATATCATATTAAATTGAATATGTTTCTAGTTGTTTATTTTTTTTATTTACCTTTTTATTATATATTATGAAAAAATTACGTGTCTCCGCGATGAACTCTTAAACTTGAACTTATTTTGATAAAATTTCGTTAAGTATGTGTAATTTGGTCCAATTTAGGTAAAACATGGGATAGTTTTTATTTTGAACCGGTGCGAACGAAGCCGGAAGCTGGCAACTAGTCCATAATAAAAGCATTAGTTGCTTGGTGTGGAAATAGATGGTGCTGTGTGGAATGTGTAATGATATTTATTATTATTATTAGACGCAAGTTTGAATCCCGGTTAGGCCTGATCATCTTGATTGTGAAAGTTCTTCTTAAAAACAGTATCCGTTACTTTTTGGAGGATCTTTTACACTTTTACCTCATTAATTTTTAATTTATAGCGGGAATTCTACATATAGGTGATTAGGTAGCAATGAAAAACTACTAAATTCCATTCAGATTATTTTTTATTTCATAAAATCAAACATTTGGCACATTTATAATGCAAGCGTCAAGTGGCGGCCGTCAACTATCGCTTCAAGGTCACGCGCACCGACACTGATTGACTAAGAAAGTTAAGATCCGTATCCGTATCCGTATACGCAGATCTTAATACCAAATATCCGTATCCGTATCCGCATCCGCGGATCTACATTTTTAACGATATCACTAAAAATTTTTAAAAACAATCAAATTTACAGATCGCCGCCAAGCCGTCATGAGATCAGAAGCGTGTGGGCAAAGTGAAACTACAGGCTAGAACGATAAGGTTGATTTTTAAATGACATACTTAAATACACCTACATATATGTACTCAATAAATAAAGACATAAGATATGACTATTTGTTTTTTTAATATATATATAAGAAGCCCTTTTACTACTGGTAGTAAGATGGGTAGTAACACGGATAAAGGAGTGTGGGGAATAAAATGAAAAGCATGCCCCAACTTACTCTTTTACCAACTTATTTTTATATTTTATAGATGTAGTTGCTCTAGTACTCTAGTACATACCATTGGACTACACTTAACCACTTGGTTTTATAGTTGTCGTGCCCCTAGCGCCTAACTCGTAATTTTTTTTAAGAGAAAGCAATAAACATTATACAGGTAGAGGAATTTGTCGTATAGATACGGTTCTGGCGAAATGGACACGAAAATAATTGTCGGATAAATCCGACCCTGGCAGCTGAGGGGTTAAAATTAAAATAATAAATAAAAAAATCTTATTAAAAACACTGAAAATGTAGATAATCAGGTATGACCAGTACTCGATCTTGTTGATCTTTTTGGCAATCGTGGCTTCAAATTTAACTATTAATCTATACCAATATATAAAGCTGTAGAGTTTGTTCGTTTGTTTGTTTTGTTGTACGGTTCGAATTGACAAAATCTTTTTGTGTTGGATTGGATAGTCCATTTATCGAGGTAGGTTTTAGGCTATTTAATGTGACCTAAAAGGCAAACAAAATAAAAATATACTTTGTCCTTATTTAGATTAACGCCATCTATCGTTCAGTGGCAGAACTATTAAACAGATTAACGCCATCTATCGTTCAGTGGCAGAACTATTTAACAGATTAACGTCATCTATCGTTCAGTGGCAGAACTATTTAACAGATTAACGTCATCTATCGGGCAGAACTATTAAACAGATTAACGCCATCTATTGTTCAGTGGCAGAACTATTAAACAGATTAACGCCATATATCGTTCAGTGGCAGAACTATTAAACAGATTAACGCCATCTATCGTTCAGTGGCAGAACTATTAAACAGATTAACGCCATCTATCGTTCAGTGGCAGAACTATTAAACAGATTAACGCCATATATCGTTCAGTGGCAGAACTATTAAACAGATTAACGCCATCTATCGTTCAGTGGCAGAACTATTAAACAGATTAACGCCATATATCGTTCAGTGGCAGAACTATTAAAACAAACCGCTTTGACTCAACAAGTCGGCTACTCGCCGCGAGAGGGCGCCGTAATCAAAGGCTTTAGGCTATATAACATTTTGAAGCAACAGCTAGTTTACAATAAAACCAACAATTGAATTATGAATAATTTATTTCTCTTACAACGTAAAAATGTACATTAAACTCCCTAAGTGATTCCGCTAGTGTTGTGCCGACGTGTCGACACTTTATGTCGATAAATTTATCGATCGATTTCACCAAAGACGACGTCGAGCGTTCCTATTATCGCCACAATGTCCGCCAACATTGAATTCTTTCCGATTTTCTCTAGAGCGGCGAGGTGAGCGAATCCGGGCGCTTTTATCTTGCATCTGGAAACAAATAAACGACCAATTTTATAGCCAATTTAAAATTTTATTAACATTATTATAAAAACAGATTTTTTTATTATTTTTTAGTAACTATTCTATTCTATTCTGTTCTAAAAACAGATTTGTATGTTTTGTAATGAATACTTAAAAACTGGTGGACCGATTTAAGAAAAATTTTCACCTTTAGAAAGGTTATATTTCTAAAGCTAGTATTATGCATAAGCAGAGTCCAGAACCGCGCACGGCGCACGCGCACACCGCAGCTACCCTTTTTTACTTTGATTTGTGGACTAAAAAGATGTTTTGTGGACTAAAATATGATGTATGAACTAAAAATATGATTTGTGCACTAAAATATGATTTGTGGACTAAAAATATGATTTGTGGACTAAAATATGATGTATGGAATAAAATATGATTTATGGACTAAATAGATGACTTGTGAACTTAAAGACGATTTGTGGACTAAAAAGATGACTTGTGGACTAAAAAAGATGATTTATGAACTAAAGAGATGTTTTGTCGAGCAAAGGATGATTTGTGGACTAGAAAAGACGATTTGTGCGCTAAAGATGACTTGTGGACTAAAATATGATTTATGGACTAAAATATGATGTATGGACTAAAATATGATTTTTAGACTAGAAAGATGACTTGTGGGCTTAAGACGATTTGTGGACTAAAATATGATGTATGGACTAAAATATGAATTATGGACTAAAAAGATGAATTATGGATTAGAAAGATGATTGGTAGACTGAAAATAAAAAATTGTGTTTGTGTGTTCTAGAAGAGAAAGTGACCTGTAAGGTTTAGATCCCCCGTCGGACACGAGGTAGACCCCGAACTCTCCCTTGGGAGCCTCGATGGCGGTGTAAGTGGCGCCCGGAGGCACTTGGTAGCCCTGGGTGAACAGTTTGAAGTGGTGGATCAACGCCTCCATTGATGTCTGGAAGGTGAAAGAGAAGAGGGTTTAAAAAAATTATATTTTCTGAAAAAAAAAAATTGTAAAATTATTGAAGAAAAAGACTTTCGTGTCACCATTATGATGAAAATGTACACTGTAATAAAGTACTCTGTCGCATTACATTATAAAGTACTTTGTGACGTTACAATTTGGAGTGCTCTGTGACGTTACAATATAAAACAATCTGTACGTTAAATATAAATATGTAACTATGTCCTTTGTTATAAATTTTTTTTTCCTATTCTATTTTACATAATATTCTTTAAGGTAATCTGTGACGTTACAATATAAAATACTCTGTGGCGTTACAATATAAGGTACTCTGTGGCGTTGGAATATAAAGTACTCTGTCGCATTCGATTAAAAAGTACTCTGTGACGTTACAATACCGTGTAGCGTTACAATAGAGTGCTCTGTGGCATGATATTAAATAAAGGTAATCTGACAGTTTAACAGAACGCGTCCGCGAAGAGACTAGTCGCTGTCGTATGTCCACGCATCTTATATTTGAAATTGTAGTTCCGATTTATCTTTGGGACATTATAAGTATTTTAGTCATTTTAGTCCATCTAGGCGACTTTTTGATATTATACTTGATATCCCACTATCTCATTATCCCAACATATACCTTCATTTCCTCCCTCGACGGTGGACAGAGCTTGGCGTCGTCCGTTTTGATCTCTCCTGCCGGCATTTGGTTGAGGCATTGGTCTATTATGCGCAACGACTGACGCATTTCTTCCAGACGACACAAGTATCTGTAATTATTTATTATTATTTATTATTATTAGCACACACTTCAGTGTTTGAAAAGCACACTGAGTTGGCGAAGATTTCCATTAAATCTTAGACTGGTTTTCGTATCACGCCGACCGTCAGCGCTGACAGGCCAAGTATTGGGTGCTACGAAGCGTTTTAGAGTAACGCCGACCGCTCAGCGATGACGAGCGTCAGCGCTGCTGAGCCGTACGCGCCGCGCGTCAACGCCGACCGCCGTCCACGCCCCTTTTGAGCGCTTTCGTGTCGCGCCGACGAGTACAATCATTATATTGGCCTGTCAGCGCTGACGGTCAGCGCGACACGAAAACGAGCATCTCGAGCTGACAGCTACGCGCCGAGGCCTCGACGCTGACGATCAGCGCGACACGAAAACCAGCTTTAGACCCAACGGCTGTCCTTTGATCAGCCAACATTAACTTCATACTAATCCATATCAATATTATAAATGTCAAAGTAACTGTGTCTGTCTATCCCTTTTTCACGTTTCAACTACTCAACCGCGATCATCATGAAATTCCCGATGTTTCCCAAAGCACTGACCTGTCGTAGCAGTCCCCGTAGGTGCCGATGGGCACATCGAAGTCCACTAGGTGATACGCGTCGTACGGCTGAGACTTGCGCAAGTCCCACCTTATGCCCGAACCGCGTAACATTACTCCGCTGAAACATACATTTTTTTTTTTATGATAAGATCAACAGACAGACTGACGCTACACTTGATTGTGGGCGGCCAACATCGCCACAGGTGAAACGAAGAAGGAAAAGAAATTTTATTGAATTCGAATCACAAATAGCATGTACAATACAAGTTTAATGAGAACAATCTTAATATTGTACTTGCTGGTGTGCCATTGCATGCACCGGTGCCAATCGGTGCCATTGCATGTACCGGTGCCAACGCATGCACCGGTGCCAACGCATGCACCGGTGCCAACGCATGCACCGGTGCCACTGCATGCACCGGTGCCACTGCATGCACCGGTGCCACACACACACAGTGCTGATCTTCCAAATCACAAGTGCTGCAAATGCGCTGCAAACCATAGTTGTATTATGTATAAGGGATTGGAAAGGGAACGGGGCAACCCTTACTCACTCACAGAAACACAAAAGCACACGTGCTGTTATTTCACGGTGGCCTTCTGTAAGGGTTACTGTGGTTACTGTTGCCAGACGGGCTCGCCAAGTGGGTCTGGGTCTTCTTTACTTCACGGTGATGGTTCATCTAATATATTTTTTTGTTTTTTATTTGGAGATTTTTTTTCTAAAGCGCTTCCCTATAATACCCATATTATATATATCTGAACATTTGCACGCTTCGCTGTGGCTGTCTTATAACTAACTCGGCTGCCGTAGCAACGGCTAACTTCCACTTTAAATGTGACAGCGGTTCTCGTTGGCGAGTTAATTCTGATCGCTTTCGCTTTCTTACATATGATCAATCCTTGAATCAGATTGCATATTGTGTAAAAATTTCAATTCAATCCGTCGGCTAGTTTTCGAGTTTTTGAGTAATACACAAAACCGACACAACATTTATATATATTTTATATAAAGATATACACATATCTAACCTACCTGAATCCCCAATTGAGGGCATCCTCAGCGGTGACCACTCCTATGTCCTTGGTCCTCTGCACCCAGATCCTGTTGGTGGTGAGGACGTCTTCCACCTCGTCGAGACGTTCAGAGAACTTGCTCGCGAACTCGTATATGTCGTCCATCAAACCCAATGGCATGTCCTACAAACGTTTTTTTTATTTCATTCATTATAATAAACTAACTATTGCACTCGACTTAGACAGTGTAGCTTTATAAAATGTAGCCCATGTTACTCGCTGATAATTTAGCTTTCTATAGGTGAAAGAATTTTCAAAATCCTTCCACTACTATTTGAGTTTATTCATTACAAACATACGAAAATATAAATCTCCTCTCTTTATAATATTAATAAGTATAGACTAGCCTTTGCACGCGACTTCGCCCGTGTAACTTTATAAAATGTAGCCTATGTAACTCGCTGATAATTTGACTTTCTATGGGTGTAAGAATTTTCAAAATTGTTCCACTAGTTTCTGAATTTCTTCATTACAAACAAAAACACAAATCTCTTTATAATATTATTACACCTTGGCTTACATTATTGGAGTTTTCATAGGGATCCTTAATTTAACTCGATTAACAATATAGCCTATGTTACTCGGTCATTATGTAGCTTTCTATGGGAGTAAGAATTTTAAAAATCGGTCCACTACTTTTTGAGTTTATTCATTACAAACATCAAACTACTACAACATGGAACCCGCGTGCCAAACAAAACACTACGAATTTTATGGAACATTTAAAAGTGACATATGCGTAGAGCATGAACTGTCATTTAAAACAAAACAAACATAATAATAAGTACGTAATTTAAAGAAAATGTGACTTTACGTCAACCCATTAGTTTAAAATGAAATAGTAGAAGTTGATCGTTACTACCTTTTAACATTGACGCGTGAAGGCAAGAGTCCGCCATGATTCTGTCAAAGGCGTTCTTTTTATGTGCCGCTTTGGCGTTTGCGACGCAAATTCCATTGTAGTATTTCGATGATTGCAAATAAAAACACAAATCTCTTTATAATATTAGTATAGAAAAAGAAAGATAATTACAAAGGCAACACCGCCCGGCCGTATGTAGGCCGCGTGCATCCTCGCCCCGCTGACTCTCTCATAGAACTCCATCATCTTCTCCCTCTCCTCGAAGAGCCAGAAGAACGGAGTGAGAGCTCCCACATCCAGCGCATGGGTTCCCACCGCCATTATGTGGTTCAGGATTCGAGTGATTTCGGCGAACAACGCTGGAGACGGAAGCCACATTTCACTTTAATTGGGTTTTGAAAATAGAAGACAGGCGAAGGCGGAAGCCATATTTCACTTTAATTGGGTTTTGAAAATAGAGGAAAGGCGAAGGCGGAAGACATAATTCATTTTAATTGGGTTTTGAAAATAGAAGACAGGTGAAGGTGGAAGCCATATTTCACTTTAATTGGGTTTTGAAAATAGAGGAATGGCGAAGGCGGAAGCCATATTTCATTTTAATTGGGTTTTGAGAATAGAGGACAGGCGGAGACGGAAGCCACATTTCACTTTAATTGGGTTTTGAAAATAGAGGACAGTCGGAGACGGAAGCCATATTTCACTTATTAATTGGGTTTTGAAAAAAGAGTTACACTTTATCAATGAGCCAATCTTTTGTAGTTTTCTTTTCTTCTTTGGATATGAACATCCATTGATCTCTTATCTCTCAAATCTGTTATTCAGAACACTGTACTATGTGATATGAATATATAATTATGCTAGCTGACTAGGCAAATATGGTTTGCCAAAATTTTTAAAAAAAATTGGGGTGAGCCACCCTTATCACTCAGAGGTATAGTTTACAGTTTACAACCTATTCTCAGACCTACCGAATATACAAAAAACATTCATAAAAATCGGTCAAATATGTTTCGGAGAATAAGTCAAAGTAAAGTATGAAACGCTACTCACTTCTGATATATTTAGCTCTTATTGGTGGGTCGATGTTGAGTAGCTTCTCGACAGCCATACTGTAGCATTGCTCGTTGCACATCATCGATACGTAGTCCAAGCGATCGAAATAGGGCAATGCTTGCGTGTAGGTCTTATACTCAATCAGCTTTTCAGTGCCCCGGTGTAGAAGACCAATGTGAGGATCGGCACCTCGTACAGTCTATTGAGAAGAAAACATCACAATTTTTTTTTTCATTTTCTTTGGGCAAATATTAATGTCCGACTCAAAGCTTAGGCTTCGGTCACCTTCGGCCAAAAAAAAAAAAAAACAAAAAAGGCATTCGGCCTTCGGTTAAGCATGGCCAAAGTGGAAGCTTTCAAAATGTTTTATATTATTTTTGACAAATAAATTGCAGATCAAATATTATACAGTCGATATAAACCTTCAATATTAATGTTTTAAAATTTTAAATTTTCCGAAAACTTTCTTTATATTTTAACTTACTGTAATCCGAGATCCGCGAGTCCGTACAGGAGTTTATTTGATTATCGAGGCTCTATTTCTTTTCTCTCACGTTAGCATGGTTTAGCATACTTTTGCATTTAAAAAAATTGGCACACAATGCCAACCGATCCACACAATTGGTTTACCTCTTCTCATCTTACCTCTCCATCTAACTCGAGCACAAGTCGTAACACACCGTGGGCAGCGGGATGTTGCGGTCCAAAGTTGAGGATCATATTTCTCACTTGTTTCTCAGATGGGGTGATAACACCTGTAAATAGAAATCCAATTTTTACTATTTTAACACAAGTATGTGTGCTTTCATTCCAAAAAACGCTTCATTTATATTGACACCTAAATTTTAGGCCACTTTCCTTGAAATATGTCCTTGAGTCTGTGCTATTGTTCCAAAAAAGGCTCCATTTGTATCTACACCTAAATTCCTTGAAATATCAGAAATATTTTGGTGTCCAGCATTGGATGACCTATAGCTTTTCAAGATTAAGATTTGTAGAAAAGTTGTATTATCTTCATCAATACTAATAATAAATCTGTGAGTGTAGGTATTGTAAATATGTATGTTCCTCCATAACTCTTAAACGAATTAACTGATTTTCATGAAACTTGGTAGATAAACATTTAAACGTAAGGACACAGGATAGGCTACTTTTTTGTTTTTTAATGCAGACGAAGTCGCGGGCGCCAGCTAGTAAATAAATAAAGCCTTTATTGCTGACATTTTAAATTTTCTTTTCTTTATTATTGTTAATAAGTTACATTTTTTTTTTTCTATTTAATTTTCTATATAATAAATTATTTTGAATTTGAAAAATTTTAATTTGATTTTTTTTTTATATTAAGGTCCACTTGATGGTAGGTGGCTACCGTCGCCTATAACTCAAGTAACGCCATACGTGTTACAAGTGCGCTGCCGACTATAGAAGGATTAAGGATAAGGGATAAGGAAGGGAAGAGGTATAATGGGCTCTGGCATCCCTTACTCACACACCGAAACACAACAGCACATAATGCTGTTATTTCACGGTGGTATTCTGTAAGGTGGTGGTTACTGCCGCCAGACGGGCTGCCCAAATGACTGTGAAACGCAGTGTGCCCTACCACTACTTTTAAATCCAGACCAGAGTCAATTTTGAAAATTATATTAAAATTTCCAAAGTTGACCCCGCCGGGAATCGAACCCGGGGCCTCCGAGACGTAAGGCAAGCACCCTTGCCACTCGTCCAACGGGCTCGTCCTTCTTGATACAGAAAAGTTGTATTAGTTAAGTTGAAACATAAAAACTTAAGTTATTTGGATTTGAGTTTGTTCTATATTTTGTTAATTCTGACTGCCTTCGCCTTGTTTGTTCTGTTCCTGGATGTTATAAGGATAGTTTTTTTTTTTGGGTTGATGCCGAAATATACAAAAAGAAAATACAAAATAGTATAAAGAGAGAGTATTTGTATGTTTGTAATCAATAAACTCAAAAACTACTGGACCGATTTTGAAAGTTCTTTCACCTATAGAAAGCTACATTATCAGCGAGTAACATAGGCTATTATTTTATAAACTTACGCGGGCAAAGTTGCGTGCAACAGCTAGTGTTTAATATTAGTATTTTTTTAGTAGCAATATTCTGACGTCGAATAATATTTACCATGATACGGCGGGTGTTTCATTAGTGCCGTAACTTCGTCGGGATACATTACGGCCCCTTCGAATTGTTTCACAAATTCCAGGTCCGGGAACCATCGATGAGCTTCGCGTTGACAACTGAAAATGGGAAAATCACCGGACTATTTAAACGCAAAACAAATTAGTAACCTCATTTGTTACATAATTTTTCAACCCGATTAAAAGCATATATAAACTAAAAACTTGTCGTTTAATGTAAACAGACACTCACTTCACATTATAAACCAATGGTATATTTTTTATTAATGCACTGGTTTGGCCAAAATTGCTCGTTTTTCGCAACAAAACATTCAGCAAAGATGCCATTTTTCTACGACCGATCAATTTTTTTTGAGTTTTGAAAGTTTTGATTTGACAGATTTGACTTGGTGGTGCTGGTGACACAGTCGTAATATTTAGATATTTTTATTTTGCGTGACTTGACATTTGACAGTTTGTCACAGAATACAGAAAACCCACAGTAAAGTATATATATATCTAATTTTAATAATCCAATGATATTATTATAAAATTATTATTAATAATTATTTTTTTTCTAGTTATTTTACCTATTCTCTGCGTTTTTAAATAATTGGAAAGTAAATTATTATGCATAAGCAATCACGAAAATTGTTATAAGGCGAAAACGAAACTTTTATTTTAAATCGTCGATCGACTATATTTTAGTCGACGTTTTAAATACATAATTACAATAGGGTTGTTTAAACTTAATTATTCTTAAATTTTAAACTCCAATTTTTTTTGCATAAATACACCCTTACAGAAGTATTCCTACGGTAAAATATAACAGGTTGTATTGTTGTTTTTCGGTGAATGATTAAGGGATACCAGAGCCCATTTCTCTATCCTTAATGCTACTATAATCTGCACTTGCAGCACTTGTGGTGTTACAGGCGACGGTAGCCACCTACTGTCACGTAGACCGTCAGCCTGTCTGCCGATCTTAACATTTAAAAAATCCAAAGGGTGGTATACCGTGCACAATAAGGCTACTTACCTACTCTTAGGTACCAGCTCATTTTCCTACGTTTGATTTACAAATATTATGTAGGTACGAGTATTACAGATCCGTCGTTATTCAAGTCAAACGAACTTTAAAATCACATTATAATAATGCAGCGGAAATTAATCTTGTTCAAATACTGATATACAGTTCGTTCACTGAAACGAGGTAATATAGCGCTTTCTCTTTCACTCAATTCCATACAAAAGACAAGGACAGCAAATCTCGAGTGGGCGTATACAATAATTCATTCTACGGTACTTTTAGCTTTGTAAACTAATAAAATATTATAGTAATACCTACGTACTTACCCACAACCCCACACATTTTATTTTGTACTAGCTGGCGCCCGCGACTTCGTCCGCGTTGAAAAAGTAGCCTATCCTGTGTCCTGTAAAGTCGGAGTACGAAAACCTTCGTCAGTTTTCAAATTCATTCCTTTATCAAAGTCGTAGACTCTTAGTACCTTTTAAAACTAAGGCACTAATCAGAGTACTGATCAGAGACGTTTGAAATGAATCACAGCCGAACGCTTTATCTCCCTATACTTAAGTTCGTTTCAGTGAATAAGGCTTACTTTTGAAATATAGTATTAAGATCACTTGTAGTTACCTAATATGTAACACCTAGATCACTTGAAGTAGAGTCTCAAGTGTTTTCGAAACTTTTAAAATTTTACAAACTATTTATATGAATGTCTAACAATCAAACGTCACAAAAAAACACACCAAAAATGTGAAAATATTTTTATTAAAACTTACATAATAATACATGTAGGACCATTGAAGTTTATTTATACACATATATATGTATTGTGTGTAACATAGGAATTTTATTTTAACACAATCAATAATGCATATTTTTACTTTACAAACAATTATTATATAACTTTATACATATAATAATATATTGTATGACATTTTTTTTTCGAGAATGTTACCACCTTCATCTATATCTATAACTTAATCAGGTTTGTAAAAATGCGATATTTATAATAAATATCAAATCATCTTAATATTAAAATATGAACTTCATTATTTGATTTGTATTTGTATAACATTTTTTTTTTTGAAAAATATTTCATGTACCTTACCTACATATTTTATTATATGTAAGTATATAGACAAATATCATAATTATACCTACATCGTGAATCGTGATATATAAATATATCAATATACATATAATATTATATATTCGCTGATATATATTATTATGTATATCAGCAAACCCTAATCTCAATATAAATTAATACTCGTAAAATGAAAAATAAAAATGTCATTGAAATCTTTAAAATGAAACGGAAAATCAATATAATCTAAATATTATACTAATTTTTACTTCATCGCCACTCGTTGACTCATTCATCGTTAAATGGTGACTCACACAAGTACCAATAATAAAAAAAGCTGGTTTGCGTGTCACACCGACAGGCCAATATGTATTGGGTGCTATGAAGCGTTTTAGAGCAACACCGACCGCTCAGCGATGACGAGCGTACGTACGCGCTACGCGTCAGCGCCGCTGAGAGTCAGCGTCGACCGCCATCCACGCGCCTCTGTATTAAGTGAGCGTTTTCGTGTCGCGCCGACCGCACGCGCTGACGAGTACAATCATAATAATATATTGGCCTGTCAGAGCTGACGGTCAGCGCGACACGAAAACCAGCGTCTCACGCTGACGCGCTGAGGCCTCGGCGTTGACGATCAGCGCAACACGAAAACCAGCCTAAGTGTTACAATGTATGTGAAACAATTTCAGTTTATTTGACACGTTTCTGCTGTCGCTGCCTGTATATGTCATTGACAGGTGGAGCGAAACCAATATCGTCGTCGTCCGAATCCTCGCCGGCCTTCCTTCGTCGAGCCTTGAAAATAAATATATAGACCAGTTAATTAAACCATGAATTTGACGACACGTTTGGTCTAGTGGCTAGTAACCCTAGCCGGTAACCAAACCGCCGGCGATTCGAATCCCGCTAGGGGCAAATGTTTAATTGTCAACAGTGCTATTCGTTAACCATCGATTGATAGAAACTCACCTTGTTGGTGACCGTCGTGATACCGTCGTCGTCGACAATCCAGTGAACTGAGTGCGCCAAATCAAAGAGCTTCGTGTCGCAACCGTTCTCTTGGGTCGGCGCTGGCGCTGGAAATTCAGAAATAAAAAAAAAAGATTCACATTTGAATACTATAGCTTATTCCAGTAAGTAGTTGAAGAGTTTACAGTCCAAATGCATTGCTTTTTAAAAAAAGTGCGATTCTTTTTGTATCTTCTGAAAAAAAAAAGCTTTATCATTTAAGCTTCGCCACAAAGTAACTTGTCTGTCTGTTCACCTTTTCACGTCTAAATACTCAAACTATACCATTTTTTGGTCAATTTTAACAATTTCCTAAGCATTTTCAACATTTTCCTTGGGAATTTACTTAGAAAAATGTTGAAATCGCTTAGGAAAACGTTTAGAATGCTTGGGAAAATGTTGTAACTGACCGAAAAATGGTACATCGTCATGAATAGAAATGAGAGCTAGTCGAAAAAAATTAAATTATTTTTTGTCATTTTATTTTCTTATTAGAGATATATCAAATATATTGCATATTATACATCGTAGAAGTGTATTTTTAAGTAGCATTAAATGTTTTAAGTACTTTTATAATAAACTGAATAGTAGAAGAGATATAAGTATATAGGTTACTTTTGAATATAAAAAAATATGATCAAAATACACTAAATATGGAATAAAACAATTTTTTTTTGTTTTATGCCCCTTTAGTTTTTTAGCAGCGATGTAGAATGTAGATGTGTTTCTCTGACTTTAACCTGGTTAATAGGAAACCAGGTTATGCAACAAATGCATTGTTAATTTAAATTTGCAATAAGAAAATTGAGTAGTGCGTAGGTATATAAGGAAATTTATGTACAAAATATTTTAGTGTTCACATTGCAGTCGAGTTGACTATAGCTACCGATAATTGGGGGTCTTCTTAGACAAGTATCAAGTCAAACCTTGATACTCGGGATCACTCAATTCACTATGTAAGGGACTTACAACCCCTTAGGGTCAGCGAAGACGGACGAAGTGGCGGCGAAGAGCAGTTACACTGTAACTGCTCTTCGCCGCCATTGTAACTGTTACAGGTCGCAAAGCCCACTGAGCGCGCGTCACCGCGAATCTGCTCTCGCCGGCACTTGCGAGTCGATTCGCCGCGCGCCTCTCGACCGCGCTTTG